>CM028341.1:5890263-7125763 GCA_016647705.1 Eucommia ulmoides
GGGGGGGGGGAAGGTGGGTGAGGATGAGGGGGTGGGGGGGTTAAGAGGGGAAGGGGTAGGTGGTCTCATGGTTAGGGAAGGGGGGTGGGCAGAAAAGTAGGGGGTAGAGGGTAAGGGATTGGGAGGGGACGTAGGGATAGGTTGTAGGGGGGAGGGCAGGGGTAGGAGGACTGAGGGGGTAGGTGTAGGGAGGGAAAGAGAGTAGAGGGGTAGGTGTAGGGAAAGGGAGGTGGGGACGGGGTGGTGGGAAAGGAAGTAAGGGTAGCTGTAGGGGTTTGGGGGGAAGGGGGGTGAAGGATAGAGGGGGGGTGGGGGGTGGGGAGGGGAGGAAGAGGTAAGGGGTCTTCATGGTTAGCTTATGATCAATAGATACCATTTTTTCTTTTTGAAATTTTGTCTTCCCTTGTTTTCAGATCAAAACTTATGATTTCTAACAGTTATTCCAATATTTAATTGTGTTGACAATAAGGTAGCCTATGGATGCGTGACAATACGATAGCCTGTGGATGCGTGAAATTGGAAAGGGAGGGGGAACGGGATGGTGGGAAAGGAAGTAAGGGTAGATGTAGGGGTTTGGAGGGAGGGGGGAAGGGGGTGAAGGACAGAAGGGGGGTGGAGGGGAAGGGGTAGAGGGTCTTCATGGTTAGGGAAGGGGGTGGGTAGGGAAGTAGGGGTGGAGGGAGAGGGATTGAGAGGGGACGTAGGGATAGAGGTAGGGGGACCGGGAGGGTAGGTGTAGGGGGAGAGAGAGGGGGTAGAGGGGTAGGTGTAGGAAAGGGAGGGGGGGACGGGGTGGTGGGAAAGGAAGTAAAGGCAGATGTAGGGGCTTGGGGGAAGGGGGTGAAGGACAAAGGGGGGGTGGGGTAAGGGGTCTTCATGGTTAGCTCATGATCAATAGATACCATTTTTTCTTTTTTAAATTTTGTCTTCCCTTGTTTTTAGATCAAAACTTATGATTTCTAACAGTTATTCCAATATTTAATTGTGTTGACAATAAGGTAGCCTATGGATGCGTGACAATACGGTAGCCTATGGATGCGTGAAATTGGAAATTAACATTTTCAGATTTTAACATGTGTTCATTTCAAATTCCAATTCCACCCATCCAAACAATACCTTGCTGTTTGATTTCTGAATGGTTATTATTTTATGAGAAATTTGTCTAAAGGTCCCATTCTATAAAAATACCACTTTATGGAGTTTTGTAACAATGATTTTTTTTACACATGAAATAGTTCTTAGAAAGTTAATTTTGAAATCTTGGGACTTCTAAAAAAATCTTTCTTATTTTATTATGTTGTTGGCAGTCAAGAGTACCCTAAGCACACCCGGTTGCTTGCTAAAATATTGGAAGACTTACCATCTGATGACAAGATTAAAGACAAGATTCACCCTGTAATCATTATTATTATTTGACTCAAGATTGGGAGAGAGAGATTGACAATTTTGAGTAAACCCTAAAACCCCACACGTTATCGCCGTTGTTATCTTGTTCTGGTTCCTAGATTTTGCAAATTATTACTCAGATGAGGTGGTTGATATTATTGATAGAGATAAACTAGCCAAGTATTTTGCTTTCAAAATCGTTCCAGAAGATTAGGATACCGAGGTGAGTTGCTTTTTGTCTTCTTGCTTTTCTATCATCCAAAGGTTTTTTGTGGAATTCAACTATTAGTAACTTCTTGTCTCTTCCTATTTCAAAATATAAATACGTAGGATTTGTAGATCTTCTTGACAACAGGAATTCTAGGGGTTTGTATATCTTTTTGTTGCAATATTTTCATTAGTTTTAAATTTGGTCGTTCTCGTGTAAATAACGTAATGTGGGTAATGAATCAAGGCACGGACTATCCTTATCAATATTAAAATTACCATTCAGTGGCAGACCCTGTAGGGGCTAGGGATGCCCACCCAAAAAAAAACACTGCCTTGTTTAGTGTATTTTATATATAAATATGTAAAATATATACATAGTCGCCCCCTTTAGCTTAGAAATTTTTAGAACCTATATTTTAGAACACTATATTTTATACGCGTCACTGGCATCATTCTCGTTACTGTTCCCAGAACACTTGGAACAAAAAATTTAAAAAACATGTTTCTCGTAGTTTTTCAAAAAATTATACTAAATCTCTGGAAACAAAACCAAAGTTCTCTTTTTGTTTCTCTTTTTCTGTTTATGTTCCAAGTTTTTCGGATAGAAACACTAACCAAACACCCTATTTTACTTTTGTCTTGTTTCATTTTAACCCCTCTTCTTTGAAAACCTACACGTATCCCCTTCTACTCGTGACTAAAGGAAAAAATTCACATTTTATTTGAAGAAAAAAAGATTTAATTTAATTTTTCCTTTAGTTTTTTAATTTAAATCTAATATTTAATGATAATAAAAGGGATAAACTAACATTTTTTTTCTTTAGCTCTATTTCTCTCTCTACTCCCATTTTCCTTTCTTGTTTTAATAATGGCAAAATAAAATTAAAATTAAAGGAAAGGGTAGATTTGACACTTTGCACCCTAAAGTTTGACTACTATTTCACTTTGGTCTACATAGTTGCTATTCAAACAATTAATACCCTGAAGTTTCGTAATCACCACACTTCAGTCCAAATCAATAACTCCACCACAATTTTGGATGATAAACAGTCAACCACTGTGCACCCAACTATTTTTAAAGGGACTTTATAGGCATTTTAACCTCTCCCTTACGATTTTTCGACAACAAAATTTATATGCATGGTTGGTGACAGTTTTTCGTCTAAACTTTAAAGTGTTATATGTTCGAATTGAAACCATGACCAAAGTGAAATTTTGGTCAAACTTCAGGGGTACAAAGCGTGAAAACCCCAATTGGGAATTAAGGTTGTTTCATAAAACTGGGTTTTTTTGGGATTTGAATTTTTAATATAAAGCTTTTTTTTTTTTTGGAAAATTCAATTTTCAAACCTTTTTATTTTTCTTGTATGGTTCAAACCTAACAAGTTTGAAGTAATTCTGGTATGTGTTTCTGAAGGTTGCTCCGCAAATGACGCAAAAGAAAAGCCATTTAATTAGCGTGCTGCATAAGGTGAAATTTCTATCAAATCTCCCATTTTCTTAAACATTATATTTATTAAATTTATTTATTATGTTGGAAATAAATAATAAAAGTGTTTTTTTTTTTTTTTAAATAATAAAAGAAATATGACTTTTATTTAAGGTTCCATTTGGTTAATGTTCTGTTTCTGTTTTTGTTTTAAGTATTTTTTTGGTATGTAGGTAGAAATCTCGGGACAATTTTGTTCTGTTTTTATAAATTTGTTAAAAATTTGGGTTTAAAATAATCCAAATTTTTTGGATCAAAAACATAAATCTCGGAACTAAATTTTGGGATTACACTCAAAATTTTGGGAATATTTGAAAATAGAACTCTAGGAACAATTTTGTTCTAGTTTTGAAAATTTGTTAAAACGTTTGGCATAAATGAATTTTTTTTGTTGGTGTTATATTTTTATAAATCTACAACCGGAAAATTTTGAGGTTACTCTTTTACTGTTAGAATAATTAAGAGTCAGAATATTTAGAGAACATGAGAGAATTGTATTGATATAAGAGAAAGATACTACTACAAAGAGTTTATATATAAGAGGTGAGAGTTTATATATAAGAGGTGATTAAGGTAGCCCTGGTTGGATTAAAGTTTGATTTTCCTAATAAGACTAAGGTTTGACATAGTAGGTCAATGCCCATTACATATATTAACACTAGCTTTTGGGAATAGAAATCTAGGAACAATTTTATTCTGTTTTTTGTAAATTTGTTAAATATTTGTGATTAAAATGATTTTTTTAGTTATATTTTTATTTTGGTTCCCCAATTTTTTGGAACAAAAACATAAATCTACGAACAAAAAAAATTGGAAATATTTTCCAAATTTTGGGAATAAAAACATGTTAATCAATCATATTCCTGTTCTTAAATTTCAAAATTTTGAGAACGGGAACAAAAAATTGGGAGCAGAAACACTAAAACAATCAAATGAGGCCTTTCTTTTTTGACTTGAATTAATGGAAGGTGTTTGCTTTCTTATTAGTTTGACATTTCAATCCTAAAGTAACGATGTTCTTCTAACTACTTGATGTTTTGACACAAATTGGGATCTCATGAGTATTTCAATTTCTTTTTTACTTTTTTTTTAAAAAAAAAAATTGGAAAGAAAAATAATAAATAATAAAAAAAAAATATATTTATACATGGAGAAATTAGTAGAATCTCCTTGTAACTAGTGATTTTTTATTTTTATCCTATATTTTAGTCATTGAAATATATTTTTTCAGTCCTCTGGTTAACATTGACTAAATTGAATATATCGAGTTAATGTTAATTACATGAAAATTTAATTTTTTGATATTATTGTCAATATTAATGGTATATATATATTATTTGTTTCAAACTTGTTCCATTTTTAATCATTGTTTTTTTTTTTTAAAAAAAAAAATTGCACATCAAAACAAGTATAAATAGGCCTTCCCTTCCCCTTCCACACACACTTCATCTTCTCCATCTTAAAAGAAGCCAAAACTTTCTCCCCTAACTTAGCTTAATTTGTTCCCCATGGCATCTAATCAAAGCCGGAACGCTTTGCCAATCCTCTTTTTTGCACTTGTTCTTTGCCTAAAGGGCACTTTTGGTTAGTACTTTAGTAATTTTAATTATATTTTCTTCACTATCTTCACTAGTAATAATTTATTACACTAGTTGAAATCGTTTTTTTAATAATTATTTGCTAAAACATATTCAGGAGCGATAGAATGCGAGAACCTCAACAGAGATTCGTGTGCTTTTGCTGTGTCATCGTCCGGAAAGCGTTGTGTTCTAGAGAAGCGGGCCCGTAGAATTGGCGTGGAAATATACACATGTCGCACATCGGAGATCGAGGCTGATAAACTGAAGAACTGGATTGAAAGTGAACAATGCGTAAAAGCATGTGGGCTCGATAGGGATGTTTTGGGAATCTCGTCTGATTCGCTTCTTGAGTCTCGTTTTACCCATAAGCTTTGCTCGTCTCAGTGCTACAACAACTGTCCTAACGTCGTTGATCTGTACTTTAATCTTGCTGCCGGTGAAGGTAATTTGATTAAACATTTTTATATAAATCAACATCAATTTTCTTCAAAACATCTTTTCATGAACAGATTGGATTAATTTGAGTGTAATAGATGATTGAGATGAGTTGATGAAATATGTTGGAGGAAAATTTCCCGCCAAAAAAATTCGCATATACAATTACAAAACTGTTGGGTTTAATTACATTATGTACCCTTTGAGTTTGATATTTATACTTTATTAACTAATTTTTTTATTGTTTACTATGGTTTACACTTATAAATTTGAAAATTGATATAGTGCCTTTAGTCACTGAAAATCCCTAGTAAATTAATATTAAACAAACAAAAAAAAAAAGAAAAAAGAGAGAGATGTATTATTGATTTTTGTTTTGGCCATTGAGTTTTAGTATAATTAAAATGTGATCTCAAAGGTTTACATTTGTGAGTATAGGCTCAAATTTGCATCATGCCAACAAAATTAGTGGAAAATTGAACTTCTACCAAGTATATTATTGCCACAAATTAGGTAAATTAGTAGAAAATTGAATTTTGATTTCTTTTAAATATAATTTTGAACAATGGATGAAAAATTTGTAGTTCGGTGCATAAAATGTCAAATATCATAATATTGGGGGTAAAACGCGTAATTAAATCTTGAAAAATACTTGCAAATTGATATATATATTGATTGAATTGCAGGTGTATATCTTCCCAAATTATGTGAAGCAGAGGGAGCTAATATACGCCGTGAAATGTCCGAGATCCAAAGTGCTGGAATTGTAGCATCGGGACCGGAGCCAGAGGGGATAAAGGCGGCAGAGTACTACAAGATTGCTCCGGCAATGAGTCCTTATTGATAAAACCAAAACCCAAAAATATATGTATTGGAGTCTAAATTACAATATATTAGGGGCTGGCTTGTGAGTTTATCTTAATAATAAGTTCATCCATTCACTTGGATATGAGGGTATGCGTAGAGCAAATGAACTTTCACTTGTTTGTAATAGTTTTTGGAGAGTGTTTTTTTTTTTTAAAAAAAAAAAAACCAATAATTTATCTGCTCTTTAACCTCTAATGAAAAATTAAGAGTTGTTTCTACTGAGTATATCGATTATCTTCCAAGTCAATAAGGTAAACCAAACGTCTTACATTTTAGTCTCTATCGTACTCTTGAACCTAGCCTATTTTGCTTTATGTCACAATGGAAGATTCAAATATTTTTTCATACTTGATGACGATTTCTCTTGTTACACTTGACTGTAATTTATGCAGAAGCACTCCGGATAAAATGATGAAATAAGTAGTGCACAAGTAATATTTAAAATATGTTGATGTTTATGTTGAATTCATCCAAAGTTAACAAGTCGTAAAATGAATGATTAAAGAATTCTAGTCGGATTAATAATTCTATAATAATCAATTACTTTTTTTTTTGTCTCCACATGAATCTGGGTGGAAATATAATTCAAATTATTTGTATATAGGTAAAGTAAAAGGTTTAATTTTGTCCTTATAATATTGCAATTATAAGATAACTGTGGCTAATTAAACAAAAAAATAAAAATAAATATTGGGGGTCAAAATATAATTACATAAAACATAAGGGAGAAATCTGTAATTTTGTTTTAAGCTAAAGAATTGCGTTTCCCCATTGTTTTGATGCTCTTTCCTCTCTCTCCTCTCCGATTTCTTCGCGATGACATCTACCAAATTTTTGAATTCGTATAAACCATTTCCGATCATCGTATCAACAGCGCCGACAATCTTTGCGAGCTACAGATCAGAAATGATTCTCTTGTTTCGGACATCGAATCTCTTCGCTCATCGAATCAGAGTCTTCAGTTGAAATTAGCGGCCATTGAAGAAGTTTCTGGCGAGAGAGAAGCTCGTCGGAATGAGCTTCACACACTTGGGGAGTCTATGAAGGAGAACGAAGATGAATTAGTGAGAGAGAAAGTAAATGAGAACAGTGAAAAAATTGGGTTATTTCTGAGGATCTGCAGGTGGTTAGATCAAAGATCGCAAATGATTTGGAACTCAGATTTAGCGAAAACCAACAGTGTAGGAAGAGAGAAAAGAGAGAATTGGAGAATAGTGTGGTGAGCCTGACGGAGGAGAATCAGGATATCAATAGTTTGCTCAGGATTGCCTTAATGGAGAAAGAGGCAGTGGAGAAGAACCGAAGAGGGGCGATTTTGCAGATTGCAGAAAGAGGGTTGCCGTTTATGATGGGATCAGGAACTAATGAAGCATCTCTGGATTCAGGTGCTAGCACCACCAGTAGTAAATCCGAATGCGAAGAGGAGGCTGTTAGTCTGGTAATTCTCCAATTCTTCATCTTATTATAAGACAAACTTGAAATTAGTCCCTCGAAAAATTGTGCAAAGCCGATGAATTTGCAAATATGCTAAAAAATTATACTCGTTTGGCAAATTGTTTCCGATGAGTCTGATGCTTGTTATGATTCTTGTGAGGCCTTAACTGTGGGGAGGATAATAAAGAGTCTCAGACTTGAAATCACACAGTTGAGGAAGGCATTGGAGGAATCCAGGTATATCATCAGCCAAATGAAATTTGATCGATCCCTTTATCATCCTGCTTAAGTTTAGGTCTTCCAAAATCTTGTTACGTTGAATCCCACATGGCTTGTGTTACTTAATCCTGAGCTATATATAAAGCCTAGGACAATTCTTATCTTACAAGGTGTCTTTTGGAAGTGAGTTAGACCCATTGGTTTTCTACATGGTATCAGAGCAAAGACTCTGGTCTAATGTTGGGTGTGTTGAATACCACATCAATGATGATCCCTGATATCCGTTCGCAGTGGTTTGTCAAAGTTCGCTCTGCGCGTGACGGCATGAGGGGACGTGTCGAATCCCACATCGCTTGTGTTACTTGATCCTGAGCTATATATAAAGTCTAGGACAATCCTCATTTTACAAGACGTCTTTTGAGAGTGAGTTAAGCCCATTGGGTTCTTGCATGTTATGTTTCAGATTGTTCAATAGGCATAAGAGAATGTATATTGGATCCTGCTTCTCTAAAAGGGCCAACATATGAAATATGAAGGAAACATGACAATATGCTACTTGAGTTTCAATTTTTTGTTTACATCATGAATAACAGGTCAGACACCGAGCGACTACAGAGTCTTACAGAGAAACAAGTGGAAGAAGTATCGGAAAACAAAATTTACATAAAAGAGTGCAAAATGTTAGCTCAAAATGTTAGTATCAAGGATATTGATGATTATATTCCTTAAATGTATTCTGAGTGCAAATGAGAGAGTTGCCCAAGAAGAAATAGTAACTAGTGGTTGAACGTCGGTCAGTGGGATCGCCATCCTAGTCGGCATCAGAATAAGCCTATAAGTTGGGAGCGAACTGGGCAAAAAATAAAGTCCTTGAAATAAGGTGTCATTGACATACCAAAGAATGCGAAAAAACAACCAAATAATGGGTGATCCGAAGAGCAAACAATAACTGACTGACTTGATGGGAGACATAGGTGATGTCCGGGCGAGTAACTGTAAGTACACCAAACTTCCAACTAGTCGGTGATAGAGAGTGATGTTCGGGAGAGGGGAGCCATCTAGTGGAATATGTCTGATATTTGGCTCTAAAGCAATATTGGTAGTAGTGAAGTCAATGATACCTGCCTTGGAAAGAAGGTCATATGCATATTTGCCCTGTGAGAAAAAGTTTCCATCTAAACCACTTGAAACTTCGAGACCAAAAAAAATAAGTAAGCACGCCAAGGTTTTTCATCTCGAATTGACCACTGAGAAAGTTATTGAGTTCAAAGATTCCGTGTAGATCATCTTTTGTAATGATCATGTCGTCCACATACAGTAGAATGAGGATAATATAGTTGTCAATTTGGTGAATAAATAAGGCCGAATCATGAGTGTTGGATGTGAACCTGAACTGGTGGATGGTGGGGTTTCAGGTGGTCGAGGAGGAACAATCCTTAGACATTGTCGTTGAATCTGATCAACAATATAGAACAAAGTATATTATATGATATGAATCTAGAGAAACCGAGATCATGGATGGATTCAGAACATTGAAATTATCTAGGAACTGGTCTATAATCGTAAAAAACCGATTGACAAACCTTCGAACCGGTCAAACCACCATGATAAATTGAATCAACATTATAAAAGAAACTATACTGTATATTCCGAATTTGATTAAATGGAGGTGACAGATGGATTTGAAAAGCCAAAATTAGCCAAGAATTGAATGATAATCGTGAAAAATCGATTGATGAATCCTTGAACATGTCAAACTACTGTGATGAATCGAATCAACAATATGAAAGAAACTATATTGTATGATTTGAATTTGAGTAAAATGAGGCTATAGATGGATTCGTAACATTAAAATTAGCTAAGAACTGGTGTTAGATCTTCAAGAACCAGTCTAAAAATTGGTGAAACGGTAAATGGAAACTAAGCATTGTGAATCGGTGACGTGGTAGAATGTGTGGCAGTAGACGTTGATGTGGCGTTGATTGACATAGTAGTGTTGACGTGTTGCCGACATGACAATTGAGCGACACAGTTACTACTGATGTGGCAGATGACGTGGCGGTGAGGTGGTAGTTGATGCGATTGGGATCTTGCAACTGACGTGGCTATTGACTTGCTGATGCGGGGTGTGGCAGAGATTTGGTCAACCCTAGGGCTTTTGTGGCGTCTAACTTGGTGAAATACACTACGGATCGGCAGAATCTTCACAACACGTGTGCAAGAGCATGCGACGTACGATTTTAGCAGTGGTGTTGGAATCGTCTCGATGGGACGGTTCGGATGGTGTGGTTGGTAATGATTTTGGAGCAACGGTTGTTGCAGTAGAGCCCAAAAATAATGATGGTGGTGGTGATGAACTGATGATACTGGTGGCTTGTGGCAGCGCGTGACAGCTCTAATGGCGGTGGTTGTGGTGGCATTGTTCTCGTCTTTTTAAGACGAAGGTGAAGGTAATGATATGATGATTGTTGATATTAGAACAACGATGAGGCCTGTAGCAGTTAACGAATGTGATTGCAACGGTGGGACTGTTGGTGGCGTGTGGAGGCACATTGGATCTCTGATGGCGGTAATTTTGGTGGCGTTGGAATCGTCTCATCAAGGCGAAGGTGATTGTATTATTGTTGTTCAATCAACGAAGATGACGGCAGCGGCGGGACCGTTGGTGGCGTGTAGGAGCTTCAATGGCGGTGATTTTAGTGGCGTTGGAATCGTCTTTTCCAGACGAAGATGATGGTGTGGTGAGTGTTGATATCGAAGTAACGGTGAGGCCTATAGCAGTTAACAGATGGTGTTGATGAACTCATTTTGACGAAACCAGTCTAGTAGTAATGATGAATATGATGTTGAGGTGTTGAATGATGAAAATGAGATGGACAACGACACGGTGGAAGACTTGAAAAGATTAGGGTAATGAAAAAATTAGTAGGTACAGGGTCAGGAAGAATTGGCTTTTGATACTATGTTAGAATAATTGAGAGGCGGAATATTGGGAGAACATGAAGCGATTGTATTGATATGCGAGAAAAAATATATTTACAGAGATATACAAGGAGTCTATATATAGGAGGTGACTAGGGTGACTCTGGTAGGGTTAAGAGTTGGTTTTCCTAGTGAGATTAGGGTTTGAGATAGTAGGCGAAGGCCCATATATATATATATATTAACAAACACCATGACCGACATGAGATTTTGGTCAAACTTTAGGCGTACAAAGTGTCAAAATCCCAATTGGGAATTAAGGGCTCGTTGGGTGGGATGGAATGAAATCAGGGTGACAGGGAATAAGAGAAAGAATGAAATAGATTTGTCAATGGAATCACTATTTCATGTTTGGTTTTTATTGTATGTTTAAAGAAATAGAATGAAATAATTGTCTTTTACATATCAATTTTTGAGATAAAATTCATTCATAAATATACCTAATAAAATCATTTTGTTCTTAAATTTTTGTTTTTACTTTAGGAGCATAAATAGATTTTTTTTCTCAAATATTTATATTTGTTTAGGAATATAAACATATTTTTTGTTATCAGGTTTCCATTTCTATTTCCTATATAGTTTTTTTCCCCTCAAATTTCTATTTCTGATTTAGAAAAACGATTAGTTTTGTTCCCAAATATTTGTTTCTGTTTCGGAAACAATAACATATTTTTTGTTCTCGAATTTATGTTTCTATTTCGAAAATACGAACGGATTTTTTTGCTTTCAAATTTTTATTTTCGTTTGAAATATAAATTTGTGAATAAGAAAATATATTTTTGTTTAGAAAATATAAACAGAAATCTGAAAACAAAAAATATATTTCTATTCCAAAAAAATTGAGAACAAAAAAAATTCATTTCTATGCCCGAAACAAAAACAACATATTAGAAAGAAAAAAAAATCTACTTTCTTTTGCAAAATAAAAATATAAAATTGAGAATAAAATATTTTGTTTCCATCTGATAAAATCAATTTATAGGTACTATCGAAGTCGTTTTCAAATTGAGAATTACCGGCCAACAAGAGATGAGATATTTTTGGTGTAACCCGAAAAAAAAAAACACAACAAACTATGGAATCCGATTCCGCCCATTTTCATTCCAATGGAATCAAGTTTTTGATTCCGTTGGATAGCCAAATGAAAGAATTGGAATTGAAGATGAAATTGCGATCCTATTTCACCTCCATTCTGTCTAACCAAACGTACTGTAAGCGGCCCGAGTTTTTCTCTTGTCTTGATATGAAATGATAATGATCTTGTGTGGTTCAAAACCTAACAAGTTTGAAGTAATTCTGGTCTGTTTTTTTGAAGGTTGGTTTTTGATACCATGTTAGAATAATTGAGAGGCGGAATATTGGGAGAACATGAAGCGATTGTATTGATATGAGAGAAAAAATATATTTACAGAGATATACAAGGAGTCTATATATAAGAGGTGACTAGGGTAACTCTGGTAGGGTTAAGAGTTGATTTTTCTAGTGAGATTAGGGTTTGAGATAGTAGGCGAAGGCCCATATATATATATATATATATATATTAACAAACACCATGACCGACATGAGATTTTGGTCAAACTTTAGGCGTACAAAGTGTCAAAACCCCAATTGGGAATTAAGGGCTCGTTGGGATGGATGAAATGGAATCAGGGTGACAGGGAATAAGAGAAAGAATGAAATGGATTTGTCAATAAAATCACTATTCCATGTTTGGTTTTTATTGTATGTTTAAAGGAATAGAATGAAATAATTGTCTTTTACATATCAATTTTTTGGATAAAATTCATTCACAAATATACCTAATAAAATCATTTTGTTCTTAAATTTTTGTTTTCGCTTTAGGAGCATAAATAATTTTTTTTTTCTCAAATATTTATATTTGTTTAGGAATATAAACATATTTTCTGTTATCAGATTTCCATTTCTATTTCCTATATAGTTTTTTTCCCCTCAAATTTCTATTTCTGATTTAAGAAAACGATTAGTTTTGTTCCCAAATATTTGTTTTTCTTTCGAAAACAATAACATATTTTTTGTTTTTGAATTTATGTTTCTATTTCGAAAATACGAACGGATTTTTTCGCTTTCAAATTTTTATTTTCGTTCGAAATATAAATTTGTGAATAAGAAAATATGTTTTTGTTTAGAAAATATAAACAGAAATCTGAAAATAAAAAATATATTTCTATTCCAAAAAAATTGAGAACAAAAAAAAATAAATGCCCGAAACAAAAACAACATATTAGAAAGAAAAAAAAAATCTACTTTCTTTTGCAAAATAAAAATATAAAATTGAGAATAAAATATTTTGTTTCCATCTGATAAAATCAATTTATAGGTACTATCGAAGTTGTTTTCAAATTGAGAATTACAGGCCAATATGAGATGAGATATTTTTTGTGTAACCCGAAAAAAAACACACACAATGAACTATGGAATCCGATTCCGTCCTATGAAGTGTGGAATCCGATTCCGCCCATTTTCATTCCAATGGAATCAAGTTTTTGATTCCATTGGATAGCCAAATGAAAGAATCGGCATTGAAGATGAAATTGCGATTCTATTTCACCTCCATTCCGTCTAACCAAACGCACTGTAAGCGGCCCGAGTTTTTCTCGTCTTGATATGAAATGATAATGATCTTGTGTGGTTCAAGACCTAACAAGTTTGAAGTAATTCTGGTCTGTTTTTTTGAAGGTTGCTCCGTAAATGACGCAAAAGAAAAGCCCTTTAATTAAGCGTGCAGCATAAGGTGACATTTCTATCAAATCTCCCATTATATTTAAGAAAATTTATTTATAAAGTTGGAAAGATGGTTCAAAATTCCTCTTTTTTCTCCGCTGAAAGTGTTTTTTTTTTTTAATAATAAAAGAAATATGACTTTTTCTAAGGTTCCATTTGGTTAATATTCTGTTTCTGTTTTCGTTTTAAGTATTGTTTTGGAATGTAAGTGAAAGTATTTTTCGTTTCTTTTGTTTTCGTAAATTTGTTAAAATAATCCCCCCCCCCCCCAATTTTTTGGATCATAAACATAAATCTGGGAACATAAGTAATATTTGGAAATAGAATCTGGGTACAATTTTGTACTAGTTTTGAAAATTTGTTAAAACATTTGGCATAAATGAATTTTTATAAATCTACAACCGCAAAATTTTGAGATTACTCTTACTGTTAGAATGATTGAGAGGCAAAATATTAAGAAAAAATTAAGAGAATTTGATTGATATAAGAGAAATATACAATTATAAAGATATACAGAGAGTTTATCTATAGAAGGTGACTATGGTAACCCTAATGAGACTAGGGTTTGGTTTTCCTAATGAGACTAGGGTTTGATATAGTGGGCTAAGGCCCATTACATTGATTAACACCAACTTTTGGGAATAGAAATCTAGAAACAATTTTGTTTTGTTTTCGTAAACTAGTTATAAATTTGTAATTAAAATGATTTTTTTTAGTTATATTTTTGTTTTGGTTCCTCTATTTTTCGACAAAAACATAAATCTAGGAACAAAAAAAATTGGTATTACTTTCAAAATTTTGGGAATAAAATTTTTGTAAATTTCAATGTTTTGACAATCATGTTTCTGTTCGTAAATTTCAATGTTTTGAGAACGGGAACACAAATTTTGGAACAGAACCACTATAACAAACAAATGGGCCTTTTCTTTTTTGACTTGAATTAATGGAAGGTGTATGCTTTCTTATTAGTTTGACATTTCATGCCTAAAGTAATGATGTTCTCCTAACTACCTGATGTTTTGGCACAAATTGGGATCTCATCAGGATTTCAATTTCATTTTTTTTTTTCTTTTGAAAATTTGGAACAAATAAAAAAATAAATAATAAAAAATATATATTTCTACTTGGTCAAATTGGTAGATTCTCCTTGTAACTAGTGATTTTCGATTTTTATCCTACGTTTAGTCATTGAAATATGTTTTTCAGTCCTTCGCCTAACATTGACTAAATTGAATATATCAAGTTAATGGTAACTAAATGAAAATTTAGTTTTTTGATATTATAGTCATTATTAACTAACATATATATAAATATATATATTATTTGTTTCAAACATGTTCCATTTTTTTATTTTCTTTTTTAGTCATTGTTTTTTTTTGTTGAAAAAATGCACATCAAAACAAGTATAAATAGACCTTCCCCCTCCACACCTCAACACCTCATCTTCTCCATCTTAAAAGAAGCCAAAACTTTCTCCCCTAACTTAGCTTAATTTGTTCCCCATGGCTTCTAGTCAAAGCTTGAACACTTTGCCAATCCTCTTTCTTGCACTTGTTCTTTGCCTAAAGGGCACTCTTGGTTAGTACTTTGGTAATTTTAATTATATTTTCTTCACTAGTATTTATTTATTACACTTGTTAAAATCGTTTTTCAACAAATATTTGCTAAAACGTATTCAGGAGCAATAGAATGTGAGAACCTTAACAGAGATTCGTGTGCTTTTGCTGTGTCATCGTCCGGAAAGCGTTGTGTTCTGGAGAAGCGGGCCCGTAGAACTGGCGAGGAAATGTACACATGTCGCACATCGGAGATCGAGGCTGATAAACTGAAGGACTTGATCGAAAGTGAACAATGCGTAAAAGCATGTGGGCTTGATAGGGATGTTCTGGGAATCTCGTCTGATTCGCTTCTTGAGTCTCGTTTTACCCACAAGCTTTGCTCGTCTCAATGCTACAACAACTGTCCTAACGTCGTTGATCTGTACTTTAATCTTGCCGCCGGTGAAAGTATTTTGATTAAACATCTATATATAAATTAGCATCGGTTTTCTTCAAAACGTCTTTTCATTAACGGTTTGAATTAATTTGAGTAAAATGGATGGTTGAGATTAGTTGATGAAATATTTAGGAGAAAAATTCCCGCCAAAAAAATTCGCATATACACTTCCAAAACTGTTCAATTTAATTACATTATGTACCCTTTAAGTTTCATATATATACTTTATTAACTAATTTTTTTATTGTTTACTATGGTTTACACTCATAAATTTGAAAATTGATATATTACCTTTAGACACTAAAAATCCCTAGTAAATTAATATTAAACAAAAAAAAATGTATTATTGATTTTCCCTAGTAAATTAATATTAAACAAAAAAAAAATGTATTATTGATTTTTGTTTTGGCCACTGAATTTTAGTTTAATTACAAAGTGATCTCAAAGGTTTACATCTGTGAGTATAGGCTCAAATTTGCATTGTGCCAACAAAATTAGTAGAAAACTGAACTTATACCAAGTATATTATTGCCACAAATTTGGTAAATTAGTAGAAAATTGAATTTCGATTTCTTTTAAATATAATTTTGAGTGATTAGAAATAAATTTATGAACAATTGATGAAAATTTTGTAGTTCGGTGCATAAAATGTCAAATATCATAATATTGGGAGTAAAACATGTAATTAAACCTTGAAAAATACTTGCAAATTGATATATATTGATTGAATTGCAGGTGTGTATCTTCCCAAATTATGTGAAGCAGAGGGAGCGAACATACGCCGTGAAATGTCCGAGATCAAAAGTGCCGGAATTAGAGCACCAGGACCGGAGCCAAAGGGGATAAAGGCGGCAGAGTACTACAAGATTGCTCCAGCAATGAGTCCTTATTGATAAAACCAAAACCCAAAAATATATGTATTGGAGTCTAAATTACTATAAATTAGGGGCTTACTTGTGAGTTTATCTTAATAATAAGTTCATCCATTTACTTGGATATGAGGGTGTGCCTATAGGAAGTGAACTTTCACTTCTCTGTAATAGTTTTTGGAGACCTTTTTTTCAAAAAATAAAATAAAAAAAATAATTTATCTATTTTTTAGCCTCTAATGGAAAATTAGGAGCTGTCTCTACTGAGCATATTGATTGTCTTCCATGTCTATAAGGTATACCAAAGGTCTTTTCTTTCAATTTCTATCGTACTATTTTGGTGTATGAAGATTCTCACTTTCTGTTATAATGAGAGATCTAGATACTTTGTCATATTTGATGACAATTTCTCTTCTTACACTTGACTATACCTGCTGCATAAGCACTTCGGACAAAATGATGAAATAAGTAATGCATAAATAATATTTAAGATATGTTGATGTTTATGCTGAATTCATCTATTGAATTGGATGAAACTCATCAGCAGTTAACAACTAGTAAGATGAATAAATAAAAAATTAGACTCATCTAGTCAGATTAATAATTCTATAATAATCGATTATTTTTTATTTTTTATTTTTTTGGTGTCTCCACATGAAATGTGGGTGGAAATATAAGTCAAATGATTTGTATATAAGTAAAGTAAAAAGTGTAATTTTGTCCTTATAATATTGCAATTATGAGATGAGTGAGGCTAATTAAAAAAAATACAATATTAGGTACAATGTGAAAATATTAAAATAGTAGGGGATAAATTATAATTACATAAAAAATAAGGGCCAAATCTGTAATTTTGTCTTAAGCTAAAGAATTGTTTCCCCATTGTTTGGATTTGAATGGTAGTTAGGGTTCATATCATATGTGAATCTGATCATCGTATCAACTGCACCGACAATCTCTGCGAGCTACAGATCAAAATTGATTCTTTTGTTTCGGATATCAAATCTCTTCGCTCATCGAATCAGAGTCTCCAGTTGAAATTAGCAGCCATTGAAGAAGTTTCTGGCCAGAGAGAAGCTCTTCGGATTGAGCTTCACACACTTTGGGAGTCTATGAAGGAGGACGAAGATGAACTAGTGAGAGAGAAAGAACAGATTAGCATCGAGCTGGATGTTTCTAGAGAGAGAATCAAGGAGTTAGTAAATGAGAACAATGAAAAAATTAGGGCTATTTCTGAGGATCTGCAGGTGGGTAGATCGATTAAGGAATGTTTGGAGAGGATAGTGGAGGCTTTGGAAGGAGATGAAGTGGGACATAGTGCTGAAGAAGATGAGGAAATGAGAGAAGAATCAAAGGCAAATGAATAATTTCATGCATTTTTTTGGTGGATCTAAAGTCAGTTTCGAAGATCACAAATGATTTGGAACTCAGATTTAGCGAATACCAACAGTGTAGGAAGAGAGAAAACAGAGAATTGGAGGGACGATTTTGCAGATTGCCGTAAGTTGGGTTCGGGTTTATGATGGGATCAGGAACTAATGAAGCATCTCTGGATTCGGGTGCTAGCACCACCAGTAGAAAATCCGAATGCGAAGAGGAGGCTGTTAGTCTGGTAATTCTCCAATTCTTCATCTTCTTATTATAAGACAAACTTGAAATTAGTTCCTCATTTAGTTTGTTATCTGATTCCCGGATCATAACTCTCTTATAAGTTATAAACCCTCGAAAAATTGTGCATAGCCGATGAATTTGCAAATATGATAAAAAATTATACTCGTTTGGCAAATTATTTCCGATGAGTCTGACACTTGTTATGATTCTTGTCGGGCCTCAACTGTGGGGAGGATAATGAAGAATCTCAGACTTGAATTCACACAGTTGAGGAAGGCATTGGAGGAATCCAGGTATATCATCAGCCAAATGAAATTTGATCGATCCCTTTATCATCTTGATTAAGTTTAGGTCTTCCAAATACTTGTTATGTTGAATCCCATATATAAAGCCTAGGACAACTCTTAATATCTTACAAGGCATCTTTTGAGAGTGGGTTAGGCTCATTCAGAGCCAAGACTTTTGTCTAATGTTGGGTGTGTTAACATGACAATATGCTGCTTGATTTTCAATTTTTCGTTTACATCATGAATGGCAGGTCAGACACCGAGCGACTATAGAGTCTTACAGAGAAACGAGCGCAAAAAGTATCGGAAAACAAAATTTAAATAAAAGACCTTGAAGATAGGGAGATTGTGTTAGCTCAAAATGTTAGTATCAAGGATATTGATTATTATATTCCTTAAATATATTCTGAGAGCAAATGAGAGAGTTGTCCAAGAAAAAACAGTAACTAGTGGTTAAACGTCTGTCGCTGGGATCTGTGGCCCAGTCGGCATCAGAATAAACTTGTAAGT
The DNA here is from genome assembly GCA_016647705.1 of Eucommia ulmoides. Classification (NCBI taxonomy): domain Eukaryota; kingdom Viridiplantae; phylum Streptophyta; class Magnoliopsida; order Garryales; family Eucommiaceae; genus Eucommia; species Eucommia ulmoides. The sequence continues at coordinate 5,908,880 of CM028341.1, forward strand.
TGGGGGTGAACTAGACAAAAAATAAAGTCTGTGAAATAAGGTGTCTTTGACATACTGAAGGATGCGAAGAACAACGGAGTAGTGAGTGATTTGAGGAGCGGACAAGAACTGACTGACTTGATTGAAGACATAGGCGATGTCTGGGCGAGTAACTGTGAGTATACCGAACTTCCAACTAGTTGCAGATAGAGAGTGACGTCTGGAATATGAGAGCCATCTGGTGGAGTAAGTCTGATATTCGGCTCTAGAGCAGTATTGGTAGTAGTGGAGTCAGTATTGTCTGCCTTGGAAAGAAGGTCAGATGCATATTTGGCCTGAGAGAAAAGGCATCCATCTAAACCAATTGAAACTTCAAGACCAAAAAAATAAATGAGCACGCCATGGTCTTTCATCTCGAATTGACCACTGAGAAAATTTTTGTGTTCAAAGATTCTGCGTAGATAATTTTCTGTAATGATCATGTCATCCACATACAGTAAAATGGGGATAATACTGTTGTCAGTTTGGTGAATAAATAAGGCAGAATTATGAGCGTTGGATGTAAACCTGAATTGGTGGATGGTGGGGTTTGAGGTGGTCGATGAGGAACAACCCTTAGACATCACCATTGTATCGGATCAATAATATACAATAAAGTATATTGTATGATATGAATTTGGAGAAACCGAGGTCATTGATGGATTTAGAATGCTGAAATCATTCAGGAACTGGACTATAATCATGAAAAACCGATTGATGAACCCTTGAACATGTCAAGCCACCATGATAAACCGAATCAACAATATAAAAGGAACTATATTGTATACTCTGAATTTGAGTAAACGGAGGCAATAGATTGATCCGAAAAGCCAAAATTAGCGAAGAACTGATCTATAATCGTGAAAAATCGATTGATGAATTCTTGAACAAGTCAAACCACCGTGATGAACCGAATCAACATTTGAGTAAAATAAGGCCACAAATGGATTCAGAACGCCAAAATTAGCCAAGAAATGGTGTTAAATCTTCAAGAATCGGTCAAAAAATAGGTGAACTGGTTAATGGAAAATGAGCACTGCGAACCGATGATGCGACAAAATGTGTGGCTGCAGGCGCTAATGTGGCGTTGACTGATATAGTATTGTTGATGTGGCAACTGACCGACACAGTTAGTACTGATATGGCGTTGAGGTAGCAGATGACGTGGCAGTGAGGTGGTAGCTGACGTGGTTGGGATCTAGCAGCTGACATGGTTGTTGACTTGTTGATGCGGGGCGTAGTAGAGATTTGGTTAACCCTAGGGCTTACGTGGCATATGACTTGGTGAAATACACTACGGATCAGCAGAATCTTCAGAATGCATGTGCGGGTGTGCAACGTCTGATTTTGGCTGTGGCGTTGGAATCGCCTCGACTAGGCGTTTTGAATGGTGTAGTCAATGATAATGTTGGTGCAACGGTTGTTGCGGTAGAGCCCAAAAACAGTGACGGCGGTGGTAATGATACTGGTGGCTTGTCGCGGCGCGTGACAGCTCCAATGGCGGTGGTTGTGGTGGCATTGTTCTTGTCTTTTCAAGACGAAGGTGATGGTGTGATGATTGTTGATATTAAAACGACTGTGAGGCCTGTAGCAATCAATGAATGTGATGGCAGCGGTGGGCGCGTTGGATCTTCGATGGTGGCGATTTTGTGGCTTTGGAATCGTCTCATCAAGACGAAGGTGATTGTATGGTTTTTGTTGACATTGGAGCGACGATGAGGCCTGTAGCAGTCAACGAAGATAATGGCAGTGACGGGAGTGTAGGTGGCACGTGGGAGCTCCAATGGCGGTGATTTTGATTACATTAGAATCGTCTCTTCAAGGCAAAGCTAATGGTGTGACAGTGTTGATATCGGAGCGACGTTGAGGCATGTAGCAGTCAACAAATGGTGTTGATGAACTCATTTTGACGCAACGAGTTTGATGGTGATGATGAATATGATGTTGGGGTGTTGAATGATGAAAACGAGATGGGCAACAACATGATAGAAGACTTGAAAAGATTAGGGTTATGAAAATTTTAGTAGGAACAGGGCTCGGAAGATTTTGTTTTTTCTAGTGAGAATAGGGTTTGAGATAGTGGACGAAAGCCCATATACATATATTAGCAGAAATCACGACCAAAGTGAGATTTTAGTCAAACTTCAGGGGTACAAAGCGTGAAAGCCCCAATTGGGAATTAAGGCCGCGTTTGGTTATTGTTCCCACTTTTCCCATCCTACTTGGGATATGATGCGATGAGAATTATGTTTCTTTGTGGGAGTAGAATCGCATTTGGTAGCGATAAAATATTGTTTTGTTCTGGGAACAGAATCGCGTTGGTAACGATATTATCCTAGAATTTTTTTCTCATAATTGTTTTTATTTATTTATTTAAACTTACACTGAAGAACAAGAAATCATAAACACTAATTCTGAGAAAGGGTATATACCATTGACCTCCTATGTTATTTTGTATTATACCAGATATCTCTCATGTTATTTTGCAAATACCAAAGACATCCATTGTCTATTTGCTCAAATACCACTTACCTCCTTTTGGACAAAATTGCCCTTAGCTTATTTTTTAAAAAAAAAAAATCATTAGCACCCCTATATTTTTAAAAATATATTTTTTACCTTTAATTTTTTAAATAATTATATTTACCTCTCACCACCACCCCCCGCCACCTCCCACCACCCACGGCCCAACTCCCCTGCCACCACTACCCTCCGCCAGCGCCTACCGCCGCCACTACTACCCACCACCACCACCACCAGAGAGAGAAAAAAAAGTTAATGAAAGGGTTAATTTTTTAATTTTTTTTTTTAATAAAATGGTTGAAAATATATATATATATTTTTTAAAATGGGTGTGGGTAGTGGCAGTCGGCGGCGGGTGGTGGGTGGTGGTGGAGGGTGGCGGTAGAAGGTGGCAGCGGCAGTTGGAGGTGGTGTTGGGTGGGTGGTGGCGGTGGGAGGTGGGAGGTGGTCGGAGGTGGCAATGAATATATATAAATTAAAGGAGTATTTATGTATTTTAGTTTTTTATTATTTAATTATTTTGTAAATAGTCAGGGGTAAAATTGGTATTATAATAAAAAAAATATTATTTTTAATCAATAAGAGAGGTAAGTAGTGTTTGAGAAAAATGATAGGGGAAGTCTCTGATATTTGCAAAATGACTGGGGAGGTCAATGGTATATACCCTTCTAAGAAATCATCAAGAAGTCGAACCCTAATTCTGAGAAATTGATTTCAGCAACCGAACTCTAAATCAATTTCAGCAATGAAATCGAAATCGATTTCGTGATCGATTTCAATAACGAAATCGAAATTGAAACCTTAAACCCTAATTCGTGATGATGAACGATGGTGACGATGTTGGGCTTGGTTTCCAACATATGGTGATGGCCCAATCTATGTGAAGTTCATGAAAAATAGAAAAATATTTTTTAGAGTCGGAAAAAAAAAAAACAGTGGGAAAGAAAGAGAAAAAGTTGTCTACCAAAAACCCTAACTGCATAGTTCTGATCAAATGTCGATTTGGGGTCGATCTGCCACCCGATTTGGCTGAAATTTGGACAGCAAGTTCGCAACTCATAGTTCTTCAATCTAAACGGTGGAGATTAGTTTTTGAGCTCTCCACACAGTGTTTCCAGCTAGACTATTTTTTTGGTATTTTTGGAGTCTTTTTTTGGTGAGATTTCTTTATTCTTCTGTTGTATATCTTGTTTCATTGCCAAGGTCATTTGATCTTGAAATATTGGTGATTGTATACCTTTAGTAATAACTAGAGAGGATTTGTATTCCCATTATTTATGATAGTGGAGATTTTAGGTGGATTTCAGTCCTATGGTTTTTACTCCTCGCCTTGGGGAGGTTTTTCACGTTAAAAATCGTTTGTCTCGTGTGATTGTGATTGTGGTGTGTTGATTCAAGTATCATTTTAATTTAATTCCTACTACATTCACATAAGAAAATTATTAAAATTAATTTATGTTGCACGTTCTTATTCGATAAGTTTTTCAAGTAAGTTGTTTTATCCATCAGGTAATGAATCGAAACCCTAAATCGAAACTCGAAACCCTATTCGATGGTGATGAACGATGAAGCCCTAATTCGTGAACCCTATACCCTAAATCGATTTTGTGGAACGTTAGCAACAAAATCAATTTCGTGCAATCAAAATCGAAATCGAGAGAGAGAGAGAGAGCTTACAGGTGATGAAATCGATTTCATTTCACGTAATTGACGAAATCGATTTCTAGATCTGATGAAATCAACGAAATCAACAAAATTAATTCAAGGTCTAATGAAATTGACAAAATCGATTTCATTTGAACCCTAAAGCCTAAATTGATTGAAATGGCAACGAGCGGCGACGGCGATTATCGAAGAAATAGTTGTGGCGATGGCAACAGGTGATGCCAAGGACGAGAAAGACGACGGCGACGAGGACATCGAAGACAATGGCCGGGATGAGGAACATGACAGTGACGAGGATAGCGAAGACGATGACGAGGAGGAGGAGGAGGAGGAGGACGATGGACAAAGAACAGAGGAAAAGCAATTAACATAGAAGAAGGAAAAGAAGAAACAAATGATAAGGAAAATGGAGGTTTACAAAAGTTGATGGTCAGATCTCACTAACAATTTTAAAAAATCCTATGCGTGTCTTTTTTTTGGGATGGGAATAGTTGGGATAAAAAAAAAATAATAAAATAAATTTGATTCTCAACTTCTTAATAAAAAAGAGGTTAAAAAGAGGAATGGATTCTAGATTTTGGGATGGAATGAGAACGGAAACAGAATTTACCAAACGCGTTCCCGCACATTGATCCCAAAAATCTGGGAATGGAATGGAATGAGATGGGATGGAAACACTAACCAAACAGGGAAGCGTCCCGAGATTTTCTTGTCTTGATATGAAATGATGAATGGTCTTGTGTGGGTTCAAGACCTAACAAGTTTGAATTAATTCTGGTCTGTTTTTTTTGAAGGTTGCTCCGCAAATGGCGCATAAGAAAAGCCCTTTAATTAAGCGCGCTGCATAAGGTGAAATTTCTATCAAATCCCCCATTTTCTTAAATATTATATTTAGTAAATTTATTTATAATGTTGGAAAGATAGTTCAATGTTCCTCTTTTTTCTCCACTGAAAGTGGTTTTTTTTTTTTAATAATAAAAGAAATATGACTTTTTTTAAGGTTCCGATTGGTTAGTGTTTTGTTTACGTTTTCGTTTCAAGTATTTTTTGGAATGTAAATGGAAATCTCAAAACAGTTTTATTCTGTTTTCGTAAATTTGTTAAAAATTTGGAAATATTTGGAAATAGAAATCTGGGAACAATTTTGTTCTAGTTTTGAAAATTTGTTAAAACATTTGGCATAAATCAATTTTTTGTTGGTGTTATATTTTTATAAATCTAGGACCGGAAAATTTTGGGATTACTCTCTAACTTTTGGGAATTATTTGGGAATAGAAATCTAGGAACAATTTTGTTCTGTTTTTATTAATTTGCTAAAAATTTGTGATTAAAAAGATGTTTTTTTGGTTATATTTTTTATTTTGGTCCCCCAATTTTTGGGAACAAAAACATAAATCTAGGAACAAAAAAAAATGGAAGTACTTTCAAAATTTTGGGAATATTTTGGGGTAAAAATATGTTAACCAATCATGTTTCTATTCTTAAATTTCGAAGTTTTGAGAATGGGAACAAAAATTTTGGAGCAGAAACACTATAACAGACAGATCGGGCCTTTCTTTTTTGACTTGAATTAATGGAAGGCGTTTGCTTTCTTATTAGTTTGACATTTCATGCCTAAAGTAATGATGTTCTCCTAACTACCTGATGTTTTGACACAAATTGGGATTATTTCAATTTCATTTTTTTTTTATTTTAAAAATTTGGAACAAACAAAAAAATAAATAATAAAAAATATATATTTCTATTTGGACAAATTGGTAGATTCTCCTTGTAACTAGTGATTTTTTATTTTTATCCTACTTTTAGTCATTGAAATATGTTTTTTAGTCCTTCGGTTAACGTTGACTAAATTGAATATATCAAGTTAATGTTAACTAAATTTTCCATTTAGGTGGCGTTTGGTTAGTGTTCCCACTTTTCTGAATCCAACCGAAATGGGTTGAGTTGAGAATTTTGGGAACAGAATTGCATTTGGTAACGAAAATTTTTGTTTTGTGCTGAGAACAGAATTGTGTTTGGTAACGATTTTATCTTAAAACTATATTTTTTTTTTTGAATTTTTTTTTTGTGTGTGGCGGCGGTGGTGTCGGACAGTGGCCGGCGGCGACGCCGGTGTCCGGAGACGGTCGCTGGAAGTGGCCGGCGACCGGCGGCGGGTGGTCGTCGGATGGTGGTCGGAGTTGAGAACTTTGGGTTGAGTTTTTTGGGCAAAAAAAAAACAAGTTTTTTTTGTTTTTCATTTCCTTAACATTTTGAGAATCAATTTCTATTTTTTGGATTGGGTTGGGTTTGGTTGGGAACACAAACCAAACCAAACGGGGCCTTAGTTTTTTGATATTATAGTCATTAACTAATATATATATATATATATAATTTGTTTCAAACATGTTCCATTTTTTTATTTTCTTTTTTAATCATTGTTTTTTTTGGAAAAATGCACGTCAAAACAAGTATAAATAGACCTTCCCCCTCCACACCTCAACACCTCATCTTCTCCATCTTAAAAGAAGCCAAAACTTTCTCCCCTAACTTAGCTTAATTTGTTCCACATGGCTTCTAGTCAAAGCTTGAACACTTTGCCAATCCTCTTTCTTGCACTTGTTCTTTGCCTAGAGGGCACTCTTGGTTAGTACTTTGGTAATTTTAATTATATTTTCTTCACTAGTATTTATTTATTACACTTGTTAAAATCGTTTTTCAACAAATATTTGCTAAAACGTATTCAGGAGCAATAGAATGTGAGAACCTTAACAGAGATTCGTGTGCTTTTGCTGTGTCATCGTCCGGAAAGCGTTGTGTTCTGGAGAAGCGGGCCCGTAGAACTGGCGAGGAAATGTACACATGTCGCACATCGGAGATCGAGGCTGATAAACTGAAGGACTGGATTGAAAGTGAACAATGCGTAAAAGCATGTGGGCTTGATAGGGATGTTCTGGGAATCTCGTCTGATTCGCTTCTTGAGTCTCGTTTTACCCACAAGCTTTGTTCGTCCCAGTGCTACAACAATTGTCCTAACGTCGTTGATCTGTACTTTAATCTTGCCGCCGATGAAGGTAATTTGATTAAACATCTATATATAAATCAACATCGGTTTTCTTTAAAAGGCTTTCATTAACGGTTTGGATTAATTGGAGTGGAATGGATGGTTGAGATGAGTTGATAAAATATTTAGGAGGAAAAATTCCTGCCTAAAAAATTCGCATATACACTTACAAAACTGTTGGATTTAATTACATTATGTATCCTTTAAGTTTCAAATATATATTTTTTATTAACTAATTTTTTTATTGTTTACTATGGTTTACACTCATAAATTTGAAAATTGATGTACTGCCTTTAGGCACTAAAAATCCCTAGTAAATTAATATTAAAAAAATGAAAAAAAAATGTATTATTGATATTTTGTTTTGGCCACTGAATTTTAGTAATTACAATGTGATCTCAAAGGTTTACATTTGTGAGTATAGGCTCAAATTTGCATCATGCCAACAAAATTGGTGGGAAATTGAATTTCAATTTCTTTTAAATATAATTTTGAGTGATTAGAAATAAATTTATGAACAATTGATGAAAATTTTGTAGTTCGGTGCATAAAATGTCAAATATCATAATATTGGGGGTAAAACGTGTAGTTAAACTTTGAAAAATACTTGCAAATTGATATATATTGATTGAATTGTAGGTGTGTATCTTCCCAAATTTTGTGAAGCAGAGGGAGTTAACATACGCCGTGAAATGTCCGAGATCAAAAGTGCTGGAATTGTAGCACCGGGACCGGAGCCAAAGGGGATAAAGGTTGCAGAGTACTACAAGATTGCTCCGGCAATGACTCCTTATTGATTAAACCAAAACCAAAAATATATGCATTGTAGTCTAAATTACTATAAATTAGGGGCTTACTTGTATGAGTTTATCTTAATAAGTTCATCCATTTACTTGGATATGAGGGTGTGCGTATAGCAAGTGAACTCTCACTTGTTTGTAATAGTTTTTGGAGACTTTTTTTCAAAAATAAAATAAAAAAAAAGAAAAAATTATCTACTCTTTAACCTCTAATGGAAAATTGTGAGTTGCCTCTACTGATCATGTTGATTGTTTTCGATGTAAATAAGGTAAAGCAAATGTCTTTCCTTTCAATCTTTATCGTATTCTTGGACCTAGTTTATTATGGTGTATGGAAACTCTCAACTTTTGTCACAACAGGAGATCTAAATACTTTGTCATACTTGACGACGATTTCTCTTGTTACACTTGACTATACTCCGGATAAAATGATGAAATAAGTAGTGCACAAACAATGTTTAAGATATGTTGATGTTTATGCTGAATTCATCTAATGAATTTGATGAAACTCATTAGCAGTTAACAACTAGTAAGATGAATAAATAAAAAATTAGACTCATCTAGTCAGATTAATAATTCTATAATAATCGATTATTTTTTATTTTTTTGGTGTCTCCACATGAATCTGGGTGGAAATATAATTCAAATGATTTATATATAAGTAAAGTAAAAAACGTAATTTTGTCCTTATAATATTGCAATTATGAGATGAGTGAGGCTAATTAAAAAAAATACAATATTAGGTACAATGTGAAAATATTAAAATAGTAGGGGATAAATTATAATTACAGAAAAAATAGGGGCCAAATCTGTAATTTTGTTTTAAGCTAAAGAATTGTTTCCCCATTGTTTGGATCTGAATGGTAGTTAGGGTTCATATCATATGTGAATCTGATCCTCTTTCCTCTCTCTCTCTTCTCTCCGATTTCTTCACGATGACATCTACCAAATTTTGGAATTTTTATAAACCATGGAGGCCACTGGAACTATTTCCGATCATCGTATCGACTGCACCGACAATCTTTGCGAGCTACAGATCAAAATTGATTCTCTTGTTTCGGATATCGAATCTCTTCGCTCATCGAATCAAAGTCTCCAGTTGAAATTAGCGGCCATTGAAGAAGTTTCTGGCGAGAGAGAAGCTCTTCGGAATGAGCTTCACACACTTTGGGAGTCTATGAAGGAGGACGAAGATGAACTAGTGAGAGAGAAAGAACAGATTAGCATCGAGCTGGATATTTCTAGAGAGAGAATCAAGGAGTTTGTAAATGAGAACAGTGAAAAAATTAGGGCTATTTCTGAGGATCTGCAGGTGGTCAGATCGATTAAGGATCTGCAGGTGGTTAGATCGAAGATCGCAAATGATTTGGAACTCAGATTTAGCGAATACCAATAGTTTGCTCAGGATTGCTTTAATGGAGAAAGAGGCAATGGAGAAGAACCTAAATAAGCTAAAGAGAAACAAAGAACCGAAGAGAGGGGCGATTTTGCAGATTGCAGAATGAGGGTTGCCGTTTATGATGGGATCAGGAACTAATGAAGCATCTCTGGATTCAGGTGCTAGCACCACCAGTAGTAAATCTGAATGCGAAGAGGAGGCTGTTAGTCTGGTAATTCTCCAATTCTTCATCTTCTTATTATAAGACAAACTTGAAATTAGTTCCTCGTTTAGTTTGTTATCTGATTCCCGGATCATAACTCTCTTATAAGTTATAAACCCTCGAAAAATTGTGCATAGCCGATGAATTTACAAATATGCTCAAAAATTATACTCGTTTGGCAAATTGTTTCCGATGAGTCTGACACTTGTTATGATTCTTGTCAGGTCTCAACTGTGGGGAGGATAATGAAGAATCTCAGACTTGAATTCACACAGTTGAGGAATGCATTGGAGGAATCCAGGTATATCATCAGCCAAATGAAATTTGATCGATCCCTTTATCATCCCGATTAAGTTTAGGTCTTCCAAATACTTGTTATGTTGAATCCCACATCGCTTGTGTTACGTAATCTTGAGCTATATATAAAGCCTAGGACAACTCTTAATATCTTATAAGGCATCTTTTGAGAGTGAGTTAGACACATTGGTTTTTTACATGGTATCAGAGTTAAGACTCTCGTCTGATGTTGGGTATGTTGAATCCCACATCAATGATGATCCCCCGATATTCGTTCGCAGTGGTTTGTCAAAGTCTATCTTGCGCGTGAAGGGACGTGTAGAATCCCACATCGCTTATGTTACCTGATCCTGAGCTATATATAAAGCCTAGGACAATCCTCATCTTACAAGGCGTCTTTTGAAAGTGAGTTAAGCCCATTGGGTTCCTGCATGTTATGTTTCAGATTGTTCAATAGGCATAAGAGAATGTGTGTATGATCTAATATTGGTTCCTGCTTCTCTAAAAGGGCCAACATATGAAATATGAAGGAAACATGACAATATGCAACTTGATTTTCAATTTTTGGTTTACATCATGAATGGCAGGTTAGACACCAAGAGACCACAAAGTCGTACAGAGAAAAAAGCGCAAAAACTATTGGAAAACAAAAATTACATAAAAGAGCTTCAAGATAGGGAGATTGTGTTAGCTCAAAATGTTAGTATCAAGGATATTGATGATTATATTCCTTAAATGTACTCTCGAATTGACCACTGAGAAAGTTTTTGAGTTCAAAGATTTTGCGTAGATCATCTCCTTTAATGATCATATCGTCCACATACAGTCAAAGGAGAATGACACCGTTGTCAGTTTGGTGAATAAATAAGGCAGAATCATAAGCGCTGGATGTGAACGTGGACTGGTGGATGTTAGGGTTTGAGGTGGTCGAGGAAAAACAACCCTGAGACATCGTCGTTGAATCGGATCAATAATATACAACAAAGTATATTGTATAATATGAATCTGGAGAAATCGATGTCATGGATGAATTTAGAACGCTGAAATTATCCAGAAACCGGTTTTATAATCATGAAAAATCGATTGATGAACCTTTAAACCGGTCAAACCACCGTGATAAACTAAATCAACTATATAAAATGAATCATAGTGTATACTCCGAATTTGAGTAAACGGAGCAAATGGATTCAAAAAGCCAAAATTAGCTAAGAACCGGTCTATAATCTTGAAAAACATATTGATAAATCTGTGAACAAATCAAACCATCGTGATGAACCAAATCAACAATATAAAATGAATTATATTGTATGATCTGAATTTGAGTAAAATGAGGCTACAGATGGATTCAGAACGCCAAAATTATCCAAGAATTGGTGTTAGAACTTCAAGAATCGGTCAAAAAATAGGTGAACCGGTCAATGGAAACTCAGCACGGTAAATTGGTGACATGGCAGAATGTGTGGCACAAGGCGCTGATTGACGTAGTAGTGTTGACGTGTTGTTGACGTGGCAACTGACCGAGACAGTTAGTACTGATGTAGCGCTTAGGTGGCAAATGACATGGCGGTGAGGTGGTAGCTAACGTGGTTGGGATCTGGCAACTGACGTGGCTGTTGACTTGTTGATGCAGGGCATGGTAGAGATTTGGTCAACCCTAGGGCTTGGTGTCTAACTTGGTAAAATACGCTACGGATCGGTAGAATCTTCAGAACACGTGTGTGGGCGCGTGCAACGTCCAAATTTGGCAATGACATTGAAATCTTCTCGATGAGGCGGTTCACATGGTGTGGCCGGTGATGATTTTGGAGCAACGGTTGTTGCAATAAAGCCTAAAAGCAATAACGGCAGTGGTGATGATAGTGGTGGCTTGTGACGACGTGTGACAGCTCCAATGGCAGTGGTTGTGGTGACATTGTTCTCGTCTTTTCAAGACGAATGTGATGGTGTGATGATTGTTGATATCTAAACGACGGCGAGGCCTGTTGCAGTCAACGAATGTGACGGAAGCAGCGGGACTGTTGGTGGCGCGTGGAGGCGCGTTGGATCTCGGATGCTGGTGATTTTAGTGACGTTGGAATCATCTCGTCATGACAAAGGTGATTGTATGATTGTTGTTGACATCGGAGCGATGGTAAGGCCTTTAGCAGTCAACGAAGATGACGGCAGCGGCAGGACTGTTGGTGGCGTGTAGGAGCTCCAATGGCGGTGATTTTGGTGGCGTTGGAATCGTCTCTTCAAGCTGATGGGGTGATGAGTGTTGATATTGGAGCAAATGATGAGGCCTGTAGCAGTCAACAAATTGTGTTGATGAACTTGTTTTGACGAAACGAGTCTGATGGTGATGATGAATATGATGTTGAATTATGAAAACGAGATGGACAAAGGCGTCGTGGAAGACTTGAAAAGATTAGGGTTACGAAAAATTTAGGAGGTACAGGGCCAGGAAAAATTGACTTTTGATGCCATGTTAAAATAATTGAGAGGCGGAATATTAGCAAAACATGAAACGATTGTATTGATATGTGAGAAAAAAAATATTATTACAGAGATATACAAGAAATCTATATATAGGAGGTGACTAGGTTAACTCTGGTAGGGTTAGGATTTGGTTTTCCTAGTGAGACTAGGGTTTGAGATAGTAGGCGAAGGCCCATATATATATATATATATACTGGCATATAACTTGTGCCTTAAGGCACGGGTGCAAAACAAACAAAAAATTAAAATGTTTTGATTTTTTTGACATAATCTTCGTTTATATAACATATTTTTTGGGTAAACTATTTATACAACATTCTAGTACACCTATTTCATTTGAACACATTTTTTGGATAAGTTACTTATACAATAATTAAACATCAATAATAACTGACAATTAAGACTAAAACTTGTACTGATATAAATAAAAAGACATATCAAAGGTTAAAATGGTAGTAAAATTAAACTATAAATAATAATAAAAAATAAAAAATAAAACATCATGCACCGATATTATTAATTCCCATTAAGCGAAAGAAAGAATATACATTCTTTAGAAATACACAATATTTATATACATACAGTGAGCTTCTAACAGATTCTATTTTGTGCTTCATCTATAACCAAAAAAAAAAATTAAAATACAAAAGAAACAAAAAGAGAACTTAAGGTTATAAAATTTATCACACATTGATATCATTAAATTCAAAAAATATCCCTTAACCATCTTAGCAAATAAAAAATATGGCCAAACGAAAGGATTATTTTCTATCTCACAACAAGCATGAATTAAATGCTTAATTCAATGACAATATATCCTATATAAAAAAAAGATTAATATGAAGGAAAAAAAAAAATCAATAATTACAACGCAACTTTAATTGTAGAAACATTTGAAAATTGGAAAAACAAAATCAATAGTTGCCTCTCACATGAATGATATCACCTCCACAATTCAAGTCTTGATCCAATAATTCTGGCATACAAAAAAAAAAAGAAAAAACTTCAAAAATCCTGAAACCGGAATAGAAACCGATGATAAAAACAGATAAAATAAAAAAGCTTAATAAACCAAAATTTTCAGATTTCATAACAATCAACCAAGTTTAACAAAATAATCAATTGATTTAGTAGAAAAACAAATAATGGACTTTCACACGTACCTTTTACCCAAACTCAAAATTTATATTCTACTAATAAATTAAAGGAAGACAATATAGAAATAAAGATTTTCATATCTACAACAATTTTTCAATATTTGTATAACCTTGACTTTTAATTTTATGTACCAAACACAAATAGTGAAAAATACATTTTCACTCTTGCACTATAATATTATTAACCAAATTATAACTTTGAATCAATCCTTCTATCCCCCAACAATTTCATCCCTCCTCTCTCTCATTCACACACAAATACACATGAATCTAATACCAAATTCTCACTCTCGCAACATAATCTTATTAACCAAACAATAACCTTTGAATCAATCCTAATACCAAATTCTCACTCCCGCAACATAATCTTATTAACCAAACAATAACCTTTGAATCCATCCTTCAATCGCACACAAATACACACGAATCTAACCCCAGATTTTCAAATATGAACATAAAAATCTAGATCTATAAAAGGTAAAGAATTCACCGCTTACCAAAAAAACATCTTGGAGAGAGAAAGGGAGAAGAGAAGACGGTAGTGTGGTACTCACACATCTAGCGATGGACATTGGCGAGAGCCGTTTTCGAAACAGTGAACCTGTGAATTTACAACAAATGGAGCAAAACTTTAAATCAGTGAAAATTGCGAGAAAAAAAAACAACTATTACATGCATGCACCTTCTTCGGTATCTGATTTGCACACACCAAATTTTCAGATGCGGACATACAAATCTAGATTCACAAAGTTAAGATATAGTAAAATCGAACACAACCCCATCAGCCAGCGTTTAAATTCCCAAATTCTACAAACAAAGAGCAACAATAGAATTTAAGTTTAAGATCGGATATCATCCCAAATCTGGCCAAATCAAATGTAAATTTGGCCGAAATCGTGGTTGTGATGGCGGAAGAAAGCCAAATCAAATGTAGATCTCGATTTTGTAAAAGGGGTGGAGAGAAGATTAATTGACGATAGTGGTGTCGTGGGGTTTGAGCTGTAGGCGAGAGAGAGAGAGAGTGAGTGAGAGAGAAAAAAAGAAGAGACTGAATTGATCCGACGGTCCAAGACCAGAGAATCCACCTTGGAAGGCGAATCCGATGCCGAACGAAAATCGAGCTCCTTACCTTGAAATTGGTGTAGCAGAAGTTGGTGGTGGTGGCGCTGTCGGTGGCGGTAGTTGCTGCAACGGGTGAGGAGAGTTTGAACCCTTCTCATTGAATAGAGTTTGAGCAGATCAATTAGGGTAGGATGGCAACGATGTAGAGAGAGAGAGAGAGAGACGAACTTGTTCAGAGTTTTATGACGTCAGTGCCAACGGGGGTGGATCTACGACGAAGGTGACGGTAGCGACGAGTGATTGGATCTGCGATGACAGTGACGGCAGGAGGTGGAGGGTTGATCTCTGCTAGGGTTTTAATGGAGGGGGTGAGTGATGGCACGAAACGGGCGAGAGAGCGAGAGGAGAGAAGAGAAACTAAGAAAGGGAGAGAGATAGAGACGCGAGGTGGAGCGGGCATGGCGGTGGCGAGAGGGTGGCAGAGGAGCGAGGAAGAGGGTTTAGCTTGAAGCAGAATGAGGGTGACCTAGAATACGGGTGACCGAGTGTGTATCAGGGCAATAACTGAGAGAGTATTAGGCAGCGGCTAAACCCTAATCCTTCAACTTATTTTTTATCTAAGGGTCCAAAAATGTTTAGAGTTTTGTCTCTCATCTGACGGTTGTCTTTATCTTCATCCTGATTTATTATATACTAGCGTAAAACCCGTGCCTGAAGGCACGGATGTTAAAAAAAATACTTTTTTTTTTTTTTTTTTCATTTAAACGTTAATAACAATTAATAATTGAACGTCAATATTAACTTACAATCAAGGCTACAACTTGTACTGATTCAAAATAAGAAGAATTATACATTAACAATAAATCTATTATAATGTAAATCAATTTCACCTATATTTCACGTGACATTCATTCTTTACTGAAAAATCACTCATTAAATCACAACTTTCTTAACCGAACACTCCACTTTGCACATATATCCAAGTTCATTTATTTTGCACACTAATACATCCATAATGTTGGATAAAATCATCATCCATAAAAATGAATAATAAACAAAACACTTAAAGTCATTGAGAGACCATCAAGAACACAAATGCTCATAAAAACATACACAACTAACATGACAGTAACAAATAGATCTATTTTTTTGGAGAGGAAGATACAAAAATAAAATAAAAAATACTCGCATTTAGGTGGAAATAAATCTCATATACTAACCAAAAATTAAATTCCATCAAAATTTCAACAAAAGTTGCCAAAAAAAACATTAAACTACTTCACAAACCATACAAAAGTTACCCAACAAATTAAAATTAACAAAAAATGCAGATTGCCAATTGTTAACATTCTATCAATATCACTTTGGATACAGTTGAATCTAGACATTACAACTGAACTATGAGAGAAGAATAAAAATAAACAAACTTAATATCAAAATTCTCACAAATCAATCATTAAACCAAACTTAAACAAACTATATTCCAAAGTATCGGTTCCTTTTAAATTATCCTCGCACGGTTCTTCAAAAATAATAAAAAAACACATAATCATTAATGTAGTCATGTATGCGAGGAACCTTTGAGAATGGATTCAGAGTTTGCGTTTAGGTACAACGGGCCTGAAGGCTGCCATTCGTGAGGCACATATCGCAGAGTAGTCCTGAATCACAATTTCTACTTGCCGTACATGTTTGTCATTACTGTTACACAACATACCAAATCTGATTCAATTGAAAGAGTAAAGAAACAAATTGAAAATATTGCCATTAATTTTCACTACGAATGAAATATTGAAAAAGAAAATGAAAATCGGTCTTAAGAGCTGCAGTGTATCCGAAAAAGAGAAAGTCAAGTACTGGTGGTTTGGTTGGGTGGGCGGCAGGTTAATGAAAATTAACCCCACAAATAGTTAACTAAGATAAATAGTTAATTAAGGAATGGTTAATTAATCAAATTAGTTTTTAAATTAGAGAAAAATGAATATAAATTAATGCCTAAAATAAAATTGATGCCTTAATCAGTAATAGGCAATTAGGGATTAAGAATTGATTAGTCCTTTGTTTCCATAAAATGGATAGAGGATTAGGTAATATATGAAACAATTCACCTAGCCAATATTAGTTAATACTAAGCCAAATATTGAAGTAATAATTTATTAATTAACCGAAAATTGGGAATATATGGAAACAATTCAATGGTTAATTAATTAAATTAATTTTTTAATTAAAGAAAATTGAGTTAATCTTTTACCTAAAATTAAGTTAATTTTTTTATGTTTATCCTAGTCAGCAAATTTGTTTGTCCTCGTCAACAACTTTATTTGTCCTAGTCATATTTTTTTTGTCCTAGTCATAAGTTTATCCTAGTCAGCTAAAAACCCGTCCTGTTTTATATAATAGATATATATATATATATATTAACAAACACCATGACCAACGTGAGATGTTGGTCAAACTTCAGGGGTACAAAGTGTCAAAACCCCAATTGGGAATTAACGGCTCGTTTGGTTGGATGGAATAGAATCAGGGTGACAAGGAATAGGAGAAAGAATGAAATAGATTTGTCAATAGAATCATTATTCCGTGTTTGGTTGTTATTGTATGTTTAAAGGAATAGAATGAAAATTTATTCAAAAATATACCTAATAAAATTATTTTGTTCTTAAATTTTTGTTTTCGCTTTGGGAGCTTAAATAGATTTTTTTCTCAAATATTTATTTTTGTTTAGGAATATAAACATATTTTTTGTTCTCAGATTTCCATTTCTATTTCCTATATATATATTTTTTTTCCCTCAAATTTTTATTTCTGATTTAGGAAAACAAAGATTTTTGTTCCCAAATATTTGTTTCTATTTCGGGAACAATAACATTTTTTGTTCTCGAATTTATGTTTCTATTTCGGAAATATGGACGGATTTTTTCGCTTTCAAATTTTAATTTTTGTTTGAAATATAAGTTTGTGAACATGAAAATATGTTTTTGTTTAGGAAATATAAACAGAAATTTGGAAACAAAAAATATATTTCTATTCCAAAAAAAATTGAGAACAAAAAAAATATATTTCTATTCCCGAAACAAAAACAACATATTAGAAAGAAAAAAAAAAATCTATTTTCTTTTGCAAAATAAAAATATAAAATTGAGAATAAAATATTTTTTTTTCATCTGATAAAATCCATTTATAATAAATATCAAAGTCATTTTCAAATTGAGAATTATAGGCCAACATGAGATGAGATATTTTTGGTGTAACCCCGAAAAAAAAATCACAATGAACTATGGAATTTGATTCCGTCTTATGAAGTCCGATTCTGCCCATTTTCATTCCAATGGAATCAAGTTTTTTATTCCATTGGATAACCGAACAAAGGAATTGAAATTGAAGATGGAATTGCGATTCTATTTCACCCCCATTCCGTCTAACCAAACATACCGTAAAAGTCCTGAGATTTTCTTTTGTCTTGATATGAAATGATGAATGATCTTGTGTGCTTCAAACCTAACAAGTTTGAAGTAATTCTGGTCTGTTTTTTGAAGTTTGCTCCGCAAATGACGCAAAAGGAAAGCCCTTTAATTGAGCGTGCTGCATAAGGTGAAATTTCTATCAAATGTCCCATTTTCTTAAATATTATATTTATTAAATTTATTTATAATGTTGGAAAGATTGTTCAAAATTTCTCTTTTTTCTTCATTGAAAGTGTTTTTTTAATAATAAATGAAATATGACTTTTTTTTAAAGGTTCCATTTGCTTAGTGTTTTGTTTCTTTTTTCGTTTTAAGTATTTTTTGGAATGTAAATGGAAATCTCGAGACAGATTTGTTATGTTTTCGTAAATTGGTTAAAAAATTGGGTTTAAAGTTCCCACCCACCCCCCCTCCCCAATTTCTTGGATCAAAACATAAATCTTGGAACAAAAAAAATTGGGAATATTTGGAAATAGAAATCTGGGAACAATTTTGTTCTAGTTTTAAAAAATTGTTAAAACATTTGGCATAAATGAAGTTTTTTGTTGGTGTTATATTTTTATATTTATAAATCTAGGACCGGAAAATTTTGGGATTACTCTCTAACTTTTGGAAAATTTGGGAGTAGAATTCTAGGAACAATTTTGTTCTGTTTTCGTAAACTTGTTATAAATATGTAATTAAAATGATTTTTTTAGTTATATTTTGGTCTTGGTTCCCCAATTTTCTGAACAAAAACATAAATCTAGGAAGAATTTTTTTTGGAAATACTTGCAAAATTTGGGGAATAAAAATTTGTTAACCAAGCATGTCTCTATTCGTAAATTTCAATGTTTTGACACTCATGTTTCTGTTCGTAAATTTCAATGTTTTGAGAACGGGAACGCAAATTTTGGAGCAGAACCACTGTAACAAACAAATGGGGCCTTTCCTTTTTGACTTGAATTAATGGAAGGTGTATCCTTTCTTATTAGCTTGACATTTCAAGCCTAAAGTAATGATGTTCTCCTAACTACCTGATGTTTTGACACAAATTGGGATCTCATGAGTATTTCAATTTCTTTTTTTTTCTTTTAAAAATTTGGAACAAACAAAATAATAAATAATAAAATATATATATTTATACTTAGACAAATTGGTAGATTCTCCTTGTAACCAGTGATTTTCAATTTTTATCCTACTTTTAGTTATTAAAATATGTTTTTTCAATCCTTCGATTAACATTGACTAAATTGAATATATCAAGTTAATGTTAACTAAATAAAAATTTAGTTTTTTGATATTATAGTCAACATTAACTAATATATATATATATATATATATATATATATATATATTATTTGTTTCAAACATGTTCCATTTTTTTATTTTCTTTTTTAATCATTGTTTTTTTTTTTTTGAAAAAATGCACGTCAAAACAAGTATAAATAGACCTCCCCCTCCACACCTCAACACCTCATCTTCTCCATCTTAAAAGAAGCCAAAACTTTCTCCCCTAACTTAGCTTAATTTGTTCCCTATGGCTTCCAGTCAAAGCTTGAACACTTTGCCAATCCTCTTTCTTGCACTTGTTCTTTGCCTAAAGGGCACTCTTGGTTAGTACTTTGGTAATTTTAATTATATTTTCTTCACTAGTATTTATTTATTACAGTTGTTAAAATCGTTTTTCAACAAATAGTTGTTAAAACGTGTTCAGGAGCGATAGATTGTGAGAACCTTAACAGAGATTCGTGTGCTTTTGCTGTGTCATCGTCCGGAAAGCGTTGTGTGCTGGAGAAGCGGGCCCGTAGAACTGGCGAGGAAATGTACACATGTCGCACATCGGAGATCGAGGCTGATAAACTGAAGGACTGGATCGAAAGTGAACAATGCGTAAAAGCATGTGGGCTTGATAGGGATGTTTTGGGAATCTCGTCTGATTCGCTTCTTGAGTCTCGTTTTACCCACAAGCTTTGCTCGTCCCAGTGCTACAACAATTGTCCTAACGTCGTTGATCTGTACTTTAATCTTGCCGCCGGTGAAGGTAATTTGATTAAACATCTATATATAAATCAACATCGGTTTTCTTTAAAACGTCTTTTCATTAACGGTTTGGATTAATTTGAGTGGAATGGATGGTTGAGATGAGTTGATGAAATATTTAGGAGGAAAAATTCCCGCCTAAAAAATTTGCATATACACTTACAAAACTGTTGGGTTTAATTACATTATGTATCCTTTAAATTTCAAATATACTTTATTAACTAATTTTTTTATTGTTTACTATGGTTTAAACTCATAAATTTGAAAATTGATATACTGCCTTTAGGCATTGAAAATCCCAATAAATTAATATTAAACAAACAAAAAATGATGTATCATTGATTTTTGTTTTGGCCACTGAATTTTAGTATAATTACAATGTGATCTCAAAGTTATACATTTGTGAGTATAGGCCCAAATTTGCAACATACCAACAAAATTAGTGGAAAATTGAACTCCTACCAAGTATATGATTGCCACAAATTAGTGAATTTCGATTTCTTTTAAATATAGTTTTGAGTGATTAGAAATAAATATATGAACAATTGATGAACATTTTGTAGTTTGGTGCATAAAATGTCAAATATCATTATATTGGGGTAAAAAGTGTAATTAAACCTTAAAAATACTTGCAAATTTATATATATTGATTGAATTGTAGGTGTCTATCTTCCCAAATTATGTGAAGCAGAGGGAGCTAATATACGCCGTGAAATGTCCGAGATCAAAAGTGCTGGAATTGTAGCACCGGGACCGGAGCCGAAGGGGATGAAGGCGGCAGAGTACTACAAGATTGCTCCGGCAATGACTCCTTATTGATAAAATCGAAACCAAAACACAAAATATATGTATTGGAGTCTAAAATACTATAAATTAGAGGCTTACTTGTGACTTGACTTTAATAATAAGTTCATCCATTTACTCGGATACGAGGGTGTGCGTATAGCAAGTGAACTTTCACTTGTCAGTAATAGTTTTTGGAGACCTTTTCTTTTTTATGAAAAAAAAAAAAAAAAAGACAATAATTTATCTGCTCTGTAACCTCTAATGAGAAATTAGAAGTTGTCTTTATCGATTGTCTTCCACGTCAATAAGGTAAATCAAACGTCTTTCCTTTCAATCTCTATCATACTCTTGGACCTGGTCTATTCTGGTGTAAGGAAACTCTCACCTTCTGTCACAATTGGAGATCCAGATACGTTATCATACTTAACGACGATTACTCTTGTTACACATGACTATACCTAGTGCAAAAGCACCTCGGACTGAATGATTAAATAAGTAATGCGCAAACAATATTTAAGACATGATGATGTTTATGCTGAATTCATCTAATGAATTAGATGAAACTCATTAACAATTGACAAGTCATAAGATGAATGATTAAAAAATTAGGTACATCTAGTCAGATAAATAATTCTATAATAATCAATTGTTTTTTTGTTTTTTTTTCTCCGAATGAATCTAGGTGAAAATATTAAAATAGTAGGGGTTAAAATATAATTACATAAAAAGTAAGGGTGAAATCTGTACTTTTGTTTTAAGCTAAAGAATTGTGTTTCCCCGTTGTTTTTATTTGAATGGTCGTTAGGGTTTATATGTGAATCTGATCCTCTTTCCTCTCTCCTCTCCGATTTCTTCACGATGAGGCCACCGGAACAATTTCCGATCATCGTATCAACTGCACAGACAATCTTTGCGAGCTACAGATCAAAAATGATTCTCTTGTTTTGGACATCGAATCTCTTTGCTCATCGAATCAGAGTCTCCAGTTGAAATTAGCGGCCATTGAAGAAGTTTCTGGCCAGAGAGAAGCTCTTCGGAATGAGCTTCACACACTTGGGGAGTCTATGAAGGAGAACGAAGATGAACTAGGAGTTAGTAAATGAAAACAGTGAAAAAATTAGGGCTATTTCTGAGGATCTGCAGGTGGTTAGATCGAAGATCGCAAATGATTTGGAACCCAGATTTAGCGAATACCAACAGTGTAGGAAGAGAGAAAAGAGAGAATTGGAGAATAGTGTGGTGAGCCTGACGGAGGAGAATCAGGATATCAATAGTTTGCTCAGGATTGCTTTAATGGAGAAAGAGGCAATGGAGAAGAACCTAAATAAGCTAAAGGGAAACAAAGAACCGAAGAGAGGGGCGATTTTGCAGATTGCAGAAAGAGGATTGCAGTTTATGATGGGATCAGGAACTAATGAAGCATCTCTGGATTCAGGTGCTAGCACCACCAGTAGTGAATCCGAATGCGAAGAGGAGGCTGTTAGTCTGGTAATTTTCCAATTCTTCATCTTCTATTATATGACAAACTTGAAATTAGTTCCGCGTTTAGTTTGTTATCTGATTCCCGGATCATAACTCTCTTATAAGTTATAAACCCTCGAAAAATTGTGCATAGCCGATGAATTTGCAAATATGCTCAAATATTATACTCGTTTGGCAAATTGTTTCCGATGAGTCTGATGCTTGTTATGATTCTTGTCAGGCCTTAACTGTGGGGAGGATAATAAAGAGTCTCAGACTTGAAATCACACAGTTGAGGAAGGCATTGGAGGAATCTAAGTATATCATCAGCCAAATGAAATTTGATCGATCCCTTTATCATCCTGCTTAAGTTTAGGTCTTCCAAAATCTTGTTACGTTGAATCCCACATGGCTTGTGCTACTTAATCCTGAGCTATATATAAAACCTAGGACAATTCTTATCTTACAAGGTGTCTTTTGGAAGTGAGTTAGACCCATTGATTTTCTACACGGTATCAGAGTTAAAACTCTTGTCTGATGTTAGGTGTATTGAATTCCACATCAATGAGGATCCCCCGATATCCATTCACAATGGTTTGTCAAAGTCCACCCTACGCGTAACGGCGTGAGGACATGTCGAATCTCACATCGCTTGTGTTACCTGATCCTGAGCTATATATAGAGCCTAGGACAATCCTCATCTTACAAGGTATCTTTTGAGAGTGAGTTAAGCCCATTGGGTTCCTACATGTTATGCTTCAAATTGTTCAATAGGCATAAGAGAATGTGTGTATGATCTAATATTGCTTCCTGCTTCTCTAAAAGGGTCAACATATGAAATATGAAGTAAACATGACAACATGCAACTTGATTTTCAATTTTTGGTTTACATCATGAATGGCAGGTCAGACACCGAGCGACTACAAAGCCGTACAGAGAAAAAAGCGCAAAAACTATTGGAAAACAAAATTTACCTAAAAGAGCTTGAAGATAGGGAGATTGTGTTAGCTCAAAATGTTAGTTTCATGGATATTGATGATTATATTCCTTAAATGTATTCTGAGAGCAAATGAGAGAGTTGCTCAAGAAGAAACAGTAACCAATAGTTGAACATCTGTTGGTGGAATCTCCGGCCCAATCGGCATTTGAATAAGCCTATAAGTTGGGAGCGAACTGGGCAAAAAATATAGTCCGTGGAATAAGGTACCCTTGAATACCGAAGAATGCGAAGAACTGCCGAGTAATGAATGTTCCGAGGAGAGGACTAAAATCGACTGACTTGATGGGAGGCATAGGCATTGGCTGGTAACCGTGAGTATGCCAAATTTCCAACTAATTGGCGATAGAGAATGACATCCGGGAGAGGAGAGTCATCTTGTGGGATAAGTTTGATATTCGGTCTAGAGCAGTATTGTAGTAGTGGAGTCAATGATGCCTGCCTTGGAAAGAAGGTCAGATGCATATTTGCCTTGAGAGAAAAAATATCCATCTAAACCAATTGAAACTTCGAGACCAAAAAAATAAGTGAGCACGCCAAGGTCTTTCATCTTGAATTGACCACTGAGAAAGTTTTTGAGTTCAAAGATTCTGCGTAGATTATCTCCTTTAATGATCATATCGTCTACATACAATAGAAGGAGAATAATACCGTTGTTAGTTCGGTGAATAAATAAGGCAGAATCATGAGCGCTAGATGTGAACCTGAATTGGTGGATGTTGGGGTTTGAGGTAGTTGAGGAGAAACAACTCTTAGACATCGTCGTTGAATCGGATCAACAATATACAACAAAGTATATTGTATGATATGAATCTGGAGAAATCAATGTCATGGATGGATTCAGAAAGCTGAAATTATCCAAGAACCAGTTTATAATCATGAAAAATCGATTGATAAGCCTTTGAACCGGTCAAACCACCATGATAAACCGAATCAACAATATAAAAGGAACTATATTGTATACTCCGAATTTGAGTAAATGGAGGCGACAGATGGATTCGGAAAGCCAAAATTAGCCAAGAACCAGTTTATAATCTGGAAAATTGATTGATAAATCCTTGAAAAGGTTAAACCACCGTGACGAACCGAATCCACAATATAAAATGAACTATATTGTATGATCTGAATTTGAGTAAAATGAGGTTGCGGATGGATTCAAAACGCCAAAATTATCCAAGAATTGGTGTTAGAACTTCAATAACCGGTCAAAAAATAGGTGAACCGGTCAATGGAAACTGAGCATTGTAAACCGATGACATGGCAAAATGTATGGCACCAGGCGCTGATGTGGCGCTAACTGACATAGTAGTGCTGACGTGTTGTCAACGTGGCAACTGACCAACACTGGTAGTACTAATGTGGTGCTGAGGTGGTAGCTGACGTGGTTGGGATCTGGCAGCTAACGTGGTTGTTGACTTGTTGATGCAGGGCATGGCAGAGATTCGGTAAACCCTAGGGCTTGGAGTCTGACTTGGTAAAATATGCTATGGATTGGTAGAATCTTTAGAACGCGTGCGCGGGCGCGTGCAACATCCAATTTTGGCAATGGTGTTGGAATCTTCTCGACGAGGTGGTTCGGATGGTGTGGTCGGTGATGATTTTGGAGCAACGGTGGTTGCGGTAAAGCCCAAAAACAATGACGGCAGTGGTGATGATACCGATGGCTTGTGACAACGCGTGACAGCTCCAATGACGGTGGTTGTGGTGGCATTGTTCTCTTCTTTTCGAGACAAAGATGATGGTGTGTTGATTGTTGATATCAGAATGACGGCGAGGCCTGTAGCAGTCAACGAATGTGATGGAAGCGGCGGGACTATTGGTGGCGCGTGTAGGCGCGTTGGATCTTCGATTGTGGTGATTTTAGTGGCGTTGGAATTATCTCGTCAAGACGACGGTGATTGTATGATTGTTGTTGACATCGGAGCGATGTTGAGGCCTTTAGCAGTCAACAAAAATGACGGCAGCAGCGGGATTGTTGGTGGCATGAAGGAGCTCCAATGGCGGTGATTTTGGTGGTGTTGGAATCGTCTCTTCAAGACGACGCTAATGGGGTGATGAGTATTGATATCAGAGCAACAATGAGGCATGTAGCAGTTAACAAATGGTGTTGATGAACTCGTTTTGACGAAACGAGTCTGATGGTGATGATGAATATGATGTTGAGCTGTTGAATGATGAAAACGAGATGGACAACGGCGCGGTGGAAGATTTGAAAAGATTAGGGTTACAAAAAATTTAGTAGGTATAAGGCCAGGAAGAATTGACTTTTGATACCATGTTAGAATAATTGAGAGACGGAATATTGGAAAAACATAAAGCGATTGTATTGATATGTGAAAAAATATAATTACAGAGATATACAAGGAGTCTATATATAGGAGGTGACTAAGGTAACTCTGGTAGGGTTAGAATTTGATTTTCCTAGTGAGATTAGCGTTTGAGATAGTAGGTGAAGGCCATATATATATATATATATATATATATATATATATATATATATATATATATATATATATATATATATTAACAAACACCGTGACCAACGTGAGATTTTGGTCAAACTTCAGGGGTACAAAGTGTCAAAACCCAATTGGGAATTAACAACTCGTTTGGTTGGATGGAATGGAATCAGGGTGGCATGGAATAGGAGAAGGAATGGAATGAGAGAAAGAATTAAGGTGGCGTTTGGTAACCGTTTCTGTTTCCATTTCAGCAGTGGGATGGGAATGAGATGGGATGGGATGGGAATTTTGTTTTCTTTTTGGGAGTAGAATCGCGTTTGGTAACGATAATTTTTTTTTTGTTTTGGGAAGGGAATTGTGTTTGGTAACGATTTTATCTTAAAATCTTTTTTTTTTTTCTTTTCTGTTTTGGCCTGCCGGCGGTGCTCCGGCGACGCCCCGCCGGCGCTCCGGCAACGGCCGCCGACGGTTCTCCGGCGTCGGAGATGGCGGTGCCTCCCGCCGGCGACGCCGGCCGGAAGACAATGGCGCCGTCGCCGGCGACTGCCGGAAGTGGCCGGAAATTTTCCGGCCGGACGGTGTCCGGCGACGGTCGCCGGAGATGGACGATCGGCGGCGGGGACGGTGGCCGGCGGCGGACGGTGGTCGGCCGGTAGGTGAATAGTAACCATGGGTTTTGGGAATGGAATGGGAATAATGAGAAACAAAAAAAAATTGTTTCTCATTTCTTAAGAAAAAAGTGGGCACAATTCTCAAATGGGAATGAAATGGAAACGGAAACAAAAATTACCAAACGCTATTCCCAAACAGAATTCTCAAAAATCTGGGAATGGAATGGGATGGAAATGGTTACCAAACGGGGCCTAAACAGATTTGTTCACTATTCTATGTTTGGTTGTTATTGTATATTTAAAGGAATAGAATGAAATAATTGTTTTTTACATATCAATTTTGAGATAAAATTTGTTCAAAAATATACCTAATAAAATCATTTTGTTCTTAAATTTTTGTTTTCGCTTTGGGGGTTTAAATTTTTTTTTTTCTTAAATAATTATTTTTGTTTAGGAATATAAACATGTTTTTTGTTCCCAGATTTCTATTTCTATTTCCTATATAGTTTTTTTTCCCTCAAATTTCTATTCTGATTGTGGAATCCGATTCTGCCCATTTTCATTCCAATTGAATCAAGAAATGTAGAATCCGATCCCGCCCCAAACGAAGGAATTGGAATTGAAGATAGAATTGCGATTCTATTTCACACCCATTCCGTCTAACCAATCGTGCCGTAAGCGTCCCGAGATTTCGTTTGTCTTGAAATGAAATGATGAATGATCTTGTGTGGTTCAAACCTAACAAGTTTGAAGTAATTCTGGTTTGTTTTTTTGAAGGTTGCTCCGCAAATGACGCAAAAGAAAAGCCCTTTAATTAAGCGTGCAGCATAAGGTGAAATTTCTATCAAATCTCACATTTTCTTAAATATTATATTTATTAAATTTATTTATAATGTTGGAAAGATTGTTCAAAATTTCTCTTTTTTCTTCACTGAAAGTGTTTTTTTAATAATAAATGAAATGACTCTTTTTTAAAGGTTCCGTTTGGTTAGTGTTACTGTTTCTTTTTTCGTTTTAAGTATTTTTGGGAATGTAAATGGAAATCTCGAGACAGATTTGTTCTGTTTTCGTAAATTTGTTAAAAAATTGGGTTTAAGATAACCCCCCTCCCTCCCTCCCTCCCCAATTTCTTGGATCAAAACATAAATTTCAGAACAGAAAAATTTGGAAATAGAAATCTGGGAACAATTTTGTTCTACTTTTAAAAAATTGTTAAAAAATTTGGCATAAATGAAGCTTTTGTTGGTGTTATATTTTTATATTTGTAAATCTAGGACCGGAAAATTTTGGGATTACTCTCTAACTTTTGGGAAATTTGGGAATAGAAATCTAGGAACAATTTTGTTCTGTTTTCGTAAACTTGTTATAAATTTGTAATTAAAATGATTTTTTTGGTTATATTTTGGTTTTGGTTCCCCAGTTAAAACATAAATCTAGGAAGAATTTTTTTTGGAAATACTTGCAAAATTTGGGGAATAAAAATTTGTTAACCAATCATGTTTCCGTTCGTAAATTTCAATGTTTGACACTCCTGTTTCTGTTCGTAAATTTCAATGTTTTGAGAACGGGAACACAAATTTTGGTGCAGAACCACTATATCAAACAAATGGGGCCTTTCTTTTTTGACTTGAATTAATGGAAGGTGTATCCTTTCTTACTAGTTTGACATTTCAAGCCTAAAGTAATGATGTTCTCCTAACTACCTGATGTTTTGACACAAATTGGGATCTCATGAGTATTTCAATTTCTTTTTTTTTTCGTTTTAAAAATTTCGAACAAACAAAATAATAAATAATAAAAAATATATATTTATACTTAGACAAATTAGTAGATTCTCCTTTTAACAGTGATTTTCAGTTTTTATCCTATTTTAAGTCATTGAAATATGTTTTTTCAGTTCTTTAGTCAACATTGACTAAATTGAATATATCAAGTTAATGTTAATTAGATGAAAATTTAGTTTTTTGATATTATAGTTAATACTAACTAAAAGATTAATAATGACTAAAAACTAAATTAAAATGAGATGATAATGACTATATATATATATATATATATATATATATTATTTGTTTCAAACTTGTTCCATTTTTTTATCATTTTTTTTTTGAAAAAGTGCACATCAAAACAAGTATAAATAGTCGTTCCCCCTCCACACACCCCTCAACCCTTCATCTTCTCCATCCGAAAAGAAGCCAAAACTTTCTCCTCTAACTTTCCCCATGGCTTCTAATCAAAGCTTGAACACTTTGCCAATCCTCTTTTTTGCACTTGTTCTTTGCCTAAAGGGCACTCTTGGTTAGTACTTTAGTAATTTTAATTATATTTTCTTCACTAGTAATTATTTATTACACTGTTAAAATCGTTTTTTCAACAAATTTTTGCTAAAGCTTTTTCAGGAGCGATAGAATGTGAGAACCTCAATAAGGATTCGTGTGCTTTTGCTGTGTCATCGTCCGGAAAGCGTTGTGTTCTGGAGAAGCGGGCCAGTAGAACTGGCGAGAAAATGTACACATGTCGCACATCGGAGATCGAAGCTGATAAACTGAAGGACTGGATCGAAACCGAACAATGCGTAAAAGCGTGTGGGCTTGATAGGGATGTTTTGGGAATCTCGTCTGATTCGCTTCTTGAGTCTCGTTTTACCCACAAGCTTTGCTCGTCCCAGTGTTATAACAATTGTCCTAATATCGTTGATCTGTACTTTAATCTTGCCGCCGGTGAAGGTAATTTGATTAAACATCTATATATAAATCAACATCGTTTTTCTTCAAAACGTCTTTTCATTAACGGTTTGGATTAATTTAAGGGAAATGGATGGTTGGGATGAGTTAATGAAATATTTAAGAGAAAAAATTCCCGCTTAAAAATTTCACATCCACACTTACAAAACTGTTGGATTTAATTAGATTATGTACCCTTTGAGTTTCATATATATACTTTATTAGCCAATTTTTTATTGTTTTCTATGTTTTACACTTAAATTAGTGGAACATTGAATTTCGATTTCTTTTAAATATAATTTTGAGTGATTAGAAATAAATTTATGAACAATTGATGAAAATTTTGTAGCCAGGCGCATAAAATGTCAAATATCATAATATTGGGGGTAAAACGTGTAATTAAACCTTGAAAAATACTTTCAAATTGATATATATTGATTGAATTGTAGGTGTGTATCTTCCCAAATTATGTGAAGCAGAGGGAGCTAACATACGCCGTGAAATGTCCGAGATCAAAAGTGCCGGAATTGTAGCACCGGGACCGGAGCCGGAGGGGATGAAGGCCGCAGAGTATTACAAGATTGCTCCAGCAATGACTCCTTATTGATAAAACCAAAACCAAAACAAAAATATATGTATTGGAGTCTAAAATACTACAAATTAGGGGCTTCCTTGTGACTTTATCTTAATAGTAAGTTCATCTATTTACGGGTGTGCGTATAGCAAGTGAACTCTCACTTGTTTGTTTTTGGAGACCTTTTTTAAAAAATAATAATAATTTATTTGCTCTTTAATCTCTAATGAGAAATTAGGCTGTCTCTATTGATCATGTCGATTGTCTTCCATGTCAATAAGGTAAACTGAATGTCAGGCATTTTCTCATTAGTGGCTCAGTCTCTATTGCACTTTTGGATCTATGTTGATGCATGGGAATTCTCACCTTTTGTCATAATGGGAGATTTGGATACTTTGTCATACTTGCCGACGATTACTTTTATTACACTTGACTATACTCTGTGCAGAAGCACTCCAAACAAAATGATGAAATAAGTAATGTACAAATAATATTTAAGATATGTTGATATTTATGCCGAATTCATCTAATAAATTAGATGAGACTCATTAATAATTTATAAGATGAGTGATTAAAGAATTAGGCACATCTAGTCAGATTAATAATTCTGAAAGCAAGGTTGTTGGACTTCGTGAAAGGATCAAGAAACTAACAAAACAGTTAGAAAAATGACTGCAGTAACCACCACGGAGTGAGACGTAATTGCTTCTTGTTGCAATTACTTAAGCCCAATCCTACTAGAAGTACTAGTGCGACAGCCAAGGTTCGGAATATAAAGCTAATGATACCAGAAATGCAAGCCTTACTTCAGTAAAGGTGTGTTGGGTATTTGAAGTAGTAATTTGATGTGGAAGCGGGAAAATAAAAATGTTTTTTTTTAAAATCAAATTCCTTCTTGAAATAACTCATCCTAATAGACTAACAGTTCGTTTGGTTTGGTTAGATCAAATGGAATCAGGATTGAATAGAATGAGAGAATAAGTGAAATAGATTTGTTAATGAATCACTATTTCATTCTCTTATTTGGTTGCTATTATATGTTTAAAGGAATAGAATAGAAATATATTTTTTTACATATCAAATATTTTGAGATCAAATTCATTCACAAATATATCGAATAATAATTTATTTTAAAAAAATAACTACAAAATATGAGTAATATCTCAGGTGGAAAATATTCAAAATCTACCAACAACTAAAATCGTTTTGTTTCTAAATTTTGTTTTTGCTTTAAGAGCATAAATAGATTTTTTGTTCTAAAATTTTTATATATGATTCAAGAAAATAATTTGATTTTTTGTTCTCACATTTTTGTTTCTATTTCGGGAACAATAATATATTTTTTGCTCTCAAATTTATGTTTATATTTCGGGAACATGAATTGATGTTTTCACTTTCAAAATTTTATTTTTGTTCAAAATATAAATTTGCGAACAAGAAAATATGTTTTTGTGTGGGAAACATAAATAGAAATCTAGAAACAAAAAATAAGTTTATATTCCCAAAAAAATTGAGAAGAAAAAAATCTATTACTTTTATTCCCAAAACAAAAACAGAATATTAAAAAAAAAAATTGATTCCGTCATTTAATGAATAATATTTTTTATTCAAATTAATATAGAACTAAATTAATAAAATTGTTATAGGAAATATCGAAATCATTTTCAAATTGAAAATTATAGACAAAAAATGAGGTGAGGTATTTTAGGTGTAAAAAAAAAAGGGGGATTTTATTATTTAGTTCTCTATAAAGATTTTATTGAAGATTCAGACCCCACTAAATCTTTAGAAAAAAAAAAAAAAAAATCTCCCGTTTTGGCCTCCTGTTAGCCTTTATTTACGATTTCTGTCATTTTGTCCTATACAAGAAGACAAAAATATTCACACATGACATTAACGTTAACTCAGTCCTCATTTTCAACAATACACTCTCTCTTGTTTTTTTTTTTTTTTTTTTTTTTTTTGCATTAACTCATTTTTTAGTGCGTTAACGTTAAACTCATTTTGTGTGCAGTCATTTTGTTTGTGCGTAAACGTTAATTGAATTTTCATATTTTTTTACATGGCATTTTTTTTTTTTTTTTTTTGCCTGCATATTTAGCTTATTTTGTGTGTGTTTACATTAACGCATCTTATCTATTTGTTTTGTATGTGTTAACGTTATATGTATCTTTTTTTGGGGTTTTTTCTATGAGATAATGTTAATGCACATGTCTCTGCCTATGTTTAACGTATTTTGCTGGAATATTTATGTTAATGTTATGTGTGTTTAAGTTGGGTGTACGTTAACATTAATACACATTTTTTTGTTCTCTTCGATGTTAAAATCTTAACTCACTGCTTATGATATTTGTCTTTTTTTATTGATTAGGTGTGTGTTAACGTTAATGAACATTTTTGGACTTCTCTGTGTTAAAATGTCAAAGCATTCTAGTTTGTCTCTCTGTATATTAACGTTATAGTATTTAATGTTGCCAGAAAAACATATGTGAAAAAATCACGCAGAAGTACTAACTTTAACTTGAAAATAAACACCCCACTCCACCTTCAATACCAATCATATCCCAACTAGATCCCAAAAATAATCACTAAAGAAAATCAAACAAATGACAAAACTCTTATGTGTTAACGTTAACGGGTTTCATGTTGTTTGGGGAGAAGCATGTGTGTGAAAATCACGCAAACACTATCATTAATGTTAACAGTCTAGTTTAGACAGAGAGATTTTGAACAACCGTTAACGCATTCATGTTGTCTGAAAACCCAAAAATAAAATAAAAAAATAAGAATACCATGAATTAGAGAGAGAGAGTGGGGGAGGTCCGGATCTGGCTGGTGGCCGGCGGTGGTTGCCGAATCTGGCTAGTGGTGGCCGATGGTTGTTCGAAACGAATATCAACACCCGCCGTGCTTCGTGTTTTCCCTCACCATCGCCGTCGTCGAAGCTCTGGAAAGCCACCATCCAAAAATTCTGGAAGGGTCCTGAAATTCAGATCTGGAAAGCCACTGTCCAACCGAGCGCGGCCAGGCCACCGTCCAAATCTGTTCCAGCCCACCATCCAAAACCACCTTCACCATCGTCGGGGATGAGCGATAAAAAGAGAGAGTTGTGTGGGTAGGGTTTAGAGAGAGAAAAAGAGATGCGAGATCGGAGCTTCGGATTATTCCAAATCTGACCACTGATTAAAAGAGAGAGAAAACTTGAGGAGAGATGAGAGAAGGTGGGTTAGGGTAGAGAGAGACGATAGAGTGGACTTGGACTACCCAATTTAGAGAGAAAGAGAGAGACGATAGTGAGGGTCTTGTTTGATGTGAGGGTTATGTTTGATGTGTTAGATAAGGAGATCATTTAGAGTGATGTTAACACGAGGTCTTGTTTGAGGTATTAATGTATTTAGGGGTATATATGTCTTTTACATGTTCTTTTGTCTGCCAAAATGACTAAAAACTTAATTTAGTGTACTAGAGATTTTCTCCCTACATGATCTCTTAAATCAGGACTAAATAATAAAAACCTCAAAAAAAACGTCATGAACTATGGAATCCAATTCTACCTCATGAAGTATGGAATCCAATTCCACTCATTTTCATTCTTGATTCTATTAAACATCCAAATGAAGGAATCGAAATCGATGATGGAATTACGATTTCATTCCACCCCATTCCGTCCAACTAAACGTACCGTAAAGGCCTTTGGTATTAGTGTCGAGTAGAGGCACAATGTGTTAGAGGAAAGCCAGATGAGAAAATGAGAGTTCTGTCTATTTCTTTAGTTGCTTCCCCTTTTATTTTAAATGTCAAAAGCATCTAGTGAGGCAGTAGACTTATTAGTGAAGTCGAGTTCACAAATTAGGGAAGATTTACATTATCCCTCTCCTTAGTGCCAAAATAAGGATTATTTGTTGGATGGTCATGCATAATAAATTCAAAATAAAATTGAAAAATGAATCTCTCATGATGCCGCTAATATGAAATTCAATTCATTATTGAACAAATTTGATCCAATACCACTTGGACAATAATATTTACACCATATATTTAAACTCTAGACACACCTCAGCTCTCTACGCCGTCACTGCCATCTCAAGCCGCCACAATCGCCGCCGTCAAAGATGCAGCCCACTCGGTCTATTCATATCGACCAAAGGGAGCACGCCGATTTGTTGAACCCTAGATGCAACCCACGCCGGATGCCCTTGCCAAAAACCCTTGTCGGTGGTTCGAACCACCGATGGAAGCTGCTTGGCAAGGAAGATGCACATCAATCTTCTTGGGTTCAAGATCAAATTGAATATAGAAAGAAATAATGGCAGATCCCCTCCCCCACCCCCCCCCCAAAAAAAAGTAAAATCGGTTCTTATTCTTTTGCTAGCGCACGTGCCTGATTTGTCCGCGGAGACACACGTACGACTAGTGGATTTTTCCCTAAATGTAAATTATTATTTGGGGATAGGAAGGAATTATTAACAGGCCTTGGGGACCATGGTAAAAAACCCTAAAATATAATACAAAGTTGAAATTGATAAAAACGAAGCTTTAAAATCGAAATTCAACTCCTAAAATGTCCCAATTGTGTGTTCCCAAACACTATCTTCCCACGAAAGTAAACAAATAAGACATTTTGTTACAAAAAATTACAGATGAATTTTCAACTTCAATGTCGTAACCAGAACCACCCAAATAAAGTAAGACAACTATAACCCCCTATTTGTTACAAAAACAACATTACCCCCAAAATGCTTAAAATTCAAAATATAGGGGCATCAAATTTAAAACATTTTTCCACAAAAGCTCAAGGAATAAAACAAATGAATATACAAAAAAGATATAATCGGCCTTTCCAGCCACTAACTTTCTCCTCAAGTAAAGTCGATCATTGACGGTTCAGCGGGGGCAATAGCTACTTGACTGGCTGGTTGTTGCTGCATAGAAGCAGCCTCGGTTAGGGCACCACTTTCAGCCGATACTACCGGCTCAATAACACTGGAGGAGGATGGAATTTGGGTTTCCAATTTTGGTTCACTCGATTCCAGTGACGGCGGAGCAGCAGTTTCCGATGGCGGCGAAGTGGCCGTTTCCAGTGCTGGAGCTGTGGTTTCCGGTGCCGGAGCAGCGTTTTCTGGCGGCGGAGCGCCGGATTCCAGTGGCGGGTTAGAGACCGGTGGTGTGGATGTGGACCCTTCTAACAACAAGGGCTTGCCCTGCTGTTGCTGTGACCCCTGGATTGTAGGAACGGGTGGTTTTTTAATGAGAATTGGGCCATATAGAGATGGCATACCTGGAGGGAGAATTTCGATTGGCGGTTTCTTGGCGGTTTCCGCCAATCCGGTAAGCTTTGGCTCTTCAAGGGAAGCGAGAAAAGCGGACGCAGCGTCGGTTTTTGTTGATGGGCCATGTTCCATCTCTTTTTGTAGCATTTTGTTCCATGCCTGAGCTAAGTTCCTCAGTGTAGGTCGTCCGTGGGCCTGTGGAGGAGGAAAAATGAACGTAGGGTTAGGTTGAGCATCAGATTTGATGTTAAATGAAATTAAGGTAGCATTTGGGAGAACGGAATTTGAAATGAAAGCGTGTAAATTTTTTCAGACTTTTGCGTGTGCATTTCTAATTCCAATTCCAAGGCTATGTTAGGGTTAGACTGAGCACAAGATTCGACATTGAAATTACGGTAGTGCGTTTGGGTGCACGGAATTGAAGCCATGGAATCGGAATTCAAAATAAAAGCGTCACTTTTTTAGATTTTATGTAAATTCGGGTTAGACTGAGCACAAGATTCAACGTTGAAATTACGGTAGCGTTTGGGCGCACGGAATTGAAGCCATGGAATTGGAATTCAAAATAGAAGTCACTTTTTTAGATTTTATGTAAATTCCAAGGCTCAGCTAGGGTTTGATCAAGCCAAGATTCGAGATTGAAATGAAGGTAGCGTTTGGGAGAACGGAATTGAAACCATGGAATTGGGAATTTCAAACGAACGAATGTAACTTTTTTAGATTCTACGTGCATTTATTTCTAATTCCAATATTAAGGCTTCAATTTTGTGCAACCAAACGCTACCTAAGAGATGTGAGTGATTTGTACTAACGTGAGCATGGAGTACAGCCTCAGCAAGCATTCCGGTTTGTTGCCATGCTTTCTCCATTAGAACATTGTCTCCCAGAAGTGCAGCGGCAAATGCGGCTTCCCGCCCAAAGCCAACCGATATCAAATTATTTACCAGATTCTGGAAAAAAAAAGAAGAGAAATGCTTGTTAAAAGGCATTGATAAAAGATCCACTTAATAGAAAGGAAGTCAACCTGTAAACGAATTATTCAAAAAAATTCATCTTGCAAGATAAAATTGCTAATATTTTTTTAAGGCACGGTTAGCAAAAGCCTTTTCTTAATGCTTTTTATAATTTAAAAAAAATGAATTTAACAAAAATGTACTTTTACTTAAAAACAAAAGGAAAAGGCAAAAACGTGTTTGATAAAATAGAAATTACCTTAGTAGAAATAAAAAACAACATTTTTTTGCTTTACATTAATATTTCCACTTTAATTTTTAAAAAGTATTTTTTTAAAGCGCAAAACAACACTTATGTTTTTAAGTGTATTTGATAACATAGGCATGATATCTTAGCGTCATCTATATAATCAAGTTTTTTACCCAAAAGAATTTTGCGGGTTTGAGAAAATTTTGGTGGAATCCATCAATCTCTTAAAAATAACCCAAAAATGAAAAACAGCTGTTTTTTTTTCAAAAAATGTTCTTTTAATTTGTTGATTTTAAAAATGTTTTCTAAAAGTGCAAAACAACCGGTACTTTCATTTTTAAAAGCAAAAAAAAAATAAAAAAAATAAAAACGTTTTCAAATAGTGCCCTAGTTTATGACTAACATGACCACAAGTGGAAAATATGCGAAACAGAAAACAGGATAAAAGTAAGACTGCTTACGCTCAGCCGTGTCAGCTCTCCATGATTTGCAAGCCGTAAAGCCGAACCCCTTATCTCATGGCCCCACAAAGCTCCCTTCACCGAACCCGCGGCCGCCAACCTCTTGAGAGCCTCACGAGCAATCTCAGCCTGTCCAGTAGCATCAGCAGCGTCAATAAGATCCAAAAACTCCTTTGCAAATTTCACTATTCCCTGCACAGCTTCAACCACGTTCTCTTTCTTAGATGTCAAGTTCATAATGTCGTTCAAGTCCAGCCCAAGTGTTTCGTGCCCTATATCCCTACTGTTGCTCATTGTTAGCAGGCACTGAAGTGCCCGTCTCAAATCGATGCTCTGCATAGCAAGATCAAACTCCAACCTCTTCGATATCCCAGGCAAATGAAGTGCTTCAGTAGCATACCCCATCCCTAGCATGAACTGTGCTAAATCATCGTGATGTTCTCTTCCAAGCCTGCTCGCCCACTTCACAGCACTCACAGCATCTCCATATGCTGCAAGACACCTGCAACGTATACCGGGATGGCTCAAGGATATCGCATGCGCACACATGTACCTATCAATTAGCCACAGAACACCATCTCTAACACCCACGATGACAAGTGGTCCG
Organism: Eucommia ulmoides; assembly: GCA_016647705.1. NCBI lineage: Eukaryota > Viridiplantae > Streptophyta > Magnoliopsida > Garryales > Eucommiaceae > Eucommia > Eucommia ulmoides. The sequence continues at coordinate 5,946,168 of CM028341.1, forward strand.
ATGGGTCGTTTTTGCTCCGCCGGAAAACGGGTCACGGCCACCGACACTCCTCCACCGCCCACCGCTATTTCATTCGCCCTTCTCTCTTCCGGCTCTTTCAAATCGTCAGCTTCAGCTTTAGATTGTTTAGGCAACAAAAAGGGCGGGACAGACGGGGCGTGCTGAAAAGACGCTAATCTCACCACCTGAAGCATCGGTGGTCTCAGTTTTACCCTCTCTTGAGTATCATTTTTTGGACCCTCAACAGCAATTAACGCCAACTCGCCGTGCTCAACCACGGCTTTCGCCTGAGCTTCCTTCAGTTTCAGCTCTTCTTTCCTCTTTCTGGTCTCTATGTCTATAGAAGCAATACCGGCATCAACAAAAACACACTCGATTGTAGTTGGTGTAGCCACAAAAAGCTGTCTCCGGTGCCAAACAGCCCCTGTCGCATAAGCAATAGCGACATCTCCTAAATACCTATACTGGGGGCGAAGGGAAGATATGACAATGTATTGCTGATAAGCGAAAGCACAATATTCAACAGTTTGATCCCAAGCCGTCCATTCTGGCTGAGGGAGAAGACCGCCAACAGGTTGAAAGGACTCCCAACTATACAATTGAAAGTTTTGTGGTGCGGCTTCAGCTTTCTGAGAAGAAGAAGTTCCGTCATCAAAGGTGGTGAAAGAAGAGAGGCCGCTAGTTCCGAATCCCGACAAGGGCATGGACTGGATCGTGGAAATAGCAGTGGCTGCAATAGGGCTAACCCTACGGGACGTTCGATAAGCGACGCCTAGGAGTGCCCCGCCGTGGAGTCCGATCACGGGCTCGCTTCTTCCGCCAACCGATCTCATAAGTACATTCGACGTGCCGTCATCAAGGAGGATACGGACTTGGACGGTGGCGGAGGAGGCGGCAGAAGCTGCGGCTGCCGCAGCTTGGGCAGCAGCTGCGGCGGCTTCTTTTGCTTTTCTTGAAGAACCGGGTTTGGGGATTATGGGCATTCTTGGGGGTAAGGCTGATTCCAACAATGCGAATCGGTCTCGACAGGTGTCCCAGGCTAAAAGTCTTGCACTGCCAGAATCAACGATGGACCAGTCGCTTACCTTGTGGATTGAAAAGTATGGTATATCAGGCCATACGATTGAGACATACCTGCAATTAAATAACAAAGTGAAAGAGAAGTTTCAGGGTCGGAGGTTGGAGAATGCAAGGGACCACAGGGCAGTACCACCTTCAACTTTTGAACTTCTTTTAGAGAGCGTTTGGATAAGGATTTTGATAAATCCATGGTACTCACAATGATGGGATTTTGAAATTTAAATTTTATTGATGTAATTTCAACTCAAGGTAGAGAGGAATGCCTCATTTAGAAAGATTTACAGGAAAAAGAAGAAAAAAAGGGGGAGGGGGGACTTTATGAAGTATTTGGAAATATCATTTCACACCCTTTGAACCCCATTTTGAAATTCCAAAGAATTTTATGAATTCCTTTCTGAAGTAACCAAACAAGGAATTTTAACTTGTGAATTTCATTAATCTCTTATCAAAATCTTTCACCTAGAAGCACCCTTATTGACCCAAGACTTATTTAAAAGGTTTGTTTTCCCCCACGCATTGCCCTTATATGATGATTACAAGATCAATAAGTGCAAAACCATTACATTACATGATGGCTAATATTGATGCAGTGATGCTAGATCGGCATGTTCCTACCATGCATGGTCAAATAAACAACTGCCAACAATCACTTACTTTCCGGAGCTGCTCACAGAGAGAACCGAGTATGAATCATGTGGAACAGGAGTACTGATGTGCTTTCTGATCTGCTTGACATTGAGTTGTTCAGGCGAGTCTCTGAACCTTCCTGTATCAGCTAAGGAGCTGTTGTTTCCAAGGGATGGATTTGCTGTGTTAGACAGCTGAAAATGTAGCAATTTTAGTTCCCTTTCTACAACATACACTGCAGCATGTTCTTTGCTCTCTGGTGGTGTAGGTAAAGGAGCAACAGCTGGAAGAGATCTTGGATCAAATTCACAGACAATGACACCGACATTGGATCCGGTAGCAACAAGGTGTGGTTGCAAAGGATGAGCGACCATGGAATAAACCTACAATAAAAATTCAGTGTGTAAGAAATATATTTTTATATGCATAAATCAAATAATACATAGATTTAAAATGAACAGAAAAGCAGTACATGCTTCAAGTGATTGTTTCATATTTGTCATGCTTCTATGCATATGCAATCTAATGTCCAAGCAGTAATAGGAATCAAGACAGAAAGAAGAAACGGGGGGGATAAAAGAGGAAAGAATTTTCTGCTTTCTGCAAATACGGTTGTTCAATGGTATATAGAATTTATTACGTATTCAACAGTATTAATTACAGAAACAGAACAGATTAGGGAGAGGAGATTCACAAATACAAGAAGGATCTGTTTTTCAGTGTTGGAGACAACATATTCGGATTTGGGAGGGAATGGATTTGGATTCATAAAGGTTTTTAAAAAATCCGTGTTTCCTAGATTGTAAACCATACCATTAGTAAAATTAGAATTCAACAGGAAAACAATCAAAGTAAGCTGCATACCCTTAATTTCTTGTGAGGAGCAAGTAACTGTGGTGGAACAAGTGAGGAAAGTTCGCATAATGGCCTTGTAAGAGCTGAATAAGTGGGGTGCTCAATAGCCCTGCCAAATTTAAAAAAAAAAATTAATAATGGAAAAAATTGCTTTGAAGCTCAAGTTACAAATATGGATTCACCCAACATTTGGCGCTAGCTAATACTTTGTTTTATACTTCAAATCCAATAAGAGGAAGAAACAAAGCAAAAAGGAAAAAAATGAACATTACTAATGCCTCCACACATACGCACACGCACACGCACAAAAAAAAAAAAAGAGAGAGAGAGAGAGAGAGAGAGAGAGCATACCAGATATGCGAGTCCTTAACACAAGTTAAAATATCAAGGTTAGGAGCTCGAGGATGACACCAAGATGCCACACTGTGACATGCTAGTTTTGGAACAGGTTTAATACGCCGCAATTCCTAAACAAAGTTGAATTAGCCAAAGAAAACTATTAACATAATACACCTCACGTAAGTGTAACGAAACAACTAGGCGGAGAAAGTGTAGTCAGTACAACACCTTAAATGAAATTGTGTCCCAGATGGCTAATGTCTTATCTGCACCAATTGTAATGAGCTGGGGTGCTCCTCCAATTACTCTAGAAAGCTCAACAGCCACAACCCCACCATCATGTGCCTTCAAAGAATCATATACATTACATACGCTGAAGATGTCTTCAAACAGGTAAAATGAAAATTACATATGTGAACTAATAAGCCACAACTTACAGATCTGCCCCGGGGCTTTATATGTTACCAGCTTAACATATTAAAGTAAAACAGGGGACACTTCATTCGAATGGAGGGGAGGGCCGGGATGAGAGTGGAGAGGAGGGGGGGAGAGGATATTCTTTCATTCATTGTGTTTGGATGTATAAGGAAGAATTCATATTCCATCGTGTAATATACCTTTTGTGTGTGTGTGTGTGTGTGTAGGAGATTAATAAATGGTATTTTTGCAAGAAAATAATTAGTGAGGGTAAAATAGTAAGAATGGAGGGATTCAATTTCCTTCTAATCTTTCTTCTCCGCCCCTCTCTTTCCCCAAATCCAAACATGGCATTAGGGAAGGGAAAAAGGGAAAGAGAAAAACCTAACAATGAATCGAATGACATGATTTTCAATTGAGAGTTTATAACTTTCGTAGAGCTAAACATCATTTTGGCTTTTCACATTAATGCTTTATTTCTTTGTTCTACATCTATGGATTACCATATAAGCACATTTGCCTTTAGGCCTTTGATAGTTTCACCACATAAACAGTGTCAAAAAATATAAAATTATATAAAGGGCAAAAAAAGAAGAAGAAGAAGAAGACTAACACTTTATGCACCACCAGCCTATGGAATCATGCACTCTGGAAGGTGTAAAATCTTGGATGGACATACCCTAAATACAACAACTAATGCCAGCTTGGCTGGTCAGAACCCTTGATATTCACTAGAAAGGCCAATGGTTCAAGCACACAAAACCAAAAAGAATACAGCTACAATAAAAATTAACATCACATTTCATCTCATTACAAGGTTACTACTTAAAACAAGTTACATTTGTTTTATTATCACATAGCTAAGCCTTCCAGTGTAAGTTGCGCAAGTATGTTATATATCTGTTTGAGCGTGCGTGTTCTCAAGCGATAATGATTGTTGTTTCAGCAGAAACTTATTGAAAACGAAAATATTTTAGAATTTAGAAATTCACCAAGGGGAATAAACCAAGTACAACTTGGGCAAAACCAAAGAGGATATCAAACAGAGAACCAAGTACTGGAAAGAACAACAAATAAAAGGAAAACATTAAAAGAATAAAGAAAATAGTTACTTTTAAGCTCAGTTTAGGAACAAGTTCCCGTGAATCTTGATGGTCCGCACTCCAAAGCACAAGTAAGCCATCACTGCCACCGGAAACCAAAAGTGCCTACAACGAAGCACAGACAAGTATATGCAAGTGTCATATTGATACTGGCATGAGATAATGATAATAAGAACTGCATTAATATATATCCACTGAAATATCATCTCCTAGCATAAAAAAAACAAAATTAATAAGAAAAGTAATAAAAAAATAATAAATAAATAACACCAGTAGAAACAAACTTGTCATTGTCCATGCTTTACAACTTATGCTAACTTTACTTCTTATATATAGGGCAAGATTCCTTATTGAAGAAAAATAAATATATTGATAGATATCAAAATAAAATAATTAAACACAAGTTCTTTATTTGGCTTAATTATTTGTTATAAGTTTAACCATTTTAGCTTTTATGAATTGATATTGGTTTTGATGGCAGTAGTTTCAGTATTTTAAGGATACATATGTATCCTGATTGAAAATTCTTTGATGGTCATATTTCTTGTGTCAATGTGAGTGTGTTTGTGTAAAAGGGTGTAATTGGATTCATGTGACTGTACTTAAGCGAGACAAAGGCTATCTTCTTGTTGTCGGTGTTATCATTACGGGTGGGCTCACGGGCAAAACCAAGATTTCTAATGAGAGGAGGCACAACAAAAAATTAGAAAAATGATAAACAAAATATACTTGCTAGGAAAATTAATAAAAAATTATTAGTCACCATCAATATCTTAAGAAAAATAAACAACTAACATCATTTTTTACAAAATTAACATATTATATATTTAAATCCAAATATATTTTTGTTAATTAGCCTTAGATATACCTATTTTTTTTTAATTAACAATGAAATTAGTAAATTAAAAGAAGAAGAAAAAAGAGGACAAAAAATATAAACTTAGGTAAACAAGTATATAGGGTACTTAATATAAATAAATACTTAAGTTTAGTTGATAAATAGTTAGAATCTTAAAATAATATACACAAAAAGTCATTGAATTTCTAGAGATAGTAGTGTAATTTATCTAGATTGAGATGGGCCATCTAGTCATCTACCTAATTTTTTATGGTTCTAGTTTAATTTTTAAAACTTGAGGGGGGTATGTGCCACCCTGGGAACATGCTAGCTCAACCCCCATGTGCAACTGTGCGGAAACTGCTTTCGAGAAATTCAAAAGTACACTAAAAGGATGTCTATTTTTTGGGGGTCGGTTAAGAAGAATATCTCACAAGAAATGGCATTTTTCAACAATAAAATTTTCATTACTAGCCTACTGTTCTATATTTTCTACCTTTGCAATTTCAGAGTTCAAACTATGCATGGTTAAATATTTTTAGGGATGTCAATTCAATTTGAATAACACCATCATCTGTCTAATTATCTTTTGCAATTTCCTTCCAGTATGAATACAAGAGTTTTAGTACGCCATGGGAAGTTCTAAATATCACTTACAGTGGTGGTGCTGGTGGGTGGCTGGGTGTGTGTGGAGGGTGGGGCTCAAGATCACATTGATAAGCCTAAAACCTCATGTAATCATATTTGAGGTTATGAGTTTCATTTCATCTTGACAATTGGATCCAAAACAATACCTCACCAGTAGAAGCCATCAATGTCATCAGACAAGAAATCGATCCTTTATGACCTCCAGTATACCTCCGAACAAGCTGCAAGGAAGCAAGCATCCTTAGACATCAAAAGCAACGTTAACAGAAGTTTATCCACCCCCAACTACAGACAAAAAAAAAGTGGAAAGTAAAGTAAGACCACAAACATTTAAATAAAAAAATCAAACCTTCCATGTAATCATGGAAAGAACTCTAACTACACCATCTGATCCACCAAAAGCCACAAGGGGGCCATCACCAGCAGTTGATCTAGAAAGGAACTCCATGCTGCAACACCAATAAAATTGATTACGACGATGCTATTGATCCTACTTGAAGTGTTAGCAAACTAAAATAACTCTTTCTTAGGCTCTTTGCTTTCTAATTATCCCTAGAAAGAAATACTCAAAATGGCAGAGTGAGTGAATATATTTCTTAAAATATCTTCGTACAATGTTCAAAGAAGGATGTTTAACTGAAACTTAAGTGAATCTAAGTCTAAAGATTAAAGTAACTGCAAACAGCACAGGACAATAAAACCATAAGAAAATCAGAAAAATACAGAATGAAGGGCTTCAAATGAAAAGTGCAGTGCACATGATGATTTTGACAAGGAACCATCTGTTTAGGAGTGCATGGAATAATTGATAAGCCAACAAGTTTCACCAAATGTCGTTCAAAATAACTCATAGTAATACCGACACACATTCAAGATATAGTTAGAACTTGCCATAGAAGTGACTTGTTGTCAAGGTCCTGCTTTGGTACATCACGGCCAAGCATTGTCACCAAGTCCAAGAATATTGCTTTATTCTCGCAACAGATGACAAGAAAATGTCTTCCTTTCGTTGATGGAGCAGGCGAACTAAAAGGAGAAGTAACATTGTTGACAGCAGAAGGAGCCTCGGCTGCAGCAGAGCGATTGCGCCAAAGTTGCCAAAAACGTACGTCATCATCATAAAACATAACCTGCTTAACACTTCAACAATATACAACAATGGGAGGTTCAGATTACAAAAGTAACCAAAAGAAGCTAAAAAAAATATTTTTTAAGGCATAAACCTCACCTTCCTCCTCGTATGGCTTCTGTAGGTTTTCCTTTAGGCTCTGTGATTCAGCAAATATGGGAAGGAAGTATTAATACCTTATTTATAAACAGTTATATGGATGATCAGAGATACCAAAAATCACTAGTAGGGTAATACAACCTAAATGAGAATTTTAACAATAATATTTTCTTAATGAATATTCTCACAAGTAAATGAAGAACTGACTAATCATAGTTACTTATCTCATTAATCATCTACTTCTCAATATTAAGTGTTACTAGTACTCGAAAGACTTGAGGAAGACCAAAATGAAGTCGATTGAGCATCTAAAGGAGAATCCAATGAGGCCTGTCTTTCAACTGAATATAATGTCCAATAACAAAGCAATAGGGGTTAAACGGTGTTCTAGTTTTGCACGACTTTCATGCATTGGTTGATGACTTACATTTTTATCATGATTCTGCATAAGGAAATAACCACCTCAAACTCTAATAATATGCACTATGTAAGTTGTGAAATGGCTTCAATTCTCCAAATCACAGTTTCTAGTGGATAATATATTCATAATGATTGACTACTTGTTTTTTAATTAACAAGTGGTGACTCTAGTCTACTCTTAAGAGAATTGGGGGTGGGAGTCGCGAAACAGCCTGTGGGAATCAACTAAAACCAAATCATATTCTACCAATAACTTGCAGTGGAAGGTTCAAATTCCCAACTCTGACATCATAAAGTGGGTTATGAGCTTGAAGGCCCTTGGTTGACTTTCAAAATGTATGATCACAATATCTTCTTTGCTTTCAGATTTACTCAAAGGAGCCTGACACAAGACACTAAGTCACCATCTAAAGAATTAAAAGTTGGCCAATCACCAACGCAGAAGCTCCCACTAATGCAAGTTGATACACACTAGTTATTTTGTTTCCCCAAAAGCTAGTTTCATATCTCAAGACAAGCCAAGGGCATTTATCCGTAACTAAGTAGTAGTCCAGTCTATTGTGTACGCTGGTCCTTGAAGTGCCCTCCACAATTTGGTGAGAGGGTGAGGTGGGGGGTGGGGGGATGAGAAAAAACTACTCTAAATGTGCTAGGGATGGTGATGTGATGTGTTAAATGAAATCTTGTCATGTCCATCCTGCCTCGATTTAAGGTGTGTGTTAGAGCCCAATGAATTTCAGAAGAGGGAAACTTCCGGTAGATGTAAGCATAACATGGAGGGAAACAATCTGCCTCAAATACTACCAACTCACAGAATTACCCTTCAAAAACATAATTGATTACACAATATTCTCCCATTCAATCTGTGTTGGAGTTGCTATCAAGTCGGTTCAACAGTCTTTTAATCAATAGCAGTCTCCATTATGAAAGTGGCTACCTATTTTTTTCTCAATCTCCCTCTTTTCATGATACATGATTCTTTTATGATTTTGTTGCATGTTGGGGAGCGTATTTAATAGCTGATGAGGGGAAAGTTTGATTGCCATGGAGCTCATACGGACTAGGGGGTTACTTCACTTCGTCTATAAGCTGAGTTTGGTGACACGGTAAACCCCACCCCATCGACATCCCTAAGGCATATGCCTCTTGACCTACTAGCTGTAGATCTAGAAGTACAACTTTACTTGATTATGTACAAACTCCAGCCCGTACCCATCAGATTCCACTTCCTTCTTATTTTGTTTTTCTAGCTTGGAATGGATAAGCACAATTTGATTCAACAAATAAATCAGTTACTCAAGTAGATGGGCACACTAATCAACCTTCCATAAGCTAACAATTCCTAGTCTGACTATGTTAAACCAGTGTTTAAGTTCAATAGAGCAAGACAGACAAATCATAATGCATTCAAACCTGATTCTCCTTCGGCGAGCTTCTCCAATTTCGCCCCAACTAACCGCCTCTCATCCACGCCACCACCTTTCAGCTCATAAATCACCTGAAACCAACGCGAATTCACAAATTTAGACAAAATCAAGCCTAACGATTCGCCACCGAGGAAGACAACAATTCAAAAATTGACACAAAGCAAGACACGAAAACCTGTTTGTGTTCCCAGTTCCAAACAGATACGTGATCCGATGCATCCGCGGTGACAAGCCATGGATGCGTGGGATGCAATTGAATCTTCACGATCTTGTCATTCGTGGGACGAAAAGCTCTCAAACGCAGCATTTTTCTTCTACTAACAAACAAATGGATCTGAGGAAGATTACCTACTTCCTTATCTCAATAATCACGATCTACACTATACGAACACTGAACTCGAAATGATCAGATCGAGTATCTAGCAATTTGGAGTCTCGCCATGAAATCGGTGAAAGCAAACAGCAATGGCGCTGCTTGCATAGATTGAGAACACCGGGGGAGGAGGAGGGGGAGGTGGAATTGTGTAAAAATTGAAAAGTAAATCAAATAATTGTAATTTCAGTTTTCAGACCACCAAAAATTTAAAGAAACTACTTGTTGGCACCTCAAAGTTTAAGTTATTTTCAAATAAGTCCTATCATTTCTAATTCACTCAACTAAGACCTCAAATTTCAAATGTTGTGCCAAATTAAACCATCTTTAATGTTCTTATTTCTCATGCCAACCAAAAGTAACATTTGGGAGTTTCTAATTTTCAGGAAAATTCATCCACAATTTTTATTTTTTTTCGTGAGATGTTATAATATTATATCAAAGGTCAATAACATTTCATTTAACAAAAAATAGGAATAAATTTTTCATTATGCCCTTCGACTTTCAACTAATATTTTATATTTCCAAATTTAATCCTAATAGTGCTAAAGATTATATTGCTTTTTAATAATAATTTTAAGAATTAATATGAAATAATTAAAACAAAAGGTGTAAAATACTATATGACCATAAAAATTAGAGTTGAAATTGTAGTTAGATATTTTTCCTCAAAGTTTTTTGGGTTTACCTATGCAGGCCACTTAACATCCCACCACCACACCGCTCTGCTCACCGTTGAACATCCCACCGCCACGCTACTTTGCTCACCGCCGAACAGGCCACCGCCATGTCGTGTTGCTCACCGCCGAACAATCCCCCCCCAGCCGTCTTTGCTCACCGCCGAACAATCCACCCCAACCCCTCCTCTACTCACCTTCGAACAATCCCCCACCCCAAATACGCATAAATTTCAAGATATTAGAGAACAAATTTCAGAACAAAAATTTTATTCGATTTAACGTTCTTCAGTGGTTGCTCCCGTCATTGTTGGTGATGTTGAAGGAGAGAGAGAAATGTGGAAGTTGTCTCCTGTCGTCGTACCTTCAATGTCATCATTTGTGAGGTTGAGTTTGCCTCCCGTCGCCGACATCATGGTTAGCGATGAAAGGTGGCCGGCATCTTGGCAGCAGTGGGAGATAGTGACCATCAGTGTCGGGGTAGAGGCGGTGGAAGATGAAGAGGAACAAAACATAACCCCCAAAGAAAAAACAACGTAGTTTAGAGTTTCTCTTGGGAGCATAAGCATAATTGCGTAAAATAAATTTAATTTTTTTAATTTAGATAAAGTTGAGGACAAAAGAGTCATTTTACCTTCTTCTTTTTTTTTCCGGCAAGGGGTTTCCGCAATAATTTTTCATATATAAGGGGTGTCGGTGGAAGTATAGAGAATTAACTATACGAAGAGTTTTCTTTATAGAAGAACCCCTCAGAAACAGTGTATATAATTAGTCATCGACTGCTGATTAAATGCAAAGAATTGACATTGTTGACCTCGCTTAAATCGCGGATAACAATAATGGAAATGTTAAGTAAGATAAATTGTAATTTAGTTAACTTTTGCAATTTCCATCTTTACGCACGCTATTTTTGCGGACCATGCAATTGGATTCGTATACCTGCCTGCCATTTTTGGGATGATCGATTGAAGTTCTCCATGGTTTCGGTTTGGTTTTTGCCGCTCAATGTCTTGCATTATGGTTTGAGGAGCATGGAAATCGTGTGATCTATTGTTTGATCGAGCTATCTTTTATATTGTTGGATCGATGCATTATCGGCTCCAATTCTCTAAAAGTCGGGTACTCAAATGATGCATATGGTGAAAGGATGTGGAGGCATTTGGAAAAAGCATTTTGATAGGGTTTAGTGAATTTGGATCATGTTCTGAACCAAAGACTATTTAATGGTAAGAATTTTGTGCTTGAACTTTGTTTATTTGTAAAAAAAAATGTGAATCTTCACACTGAATCTGGTGGATTACGAATTATTATTTTAAAATAGTATGAACATTCACAATAGTACACATCAGTTTGAATGGTCACAAGTAACAATTTGTTTCACATTAACAATTATTGAACTTTCACAATAGTACACAACAATGTAAACGTTTACAATTAACATTCACAATAGTACAAAAATGTGAATATTCACAATTAAAAATTTATTTCACATTAACAATTTAATTTTTGTTATTAAGAGCGATCACAAATGTGAATATTCACGTGCTCAGCACAGTAAATTGATTTTCAGTGTGAATATTCGCAAAAAGCCCACAAATAAGAATTTTCAATATAAAAATTGAACATTTATAATAACAGTAAACAATAATGTCAATATTCACAATTAACAATTTGTTTCACAATAATAATTTAATTTTTATCGTCGCGAGAAGTCACATGTAAGACCCGATTTTGCATGTTTATATTTTAATTTCATTCTAGAATATTAAAAAAAAAAATTGGATTTAATATGTTATTTTAAATCTCACTTTAAAATTTTAAAGATCTAATTGGGGGTTGTATGTAATTTTTCACTAGTTGACCAAAAAAAAATTGGGTTGATTGTGTTGTGGACAACACAAGACATCACTTTTATTTAAAAAATAAAAAAATGAATGATTAAGGAAATTCAGTGGATAAGAATGAACATATATATAATGGGTGAAAGAAGTACCCGCAGATCCACTCCGCTCGCCCTGACGTCGGCTTGGTCGTATTTTACTCTGATTTTTTTTGTTTTTTCACCCAACTTGCCCGCCCGCCAAGAGAGACAAATGTGATTGGGTTTACCACTCCCATACCCGAATGCCCCGAACCCGACCAAAAATATCTTACTTTTAGGAATTTACCATTTACCCCCATTAATCTAGCATATTACTAAAATACCATGTGTATATATATGAAGATTAGGGTCTTACTCCCTCATTTCTCTACCTCGCCTCCAATAGATTCAGACTCTCGCTAGTCTCTCGTTCTCTCGATTTTTTAATCTCTCATTCTTCATAATCAGAGACGAGTCATTGTCTATGCCTTCTGCTGCGGTGGTGGTGGATGGAATTTGTGATGCTGTGGCGACTCCAAGAATGACGATTCCGAAGAAGATTAGGGGAAAAGGAGGAGTAGGATGTAGTGGGGAAGCAGGGGAAAACCATTGAGGTCGTACCCGTTCTTCACTGTCTGTCAGGTTTGTGTTTAGTTTTATTTCAAAATTTCAATAATTTGCTTAGATCTTCAGCACCCTTTAGAGTAAATAATAACTTGACTTAGATTGGATACTTTCTATTTGGGGGTGAGTGAGTCACATCAATTTGGAAAGGTTGTCCCCGAAAGAGGCTGCCGGGCATCCAATTTTGGACTGAGTTAGTCACGACAATTTGGAGGTAGTGAGTACTTTACCACCTATTTATTGTAAAAAAGTACTCACTACTGGGGGCCGCCTTTAGTAGAAGTCAAGAAAATCCTTAAGTACTCCCATCCAATCTCGAGTACTCCCAGGGTGTGTCTTTGGTACAGAACATCTACCCGGAGTTGAACTGTATACAAAACCATCCTAATCTATATAATCAATTCATAGCTCTAAGGATTGTTCTACCCCAGAAATGTATATCCCAAAAGCCTGAGTATATCTACAATGAGTTCTAGTTGGAACCTTGGACGATAGCTTTCCCCCGATCAACCGCCTATATTCTCAGTCGGCTTGCCAATCAACTGACCCGCTTTCCTTGGCTAAAGTAAAGGGGATCGATCCTAGACGAGAATGGACTTCTCCGTAATGTAATAATGTAATAGAAGAGTCACAGTCTCTTCTCGACCAGACGAGGGGGTGACTAACCTTAACCTTGGTTGGGAGGTAGCCCTAAGGTTACGATCCGTTTACCATAACACAATCAATGCCCTTTATTTGATGAAGGTAGGCGTACCTATGCGATCATAGTGAGGCGAAGGTTTTGCACTAAGGAAGTTGGGCATAGGCGAGGATTAGGCTGCCTTCTCTTATCCTAACCTAAAGGGCTACCTTTAGCCCTCAATCAAACTTTCTCTCCTCGCACAATACATAGCAACACAAATTCATAGGACGCCTTTGACTTTTCTTTCTTTATTGATTTGACAACATAGGAATGAGAACTATTACTGTGGCTAGCAGCTTCCAAGCTAGCTAAAGGCGTAAGTTAAGGATGTGCGCAAATATAACTAGGGGCGCTAAGGAGGTTAGCGATATGCTTCCCTCAGCAGCTGATGCTTCGGCTTCAGCTTCTTCTTCACGCTAAAGCAATAGGTTAGTATGGAGCGCCTTAGAATTACGAGATATTACACTTACGAGATATCCTATTAGAGTCAGGTAGATGCTTTTATACAATTATAAAGAAATGAGTATGAATGAGAATATTGGATAACAGTTTCCAAGCAGGTAGTGCTCCCCATGCCCGCATTGTACTGATGTTTGGACTCCTCCGAGGTCTTCCTACTTACGGTGCTTTCTTATCCTTCTGCTTCTTAGAAGGATATCCATATTAGTGCGTTCAGGCGAGGAGTCCTACCTTGTAGTGCGACGAAAGTCTGTCTAGAGAGAAAGTTGTATTGAGGGCGGAAGGTAGCCCTTTAGGTTAGGATAGGAGATGGTAGCCTTCGCTTCGCCTAATCCTCGCCTAAGCCCAACGTCTATAGCTCACAACCTTCGCCTCACTATGATCGCATAAGATTCTACCTGTCTCGTTTATCACCGTAAAGATAAATTCGCTTTAGGTTATGCGCTAGGAACGCTACTATAACTAAGAAAGCAAGAAACGGAACGTTTCTTGCTTTCTTAGTTATAGTAGAAGGGTTTGCGCTTAAGAGTATATATGCGGCAGGGATACAATTGTTTTATTTATGTTTAGATTTGTTTGTTGAATTTCTTGCGTTTAGATTTTACTTCTTCCTTCCTCACACCCATCTCCTTCTCTAGCCAAAAACTTTGTTTTCTTCCGACCGAAACCCGCCCGCACCCAAAGCACCCGAACCCGCTTGGATGGTCGAATGTTTTGGCTCGGGGTTGGTTGGATTTCGACCCCTCAAAAATGTTCTGGTCGGCCCCCAAAACCCCTCCATCCCCAACCGAGCCGACCGATTCTCACCCCTAATATATATATAATAATGATAAATAAATAAAAACTTATTTCTTTCTCTATGTATGTGCACAAAACAGACTCTCTCTCTTTAACCATACTCATTCCATCCTCTCTACCTATTACCCTTCCTCTCAAGTTTCCAACTCAAGACATATTGGTTGGTAAGTCTTCTTTATCTTTCATTTCTCTTGTCTATATGTGGATATCTATATGTGTATATATGAAGTGTGTTATAGATGCGAGCATATACATATGTATTGGATATATAATTTGTGTGTTTATAATTAAAATTTAGTTAAGAAATTGTACTCTAGTTATGTAATCAACAAATATATTATTTAAATTATATATATAAAATATTTTTTTTAATTAGTGTGATTTTTGTTAAATAAAAATTTGCTAATTAAGTTTAAATTAAATTATTAAATTATTGATATTTTATGTAGGTAGTTAATTAGCAAGTGAAGGTAATTTTGATTATCATTAATGTTAAATTATAATTATTAGATTATTTGATATTTTTAGAATTAAGTTGTTATAAGAATTTAGTGGGTTTAATTTTCATGTTAAAAATTACTAAAATTATGGGTTTGAATTTATATTTTATAATTAAATAACCTAGTGAGTTAGATCATTTATTTAAGTTGATTTTTAATTATAGATGAATAATTTACTTTAATTATTTATTTGAAGTTAGTTAAAAAAAATATTATGTTGAATTTTCAAGATTTATATAAATTTGGAAAAATTATGTTCAAGGTTAGAAGTAATGCATTTAATTAAGGGATAATGAGTGGGAGGTCCTACATTTAAACTCTAATTGGTCAAAAGTACTAGAGACGGTAAAAACTTTTCATTTAGTCTCATCTATTTTAAAAATGTGGAAACCTTGCACATATGATAGTCACATGCCAGTTGCTTGTAACTACTTTGTATATAATATTACTATATCAGTTACAGGTAACTATTTTTTTTAAATGTAACAATTTTATGTGTAAAAAATTTGTTAGATGTCATAAAATCACACAATATATAGGTAACTAATTATATATAACTTTTTAGTTACATATCTCTGATATGTAATTAAAAAGTTTGATATTTTTCACTTACATGTTCTAATAATATGTAACTTTTTAGTTACATGTCTCTGATATATAACTAAAAAATTTAATTTTTTCAGTTACATGTTCTAATAATATGTAACTTTTTAGTTACATGTCTATGACATGTAATTAAAAAGTTTGATATTTTTTCAGTTACGTCACAAAATATTACACATATATATGTCATTGTAATATATAACTAAAGTACATGTAACAAAAAATATTCAAATATGTGTGAAAAGTAACAATTATGAAATTGTAACTAACATTAGTTATATTTAACAAAATTCATTATAAAAATCGAAAGTATTCACTAAGAGCTCCCTACAATCCATGTTATATTCCTATAATTCCTGCAATGCGAGACTAAAACACAAGTGAAATCTAACTTAAAGAACTAAATCAAGACCTAATAAAATAAAAAGACTTTTCACCAATTAGACTTTAAAAATAGGACTTTTCACCGATTTTCCTTTTAATTAATTGGCATGCATTTTATTTCATATTTAGATAAATTCTTAATTTAGGTCTTGTTGTATGTTAGGTTCTCAGGCATCGCCGACCACGACAGTGTTTCGGCAGTAGTGTTATAGCAGTGTAACTATCAAGGTAATTGTATTGTCTTCTAGGTAAATTGCCAAATTATATTTTCGTATTAAATTATGAAAAAAAAAATTATTTTATTTAAAAGTGATTGATTTATAACGTTAGATTAATCAAGTAAAAAAACTGATTGTGAAAATTGGTTTTTATTATTATCCAACTATGTCATAGTCTGATCCCGACAGGAGAGTATGTCCTACGAGATGTTATTGGTCCTAACAAAAAAACATGTTCTGTGGAACGTTATGTTGTAACCTGATAGGAGGGCAAGTCTTGCAAGTTATTGTTGTTGTTGACGATGATAATTATTATCATGATATGGTGGTTTATACCACGTGTTGGCTCCTACCATTGGAGATATTAAAAGGTCTTGATACTGATGACAACCTTAGATTGTACAGTTGTACAGGTTACAGTACCGTTATAATTTTTGATCGTGAGGTGAAGCAATCCTATGACTAGTAGGGAAATATATTTATGATATTTTAATATATAAAAGTGATATGATTAGTTTATTTATATTCAGCTCTATATCTTGACGATATCTATGGATTTAATATTGCTCAATATGATTTTATTATATTTGAAAAATATTATTGTGATTGTATTATGTTTTGGAAAATGAATTTCGGTAAGAATACTTAATCCATAAACCGTTTTTATATTATGAAGATAGTACACCGATAAAATATTTGGTCTTAGGTACTCCAGTTAGAGACAGGTCCACTATTGGCACTAGATAAAGTTAGAGGGTGGTGTGATTTTTTAGGCAGTTGTTGGTAATGAAGGTTTCAGATTTTTGTGGTTTTGTTATGGAATGGTTGTATATATATAATCGTTGTATTTTAAGTTAGTAACAAACAAACAAAAATAAAATAAAATTCCAAGTGTGTTGTATACATGTGTTGTTCAAATTACGTTGTTTTTGGTTGATTCTCTTTAGAAGAAACCTAATGGTCGTTCTATGAAACCAGATCGTTACATCACAGATGTGAATATTAACATACTCAACTCAATAAATTGATTTTTAATGTTAATGTTCACAAACAATCCACTAATACAAATGTTCAATATAATTATTGAATATTCACAGCAGTACACAACAATATAAATGTTTACAATTAACAATATATTTCACACTAACAATTTGATTTTTATCATTAAGGGAAGTCACAGATGTAAATATTCATAACACCATAAATTTATTTTAAGTGTGAATATTCGCAAAAAGTCCACAAATATAAATAATATGAAATATAGTCAATTTCAGTACCCAAAACTAGTAACAAAAAAGACATTCATGTACATATTAAAAAACTAACAATACTCTACTCTATATTCACATACCCAAGTGATAGTTCATCTAAATGAACTAAAACTTAAAGAAGAAAATAACTCTTAATATGAAAGGGGATAATGAGTAATGAATATGAGTTTCAAATATTTTAGGAAAACATATTCCTTACCAAAATCTTCGAAATTAGCAGTGATGTGAACATTCAGAAATTTATAATTTTTTTTTTTTTAAAAAAATACAATATGTATATCAAAATGAAGAGCGTGAATTGTACATTAAAATATTTTTTATTTTCATTTATTTTTGATATTGTAAAAGTTCACAATATCGATTTCTTTAGACACTGGTTGTTTCATGATTTAATGAATTTTCTTTGTTTATTTTGACGGCTGCAGGTTTTGTAGAGTGACACAGTTTGTAAATTGAAATGATTGATTGGTTAATGTAAAGGAAGGACTAGGGATGAGAATTTAATCCAAACCGACAAATAACCAAACCAAACTGGCCCCCCAGGGAGGATTAGGGATGTCAATTCGAACCGACTAGTAACCGAATTAAATTGAATCGACTTTATTTCTTATAAGACACTATTTACTAAAGTGCCTTATAGGATAAAAAATTTAATTACACTATTTTTTTTGGATTTTTATGCCAAAACTCCCGTTTAAAAAAAAAACAAAAAAACTCCAACAACTTTTCGACCCCCACAAAAATAAAACTCGTTCAAAACTCCTACTTTTAAAAAAATTATGCACAAACCCCTATTGATAATTTATAATGAGCAAAATGCCCCCGTCCGTGTCCATCGCTCCTGCCTCACCGTCCGTGTCCATCGCTCTACCGCTGCTCATCGCCTTAGTCACACTCCATCACCTCCCTCTTTCTCTCAAGCTCCACGGCTACACCTCCTCTCTCAAGCTCTGCCCTTTCCACTCCGAGCCTCTAATTCATCGTCGTCTCCAATTCAACCGAATTTCTAGCCCCAACCCCATTAAAATCCATCGCCACCCTATTTCTCTCAAACTCCATGGCCGCCCTTCTCTCTTAACCTCTATGGCCGCCTTTCTGCTTCGATTCGTCGTCGTTTTTCGTCTCCGCTCTGAATCTCTGATACACCATCGTTGCTCCGATTTGGCTAGATTTGGTTAGATCTAGCGTAGATCTAACGAGGTCTAGGTTAGATCTAGCCATCACCAGTCGATTCCATCGCTTTACCACCATTGAAGAGCACAATCTTGAGCCGTCACCAGTTGTTCAAAAGTACTATATCTCTGTCTCTCAATGTCTATTGATTTGTTTGTTTATGTATGTTATACCTATTTTGATTTCTTGAACTTGATTAATAACTAAATATTAACTCCAAACACCTTTTTTTCTTAAGTTTGGGGATCATTGAGTAAGAACGTGATGGTTTGAGGTGGAGGAACAAAAATGGAATTGAATTTTGATAGGTTCAAGACAACCAATTAGATTCAAATAAATTCTTAACTATTTCATTTAGCCGATATATTTATCGTTTTCATCCATTGATTGCCATTGTCATCATTTTATTTGCAATCGATTGTTTTATTGAATTTTGATATTGTTCAAGATAGCCAATTAGATTCAAATAAGTTCGTTACTATTTCAGCTAACTGATTTATTTGTCGTTTTTATCTATTTCTCGCCATTGTCATCATTTTATTTGCAATGGTTTGTGTTATTGTTCATCAAACATAGGTAAAAGAGCTAAATGGATATCAACTAATTATTTGTTAGTGGATATCAATTGATTGATTTTTTAGTGGATTTTCACTGATGGTGGAACTTTAAGTGGAATTCAAAATTTTGCTTATTTCTAGTATACTTCACTCATGTTTAAGGGAGTTTCACTTTGATTTTTTTTTTTTTTTTTTTTTTAAGATTAATGCTTCATAATTTGAATTTTTGCTTTATGTAGATAAATTTGAAATGTGTTCTGTGTTTTTATACATTATTTTTGTTGAATTCTTGGAATTGATTTTTTTTTTCAGTGCTCCTCATTTAAGGATTCATTGAGCGGAATATCAGTCAGAGGTTGAAGATAGGTTTTTGTTGCCAAGAGTTTCGATATATTTTAAGATATGTACATGGTTCTCTTTTTTTTCAATGATTTTGGAAGAACCATCACTAAATAAACTAATTTGTTACTTTTTCAATTTAATTAGTTTTAGTAGATTTCCACTTGATTATTTTTTTTGGAATTCCACTTAATAATTCAGTAGAGGTTTTTTAGTTTTTGATTTTTTTTTTTTTTTTTTGAATTCAATGAATCTAGGTTCTTCATTTGATTTTCAATAAATTTATTCATAAGAATGTGGTAAGGTAATGACTTATTTGATGATGGTTCGATTTTTCAATGTCTCGATTCATGGCCTAAATTTTGAGTTTTATAATTTTTAGTGGATATTAGGGGTGGTTATGGGCCCGGGGGCTTGCCTAGCCCAACTTTATTTTTTTAGGGTTTGGGCTTTGGTTTTAAGCCCATGGGTAGGGTCCGAGATGTGGTTTTAAGGTCTAATCAATTTTAAAGCCGAGCTTGGGTCAGACCAAAATGTTTTAGGGCAGGGTTGGCCGAGGACTTTAATTAAAAAAAATTACACACACACACACATATTCAGCCTCACCCTAACTCATTTCCCCTTTTAGTTTGGCTCGACAATATTAGTATTAACTGTTTTGTTGAACGCTTGTTGAACTTTATACTTGTTATATAGGAATATTAGTTTGACTCTTAAATGAAGTTTAAACTATCATTTTAGTATTTATTATTGGAATATTGGTTTGGCTCTAAACTATAATTTTAGTATTTATTATTGACTTGGTGTTGTAATTTTAGTATTTACTTTTTAAATTAAAAAAAAATTATAGGTTGGGGTTTGGGTTTAATATTTTTTTATAAGGTTGGACTTTAGGCATGAAAGTAGGGACGACCATAGGATTGGGTCGGGTTAGGGCCTAACATTTTTTTGTAAAACCTTAGTTAAAGTCCAGTCCAACCCAACCCAACCCGGCCCATTACCCCCTAGTGGATATCCACTTGATCTTTAATTGGATTTTTACTAATTATTAAATAGATTTATGTAAGTAACTAAGGGTATTTAGAGTAATTTTTTTTTTTTTTTTATATATATTTTGAATCAAAAATAAAATTTAGTGGAATTTTTATTGAAAATTAAAATTTGTTGGGCATTATAAAAGAAAATTAAGTGAAATGTATGTAAGGTATTTAACACATTAATATATATATATATATATATATATATATATATATATATATATATATATATATATATATATATATATTTTAAAAAAAATAATTAAAATTTTATTAAAAAATAATTTTTTAGTGGAATTTTAACAATTAAGTGGAATTTTAAAAAATTAAGTGAAATTTCAAAAATTAAGTGGAATTTGTGTATATAAATGAGCGATAATATTGAAATGATAAAAATATTGGTACTTTTAAACAAAATCTAGTTTTAGTAGTTCTTAGAAAGTTACTTTTTAGATTTTTAGGACCTTTGAAAAAGAAGCGAGTTGTTTATCAAAAAAATATAGATTAAAAACATTAATTATGAAAAAAAATATTTCTAATTTATTCACGAAACTAGAGCTAGCCGGTGTTGGAAACACCGGTTAACTAAAGAACACCGACATTTAAAAATGTAAAATCCCAAAACCCGTAGTTAGTTATGTAGGACCTTAATTTTTTTAAGATGCGTTTTCGCACATTTTAAGTTGTAATTTAGCACACTTAAAAATAATGGGATAGATTGTGCTATTTATTATTTAATTTAAAATTTGAGGGGGTTAATTAACAATTTTCAAAATGCAAATTGTAAACTTTTGGATTTAAATGATTTCAAAATTTTAATTAGGGGTGAAATTACAATTTAATAAAATCTTAAATATTGGATTTGGATTAAAAAGGAAACTTAAAGAAATTAGGGGGGAGATAGTGTAATTAAAGAAAAGATTATTATATATATGTGTGTGTGTATATATATATACACACACACACACACACACACGACTTTGCGGGACAATCAACTGAAGAATCGAGAACGGAGAGAGGAGGAGTGACGTGGCAACCGAAAGGATTGAATGGGTTTGGCTAGGGCCTCTTTTTCAACTCATATATATATATCAGTCCATACATTTATGTGGACGTGAAAAAAATAAGAAAAATAGATAAATCAGAGAGAAGAGAGACATGGGCGGTGTGGGTGTGCTCGTCGTTGATCGTCGGAGTCGTCGCCAATGGTGGGTTAGATAGAGAAAACTCGCCGGCGGTGAGAATTCAATTTAGAGAACCAGAAACGCAGCGTGGATGTGTGTTCGTGTTCTTCGTGTGGGTGTGTCAGTCGTTTGGCCGGCCGGAGAGATAGAGAAAGAGAAGGTGGGTTTGGCTTTGTGTGTGTGTGTTGCCTGACTTTTTCGGCGATGTAGGGGCGGTTGGTGTCGATCAATCATCCGGGGTGAGTGTTTCGTGTGGTGTATGTGTCCAGCGCTAATCAGTCTAGTGGGTGTTGTCGGCGTGGGTGTAAAGGTGATCGTCGCCATTGCCGGTAAGTGTGCATGTATGTTTCGGTAAGGGTGTATGGGTGTTGCTGGGTGTGGATTGTGTTGTAGTGGTTGTGTGTTTTGTTGTGTGGGTGTGTGCTTCTCCAATGGACGTGGGGTGTGGGTGTGCCATCGCCAATTTCAGGCATGTGGGTGATCGGCCGTTGGTCGTCGGCCGGTCGGCCGGCTGTGAGGGTGTATGTGTGTTGTGCCGGCTGAGTCCAAACCGGAAGCAGAAGAGAGAGAGAGAGTAGAAGGAGGTCGGCGGCTAGTACAAACAGAAACAGAAAGCAAGGAAGAAGAAAGAAAAAGAAAAGGCAAAAGCAAAAATTACACAAACAACCCCAATAAAAATCCAAAATCCATCTCGAGGCAGACGGAAAATTCAGAAAATGTAGAATTCCTAACTCTTTTAATATATGTATTTAATTTTCTCAATGTGAAATTGGTGTTATCATGGTTGGTGAATTTGACATTATTTGTTCGCATGAAATATTTTGAGTATATGAAATTTATGTGACAAACATGCTAATGTGGTTTATGTGTTATATCAACTAAACAGATGTATTAGAGGGGTTTGAGTTCTACTGAGCGTTGGCTCATAATCCTATAGTTTTTGGTTGTAGGGTTGGCGGGAAAAAAATGATGAAGAGACTGTTATTTAAATTTTCATTTGTAATAATTGTATTTATTTATTATTTTTAACTGAACAAAAGGAAAATGAGATTATTTGCAGAAGATTATTTATTTATTTAATTATTTCAAATTGGATGGAAAAATAAAAGAAAGAGAGAAAGTAGGAGGACGATGGATATATTAGTTGAATTCTATTATCTATATTTTGAAATAGTTGTATTGTATAAATTTGTTTTATTACTAGGATTGTAAATTGATGAATATAAATTGGAGGAAACGGTAATTATTAGTTGCTGCTGAATTGTAAATTGGAAATATTTTATAAAGTAAATTATTAAATATCTGTCGCCGTTATATATATATAATTCACGGATTAAATGTAGACAAATAAAATTTTAAATGAAAAATAGATGATTGGTTATTTTAACTGGTATTTAAAATGGTGATTATTATATTTGATAATTTCCGTCGCAAAATCGGCAACTAGAGTTATTGCCATTATCATAAAATTTACTGAATTTTGTAGATCGGAAATTTTGGCCAGTTGATTTTAGGTAGAATTCTCTATAGAAGAAACCGTAGTAGCGACCCTGAGAAACCAAGCCGTTACAAGTTACCCCAGGTATACAATATTTTTCTCAGTTTTTTTTTTTTTTTTTAACATTTGCTCTGTTTTTTGCATAATTGAAAACAGGATTTACTACCCCGGTTCCCCCTACTTTCCATTTACACAGAGAAAGAGCAGAGCGTAGAGAAAGCCTATGTGTGTGTGTGTGTGTGTGAGAGAGAGAGAGAGAGAGAGAGAGGAATTGGTAAAACAATGATAATGTTGGGTAACGACCATAGTGTCACGGGCCGAGCCTTTTGAGGCTAGAAAGTGGACCGTAAGGTGCTGACTAGGGGATCGTCTAGTAACAAGCCTGAAGATCAGAGGATCTTAAATAGTAGAAGCAATTTCAATAACAACGAGTTTCTCTACAACAACGCATGCCGGCAATGTAGAGAAGAATACAATTACAATAACAACAACAATTGTATTAATATCAAAAGTTACAAGGTGTGAAAGGCTTGAATGACTTCAAGAGTATGTCCTCTCACATAATATTTTAAGTAAAAAAATACAAGTGACCACAATAAACATCATTATGCTCGAGCAGTCATAATGGTGTCTTTCTACAAGAAATGAAAGAAATAAACTAAATTAAGCTAATCTAAGCTAAACTAGTCTAGAAAACAAATGAAAAGGGTCACGGACAAGCGGCCATGTGCGAGAATAAGCACTGGATAAGTTAAGACCGTGACACATAGCACCAAGAAGAGTTGCTTCAAACATGGAATGATCATTTTCTTGACTTCAAAACCAGATAAATGGGAGCTAATTACCTTATACAAAAAGAGCAGAGTGTAGATCTTTTTATCTTCAATATTTTAATTTCTCATCGATTTGATCAATCTTCTGTTGTTGGTTAGCATCTTTTTCAAAATCTCTATTTTGATTGATGCTCCAACGTTGAATCTGAAAAAATCGGTTTATAATTTGTGTCAGAAAAGAGAAAATTTGTAGATGGGGACTAAGGTGTTGCGTCCACAGGACTGTTTGATCGATAGATTCAGAGATATTCTAGTTGTGTTCCATTGCCGAAAGAATTTGTACGGAAATGGAACCGGAAACACTAAAACAAACAATAATTATCGGAAGCCGGCAGTTCGGACGGGAAGGATGGACCAGAAGAGATGGTCCAACAGTCTGCCGGCAATGACAGTTCTTCAATGCCGTCGTCTATTCTTTCATCCTCTCCTCTCTCTCTCACGCGCACTCTCTCTCTCTACGATTTGCTCTTTCTCTGTGTAAATGGGAAGCAGTAGGGAACCGGAGTAGTGAACCCCGGTTTCAATGATGCAAAAAATAAACACCGGCTCCATATAATTTAAAAAAAAAAAAAAAACTAAACAAGAAAAAGACTGTACACCCGGGGTAACTAACTCCGGGTTCTTGGATTTTATTTTTTCAAATGTCGGTGTTGTAAACACTGGCTTTAGTTAACCGCTCTTCCCCAGACCGGCTAGCTCTACTTTCGTAAATAAATTAGAAATAAAATTTTTCCAACATTGGCTAGCTCTACTTTCGTAAATAAATTAAAAATATATTTTTTTTCTTTCAGAATTAATGTTTTTAATCTATTATTTTTTGGTAAACAACCCAAAAAATAAAATAAAAAATCCACTAATCAATATTCCTACGAAAATCCAATAGGTTATTGATACAATATTAATTATGATCACGTGTTTTATTCCCAAAGGTCATCGCCTATGTGTGATATGATCATCTCAATAATTGTATCGTCACCGCTTACATCATCACGCATCAAATTCATGAAGAATATTCTTAGGACACTAGTACATGTATCAAAGACTAGAGTGAACACTATTTTCAAAAGGCTACAAAAGAAACAAATTTCTCAATCGGAGGATTCCAAATTCAAGATGCAAAAAGGTTAGGCCAAATTTGTCAAAAGGAAGAGTCACTATTCAAAAAAGAGACTTTCACTTTTCTGAAGATAGATTCGTTGGCAAGATTAAAACCTGTATAAAAGGAGACATGGTTCATCAGTTGGACATGACAAAAAAATTGAGGAAAAAAATCACACAAGAAAAAATTCATACATCTAAAAAAAGATGTGTTCAAATATTTTCTTAAGTATTTCTCTTGTATTCTTCAAGATCTTTTCACCACTTATAAAAGATTTATTCTGTAAATTTTTAATATTTTCTTTCGTGTATTTTAATATTGATTTCATGTATCCACAATATATACAGTAGTTATTCTCTTCAATAAAATTTTAACCATTTCCTCAACCCTTCTGCGGTCATAGAAATAGATTTTTTTCGGAATTAATGTTTTTAATCTATTTTTTTTTTGGTAAACAACTAAAAAAGAAGCCCATTTTTTTGTTTCCTTTTTAATAATTTAAATTGTTTTGGAATACTAAATAATAAAAATCCAAACGGGTCATATTTCACGTTGCAACTGATTCTTCCCTCTTTAGTCTTTCTCCGCTGCATCTCCAAATGCTCGAAACCAGTACAGAACAATGGCGGGCGCGGGAGGGAACACTTTCATAGCACGGCACTCGCATCCCCCGAAATCCTGCTCTACAAACTTTATTCGAAACTTGAGCATTTCGCATTCTTTTAAATTCCTTTTCAATATTCTTCAAATTTGCCTTTGATTTTTGATCGTACTTGTCAAGCCATGACGACGATGACTCCCTTTCTCGCTCTCAGTCGCTTCTTCAGACTCATCGCTTTTCGTTCCTTCATCTTCACGCCGCAATCGGATTTTATACTCCGAGGCGGCGTGGATTTGTCCAAAAAATGTCGCAGCAGACTCGATCTCTGGAGCACACGCCGTCGTGGGTGGTCGCCGTCGTCTGCTCCATCATCGTATTCATCTCTCTCTGCGCTGAGCGCGGCCTTCACCGGCTCGGAAAAGTATACCCTCGATCCTCGCCGTCACTATCCTTTAATCGCATTTTGATCTTCTTTGAAATTGGGACTCTTATTTGGTGCATTCAATAAACTTCATAGCAATTTCGTGCTTCAGTTTTCTCATTAGCTAAACCATTTATACGCAATGGCGACGATGATGAGAGTTTGCTTTGATGTAACAGTGCTTCAAGGTTAAAAAACAGAAAGCGCTATATCAAGCATTGGAAAGGCTGAAAGAAGGTTTGCAGTCTCTTGCATTTTCTCATATTCTCCTTTCTTCAGTTGTTAGATGTAATGCACCATTATACTTAGCTGCTCTTTAGCAATTGAAATTTGTTTTGGCATTTTGACAATTTCCTTACTATAACATCCACATCAATTGCTATAGCTGAAGAAGTATATTAAGTAAATGTTTCTCCAAAAGGATTCTGGAGAGAATGAAAATATTTTGTTATCATGTAATATCTATTATGAAAAACATGACGGACATAAGAGCCCTACGTATTTCTCAGCCATTTGATGTCTCAGGAGACAAAGAACAGTTCAGATTTTTGTATAATTGAGGACTATTTACGGAAATATTAAATTAGAAATAATATGCGAAAATTTACAGAAATCATGGACAATAAGTTTACGAAAATTATATAAATAATATATGGACATGATAGGAAAGACGATGGATAGAGTACTAGAGCCAATTTGCATAGAACATGTACATACACGACAATGTTTAATGATTTGGGGCACAAGTCACAACACGAATATAAGACCAAGTATGTGTTCTCATAATATTTTCGTTGTATTCTTCAATCGGGAACTTATTTAATAAATACGCATGTAAGGATACAAGGACATGAAATAGGGATGAGATTCTATGGTGTTTCTAATATTATAAAAAAAGTAGAATATGAAGAAATTGGGAGAAGAAGTTTTTACAAACCGGGAATCATTAAATAAAGCATCTAACTATGAAAAACGAAAAGATTATCCAGATTCAGTGTTCCATTACTCATAATGATAAACAAAATTACTATCAAGATTCCGGGTTCCATTACACATAGTGACAAGGAAACAAAAATATTCCCATTTAAGTTATATGAGTATCCTAGTGACAGTTTTGTTGCTTCAAGAGAAGAGAACAAGGTTTTAAATTCCAGAATCGGGTTATATAACTGTAACAATCGCTGTGTAACGGTATCGGGAATATTTGCCTCTCCGTAATGAGAATTGATTGTAACGGTCGTGAATTTTTTAAAAAATCATAAAAAAATCCTCAAAAAACTCAATATTTGTAATTGTGCTACTCATTTTATTCTTAATAAACATATTCTAATAGATATTATGATATTTAACTATACATACAACATATTAAAAATATAAAAATGACAAAAACTAAAAATTAGGAACTATCGTACTGAACAATCTTAAAAGATTGAGAAGATGCACATTATTTAAAGAAAAATATATTACACAAACATAATAAAATAGTAAATTGTACACCATATTACAAATATTATGCTCAAGTTCACTGATTTGACCAAAATATACGTTGGAGGGCTTGGATTTGGCAGAAAATGGAGTGAAGGGCTTGGTTTTGGCTTGAATCAGGCCAATGGTGGGCTGCTACTTGGAGGAGGGATGGAGAATGGCTGGGACGAGCTGGGTGTGAAGAGAAAATGGGTAAAATGAGTCAAATACACCCATTTGACACTGAATCGGCCGTAACAGCGGTTACGCTTATACGTAACGGCTGTTAGCTCTGTTGCAGACCTTTACGGCTTGATACCCTTTTGATACTGTGTGATTCGGTTGTGAATCGGCCTACTACTGGTTTATTGGCCCGTAACCGTGACGGCGGGCCGATAAACCGTTACGTATTGGTTGTTACATTACGTAACGGCCAATACTTAAATCATTGGAAGAGAGAATACTCATTTGCATAAAAATATGGTTGGTTAGAGTTAGTGGTTAGTACCATTTGACCTCTTAATGGCGTCTCAATACTTTATCGGATTTGTGTCCATCTAAACTAATCATTGTTTCCTAACTTCTATGTGTACTTTTCCCTTGCCAGAATTGATGCTCTAAGATTTTAATTTTTTCAGTTTTGTTCTTTGACCAGAATTGATGCTTCTGGGATTTGTCTCCCTCCTTTTAACGGTTCTGCAATGGCCAATAAGCCGCATCTGCGTTCCTTCTCATGTTGCATCTTCCATGCTTCCATGCAAGATTGGGAACAGTGACCATAGTAAATATTCCCGTCTGGCTTCAAGCGGACAACAACTTTCGTCTAGAGATACTATTGATTCTGAAGATCATACATGTAAGGTATGTATAATTGCATATATCAGCTTTTACATGTTCTTTCCCAGAGGCCCTTTCATTATAAAAAAGGTATATGAAATGCCCATTTGACAAATGTACAGTTTGAGAACATTGTAGTATTGAATGCATATACTGATATCTTATCTGATCTTAATGATCAAGTTATCTGACTTGCTCATTAATATATAATTATGTTATGGTATAAAGAAGAAGTGTTGAATCCCACATTGATGTTGGGCCTTTGAAATTTGTTCGCAGTAATTTGGGAAACTCCACCCTGCACGTGAGGGTGCGTGTTGAATCCCACATTGCTTGTGTTACATGATCCCGAGTTATATATAAAGCCTAGGGCAATCCTCATCTTACAAGGCGTCTTTTGAGAGAGAGTTAAGCCCATTGGATTCCTAAATGGTATCAGGGTTAGACCTTTTATCTGATGTTAGGCGTGTTGAATCCCACATCAATGATGGATCCCCTGATATCCGTTTGCAGTGGTTTGTCAAAGTTCATCTTGCGCGTGAGGGGGAATTTTGAATCCCACATTGATGTTAGGCCCTTCAATATATGTTCGCAGTAGTTTGGCAAAGTCCACCTTGTGCTTGAGGGGGCGTGTTGAATCCCACATCACTTGTGTTACCTGATCTCGAGCTATATATAAAATCTAAGGCAATCCTCTTCTTGCAAGGCGTCTTTTGAGAGTGAGCCAGCCCATTCCTAGAAAAAGTAATGGTTCTTCACAAAGAACCATTATTCTCATTCTCAATATACAAAACCTTTTTTATTGCTCAATAATTTTTAATATAAAAAACTATAACTTTATATGTATGTACAAGAGCGAGTGATACGCATGCATTGGATTACATACTACGCCTACCCTCATGCAAATATCATCTCTTTGTGCATACTCAGGGAAAGGTTCCATTGCTGTCAATAGAAGCATTACACGAGCTGCATGTTTTTATTTTTGTATTGGCGCTCGTGCACGTGGTTTTTTGTGCTACTACCATGGTTCTAGGAGGGCTAAAGGTAATATTTATCATTATTTTCTTGAGATAAATTTTGCTTGCAATGGCTATTGTGGCCAAGAAGGGAACTAAAATAATCTACTTAAGGGACTCGGGGTAGCGAAAAAACGGTTATATGCAGAAACATGAATTCAAGGGGCATTATATGTATAGAGGTATACTTAGGATAGGGATCCAGTGTAAAATGTTTCGGCCTTTGCATCATAAATAACCCCAAAGTGCATATTTTGTGTAAAAATCTTAGTGCAAAAGATGGATTCCTTAATCCTTGTCATAAATGGGATTTTTCTACAAGCCTAGAGTAAAAGGAAATATTTGAGAGTCCGACAGGGCGAAGAGGGGGTATAAAGGACTTTCTCTTTCCGCTGATGATATGAAAAAAAATGTCAGAGATTTACGGCCCGAAGTCCCC
Organism: Eucommia ulmoides; assembly: GCA_016647705.1. NCBI lineage: Eukaryota > Viridiplantae > Streptophyta > Magnoliopsida > Garryales > Eucommiaceae > Eucommia > Eucommia ulmoides. The sequence goes on from CM028341.1 coordinate 5,976,101, forward strand.
ATGTCTATATAGCTCCACTCTTGCTATAAAATTACATGTTTGAACTGTTAGGAGGTTCTATCTTAAAACCATATGGTGTTAAGTGGAGTAACTCCTTTCATATATAGACTGTTTTGGAAAGCCTCACAAATTCGACGTGGGATTTTAATACCTACCCTCATTTGTAACCTTGTCTTGCACGTGATGTGATCAAACAACAGAAGAGACAAAACAAACATTCAAACAATCAGGGATAAGCAAATGAGACTTTCCAAACCTAGCTCTGATGCCATGTTAGGAGGTTTCATCTTAAAACCATATGGTATTAAGTGGAGTAACTCCTTTCATTTATAAATTATTTTGAAAAACTTCACAAATTCGACGTGCGATTCTACCAAGAACATTGTGCAAGCACTCATTTCTCATATGTGATTATGTAACGTAGATACGCGAGTGGAAGCAATGGGAGAAACCAATTTTGAATGAAATGGGAGCAGGAGAAGGTAAGCAACGGGTGGAACCAATTTTGAATGAAATGGAAGCAGGAGAAGGTAAAGTTTAATGGTGGCGAGGCAATTTATGGACATTTTCTTTTTGTTTTATATATTTTCATATCGTTGTATGATTTTTTTGAAGTTTTTTTGGGTTTCTTTTAGGTAATTATATTGAACAAATTCTTTGTATGCAGCTGCCCCTGTTCACCGCCGCCACCACCACCACGGCTACCACTATAACATTTTCAAGTCACGTGCGGGTAATTATTGGAGAAAGGCAGCTGTCGTGGGTTGGATGGTTAGTTTTCCTACTCTTAAATCTTTTTAGTTCCCCAATTTCATGTATTAATCATTGAAGCTGAAGCTTTTCATAAAAACCTCCTCCTTGTATTTGATTTCAAGTTAGAACATGTGAAAGTAATTTCAATAAAATTATATACTTTATACAGGAATTAAGAGGAATTACTGCGTGTTTACTCCCACATCGATGTTGGGCCTTTCCTCGATATCCGTTCATAATGGTTTATCAAAAGTCCACCCTGCGCATAAGAGGGCTTGTTGAATCCCACATCGCTTGTGTTATTTGATCCCTATATATAAAGCCTAGGGCAATCCTCCCCTTACAAGGTGTCTTTTGAGAGTGATTTAGGCCCGTTGGTTTCTATATGGTATCACAAGTTCACAACCCTCCTGTCTGATGCTGGGCATGTTGAATCCCACATCACTGTTGGGTTCCCCGATATCCGTTCGCAGTAGTTTATCAAAGTTCACCCTACGCGTAAGGGGGCGTGTTTAATCCTATATTCGTTTGCAGTGCTTTGTCAAAGTCCTCCTTGCGCATGAGGGGGCATGTTGAATCCCACATCGCTTGTGTTATCTAATCCTAAGCTATATAAAAAGTTTGGGGCAATTCTCCTCTTTGAAGACGCCTTTTGAGAGTGAGTTAGGCCCATTGGGTTTCTATATGGCATCAGAGCCAAGCCCCTTGTCTGATGTTGGACGTGTTGAATCTCACATCAATGTTGGCTCCCCCTCGACATCCGTTCGCAGTGATTTGTCAAAAAGTCCACCCTACGTGTGAGGGGACGTGTTAAATTGAATCCCACCTTGATGTTGGCCCTTCCTTCGATATCCGTTGGTTTGTCAAAAGTCTACCTTGTATGTGAGGAGACCTGTTAAATCCCACATCGCTTGTGTTACCTAATCCTGAGCTATATATAAAGCTTAGGACAATCTCCATCTTATTAGTCATCTTTTAAGAGTGAGTTATTGCAATAATGTGTAATTAATTCATTTCACTTCCACGGTTTGCTAATTCAGCTCAAATGTCATATTAACTTCGACTCTCTGGTTTAATAATGTATCTGTTTTGGGTTTCTTTGCTTGTTGAAACCCTTTTTTTTTGGCTGGTTGGTAGATAGCATTCTTTAAGCAGTTTTATGGTTCAGTGACAAAGTCAGATTATGTTGCACTACGACATGGATTTATAAAGGTAAATTTGCCATCGGTGTCTACCACCTGGATCTCATCAGTAAATCCTATTATCTTAATTAATAATGCTAGTTTATTTGCAATTTTGTCAGATTTAGATTTCAATTGACACACTTCCATTTCCATTTAGGCCCACTGTCCCTCAAATCCTGATTTTAATTTTCATGGTTACATGTTACGTACACTAGAAATCGATTTCAGGAAAATCGTTGGCATCAGGTAAACACCCGTGAATTAATTTTTTATTTATATTTATATTTTTATTTTCTTATGTGCTAATTTTTGAGCAATTTCCAACCTGCAGTGCTTACTTGTGGGTATTTTTGGTGGTTTCGTTGCTGCTGAATATCAACGGTAAGTAGGTGGCATTTTTTAGTATTTTTATTCCTTTTTTTTTTCTTTTTCTTGTTTTGTTTCTGTTCTCAGAAAACATGGAACATAAATAGAAAAAGAGAAATAAAAAAAATGAATAGATCCAAGAATTTTTATTCTGCAAAATCGGAACAGAATGGAAACTCTAAAAAAGAAGGAATATTTGATATATTGAATATGAGGCCTTTTACACCTATATATACAAGATAATCCAAGAAAACATGGAACATAAATAGAAAAAGAGAAATAAAAAAAATGAATAGATCCAAGAATTTTTATTCTGCAAAATCGGAACAGAATGGAAACTCTCAAAAAGAAGGAATATTTGATATATTGAATACAAGGCCTTTTACGCCTATATATACAAGATAATCCTACCTAATTACAAGGAGGTAATTGAAAGATAAAATAAATAAGGAAACTAACTCCTAGAAAATGGAAACAAAGTTATTTAGTGGGATTATGGCTTTTACTCTAATTCCCACAATTTAAGCATTCCTATTATAGAATATTAAGTTATTTTCCAACAATTCCCCTCAAGCTGATGAATATGCATCCTTCATTCCCAGCTTGCATATAAGTCGTTGGAATGCTTCACTGTTCAGTCCTTTTGTAAGTGTTAAAGTAACAAGAGAATATGAGAAGAATGAAAAGGTTTTAACAATTGTGTTAGCCTCTCGCTCAATTTATATTAGTAACCAGATAATAATACAAGAAACCTTAAACGATATGGGAAACCCTAAACATTACTAGAAAGACATAATTACTCTTTAACACTCCCCCTCAAGTTGGAGCATATATGTTGTATGCTCCTAGTTTGTTACAAATCCTTGAACCTCCTAACGGTTTAGTGAATAAATCAGCTAACTGATCAACTGACTTGACATGTTTAGTTTCAATATGCTTTTGTAATACTATTTCTCAAATGAAGTGGTAATCAACTTCAATGTGTTTTGTCTTCTCATGAAAGACTGGGTTGGATGCAATGTGAATTGCTGCTTGATTATCACATACGAGATCCATTAGTGAAGAGTGTTTGAATCCAAATTTTTCCAACAAATGTTTCAACCAAGTTAACTTACAAGTGGTATGGGCCATCGCTCTGTATTCCGATTCTGCACTTGACCTCGCTACAACTGTCTGCTTTTTACTCTTCCAAGAAACGAGATTACCTCCAATAAACACACAATACCCTGTAGTAGACTTCCTATCCGAAGGGGATCCGACTCAATCTGCATTTGTATATCCCTTAATTTGAGTGTGACCGAAGTTTTGATACAACAAACCACATCCTGGAGAACCTTTTAGGTATCGAAGAATATGAATCATTGCATCCCAATGATAAGTCGTGGGACGATCCAAGAACTGACTGATAATACTCACGACAAAAGAAATATCTGGTCTAGTAACCGTCAAGTAGTTTAACTTCCCAACTAACCATCTGTATTGTGCTGAATTGGTCAATGGTACACCTTGATTTGTTAATAGTTTGCTGTTTGGATCCATAGGTGAATCAATCGGTTTAGCTCCTAGCATTCCTGTTTCACTTAACAGATCAAGAACATGTTTCCTCTGACATAGGTAGATACTTTAACTTGATTAAGCAATTTCAATCCCCAAGAAATACTTCAATTGACCCAAATCTTTAGTTTGAAACTTGCCATGCAAAAACGTTTTGAGTTTCTGAATACCCTGGTGGTCGTCCCTGGTAATCATGATGTTATCCACATACACAATTAACAATATTCTCCCGACTTTACTGTGCCTGTAAAACACAGAATGATCGACTCCACAACAACGAAGATCAAATTCAGTGACCACTTTACTAAATCTCCCAAACCATGATCGAGGAGACTGCTTGAGGCCATAAATGGATTTCTTCAAGCGACATACCAAATCAGACTCCTCCTGAGCAACAAACCCAGGAGGTTACTCCATGAACACTTCCTCAGTCAAATCGCCATTTAAGAATGCATTCTTGATGTCAAGTTGATGCAATGGCCAACAAAAGGTGGCAGCCAAAGAGATTAACAAGCGAACATAAGTGAGTTTGGCAACGGAAGAAAAGGTCTCAGAATAATCAAGAGCATATACCTGAGTGTAACCTTTGGCAACTAAACGAGCCTTGAGTCGATCAATGGTGCCATCTGGATGAACTTTGACTGTGTACACCCATTTACATCCAACTATTGTTTTGTCAGGCGGAAGCGAGACAAGATCCCAAATACTATTCTGATGTGAAGCTAGCATTTCCTCTTCCATTGCAGTCGTCCAACCAGGGTGACGGAGAGCTTCTGTGACAGACATAGGAATAGAGACAGATGATAGAGAAGCAACAAAAAGGGAATACGAAGGAGATAGATATGCATATGAGACAAAATTAGAAATAGGATGTTGAGTACATGTGCGCTTATCCTTCCGAACATCAATGGGTATGTCTAGGTTCATGAATTGGAGAAGAATCTGAAGACATAGAGACGATTGGCTCAACGACGGGAACTACCTTCTGGCGACGAGTGTATACATGTAAAGACGGTGAACGATGACTAGGCGGGACAAATTCGAGAGTGGAAAGAGATGGTGTCGGGTCTGGGAGGCTTGGTAAAGGAAGGGTGACATCCAAATCATCCCGAGAGGATAGGTCAGAAAAGTAAGGGGTTGACTCAAAGAATGTAATATCTGCATAGATGAAAGAGCGACGTAAAGAAGGACTATAACACCGATAACCCTTTTGTGTGCGAGAATAACCAAAGAAGACACATTTTATGGCACGAGGATCTAACTTATTCTTGCTAGGAGTTAACTGGTGGACAAAACAGACACACCTAAAGATACGGGGAGGTAAAACAAACCAGGGTGATCGGGGAAAAACAATAGAATGAGGGACTTTGTCATTCAGGGTAGAAGATCACATTCTATTGATCAAGAAGCAAGTTGTAAGAACTGCATCTGCCCAGAAGTGTTTGGGAACATTCATCTTAAACATCAGAGTTCGAGCCACTTCTAGGAGATGTTGATTCTTACGCTCAGCGACTCCATTTTGTTGCGGTGTGTGAGGACAGGAAGACTGATGCAGTATACCAGACTGTGACATAAATGAAGTAAAGGGTTGAGAAAAATATTCTCGAGCATTGTCACTACGAAGTATACGCACGGGCATATTAAATTGAGTTTTAATTTCAGCACAAAAGGCAGAAAAAATGGAGAACAATTCAGAACGATCTTTCATTAAATAGAGCCATGTAACCCGAGAGAAATCATCGACAAACGTGACAAAATAACGAAAGCCAAGTGTAGAGGCAATACAAAAAGGACCCCAAACGTCTAAATGAACTAAACTGAAAGGACTCGATACGCGAAACTGAGCGGGGGAAGTAAATGAAGTGCGATGATGTTTTCCCAACTGACAAGACTCACAATCTAAGGAGAGCAAATGACGTAAACTAGGAATAAGTAATTTTAGATTGGCAAGACATGGATGGCCTAGGCGACAATGAATTTGGTGGGCAGATGCAGCGGCAAGGCAGGCAGTGGGTGGGATAACAGGTGTCTCGGCGTGATTACGGAAGTAATAAAGGTCATTTTTCTCACGCCCTACGCCAATCGTCTTATGTGTTTTCAAATCCTGGATAATGACAGAATCAGGAAAGAAGCAAACAGAACACTGAAGTTGTTGAGTAAGCTTACTAACTGATATCAAACTAAAAGCAAATGAGGGAATATACAACACAGAGGATAAGGAGAAAGATGGTGAAAGTTCCACAGTGCCAATACCACGAACAGGGACAGTGGAACCATTAGCAACAGTAACAGGGGACAATGAGGGAGATGACTGAATATGCGTAAATAGAGAAGATGTACCTGACATGTGATCGGTGGCAGCGAAGTCTATGATCCAAGGTATAGAAGTGGAAGGATGAAAAGAAAAACATGCAATAGGGTTACCTCGTTGAGCTAGCGAAGTAATGGGGGTAGATGTCTGCTTGGACAACTTAAACTGGAGGAACTGAACATACTCATCATCAGAAATTGTTTTGGGAGTTGAAGAGTTGGATGTGGAAACGGGAGCAACTTGATTATTAGTTGCCACATGAACATACTTAGGATAACGACTAACTCTGTACCAACAGGTATCTTGGGTATGATTTTCCTTGCCACAAAATGAGCACCGACGATGTTGACCACAATAATGGCCACCTTGGCCACCTCGAAATTCATTACTACGACTTCCTCGGTTACTTCGTTTCCTTTGATCGAGAAGAACTTGTACAACTTTGGACCATTATAAGTAATTGGTCCTATTCAATTTACAAGTAGTCAACAATGATAGTGACAAAATCGACATTGATGCACTGCTAAACAATTGAGATAGGATGCACTAATACAACAATGACCTGAAGTGAACAATTATAATAAAGGGAAACGAACAAACAAGGTCTCCCATGCAAGAAACTGATAAAATAATAAATAAACATTGACATCAAATTTTAAGACATTAAATAAGAGAGATTTTTTTTTTTCTTTTTGTTTTTTTCTTTTTTTTTTTTTGGTATTATACACTTACAAGGGTGGGAGGCAGGGTGCTGAACAGAACCGAACAGACGATGGCCGGCATCGAAGTAGGTGTTGCGCGGTCAAAGACTACCGGCGATGGTCAGATGTGGACTACAGAGGTGTCGACGGGGCTTTGCGACGGCGGCTAGGGCGTCGGCGGGGCTTTGCGACGACGATGGAGGCGTGGATCTTGACGTCAATGATGGGGAAGGCGTCATCGAGGCTTTGCAACGGCGGCTAGAGCTTCGGCGGGGCTTTGCAACGGCAGTTAGGGCTTCGACGGGGCTTTGCAACGACGATGGAGGCGTGATTAGGGTTTCTGATCAACGGCTGCGAGGGAAGCGTTTCTGATCGATGGCTGCTAGGGTTGCTGAAACCCTTTTTTTTTCCATACGGGTGGTGAAGAAAATTGAAAGAGGGAAAGGGGAAGAAAAAAAAATGGTTGAACAGATCTATGGGATTAATGTCCCATAACCTGCTCGTGATACCATGTTAAAGTAACAAGAGAATATGAAAAGAATGAGAAGGCTTCAACAATTGTGTTAGCCTCTCCCTCTATTTATATTAGTAACTAGATAACAGTACAAGAAACCTTAAATGATATGGAAAACCCTAAACAGTACTAAAAAGACATAATTACCCTTTAACAGTAAGTAAATCAGCAAGTTGATTGTTTGTTGGGACGTAAGGTGTACAAATTAATCCGCTGTCCAACTTTTCTTTTATGAAATGTCTATCTACCTCAATATGCTTTGTCCGGTCGTGCTGGATGGGATTATGAGCGATGTTGATAGCTGACTTATTGTCACAAAATAGCCTCATAGGTCCATCCCACTTAATCCTTAAGTCTTCCAAAATTATTTTGAGCCACAGTAATTCACAAATTCCTTGTGTCATCGCTCTAAACTCTGCTTCAACACTTGATCTTGCCACTACATTCTGCTTCTTACTCCTCCATGTTACAAGATTGCCTCCTAGGAAAGTGCAATAGCCTGTGGTGGACCTCCTATCAACCGGTGAACCTGCATAGTTAGCATCTGTATATGCCTCAAGGACTAACCCTGTGTTTCTTCTAAATAGAATCCCTTGTCCTGGATTAGCCTTTAGGTAATGTAGTATGTGGTGGACAGCTTGTAGATGAACTTTTCTCAGGCTATGCATAAATTGACTGACAACACTTACGGCGTATGCAATGTCTAGCCGTGTGTGGGCAAGGTATATGAGTTTCCCAACCAGTCTTTGGTACCTCTCCTTGTTCACGGCTGGATCACCTTTTGCTTCTCCAAGTCTATGATTTTGTTCAATCGGCTTGGAAGTTGGTTTACATGCCGACTTTCCTGTTTCCTTAAGGAGATCAGTCACATATTTCTGTTGTGAAATAAAGATTCCTTCTCTAGAATGAGCTACTTCGATTCCTAGAAATTATTTCAACCTCCCAAGTTCTTTTATCTCAAATTCACTAACAAGACATCTTCGTAGTGCTTCCTTCTCCTTCTCATCGTTTCTTGTGACTATTATATCATCGACGTACACCAAAAGGTCTGTTACTCCCCCTGCATCCGAGTGTTTTATGAAGAGTGTATGATTTCCTTGACTTTGCTTGTAACCGGTGGCTAGCATCACTTTGGTGAATCTTTCGAACCAAGCTCATGGAGATTGTTTTAGGCCATAGAGCGCCTTCCGTAGCTTGCAGACTTTGTTGCCTCTCAGTTGTTGCTTATATCCTGGAGGAATGTCCATGTATATCTCCTCTTTTAATTCGCCGTGAAGAAAGACATTTTTTACATCAAATTGCTCCAAATACTAGTTGAAATTAGCAGCCAGTGACAACAAAACTCTCACCGTGTTCATCTTAGCTACTGGAGCAAATGTCTCTTGATAGTCCACACCATAGGTCTGCGTGTATCCTTTCGCCACGAGTCTGGCTTTGTATCTTTCAAGAAAACCATCCAACTTGTATTTTACAGTATACACCCACTTGTAGCCCACAACCTTCTTTCCAGGAGGTAGGTCAACTATTTCCCATGTCTGGTTCTTCTCTAGTGCCTGCATTTCTTCACTCATGGCATTTCTCCAGTTCTCATTAGATAATGCCTCATATAAAGTATTAGGAATATGAATAGAGTTTAGACTGACTAGAAAAGTTATATGTAAGGGTGAGAATTTCTCAAAAGAGACAAATTTTGCCAAAGGATACAATGGGTGTTTTGTGCGTTCTCTTGTGCCTTGCCTAATAGCAATTGGGAGATCATGGTTTGGTGTTAATTGAGATTGGTCAGGAATTGTATTTACCTCATTTTCAGGATTAGGAGTTGAAGCTTGAACTTGCATGGGATTAGAATCTGAGTCTCTTCTCCTTGAATAAACCTGCACAAATCGCATAGAGTCGTAACGTTCATTATGCTTTGTCATGGGTCTAGTGTGGATGGGTGTGGGTGTTGATACCGGCTGGAATGGTTCGGCTGTAATCAGATCAAATAAGGCTACTGGAATAGGTTCGGTTGGAATCAGATCAGATGGGGCTGATGTAATAGGTTCGGCTGGAATCAGATTAGATGGGGCTGCTGGAACAGGTTCGGCTGGAATTAGATCAGATGGTGGGGCTGATCCGGTGGACACAACTGACTCACGAGTAGGTAGATCGAGTAGAAACATATTCTTATCCTTATCTTCACTAAATGAAGTCTCCCCCTGAAGATAAGGCTGGTTAAAGTATGGTTTTGTTTCCTCAAAAGTGACATCTATGGAGACAAAATTTGTGTAGGTGGATGGTAGCATTTGTATCCTTTCTAGGAAGACGAATAACCCACAAACACACACTTAAGAGCCCGTGGATCTAATTTTCCTCTGTGTCTACTAAGAACATGGACAAAGGAGGTGCACCCGAAGATTCTTGGAGTGAGGTTATTTGTTGTACGAAGGTCAGGATAGAATTGGGACATTTTTTCTGTTGGTGACTTAAACCCTAGAACCCGAGAAGGTAAACGATTAATCATATAAGCAACTATGAGTACGACTTCCCCCCAATAGTGTTTTGGAAGAAAAAGGCTTGGGTTGTGGCTAGCAAGTGACCATTTTTCCTTTCCGCCACTCCGTTTTGTTGTGGAGTATCAAAGCAAGAGGATTCATGGATGATTCCCTCCTTTTGAAAATATGGAGATAGAACTTGATTAAAATAATCCCTTGCATTGTCTGATCGGAATCTTTTGATTTTTACCCCAAATTGGTTTTGAATCATGTCGTGGAAGTTTGGGAGTACACTGCTTACATCTGATTTATGTTTAAGAAGAAAGATCCAAGAGACCCTAGTACAATCGTCAATGAAAGAGACAAACCAACGAGAATGAGATACATTTGGAACCGTAGAGGGTCCCCATATATCACTGTGAATCAAATAAAACAGAATTGGACTTTTATGATTGCTGATTGGAAAAGGAACGCGTTTGTGCTTCACAAACTCACATATATCACAATGAAATTGTTCAGCACCTAGACCTCTAAACAAAGTAGGAAACATAGTTTTCAAGATTCCAAAGGATGGTGGTGGAGCCAAATGGTGTCTTTATTGGATGATGATAGAAATGACACAGATAAATTATTCCTGAACATATGTGACTTGCTTGGTTCGTCAAGATAGTAGAGTCTGTTTCTCTTCTTAGTAAGTCCAATCTTCTTCCCCAAAACCTGGTCATGAAAAACACATTGAGAAGGATTGAAAAGTACATTACAATTCATATCATGTGAGCTTTTGAATGGATATTAAGTTGATGGACAACTTTGGGACATGAAGAACATTTTTCGAAGTAAGAGAAGGACTGATGTGAATATCTCCCTAAACCAGCTACACTAGTTAAAGAACCATCAACAACTGCTATCTTTCGATTGCTAGGACATGGAGAGAAGGTCCTAAAATTTAGTGAAGAATGTGTCATATGGTCTGTGGCTCCTGAGTCAATTACATATAAATTCCTGATAGTTTCATTTGAGACATTTAGTCCTTGAGAAATTTGAGACTTACCTGATAATGCAAGAGAGTTTGAACCACAAGGTTTTTTTAGTGATCCAAGAAGTCCCCTTAGCTTCTCTACCTCCTCCATACTAAGCATTCCCTTGTCTGAACCTGGTTGATTCGTGGTGAAATAGGACTGGTTCGTGATGGTGTTTCGTGATTCTGGTTTGTGATCCGGCAGTGATAAGGGATTTGGGTTTCGCGATCTGGTTCAATTTCACGAAGACGCGACCTGGTTCGATTTGGTCGTGAAGGGTTTTGGAGTCGAGATTTGGTCGCGAAGCCTTTCACGAAGTCACGATTTGGTATCTGACGGCGGCGGCGGCGGCGGCGAGAGGTGCGATCTAGGTCGTAGCGGCTAGTTAGGGTTTTTTGGAGTTGGGATTTGATCGACGAGGGGTTTTTGAGTTGCGATCTGGTTCAATTTCGCAATCTCGAAGTCGTTTGAGGAGAGGCGCGATATCGGAGATTTAGCAACACCGCATGTCGCGTGGGATTTGGAAGAAAAAATTGGCGATAAAGGCCAAAGGTTAGCTATGAAGGCTAAAACAAGTATGGTCGGCTATGAAGGCCAGACCAGATAGAGCGATGAAGGTAGAAACAGATATGGTCGGCTATGAAGGCCATACCAGATGGAGCGATGAAGGCTTTAGAATTTCCAGAAAAAAACCTAACTCTGATACCATCTCAAAAAGAATGAATATTTGATATATTGAATATGAGGCCTTTTACGCCTATATATACAAGATAATCCTACTTAATTACAAGGAGGTAATTGAAAGATAAAATAAATAAGGAAACTAACTCCTAGAAAATGGAAACAAAGTTATTTAGTGGGATTCTGCCTTTTACTCTAATTTCCATAATTTAAGCATTCCTATTATAGAATATTAAGTTATTTTCCAACAGAAACAATATACATATTTTTCTATTTTCTGTTTCTGTTTCTGTTCCTAGTCTTACTCTTCTGAGAAAAAAAAAGAACTAATCAAATGGCACCACAATCTTGTTTTTCTTGTTCATGCACTCTACTTTACTATTCACATCCCTAATGTTACCCCCAAATGCCAAAAATTACAGGATGGCACACATATTTTTGGCTAGCATTTCTTCCCCTGTTTGTAAGTGAAATTGACTTCAGGTTAAATGTAAAAAATAACCGATTTTGTTTAACTAATTTAAATGCATGATTTTTATTTTTAAATTGGAAATACAGTTTCTGCTTCTTGTTGGGGCCAAGTTAGAGCACATAATGACGCGCCTAGCAAAAGACCTCGCTGAGAGGAAGACGGAAGGTGACCACGAGGCAGCACCCGTAAAGCCTTCTGATGAACACTTCTGGTTAGGTCGCCCCGGCATTGCTCTCTACTTCATTCACTTCATTTTATTTGAGAACGCTTTTGAAATGGCATTCTTCTTTTGGATTTGGGTAAGCTGATCAACTAATTACTTTGATTTTATTTTTTACTAATGAAGTGTTTGTTGAATTTCACATCGATGTTGGCCCCCAATATCTGTTAGCAATAGTTTGGCAAATTCGACCTTGCGCGTGAGGGGGGCATGTTGAATCCCCCATATCACTTGTATTACTTGATCCCAAGCTATATATAAAGCTTAGGTAATCCTCCTCTCTCAAGACTTTAGGGCCATTGAAGTACTACATAATATCAAAGGCAAACATCTTTTCTGATGTTGGGCATGTTAAATTCCACATCGATATTAGGCCCCCAGATATCCGTTTTTAGCGGTTTGGCAAAGTCCACCCTGATCCTGAGCTTTATATAAGTCTAAGGCAATCTTCCTCTCTCAAGGTCTCTTTTGAGAGTGAGTTTGGCCCCATTGGGTTTCTACATGGTATCAGAGACAGTCTTTTTGTTTGATATTGGGCGTGATGAATCCCACGTCAATATTGGGCCCCCAATATCCATTCACAGTGGTTCAGCAAAGTCCACCCTACGCATGGGGTGCGTGTTGAATCCCCGCATCATATGTGTTACTTGATCCTAAGCTATATAGAAAGTGTAGGCAATCCTCCTCTCAAGACGTCTTTGAGAGCGAGGTAGGCACATTGATTTTCTGCATTCTTTAATTGTTTAATTTCACAAAGCACTTGGATTTCCGATCAACTAATTACTTTGAAATTGTTATGTTTATTTATTTTTTATTGTTTTATTTTACTAATAAAGTATTTAATTTGCTAATTTCACAGAGTACATATGGATTTAGTTCATGCATCATGGACAAAGTGGACTACATCATCCCAAGACTGATCATTGGGTAAGAGATCAAGAGATGTTATTTAGTCTGCATATGAACAATTAGTTTCAAATGTCTTATGAAATATTACATAAAAAAAATTAGAAAATAAAATAGAAAAAAATCAACTTTTTTTTTTTGTTGTGTTGTGTATGATCTACTACTTTTCCTCTATTGGGTTATTTATTTAATTGAATAATACAGGGTTATTGTTCAAGTACTTTGTAGTTACAGCACCTTGCCCTTATATGCTCTTGTCACCCAGGTAAGCTTCAATCCTGTTCTCTGTGTTTTTCCCCTAGATTTTTTCTTTTATTAAATTAAATAAAATTTAAAAAAATGTTAATACTTGTATCGGCATGAAAAACTGCAAACACGGTAAATATATAACCTCTAAGAGAAAAAATTTACCCATTTGTAAAAGTAAATACAAGAAATGTTGGATCCCACATCGATGTTGGGCACCCCGATATCCGTTTGCAGAGTTTGGCAAAGTCCACTTTGCAAGTGTGGGGCATGTTGAGTCCCACATCATTTGTGTTACCTGATGCTGAGCTATATATAAAGCGTAGGGTATTCTCCTCTCTTAAGATGTCTTTTGAGAGTGAATGAGACTCGTTGGATTTCTAGGGACACCAAAATTCGACTAAAGCAAAGATTGAATCTAATTAAATGTATACATTTTTCCGAAATTGTCCCGATTTTTTGATATGAAGATTATCAGTCTGTTTGTTTTTTCATGTGTTTTACGTGGTTACAAATTGATTAAAATGTAGATGGGAAGCATGTTTAAACAAGGGATGTTCGATGACTACTTTCAAAGTCTTCTTACAGATTGGGCTAGAGGAACAAGGAAAGAGAGGAAGAATAATAATAAGAAGAAATCATCAGAACCAAAGCAAAATGTTCTTCCTCCTACCCAACAACCCCCAACGCCAGTTGTTGATGAAGAAAATGCAATCACAAAACGATCCTGCTGCTGAAAATGAATCAACTTTAAAGCACCCAAAATTTAGTTTCACAAAAAAGACTGTTTTTTACCTCTTTGTTTTCTTTCCCTTGATACATGGTAACGTTTTTAAGGCAGCGTTTGGTAGCGCTGGATTGGAGCCTTGAAATTAGATTTTGAAATGAACTCATGTAATTTCTTTAAAGATTTTTTAATGGGTTCATTTCAAATTTCAATTTCAAGACTCTTATTAAGCTCAACCGAACTTAGTTGTAGTTGTATGAGCACTATGGTACCGTTTCTAATGTAGCGTTTGGTAGCACGATCACGACTCTTATTAAGCTCAACCAAACATGGCTTTAGTTGTACAAGCACTATGGTACCGTTTCTAATGTAGTGTTTGGTAGCACATAATTGGAGCCTTGAAATTGGATTTTGAAACGAACCATGTAATTTTTTTAAAAGTTTTTTAATGGGTTCATTTCAAATTCCAATTCCAAGGCTTTTATTAAGCTCAACCAAACATGGCCTTTTCATTTTTTTGGTTGTGTTTAACAATATGGAGGTTATCTTAAAGAGATAAATGCTTAATTTAGTATAATGAATATGAAGGTTCTTCAGTTGCACAGCCAGAAATTGTACCCTCTTCTCCTCCCAGAATTGTTCTGTTGATTGAAGAAACAATTTCTGTTACTTAAGGTGGTGTTTTATTAGTGTTTTTTTGTTTCTATTCTAATAATAATAAAAAAATGAAATACAAACTGAAAAAAGCAGAGCAAATATAGAACAATTTGTTCTTAAATTATGAACAAAACATAACAGTTTTCCCTGTATCTACTTAGTTTTCATGGCAAATAGGAAAATAGATTAGGACTGGCAAAACATGTATTTATACGATGACACGACACGAGACCAACACGAAATTATCAGGTTTAGGTTTTGCTTATTAGGTATCGGGTCGTTATCGTGTCAAACTCGATAACCCAATAAGAAATAGTGCAAGTTTCCAGATTGACCTCATAACCTAATAGGTTACGCGATAAGACACGACAAGAATTTCATGTAGTTAGGTTACACGATAACCTGAGATCTAATAGGTTACCCGTTAATTTAATAAATTATTTTTACACCCTTAAATTATCAAATATTATAATTTAGTACTTAATATATATATTCACATTTCCCAAACCTTACTCATTTAGTCCACTTAACAGGTTAACAGATCATTAACGTGTAATAGGTTAACGTGTGATGAGTAGATTAATGTGTAATGGAAACCTATCAGCTCTTATCGTGTCGTGTTTACCTGATAAGTTTCGTGTCATCGTGTGACACGAAAAATTATCGTGTCGTATTTGTGTTCGTGTTTGAGTAGTCTGACACAATATGCTTATCGTGTCGTGTTCGTATTTAGATCTTATCGTGTTTCATGTTATCGTGTAATAACCTGTTACCTATTTTGCCAGCCTTAAAATAGATACTAAGGTGCTGGTTGAATTGTTTTTTTTTCCTCAACAAAATTATGGGACCAAAAGAAGATACATATATGTGTGTGTGTGTTTTGTTAGAACAGATTTCTGTTTGCGCTCCAATTTTTTTGGGAACACAAACAAAAACATGGGAACAGAAGTTCTCAACAAAACCACCAAACTAAACAATTCTCACCTGAATTTACATCTTCAACAAGCAACTAGAATTTAGCATCTTCATTCAACAAGTAACAATGAAAACATATGCCATTTATTATCTTCTTCCCTCGTCAAAAGCTACAACTTTCATCCCCCATCTTCACCATTATTTACAAATCACACCCTCCAAATCCTTCTAATTATCTACACACACACAAACTTAGCATTTGTATCATGAGAAAAAGCCCTTGTGCTTAGGCCTCTCCAAACCAAGCTTCCCCATCTCAATATTTCTTCCTTCCTCCATCTTCTCTTTCCCATTACTCTCTTCTTCTTCTTCCCTTTCCAGCTCACTCAGCGTTCTCTTCGCGTACATAGTGAATCCAACGGTTGTGATTATCGCAACGATAAACGAAATCACATTGTATACGATCTCCACCGTCGTTAGAGTATGCTTCCCATACTTCACATCTGCAAATGTCCTTATCAACCTTCCACTGCCAAAGAAAAAAACATATCTATGTCACTTTTCCTAAATTAACCCTCTTTCTGATTCACTTATTCAAATTTCAAAAAAATTCAACACTTTTACCACCTTTTCTAGAAAAAGTTAAAGGACAGCCCAGTGCACAAAGGCTCCTGACAGTCATTGTTGGATCTGGGGAGGGTCAAATGTACACACCTTTACCCCTGCGTACAGAGAGGTTATTTCCAAAATTTGAAATCTTGGAAATCTTGGAAACAACCTCAATGTACAGGGATAAAAATATGTTCAACCAATATCTAAATTTTTTTCTAAATTAACCGGGGCAATACAGTAAAGTAAAATATATTCGACTAGTATCTAAAATCTATGCAATATCAAACGAGACAGTATTTTTGCGACGGAGGGATTACTTTATAGTTTTTACACATTTCAAATCATCAATCCAAACGCAACCTAAAAGAGTGAAAATGTATGGGCAGTGATTCACTTGTAAATGAATCACAACTTGAAAAAACAGCACATAGAAATGGTGATTAGGGCAGTACTCTCATAAACTCAATTATTTCTTAATTATCATATACCGTTTTTTCTTAATCTATAACCGCGATTACCATAGAAACATGAAATCAATACCTGTAGATGTAAATAAAGGCTTCAGGAATCATTCCAGCGATTGATCCACACAAATAAGGCCAAAATCTCATGTTTGTGACAACTATTGCATAGTTAAAGATTGTGTATGGAAACGGCGAAACTCTGAAAATCGCAACCACTTTGAATTGATGGAACCAACTCCCTTCTCCGGCCAGTCTAATCAGAGCAGCATTTTTAGGCCACCGTTTCAACCATTGCTGTGAAGGCAAAAAAAAGGCATGAAAATAATTAAGAAAAAAAAATAGCACCAACCATGGGTGATTGAAATTTAAGATGGCATTGTGTTTAGTGTTTTTATTTCTCTCTTTTTTTTTTTTTTTCCTATTCCCAGAAAATTTAGAAGAGAAACAGAAATCTATAAAAAAAAAAATATTTTTTTTTTCTCTGTTCTCCAAAATTTGTTCTAAACGTAACATTTGGGAAGAAAAACAATTTTTTTTTTCTAGTTCCCATATTTTTCTGTTTAGTTTTGTTTTCTTTTTAAATAATTTTCTGTTCCCAGAAACTTTAGAAAAGGAAAAGAAATCCATGAACATAAAATTCTGTTTTTGTTCTGTTCTTCAAAATTTATTCTAAAAATAAAATTTGGGAACATTTTTTTTTTCTAGTTCTGATTTTTTGTGTCTAGTGTTTTTATGTATTTTTTTTTTTAAATTTCTACTCCCAGAAAATTCAGAACATAAACAGAAATCTACGAACAAAAAAAATCTGATTTTGTTCTTTGTTTTTGTTCTTTTCTCCAAAACTTGTTCTAAAAATAAAGCAAAAATTTTCTAGTTCCCATATTACAGTTCTGTCTTTAGATTTTTGGGAACAGAAACACTAAACAAACAACACCTAATCGATAGCTTACATGTATTTGATCACGGAAGAGCAAACCAATCAGATAGGGTAGGATCATCCCAATGGTTGTTCCGACCATGATGATAACAAATCCAAGACCATATCCAAAAATCATCCCAGCCAGCCACATCGAAGGACCGGAAGGTATTAAGAACACAGGAAAAAACGCAAGAGAAGCTACGAGTATTAGTGCAAGAACAGGCCGACCAAAGGCAGTGGCCTCCCACTGCAAGATTGGAAGGAGCACCTACCACAAAAAAAAGGAGCAATTTTATTTTTCTTGCTAATGAAAATACGTAAATCCCTTGATTTCAAATCCATTCGTCCAAATGAAGCCTTAGAGTTCATATTTCCACATTAAACTATGGAGCTACCGTTTAGAGTGCATCTGGGAGACGTGTTTGCATATATAATTCGATATATAAATGAAATTTTAACAAATCCAATTTCCTAAATCAAATTCCTTCTTCAAATACCTCACCCAAACGTACCCTTGGTTTCCGATAACAGAGGGAAACAAGCCAGAAAAGATAAATACCTTTTCAAAAAGAAAGGGCACCCCCCATTTCAAGAAAACAAGAAGTATGATTAAACCGATGAGGCACATCGTTATGGCTTTCATCCACCAAATGAAACGCTTGTTCCTTATTTCTGCTTGAGGTTGCAGATGATCAACCTCAACCGTTCTTTGTTCATTAGACGACACCAGTCTAATATATTCATCACTATGTTCCCTCGCTTCGATCCGACCGTTTGCATAATTTTTTTCCAAATCCTCAGCCGGATCAGACATTTCTTCTATCTGTAAAATGAAAAAGCAAACAGCCTTCAAGGGCTTACCATCAATCAAGATAAGCAAACAAGTAGTTAGGGTGGCGTTTGGTTAGTGTTTCTATTTTTCTGTTACTACTTCCAACAAATTGGGATGAGAAATCTGTTTCCATTTTGGAATATTCCGGGAATAGAAACATGTTTGGTAATGACCATTGTCCTGAAATTCTTTCTTTTAATTTATCATAACATGAAGAAAGTTGGTTGCAAAATTTTCTCTTTTTTCTTTTTTAACTTTAAATGTATAGTGGCCGGCGGGGTGGTGGTGGGAATAGTTTTGTGGGAGCGAATAGAAATCAACATTTTTTTTGTATCTCAAATTCTTAAGGAATTCAGAAAATACTCCCAAATTTTTGGGAACAAAAATGTGTTTTCCAAAAGCGTCTTTGTACATTAACCCCAAAATTTTGAGAGCGGGAACATAAATAATAACCAAAGAGGGCCTAGTTTACCGTTATTAAATCTAAGGGTCCGTTTGGTTGTCCTTTGATTCGCAAAGATGCAAACTATAACAATTTAAGAATTGTTATAGTTCAGTGTTTGGTCGTAAAAAAAACCTGAAAACCCTTATATTAACTCGCTAACCGTTTTAGTTTTAGTTCAAATATTGTTTTCTCATGTAACTATAGTACAATATAGCTAATAAATTTAATTAAACTAAAACAATACGTTTAATTTGATTAAAATTATAGGTAAATGAAGAACACAAGCAGCAATTCATCAAAAGCGATGATTTAGACAACCAAACGGGCCCTAAATAGATTCAAATTCGTTCATTTCTCTTGCTTCATTTTGCATTGAGATGTACCAAATCCAGAAAATTTGGGGATTAGTAAATCTCCAATATTATACAATTTAATCACAATATCCTATATCTAGAACCCTAAAAACTTGCACAATTTCAGAAACAAGAACAAATCAACTCCCGTAAACACAATAAATAACCCAGAAATTGATTTTATCACCATCTATAACTAAAATCGACATTTCTGCTGGCTTCGGTGAAAGAATCATAAACCTAGGTACGAACGTATAAATTCGTGCTGATTCGATACTGAAACGAGGAAAAAATCAGAGAGAGAGAGAGGGGGGGGGGGGGGGGGGGGGGGGTTGTGATTTCTGGGCGAAAACTTACAGTTGAAGGTTACCGGCGTCTCAGTCGGGGCGTCGCCGGAGAAACGGGAGTTCTGCACCTACTTTCTCTCTCTAGAAATCGAGCCGTTGGAGGAATCGTTAAAATGGTAGTTGCAGAGAAAATTTGGGTTTTTTTTTTTCTTGGGTTTCACTCGAAAAAGAAAATGACAGTTTGGGTTTTGATGATCAAAAGTTGAAATTTGAAAAGCATTTCAACAATATATTAATTATTCGCGTGAAAAAGAATCCGGCTCCTCGCCCGCATCACCTGACTTTTGCTTTTCTAGATTGCTTTTTTTCTTTTTTTGGGAAGTATATCTACCTCTTATCTTTCTATCCTATATTTTCTTTGACTATTTTATCATTTATTTTTTTTGCTTGGTTTAAAATTACAAATCAAAATATTGTTCACCATTCTTATTATTTTTTGTTAAATATTATTTAATTTCTTATCGACTTTTTTTTTTCTTAAATTATATAATAATTCTATCTTTAATAATTTTAAAATAATTAAATAAATATTGTTTTAATTTTTTTATCTTTTTATCTTTTTTTCTAACAAATTAAAAGAAAATAAACTCACCCCATCCCCAGCCCCGCCCCGCCCCATCGGAACAACCATCCACCCTTACGCCGCCGACTTCCTTTTTCTTGAGAGGGGGGGGGGGTATGGTGTAGTGGGGTAAATGAAATTGTTCAAAAAAATTAAAAAGTAATTTTTTAAAAAAAATATGAGTGTGAGATTTTTTTTTTTTTATAAAAAATAAAAGAATAAAAATGTATTCTTTTAAGTAAAAGAATGGTATTTATATCTTTTTATTTAAATAAAAGAAGGACATTTATAAATACTGAATTTATTAAGTACTGAATATATTAATTATTCAATTTTTTTAATATTTTTAACTTCAATTTTTTTTTAACAAATTTTGATATCTAAAATTATTTTGTACAATTTTACTTTTTTAAAATATTCTCTCTCTATTTTAATTTAATATCTTCTCTATCAATATTTTTTTATATATAATTTTTTTGTGAATTTTTACAGTATTGGTGTTAAATGTTAGTTGTGATAATTAGATATTCTATGATATTAAGTGATAATTGCTAAAAAATTAAGTGAATTACACATCATTTAAAATTTTAAATAATTTTTAACTAAAATTTAATTTTTAAGTGATTGTTTAATTTTGTTATCGAAACAGTACTCAATGCATTTACTCATTCGATTAGATTTTATCATTTATTGTGGGATAAGGCATTCACTATCTAAATATGCATAAAATTTGGGATAAAATTAATAATAAGTGTATTATTTAAAAAAAAAATATCATTTTACACGCCCGTTATTATCCCAATTTCTAAAGAAATTAAATGCATAATTAGGTGACTTTTGTCTAGTTTTTTTTTTTTTTTTTACACTTCTTTTAAAAACCTAAAAACATAATTTTCTATTTTGAAATTCTATTTTTTGTTCTAACTTTTCTGACAAAAATAAAAATTAGAGAACAAACATTAACCTTATCTGAGTTAGTATTTTTGTTTCTGTTTTTTTTTTTTTTAAATGAAACATTCCCAAATTCTTAGAACAAAATAAAATTGTTTCTATATTTTTATCTCCACTCTAATTTTTTTTTTGGAATAAAAATAAAAATTTAAGAATAAAAGACTAAAAAAGTCACCTTAATAAATTAACTAGATTTCTAGAAATATAATGTCATACTTAGCCTTTAAGCCAAGTACTTTTCACACAGACTGTTCTTCATTGACTTCTAATAATTCTTTAACAATTCAACAATTAACAATTCTTCTAATAATTTTTTAGAGTTCAATGGTTGATGCCGTCTTTCAAATTTTAATTTTGCTTTTGACCACTTTTGTAATCATCCGATTTTCCAGGATCATCACTCGGTTTCTTCTAAGGAGAAATAGAGCCAAAGACAAGTCATCTCACCACATTTTCGTTGTGCCAATCTGATAAAATAATAATAATATATTTTTTCAATTTAAAATTTTAGTTTTTATACAAAATCATTTATTTTGTAACAGGATTATAAAAATATTTCAACCACTCACTCCCAATAATTATCCTGACAACCATCAAAATAAAATTCACTACCTCTTCTGACTCTATTTAACGACAGTAGTAGACCCGTCTCCAACTGCGGTACCTGAGACTAAATATTTTATCGGTGTATTGTCTTCATAATATAAAAATAATTTATGAATCAAGTATAATTATCAAATATCACTTTCCAAATATAATATAAATATCACAGTACATTTAGCCGAAATAAAATTCCACGACCATTATTGCAATAAGATAATATATTTAAATCAACCAATCCAGACATTTCGATATATGATAAAATACTGTACACATATTTTTCTACTAACCATAGGATCGTTTCACCTCACGATCAGGAGTTACGACGGTACCGTAACCTATACAACTGTGCCATTTGAGGTGTCTATCAGTGCCAGGGTTATTCAATATTCCCAATGGTAGGGGCAACCACTTGCAAGATTTGCATTCCTGACAGGTCAACATATATCCACTCTATAGGATTAACCTGACAGGTAACAACAAATATTTACCCTGCAAGATTTGCCTAACAAGTAATAACATATATCCACCATGTAGGTCTTGCCTGACAAGTAATAACATAAATCCACCTTGCAGGACTTGCCTGAGAAGTAACAACATATCCACCCTGCAAGACTTGCCTGATAGGTAACAATACATCCATATCTCGTAGGATATGCCTTCCTGACGAGGAGACAAGTATGTCATAGTTGGATAATAAAAATCACTTTCCACATTTAAAATTTACTCGATCCACATAAGTTATAAAACCATCTATTTTAATAAATAATCTAAAATGACATGCAGTGCGTGAAATGCATAAATGCGTTGAAATACCAAAAATATTATTTTAATCAAATTTATAGCTTTTACTTTAATTAAAATTCTTCACAAATTTATCATATCTATGTATCAAGATAGACCCATTATATTTTCCTGAACCCTATATATATATATATAATGAAGAAAATGAATACAAGAAATTACGTGCCGGATGAAGAAGAGAATTCATCAAGGGGGTTTTTAAAATAAAACTAAAATGGAGGATCCTCAAAAAAAACAAGTGGGTTGTATGGCTATATATGTATAATAGATTAGGGTTGGTCATGGGCCGGGTCGGGTTCGGGCCGGCCTTAGACTAGTATATTACAAAAAATCGTTGGGTCCTAGTCCGGCCTGGCCCGGTGATCGGGCCTTAATTCTATGCCCAAGCTCGGTCCTATAAGAAAAATCTAAGCCCAAAGCTCGGCCCACGGGCCCCCGGCCCTATTTTTTTTTTAATTTCAAAAATAAATACAAAAAATTAAACACCAAACCAATAAGAAATATTAAAATTATAATTTCTAAAGGCAAACCAATATTCCAAACAAACCAAACCAACAAGAAATATTAAAATTACAATTTCTAAAGGAAACCAATATTCCAAATATTAGGATTGTATTGTAATGTATGTGTGTGTGTGTATATATATATATATATTTAAATATCCTTCGGACCAGGCCGGGCCGGGCCAAGCCAAAAAATTTCGAGCCTTGCCCAAGCCCGGCCCTAATTTTGATCGGATCTTAATATCTAGGCCCAGGCCTAGCCCATGGGCTCAAACCCTAAGCCCAAGCCCTAAAAAAATAGGGCTGGGTCGTTCGGGTTGGGCGAGCTCCCAAGCTCATGACCATCCCTATAATAGATGCATTAAATGCTCACAGATCACTCCACCACCTTACAAGTTTGAGAAGGGTGATTAGATTTTTATAATTACACATTATTCCCTAAGAGAATTTATAATTATTTACTCAAACCCTAAAACTATTAAAAGTAAAATTTTAAATTACATATTAAACCCCTAAAAATTTCAAAGTAAAATTTAAAATAACATTAAACCCAAATATTTTCTAAATGTTATGAAAAATACAATAAAAACATGCACATATAAGATCAGGTCTTACAACTTTTTTATTTTATTTTTTAAGTTTTTCTTAATTTGTTCTCCTCTCTCTGACCCATTTCTCTAGTTAGATGAACAACCCCCCACCCCCACATGCCCCACCACCGCCGTTCATCCTCCACCTATCTCTCTATCTCTTTACCTTGTGCATGGAGAGATCACATGATTAGTGATAGTGTTAAAAAAGATTAAATTCTGTTTGCTATAACTAATAATAAACAAGTAAATATATTTTGAATATTTTGTATGATTTCTCTAAAGTCTCAAGCTAGAAAATCAACTTCACTAAATCTAAACTGTTTGTTGCCCCTCATATCCCTCGTTGGAGAGCTAGAAAGTTTATTAGAAACATTGGCATTGGGCTTACTGACAAGTTGGACACTCATCTTGGGTTTCCTATGATCCACGGTAGTAATATGGCCTTCATGGCTAAACTTGGCTGGAAAATTGCCTTTGATGACCAAAGTTTATGGGCTAGGGTGGTCTGTAATAAATATTCCTTGGATGACAGTCTAATTCCTAGGGAAAACATGGAAATTTGCACACATTTGGAGGATAATTTTTGCGTCCAAAGATAACCAGTAGAAAGGTATTAAATGAAAAATTGGGATTGACATCTCTGTCAACCTATAGACAAATTGGTAGTGTGGAGACAAACCCTTAGGTAACCAGGAAATCAAAAATTCCTTTGATATTAATGTAGCGAATATTATTGATGAGAATAATGATAACGATATCCTAGAATTGGGTAAATGGGGTTGGATATGGAAACTAAAAGTCTCACATAATATAAAAAAAAAAAATCTTTGGACTATTTTCATAAAGGAGACATTTTTAGTTTATGCAAAAGATGCCATGCAACTAATGTGAATATTGAACATGTTATTAGAACTTGTCCCAAATCCCAAATCATTTGGGATCAAATTAGACATTTCAATTTCATGTATCAACATTTTGCTTCAATATTTGACTGGATTAGAAAAAAATTGAGAGAGAGTTTTTTTAACCCAGACTTTTACCTGTTTATTGCTACCATTTAGGAAATTTAAAAGGACTAGAATAAGGAAGTCATTGAAGGAACTTGCAATTCTATCCAATCTACTCTTTTCAGAATTGCAAATTACGTCTGACTTATCCAAATCATTTTTGGAACCAAATTTTCTAAATGAGTCTTGTATTTCACACACTAATTGATTTCCTCCAAATACAAGTTTTTTAAAACTAAATATAGATAGTAACGCAAAAGTTAACCTGGGCAAAAGAGACAACCTTATAATGATGGTGGAAACCAATTTAACAGACGCGATCACCCTTATCCAAAATCCATGCTCCGAAAACCACCAATTTAAAGAATGGATTGAAGAATGTAAAATTATGCAGATCTGCTTGTGTAAAAAGGCGCAAGAGATTGGGTGCTCAAAATCCTTGAGATGCCAACAACTGATATGAAAGATATCTTCTTTTTGAGGAAATGAACAAAAGTGTTTTTGATTTATGCCCGGAAATGATTTATCTTGTTTATGAAATTACCAAAAAAATATTACCCCTACAGTGAAAACAACAAGAACAAGAACAAAAGAACTATTCCCAAAATTCTCTCACACACACACCCCGAAAAGACAAACGAGGACTAAAACAGGTTGAAAAGAAAAAGAACAAGAACAAGAACAAACAAAACTATTCCCAAACATCTCACACACACAAACACACACTGAAAATAATAAGAACAAACAATATTGTTCCCAAACATCTCTCTCTCTCTCTCTCTCTCTCTCACACACACACACACACACACACACACACACACTGAAAAGAACAAAAACAAAAACTATTCCCAAATCTCTCTCACACACACAAACACACACTGAAAAGGAAAAGAATAAACAAGATTGTTCCCAAACATTTCTCTATCACACAAACACATGAAAAGAACAATAAGTATTCCAAAATATCTCTCTCACACACACTGAAAAAAAGAACAAAAACTATTCCCAAACATCTCTCTCATACACACACAACCTGAGAAGGGAAGAACAAGAACAAAAGGGGCTATTCCCAAACATCTCTCTCTCTCTCACAGACACACACACACACACAAA
This sequence comes from Eucommia ulmoides, assembly GCA_016647705.1. Lineage (NCBI taxonomy): Eukaryota > Viridiplantae > Streptophyta > Magnoliopsida > Garryales > Eucommiaceae > Eucommia > Eucommia ulmoides. The sequence goes on from CM028341.1 coordinate 6,001,906, forward strand.
ACCTGAGACGGGAACAAGAACAGAAGGGGCTAGTCCTAAACATCTCTTTCTCTCTCTCTCACTCACACACACACACACACTGAATAAAGAAAGAGAACCAGAAGAAAGAAAGATACAACTTCAGCTGTTCTCTGTTTGGCAGCAATACCAAAGAACCCAGCGTTTCAAATTCTAGGGTTATATTACTACATGACTGACTTCATACATTCATTACATACATACATACATATATATTATATATTAAATATATATTAAAATGAGAGAGAGATCCAAACACATAATCTGCTCAAGGCCGGCAACACTCTGATAGCCGAAAAAAGCCACCAGAGCCGCCACCAAAATAGCATTTCCGGCAAGATTAAGGCTTCCAAGCAGCCGGCGGCGGTGGTGTCACCGGAAACATCGGCGGAACGGCCGAAAACAAAGTGTTCTTATCAATTCCAACACTCCGATCCCCGGACAAAGCCACTAGAGCCGCCACCAAACCAGCATTTCCGGCGAGAGTTGGCTCCGTGTAGTTGTAATTCTTACGGACGTCATGGAAACCATCGTGCCGGTCGGGACCGGCCACCATGGCTCCGACCAAAGTGTTGGGATTCGGTTTTTTTGGAGTCCCTCCACTTCCACCCTCCTTTACAGTTGTATTTGATCTTGTTCTTGGGGATTGAGGCAGCCCGGTGGTGGACGTGTTTCGGGTAGTGATTTCCGAAACCCACAAGGTAACTCATCTTTCTAGGGTTCTTGCCGAGTACGTAGTTGATCTAAGAAGCGAAACAGAACAAAAAAAAAAACATATTATTTTTGTTTCCATATCCCTGTTCCCAAATTTCATTTTCTGCATTCTGTTTTCTGTTTTTATGGGAGCAGAAAACAGAATATGAAAACAAACGAAAAATGTGTTTCGCTCTGCTCCCAAATTTGTTTCCATTTTTTAACTTCCTATAGATATCCAATGGGTTTAATCCACTCTCAAAAGACGTCTTGTGAGAAGACTGCCTCCGCTTTATATATAGCTCAGGATAAGGTAACACAAGTGATATGGGATTCAACATGTCCCCTCACGCGCAGGGTGGACTTTAACAAAGCACTGCAAACAGATATCAAGAGCCCCAACATCAATGTGGGATTCAACACGTCCCCTCACATGCACGGTAGATTTTGACAAACCACTGCGAACGGATATTGGTGAGCACATCATTGATGTGAGATTCGACATGTTAAATATCATACAAAATCCTAGCTCTGATGTAAAAATCCAACGGGCTAACTCACTCTCAAAAGACATCTTGTGAGAGGAGGACTACCCTCGGCTTTATATATAGCTCAGGATTGGGTAACACAAGCGACGTGGGATTCAACACGTCCCCTCACGCGCAGGGTGGACTTTGACAAACCACTGCGAATGGATATCGAGGGCCCCAATATCAATGTGGAATTCAACATTCCCAATTTGGGAACAGATAGAAATTTGAGAATAAAAATACTAACAAATGCCACCTTAAGGCCCCATTTGTTTTAGTATTTCTGACCCTTAAAAGTGGAACGAAGAGGACAAATATGAGAAGATAAAAAAAAAAAAAAAAACTGTTTCTATTCTGCCCCCCAGATTTTTAAAACAAAATTATGAGAACAGATCAGAATTGTTCGAAGATTTCTGGGAACAGAAAAAGTAACCTGGGAATTTCACTGACCTGGGTTTCGGCGAATTCACGCAACATGTCGGTGGAATAGAAGTCAGGCCCACAGTACCATCCAGGAGTATCTGCAGCTTGAAGATAGTCACTGTAAAGGGTGGCCAAGAAGGCTGCATTCACTACATACTGAAGAGGCTGAGGTCTTCCATGGTTTAACTGAATCAACCCTCCTGCAAAAATTACATATTCCGTCCTTAAAGTTTAGGGATAGTGTTAAATAGGTCCTCAAAAAAAAAAGTTCGGATCGTACCAATTAAGTCCCTAAATTTTGAAAAATGTACCGAATAGATCCTTTATTCTAATTTCACCCATAGATTGTCCCAAATAGAGAAAGAAAATTGAGTGGTTATTTAGAAGTCCAAGGGGCCTAACTCACTCTCAAATGATGCCTCACACAAGTGATGTGAGATTCAACACGGCCCTTCACATGCAGGGTAGACTTTGACAAACCACTGCGAATGGATATCGGGGGACCCAACATTGATGTGAGATTCGACATACCCAACATCAGAGCAAAGCCTAACTCTAATACCATGTAGAAACCCAATAAGCCTAACTCACTCTCGAAAGACGCCTTCTAAGAGGAGGATTGCCTTAAACTTTCTATATAGCTCAGGATCAGATAACACAAGCAATGAGATTTAACCTGTGGCTTGGATTGCTACAATGAAGTGTTGGAGGCAGGAATTTGAATATAAGAGGATGGCGGTATAAAAGGGGATTTTCAAAAAATAAAAATAAAAATAAAAATGGGGGGACGACGTGTATATGAAGGATATATAGCAATTATACAATATTGAAGGTTTTTTTTATAAAATTTGGGGGGTGGTCTTCACCGCAGGCCCCTCGGTCTGCTTATGTGACAATGCCATGCTAAAATGGTCAGCGCTTTGGCGAAAAATGGAAATGAGAGGAATAATACGAGGGTAAAACTGAAAAAAAGGACCTATTCAATACAGCACTCAAAGCTTGAGGAAGTAATTGGGAAAGAATAAAATTTGTAAGGGACTAATTTGATACTATTGATAAACTTCAAGGACCAACGGTGAACTTTACCCAAATATAAGTTATTACAATCTTGTACCTTTTGTTCTGTTGAAGCTTGTAAAGATTGGCAAGTAAGAGCACATGATAATGCTGGTCTGATTATGGAATGTCTTTAAGATTTCTTCGTATGGGTAGCCCGGGCTCAAGAACAACCTCAAACGGCTCAAAAGAACCTTTAAAAAAAAAAAAAATCATGTCAGCAATCTACCATTCAAGATCAGAAGCATTTCATCGAAAATTGGAGACAGTATTATGAATTTACGTGGCAATTGGTTAGTCCCATCTGTTTGGTGTTTTTCAATCCAAAAAAAGTGTTTCTGTTTGTGTTTTCGTTTTTGTATTCCTTTTTTTTTAAATAAAACTTGGAACTCAGACAAAAGGAAACAGAATATATTTCTAGTTCTAATCTTAGAAATTTGTTCTCAAAATCTGGGAACATAACATAAACATATTTTTTCGTTTATATTTTTTTATTTCCTTTCCCACGTTTAGGAGAACAGAAACAAACCAAAAAAACAAACAAAAACATAAGTTCAGATAGCATATGTTAGTGTTTTTATTCCAAATTCCTATTTTTCCGTTTCGGTTCCAAGTTTTATGTTCTCAACAAAAAATGGAACAGAAACAAAAATTTGGGGACAATTCATTTCTGCTCCTAGAAATTTGTTCCAAAAAAACTTGGAACAAACTAGAAGCATATCTTTATTTTATTTTTTTCCAAATTTCTGTTTTAGTCCCCAGATTTCGGAAAACAAAAACACTAACAAACCCTGTCTCCGTATTTCAATTTCCGAAACAAAAATCAATGAACAATTCCGTAATGTTCCAAAAACACTATTTTTGTTCTCATAAACCAAAACAAAAGCATAAAAAAAATAGAATCGTTAACCAACCACCATTAGTAACTTACTTGAGCTCCAGCAAGCTTATTATCCCAGCTAAGAACACCATAATCCGGCCCTCCCCAAAAAGCACCAGCATGCCTAGCAATACCAGGAGTCGTCGCCAGCTGAAGATAAGAAACATTTCCAGTAGCATAATACAGCCACGTCGCTCCCCACAAGAATTCATCCCAATAACTCGTCGAATTATAGAAAATTGCAGAATCGGCCCCGCCAGAACTATATCTTCCTCTTTGGTCCCTAGAAAATTTGAACAGGGTTTTGGCACCATGAACAAGTTTCTGAGAATAAGCCTTGTTGTCTTTAAAAACAATGGATGCAGAGGCTAATGAAGCAGCCATTTCTGCAGCAAGGTCGGAACAGCTATGGCACTCATATACAGGCCGAGGGTAATCAATGTCCTCTGGACGGGTCCAACAATAATGATCATTAGGAGTTGGACCGCCGGAAATATCCCCAACTCCTACCTGTGGATAAACAAGCAAAAAAAATAAATTAAGGGACTGTTCGGTCTATTTTATAATTGTAGGGTAGTCTTGACCCTCTCTCAACCCCAAAAACTCTCTCTCGCAATGAGACTTCTCTCACACTTATAACCTGACCACCAACCCCTTCCACATCTGATGTAGGACAACTCAACAATTTTTCTCTCACATATCAAGCTTTTGGTTGGCTAAACCCTCGACCAATTTCTCCCTTTGTAGCTATTGGCCAGAGCCGTCGTAAGCTAGGTTCTGATACCAATCTAAGGTGTGGTCTTGCGCCTCTCTCAACCCCAAAAACTAACTCATGTGATGAGATTTTCCCTCACGCCTATAACTTGAGCACCAACCTCTTCCACATCGGATTTGGGATAAACCCAACAATAATATAGTCAATTTATGAATTGTTGTATTTTGGTGTTCGTTGTGAAAAAAATTGGAAACACTCGTTCGCTAACCATTTTGGTTTATTGTGTGATTGGAGCAAGATATAGATAAAAGTTTAACTAAATGGAGGAATATACAAATCAATTAAACTAAATGGAGGAATATACAAATCAATTAATCCAAAATGAGTCAATTTTGAAACGGGCCCTTAAGACAAGCTCGTTGACAGAAGAGAAGAGACGGAAAGAGTGACATTCTCTCTACACCAAACAAATGAAAATGGAAGAAAACCACACTCTCCTCTTTCTTCCGCTTTTCTCTCCATCCAAACGAAACGTAAGGCGGTTTCATTCTTTCACCTCTATACTAATAAGCATAAAATCTTAATTTTTTTAAAATCAATTGGTATGTCTATGTATTAACATGATAAATACTCATTTTTTATTACCTGAGCCGCAACACTATCTATGGTATCAGCCGTTGAATTGAAGGTCTTGAGAAAGTAATCCGTCCCCCACTTAATTATATCTTTAATATGGTTAAGCTCCCCAGCCGCTTCATATTTTGCACTATACTCAATCACGCTCCAACTCAACATCGTCATTGCAAATGATTGAGGAAAATTGAACTTTATTGCGTCTCCTGCATCATAGTATCCACCCACGAGATTCTTAATCACAGACGAAACATCGGACTTCCCATCGTTCAGACAAGAGTTTCCCCTCCATGAAACATTGTTGTGCCTCGGGAGTTTTCCGGCTGCAATTTTTGATATTAGAGATTAAGGAAGTTAAAATAAAAGCAGTTGAATTCACACAAAAATCATTTATTTTTTTTCTTTTCCCTTCTTTTCACATGGAAGGGAAGTTATAGCACTAACGGAACACTGGATTTAAAATAAAGCAATTGAATTCAACCAAAAATCATTTGGGAAGTTATAGCACTCATGAAATACGAATTTTAATTAGAGCAGTTGAATTCAATAAAAAATCATTTTTCCCCCATCTTTTAACATGGATAGTTAGCACTTCGCACGAATAATGCAATAGCCGATAAAAAATGTAAAAAAACTAACGATAGTTATCGAGTGAAAAACTCGTATGTTTCTCCTCTTTTTTTTTTTTTTGTGTGTGTATTTGTATCTATATTGAATTTCACTAAAATGACAAAAAAACAGCTAAACTTGTATGCTTAGCCATTTCAAAGAAAAATATCAAAAATCATTCTTTGTTGAATCCCACATCACTTGTGTTACCTAATCAAAGGTTATAGATAAATTCTAGGGCAATCTTCCCCTCTCAAGGCATCTTTTGAGAGAGATTAAGGCCCATTGGGTTTTGTAGAAACCCAACGGGCCTCACTCACTATCAAAAGACGCCTTGTCAGAGAAGGATCGCCTTAGGTTTTATATATAGCTCAGTATCAGATAATACAAGTGATTCGGGATTCAACACGCCCCTTCACGCGCAAGGTGGACTTTGTCAAACTACTACGAACGGATATCAATGAGGCCAATATCGATGTGGGATTTAACACACCCCTCACGTGTAGAGTGGATTCTGTCAAACCACTGTAAACAGATATCGAGGGACCCAATATTGATATGGGTTCAACATGTCCAACAACAGACAAAAGGTTTGACTCTAATTCCATGTAGATACTCAATGGCCTAACTCGCTCTCAAAAGACGCCTTGGAAGAGGAGGATTCCCCTAGACTTGTATATAGTTCAAGATCGAGTAACACAAGCTATGTGGGATTCAACACCCTCCCTCATGCGCAGGATGAACTTTGATAAACCATTGTGAACGGATATCGGGGGGCCTAGGGGATTCAACATGCCCCCTCACGCGTAGGATAGACTTTGACAAATTATTGCGAATGGATATCGGTGGACCCAAAATTGATGTGGGATTCGACACGCCCAACATCAGACAAAAGGCTTGGCTCTGATACCATGTAGGAATCTAATGGGCCTAACTCACTCTCAAAAGATACCTTGAAAGAGAATGATTGACCTAGGCTTTCTATATAGCTCAGGATCAGGTAACACAAGCGATGTGAGATTCAACGTCCCTTCACGTGCAGGGTGGATTTTGACAAACTACTGCCAAATGATAGTGCAGGGTTGGGGGGGCAACATCAATGTGGGATTCAACAGGTTTCTACATTATATTAGAGCCAGACCTTTTGTCTAATATTGGGCGTGTTAAATCCCACATTAATGTTGGGCCCTGATATATATTCACAATGGTTTGACAAAATCCACTTTGCGCGTGAGCGGAGTGTTGAATCTCAGATACTAGACCCCCGGATATCCGTTGGCAGTAGTTTGGCAAAGTCCATCCTGCGCTTGAGGGGCGTCTTGAATCCCACAACACTGTGTGTTACCTGATCCTAAGCTATATATAAATTTTAGGGCAATTTTCCTCTCTCAAGGCGTCTTTTGAGAGTAAGTTAGGCTCATTGGGTTTCTACATTCTCCAACAGAATAGCTATTCAACTAGCTATTTTTCATACTTGTTAATCCGCTAGCTAGACCTTTGAGTAAAACTATAGCACTAATTAACAAATGAGAATAATCCACCTGCATTCAAGATGAGCAACAAGCTCAAAATAGAAGCAGTGGAAATCAACTGAATCTATTTTCGGCTTCTTTTCAAATGGATAGTTAGCTTGAATGAAGCAATAGCCAAGATGCATGTAAACAATTATGTAAAGTAACGAGCAACGATGAATAGCAAGTAAAAACTCATTCATTTTCTCTTAATTTGTTGAAATGTATTGGACTCCACTGAAAATGACAATAGATTGTTGAAACGATAAATTTTCAAGGAAATTAATATAGGATTATGCAACTCCAACCATCTAGATAAACGCATGGCTATTTTAAAGAAACATATCAAAATTTATTTTCCAAAAGATTCGCTATTCAACTAGCTATTTTTGTATTGGCTATTCAACTAGCTAGACCTGTTGAGTAAAATGAAGCTAGCTATATCCACAATAATCTAAAATAAATTAAAGATTTAATTCATCAAGTGCTCTCCAAGAGAGTTAAACCGTGGTTGACAAGGAAAGGAGACACTTAGCTTGCCAATTAAACTAACACCTCCTGGGTGATATATTACCCATCAACACCATATATATTCGGGATAATTGGTTAATAGTCTCAATTAGAGAGTCTAATTCATAATCTATCCTCTTTTAACTTTAAATTGAGTATAAATTTGTCTTGTGTTTCAATCCCATGGTCAATGCTCTTGTAGATCTTCAACCATATGCTTCCAATCAAGGTCGGCCACCGGCGCCACCCTCCATCACCAACCGCCACCGCCGGCCGTCGGATCTCAAGCCTCCGTTCACCGAAGTCCGACCAACCCCTGTCGGATTTTTTTAGTTACATGTAACTATTTTTTAGTGTATTACATATAACTATTTTTTACATATAGCTATCTTTTCATGTATTTTTTTAGTTACATTTTAAGTGTATTTTTTGTTACATTTTACAATTTTTTTAGTTTCATTAAGGTAATTTCCTGGCAACCAGTAACCGAGAAATTAGTTGAATATAACTAAAAAGGACGGCGACTAATCATGGAGTTTTGGCGATCGGCTACCGGTGGTTGGAGTCTAGTGGTCGGCGGCGGTTAACGACACAACCTTAATTGTAATATTAGAGGTTTCATGAATTCTAATAGATAGGACTAAAACTAAAGTATTTATTTGGCTAGGGACTTTTTATTAATTTATTATCATTATTAGGATCTCACACCAACTATCCCTATATATTTTGGGGTTCTTAGTACATATTCCTCTATTTTTGGGTTTTAAATTTTTTAATGGCCTTCTAATGATCCGTCCTAATATCTAATATTTCTTAAGGAAAATTACATTTTTGGTCCTTTAAATTTGGAGTAGGTGTTTAAGTGGCCCCGAAGATTTTGTATTTAACACATTTGATCCTTCAACTTACAATTTGTTTTCAATATGGTCTAATCATAAACGGCGTTAGGAAAATTGGATGGAATAGGACACATGCTATGTTAGTTAGGGACCCATGCATCATTTTCGAACCCAATATTGTTCCACAGTTCTAAATATGATCACTGTCCATTACTTGCATTCTCTCTTCCACAGAAGTTGCAGATTCAATGAACAAACATGGCCTTATAGCTTGTAAAACGGAAGAATTGCATGGACAAGTTTTGGTCCTCAAAAGACAAACAGGTCCCCAACACAAATGGCAATCATCCTAAGTTCCTTAATAGATTTTACAATTGGACCAAATTAAAACCAAATTGTAGGTTGAGGGACCAAATGTGTTAATTTCAAAACCTCAGGGGCCATCGAAATACCCACCCTGAACTTATGGACCGAAAATGCAATTTTCCCTATTTCTTAATAAAATATACAATCAATTTTTTAAACATAATTTTAAATCTTACTATTTTTATTTCCCCGTTTTATCCATCACTATTAATATCAACAACGAGATTTGAATCTTCATTGTTAATGTCAAAACAATTTCATGGTGAATAGCGTAAGATAATCATTAATGTTTATAATATGTATTAATGTTAACAAAATACGAAAATAAATCTTGTTTGTTATCTTGGTGTGTTGATATTCACTAATCTTAGGGATGACAATGGTTCGGTTTTGTGACGTTTTAGTAGAAACCAAAACCAAAATCATAAGGCAAATACAAAACCCAAAATCGAACCGTAAACCGCCAGTTTTTTAGTAAACAGTTTCAAAATCGAACCGTTTAATTTTATACAAAATAAAAAACAAAACTGCAAAATCGCAAACCCATTAAATTGTTTTAATTTTATATAAAATCAAAACCAAAACCAAAACCAAAACCGTAAAACCATGAACGTTGTTTTTTATATATAAACAAAATAACTCGTAAAACCATGAACGTTGTTTTTTTATATATAAACAACATAACTGAAATATAAAATATAAATTCTACACAACAAAATCAAACCACAAAATTATTCATTGTTATAATAAACGTCTCAACCATAATTAAAATGTAACATATAAAATTCACATGTACTTAAAAAACGATAAATAATCATATAACACACATATATAGGGTCAAAATGTAAATAAATAAAAAATTAAGATAATATATATAATAAAAATATATCTAAAATAACGGTTACGCAGTCACTATCCCAAAACCAAAACCTAAATCGCTTCGCTTTTCAATTTCGAAACCAAAAAAGGGTAACAAAAACCATTTAATCGGTTTCAAAACCAAACCGTTCGGTTCTGTTACCCGTGGGTTCGGGTTCATTTGCAATCCCTAACTACTATCAAGGTATTATAAAAATTCAATGGGGCACTCATTAAGAAAAATATTTTTAATTCATTAAATATTAAAGGGAAAAATGATGGGGTTTTAGTCATTATCAATATTAATTATGATATTAAATGTAAATTTCACCTAGCAAATTAAATAATTGAAGGATTAAAAATTTATTTGAATAACTAAAAAATAAAATAATAATAATAATAAAATATATCTACTAATTTTTCCTAAAATCAAATATATTCTTTCAAAGTGGATCATATTAAATCCTTCAATAATAAGGAAATTATCACACTTACAGCGTTGGGCATTGAAAAACATCAGCGCCTTGTGCAAGGCCACCGTGTAATTATCCGGCGGCGGATGCGGGGGGTGATGCCGCGGTACCGTCTTGACAATCAGAGTAATCAGCCCGGCCAATAATCCGGCCACGACAATCGTACCGACGGTCCACAAGAAGATTTTCCGGCTGACGATAATACAGCCCAGATCCACGTACTTCTTCTTCTTCTGCTCGCCGGGCCCCAAAAGCCAGCTCTGCTGCGTTTCGTCCAGAGGCCGCGACAGCGCCGCCCGGTCGAAGTCCTGAAGATTCCGGCTCCGGTCGTCGTCGGTGGCCGAGTCCGCCGCGTTTATCTCCAGGGGACCACCCCATGGATCTCTCCCGTACATACTCATTTTTCCCCCAAATCGTTTGCGATAATGCTAGTGACGAATTCGGAGTATTGCAAGCATTTAACGGCGACCAAAAAATGGTTGAGAAAGCGAATTTAGTGAGAGATGAAAGAATTTTAAATGTGGATCTCAAATGGGTTTTGACGTCTGTCGAGCTTTGATTACCGTGTTTCTCTCTCTGAACTGGAAAGAGAGAGACAGAGAGAGTGCGTGTTGGGTGGACTGTGGACTATGGAGTACGGTGATGTTGAGAGATAAAGCGGGTGGGGGGGTTTGTGTAAATAAGATGCCAATAGTTCGATTTGGATCGGATTTCATATAAAATTAAAATCCCAATTAAAATTATCAATTTATTTTTAAACGGTTTTAAAACCAAACTATTTAAAAAAAAATTGATAAAAATTCTATTTTTTTAAGTCTAATTGGTGAAAAGTCATTTTGTGTTATTAGGTTTTGATTTAATTCTTTAGGTTAGATTTCACTTGTGTTTTAGTCCCGCATTGCAAGAATTATGTAGAGATATTGCAGGAATTGTAAGGAGCCTTTTAGTCAGTACATTTGATTTTTATTGTGAATTCTGTTACATATAACTAATATTAGTTACAATTTCATAATCGTTGTTACTTTTCACACATATTAAATATTTTTAGTTACATGTACTTATATAATATTAGTTACATGTTACAAATATATATATATATATATATATATGTATAATATTTTATGACGTAACTGAAAAAATATCAAATTTTTTAGTTAAAGAGATATAACTAAAAAGTTACATATTATTGAAACATGTAACTGAAAAAAATATATATAAAAAAAAATAATAATAATTAGTTACCTGAAACTAATACAATAATATTACACACAAAATAATTACATGTAACTGACGTATGGCTATTATGTGAGTAAGGCTTCCGCCTTTTTAAAACAAATGAGATTAAATCAAAAAAATTTACCGCATGTAAGACTTTTGATCAATTAGAATTTAAATAGAGGACCTCCCACTGATTATCTCCTATTTAAATTTATACAAAATCAAAAATAAAACCGTGAAATAATTTAAAATTTTATAAAAAATCAAAACTCAAATATTATGCAATGTGGAGTGTGGTGATGTTGAGAGATAAAGCGGGTGGGGGTAGTTTGTGTAAATATTAGTCGGTTCTTTTCATTCTGAGCAAGTAGTGGGATTGAGCTGGAAAATGAATTAATCGAAACATCAAAACGGAAAAATAAACAAAGGGATTTTGACACTTTTTACCCCTTAGATTTTATCATAATCTATTTTTGATCCCCATAGTTTCAATTTGAACATATAACACCTTAAAATTTTCCTAATCGATCAAAATAATAATTTAAAAATTCTAAAAAAATTACTGTAGCGCGTGGACTGTATCAGTTAAAATTTTTATGTCGTGAATTGTTAAAAAAAACTAATATCAAATATAATTCCAACTTTTTTTTTTATATTTAAAAATATTTTTTGTTATTATTTTTTTCGATAAGTGCCATGAAAAAAATTATTTTTAATTAAAAACCAAACAAATACTGATTGCTTATGATGGTGCGTGAGAACATGACTATACCTCACCTAGAATCTAGTAGCCTTGGAATTATTTGAGGAGATATTACACTTTTGGCCCCTATAGTATGGGGTGAGTTTCTATCTAGATCTTAAATTTTGTCAAATTGTATATTTAATCCCTCAAGTTTCACATTTATTTCAATCCCGCAAAATTGAAAATTTTGTTATTTATTTTGAATGAAAAATGATTTGTACTCAACACGTAATCTTTTAGAGGGGATATTTTTACAATTTCATCGCTTTACTAAATTTAAGACATTTTCTCCTATATGTTTATTTCTTTTATTCTTTAGACGAGAATCGTTGTTAAAAAAAAATTAATAAAAAATATTTTAGATTTAGTAGAGTGATCAAATAACAAAAATATCTCTATTAGAAGGCCACGTGCTGAGCACAACCCATTTTTCATTCAAAATTATTAACGATGTTTTAAATTTTGCAGCAAATGTAAAAATTAAAGGACCAAATATGCAATTTGACAAACTTCAACATTCACATAGATTGAGGGACCAAAAATGTAATTTTTCCAAGAACAAAGTATTATTCATATTCAGATTTCTGTTGTTCTGGGATTAGTCTCATTAAATAAAAATTTGGCATAACAAACCATTAAACTAATTTAATGTCTTAGATACGGATAAGGTCAATTAATATTAATAAATGAATTTTATATATGAATTAATGTTTAAGACACACAAGCGTGCGAATACGCTTGTGAAGAAAGGCACAGATAAAAATTATGATTTTAAAATCCTCGAGACTTTCACTGAGAATTTAGCAAATTTATTTTTTATCAAAATGGACAAAAAGACCTTTAATTTGTGCCCGTAACGTTTTTATTTGTTTATTTTTTTTTTTCCAGTGTTTTTCTTAACTACCAAGAAAAATAAAAAGGATATCCCCAGTCATTTGTTTTTATATGCCTTTACATTAAGGACATATTTTACAGTTTGAATAATATTAATAATTCATTTTTTATTCTCTAATTTTTGTTTTTGTTTTTTCTTTCTATTTTCTACTATCTTTTTTATTTTTGTATTTTTTTTTTCATTTTTTATGGTGTTTCTAAAAATAAAAGTAACAAATTTTGGAAAAAAAAAAAAAAAAGAATAGAAAAATAGGAATTCAAAAACAAAATCTAATTAAAAAAAAAACATTTTGTTTTCATTTTTATTTTTTGCTTTTTTCTTTTCTAGTTTTTTAGAAATTAGAAATTATTATAACGGTGTCAAAAAAATATGATAAGTGTTATTTTGCGTATTTATTCAAATTATAGTGTGTGTTTTGGTATAACGCCAAGTGACACAGGATGCTTTAACATTAACTCTTTTAAGTGTTATCTAAAAAATTGTACCAACAAGTATCTCGGGTATGATTTTTCTTGCCACAATATGAGCACCGACAGTGTTGACTGTGACAATGGCCACCTCGGCCACCTCGAAAGTCATTACTACGACTTTTTCGGTCACCTTGTTTCCTTTGATCGGTAACAACAACTTGTACAATTTTGGACCATTGTAAGTAATTGGTCCAATTCAACTTACAAGTGGTCAAAAATGGTGGTGACAAAGTCGACATTGATGTACTGCTAAACAATTGAGACAGTGCGCACTGATACAACAATTAACTAAAGTGAATAATTATAATAAGGGAAAACGAACAAACAAGGTCTCTCACACAAGTAATCGATAAAACAAACGATAAATAAAATTGACATCAAATTTTAAGATATTGAATAAGATTTTTTTTTTTTTTTTTGTGTGTGTGTGTGTTTTTTTTAACACTTACAGTGGTGAGAGAGGCAGGGAACTGAATAGAGTTGAACCGACGATAGACGGCATCGGAGCAGGTGTTGCGAGGTCAAAGAATTGCCGACGATGGTCGGATGTGGATTGCAAAGGTGGAGGAGGCTCGAATCTGGACGGTGACAGTTGGGAAGGTGTCGGACTGGACAGCGATGACAGGATGGCGTCGGAGCTATACTACGAAGGTGATAGAGGTGTGGATCTTGACGTCGACAATGGGGAAGGTGTCGGATCTAGATAGTGACGCCGGTGGAGGTGCAATTCTGAATGGCGAGGCTTTGGCAATGGCGGCTAGGGTGTGCGACTGCTTAGGGTTACGGATCAATGGCTGCTAGGGTTTCTGAACTTTTTTTTTTTTTTTTTCGGTACGGATGGTGAGGAAAATAAATTGAAAGAGGGAATTGGAAAAAAAAAATGGTTGAATAGACTTTATAGGATTAATGTCCCATAATCTGCTCTTGATACCATGTTAAAGTAACAAAAGAATATAAAAAGAATTAGACGACTTAACGATTGTGTTAACTTCTCTCTCTATTTATAATAATAATTAGGGAACAATATATGAAACCCTAAACAATATAAAAAACTCTAAGCAGTACTAGAAAGACATAATTACCCTTTAACAGTTACAATATTTTTTCTAAAAGTCCAACATTAATAAATAAAAGTTATTTTAACTTTTTATGAAATTTTGTCTTTTCATAACAACTTTAAACTTCTGAAAAAATTATTATAGTCCGTAAACTACATCAGCTAAAAATTTTAATTTTGTGAACTGTTAAAAAAAACTAATATTTAATATGCTTCCATTTTTTTATATTATAAAATACTTTTTTCGTAATAAAAAGTGTTTTTTTTTTTTTTTTCGGTTAAGTTCCATGAAAAAAATTATTTTTAATTAGAAAACAAACAAATACTAGATGCCGATGATGGTGCACGAGAATAGATTGTACCTTACTTCGAATCTACGCTGATTAACGAGGGTTATATATAAATTAAAAAAAAATTGAATGGTGAGATCTCAATTATTAACACATTAAATATTTGATGTGTTTCTAGGAATGTCAATGGTCTGAGTTCGGCTTGATTTCACACAAAACCAAAGCTAAAATCAAAACTAAAACCGTTTAACATATATAAAACCAAAATAAAAACCGTTTAAAAAAATTGACAATAATTAAAACCGGACCATTTAATTTTAACTAAAACAAAAATTAAAACCGGGAAACCGTTTAAAATTTTTAAATTTTATAAAAAAAAACAAAGTCAACCAAAACCAAACCTCGAAACCGTAGACATTTTTTCTTATATATGAACAAAAACATAATTAAAATATAAAACATAAATTTCAAAAACAAAAACCAAACCACAAAACTACTAATTGTAAATATTTCTAACGATAAATAAAATACAACAATAAAATTATAGATAATAGTCACAAATAATACAAATAAAATAAACCTTAGCAGCCGCCTACAAGCATGTGTGTATATATATCGGTTACGCGGTATGGTTCATAGTTCCTTTCACGTAGTTTGATTACGTGGTTATTATACCAATATCAAAATCAAAATCAAAACCGTTTCAGTTGCTAAATTTAAAATCAAAACCACAACTAGAACCATTTAGTCGGTTTCAAAATCATACCGCTCGGTTTGATTTCGTGCAGTTACCCATCGGTTCAGTTTTAGTTGTCATCCCCATGTGTTTCTATGATCTAGTAGTCTTGGAATTATGTTAAAGGGAAATTACACTTATGGCCCCTATAGTATGGGGTGAGTGTCTATCTAGATCTTAAGGTTTGTCAAATTGCATATTTGATACCTCATGTTCCACATTTATTTTAATACCGCAAAATTGAAAATGTTGTTATTTATTCTGGACGAAAAATAGTTTGTGCTCAGTGTCACGGTCTTAGCTTGTCCAGTGCTTGTTCTCACACATGGCCGCTTGTCCATGACCCTTTTCATTTGTTTTCTAAACTAGTTTAGCTTAGATTAGCTTAGTTTAGTTTATTTATTTCATTTCTTGTAGAAAGACACCATTATGACTCCTCAAGCATAATGATGTCTATTGTGGTCACTTGTATTTTTTTACTTAAAGTACTATGTGGGAGGGCATACTCTTGAAGTCATTCAAACCTTTCACACTTTGTAACCTTTGATATTAATACAATTGTTGTTGTTATTGTAATTGTATTCTTCTCTACATTGCCGGCGTGTGTTGTTGTAAGGAAACTCGTTGCTATTGAAACCGCTTTCGCTATTTAAGATCTTCTGATCTTCAGGCTTACTACTAGGCGATCCCCTAGTTGGCACCGCATGGTCTCCTTTCTAGCCTCAAAAGGCTCGACCCGTGATAGTTGGTATCAGAGCAACAGACCAATCCGTTGCCTGACCACGTTAGTGAAATACCATGTCGACGAAAGATCGTCTCGACGCGCTTGAACAAAGCGTTTCCCGCATTGACGCTGCTCTAGCTCTTTTGCGAAGTCCCGATGCTAATGGGGAGGGGACATCTCAGAACCCCCAAATCGATCACCTGATCGAACGGATGGGCCTAGTTGCCGCGACATCCGCTGGCCGTCATGCTCAGATGGAACAGTCAGTCCTTGATCTCCGAAGCGAGTTGGACGACTTGAAGAACATTGTGTACCGAGCTCTTTCTGGAGACTCCAGGCAACCTACTTCGAGGGTTCGCCTTCCCGAACCTCAATCCTATGGCGGTTCAAGAGATGCCAAGGAGCTTGAAAACTTCATCTTTGATGTGGAGCAATACTTTCGGGGCACCGGAGTAACCTCCGAGGAAGAAAATGTGACAACAACTTCCATGTATCTTTGTGGTGATGCTAAATTATGGTAGCGAACCAAATATGCAGACATCCTGGAGGGAAGCTGCACTATCAATATTTGGGAAGACCTTAAAGGTGAACTTAAGGTACAATTCCTTCTGGAAAATGTCGAGTACACGGCTCGACGACGATTGAGAGAGCTGAAACAGACCGGATACATCCGAGACTATGTCAAGAAGTTTATGGCTCTCATGCTGGAGATTCGTACAATGTCCCAAAAGAATAAGTTGTTTTGGTTCCTAGATGGCTTGAAAGATTGGGTACGTTAGGAAATACAAAGACAACGTCCTGCTGATTTATCTGCTGCCGTTGCTGCTGCAGAAAGAGTAACTGATTACTCTCTTGAACCTACCACTAACCATGACAAGAGGAAAGACAAGAATGTCTCCCATTATGATGGAAGTGGAGGTCAATCATCTCGGGGAAGCCCACCAAGACGTTGGAGCAACCCCAACTCAAATTCTAATTCAAGGAGTCTTCCAAGGAGTCCGCGCCGAGGTCAACACTCAAAATCTGGCCATTCGTTCAACAACTCAGAGGCATCACTGGGTTCGGCAAACCAGAAGCCTCACTGGGGCAGACAGGCCCATAAAAATCCAACTCCTTGCTTTTTGTGCAACAAGAATCATGATGTATCCGATTGTCCACATAAACATACTTTGTCCGCGCTGCAAGTATCGATTCAGGAAGAAAAGAAACGTCGGGGAAAATATATTGTAGAGCAGGAGGAGGAAACTTTAGACGAGTCTGATACTCATCAAATGGGTACAATTCGTTTTTTGAATGCCATGAAGCGACAGCCGGTCGCGAAGAAGAAGGTCATGAAGAAGAACCTCATGTTCGTGGACCTTCGAATTAATGGGCGGAATTCTCGTGCTTTAGTTGACACTGGTGCTACACACAATTTTATGTCCGATAAGGAAGCTAATCGGTTGGGCTTACGTGTCGAAAAGCACTCAGGGAGATTGAAGGCCGTGAATTCTGAAGCGAGTCCCGTGATTGGAGTCGCCAACACGGTAACACAAAGATTGCTTTATGGAATGGGTTCCTCAACTTCACCATTGCTCCCATGGATGATTTTCAAGTGATATTGGGGATGAAATTCTTTATGGACACTAACGCGGTCCCAATGCCTTTTGCAGATTCGCTTTGTATGATGAGAGATCGATCGCATGTCATTCCTACAACGCAATATTCAATTGAAGACAGATCCGTTTAGGCTCTGCAGCTTGAGATGGAGGAATATCAAGACGACCTTCTAGCGCTTAGTGGGGGAGAAACTAACCCACAAGTGCCACATTTGATTCCAACAAAATGGTTGTTTGATTATGTTCGAATTGCTTCTCCAAGAGAAATTCCAGAGGAGTTTCCCCCTCATCCGGATGGGGAAAAATCTACAGATATCAAGTTCCCATTGGGCCAATCCGCTTTTATGTTAGCCAACAGTGCGAAGACCCACTTGCTTTCGGTGAGACTACATCTAGAAAAACGGAAGTACCGACTTTGTGTGCTGAGGGTCAGAAATTCGGGGAACAAAGGTACAACAGTTGTAGTGGTGGATAAAGCATTGAGTTCGACAACCCTATATCCAGAACTTCAATTCCAATATTCCAAGGACACCGTCGCACAGGTTCTCAAGCATGATACTCAGTTGTGGAATGCTCCGAGGGGTATTGATTCGCGCTTCAATCTAAACAAGTGCTTTGATGTCAACTTGGGATCTAGTGAGATTGTCGTAGACCAGCTACTGTATCCTCATTCAGTGGATAAGATCTACAAAGCCAATATATCTGGAAGACAGCAGAAGACGTTACAACCGCAAACCAAATCAGAAGCATTATCAGAAGAAGTCTACGAGGACGTCGACAGCTCAAGTGGGGGAGAATGTCACGGTCTTAGCTTGTCCAGTGCTTGTTCTCACACATAGCCGCTTGTCCGTGACCCTTTTCATTTGTTTTCTAGACTAGTTTAGCTTAGTTTAGTTTATTTCTTTCATTTCTTGTAGAAAGACACCATTATGACTCCTCGAGCATAATGATGTCTATTGTGGTCACTTGTATTTTTTTACTTAAAGTATTATGTGGAAGGACATGCTCTTGAAGTCATTCAAGCTTTTCACACCTTGTAGCATTTGATATTAATACAATTGTTGTTGTTATTGTAATTGTATTATTCTCTACATTGCCGGCATGTGTTGTTGTAGGGAAACTCGTTGCTATTGAAACCGCTTCCGCTATTTAAGATCCTCTGATCTTCAGGCTTGCTACTAAACGATCCTCTAGTTAGCACCGCACGGTCCACTTTCTAGCCTCAAAAGGGTCGGCCCGTGACACTCAGCATGTGGTCTTTTAAAATGGATATTTCTATAATTTCATTGCTTCACTAAACATAAGACGTTTTCTCCTAACAACAATTCACGTTTATTTCTTTTGTTCTTCAGAAGAATCGTTGTTTAAAAAAAAAGTTTAGGAGAAAATGTTTTAGATTTGGTGGAGTGATGAAATAACAAAAATATCTCTATTAGAAGGCCACGTGCTGAGCACAACCCATTTTTCATCCAAAATTATTAACAATGTTTTAAATTTTGCACAAATGTAAAATTTAAAGGACCAAATATGCAATTTGACAAACTTCAACATTCACAAAGATTGAGGGATCAAAAATGTAATTTTTTCAAGAATAAAGTATTCTTCATATTCAGATTTCTGGGATTAGTCTCATTAAATAAAAATTTGGCATAACAAACCATTAAACTAATTTAATGTCTTAGATACGGATAAGGTCAATTAATATTAATAAATGAATTTTATATATGAATTAATGTTTGAGACACACAAGCGTGCTTGTGAAGAAAGGCACAGATAAAGTTTGTGATTTTAAAATCTTCGAGACTTTCATTGAGAATTTAGCAAATTTATTTTTTTCTGAAATGGACAAAAAGACCTTTAATTTGTGCCGTAACGTTTTTATTGGGTTTTTTTTTTTTTTTTCCCACTGCTTTTCTTAACTACCAAGAAAAAAAAAAAAAAAAAAAGGATATCCCCAGTAATTTATTTTTATATGTTTTTACGTTAAGGACATACTTTATAGTTTGAATAATATTAATAATTTATTTTTTTATTCTCTAATTTTTGTTTTTGTTTTTTCTTTCTATTTTTCTACTATCTTTTTTATTTTTGTATTTTTTTTTCATTTTTTATGGTGTTTCTAAAAAATAAAAAAATAAAAGTAACAAATTTTGGAAAAAAAAAAAACAAAACAGAAAAATAGGAATTCAAAAACAAAATCTAAAATAAAAAATCTAATTAAAAAAAAAACATTTTGTTTTCATTTTTATTTTTTGCTTTTTTCTTTTCTAGTTTTTTAGAAATTAGAAATTATTTTGTCGGTGTGTTTTGGTATAACGCCAAGTGACACATGATGCTTCAACATTAACTCTTTTAAATGTTATCTAAAAATTGTACCAACAAGTATCTTAGGTATGATTTTTCTTGCCACAATATGAGCACCGACGATGTTGACCATGACAATGGCCACCTCGAAAGTCATTACTACGATTTTTTCGGCCACCTTGTTTCCCTTGATCAGTAATAACAACTTGTACAATTTTGGACCATTGTAAGTAATTGGTCCAATTCAACTTGCGAGTGGTCAAAAATGGTGGTGACAAAGTCGACATTGATGCACTGCTAAACAGTTGAGACAATGCGCATTGATACAACAATTAACTAAAGTGAATAATTATAATAAGGGAAAACGAACAAACAAGGTCTCTCACACAAGAAATTGATAAAACAAATGATAAATAAAATTGACATCAAATTTTAAGATATTGAATAAGATTTTTTTTTAATTTTTTTTTTGTTTGTGATTTTTTTAACACTTACAGTGGTGAGAGGGGCAGGGGACTGAACAAAGTTGAACTGACGATAGCCGGCATCGGAGTAGGTGTTGCGAGGTCAGAGAATTGCCGACAATGGTCGGATGTGGACTGCAAAGGTGGAGGAGGCTCGAATCTGGACGGTGACTGTCGGGAAGGTGTCGGACTGGACAGCGATGACAAGATGGCGTCGGAGCTATACTACGAAGGTGATAAAGGTGTGGATCTTGACGTCGACAATGGGGAAGGTGTCGGATCTAGATAGTGACGCCGGTGGAGGTGCGGTTCTGAATGGCGGGGCTTTGGCAACGGCGGCTAGGGTGTGCGACTGCTTAGGGTTACGGATCAATGGCTGCTAGGGTTTCTGAACTTTTTTTCTTTTTTTTGGGAACGGATGGTGGGGAAAATAAATTGAAAGAGGGAATTGGGAAAAAAAATGGTTAAATAGACTTACGGGATTAATGTCTCATAACCTGCTCATGATGCGATGTTAAAGTAACAAGAAAATATGAAAAAAATTAGAAGACTTAACGATTGTGTTAACTTCTCCCTCTATTTATAATAGTAACTAGGAAACAATAGAAGAACCCTAAACAATATGAACAACTCTAAGAAATTTTGTCTTTTGATAATAACTTTAAACTTCTGAAAAAATTATTACAGTCCGTAAATTACATCAGTTAAAATTTTAATTTTGTGAACTGTTAAAAAAAATTAATATTTAATAAACTTCCATTTTTTATATATTATAAAATACTTTTTTCGTAATAAAAAGTGTTTTTTTTTTTTCCCGGCAAGTGCAATGAAAAAAATTATTTTTAATTAGAAAACGAAACAAATACTAGATGCTTATGATGGTGCACGAGAATATGATTGGACCTTACTTGGAATCTACGCTGATTAACGAGAGTTATATATAAATGAAAAAAAATTTGAATGGTGAGATCTCAATTATTGACGCTTTGACCCCCCAGAATTTTTTATTATTATGCATTAGGTATAACACATTAAATATTTGATGTGTTTCTAGGAATGTTAATGGTCTGGGTTCGGCTCGATTTCACATAAAACCAAAACCAAAATCAAAACCGTTTAAAAAAAACCGACAATAATTAAAACTGGACCATTTAATTTTAACCAAAACAAAAATTAAAACCGGGAAACCGTTTAAGATTTTTAAATTTTATAAAAAACCCAAAGCCAACCAAAACCAAACCTCGAAACCGCAAACATTTTTTCTTATATATGAACAAAAACATAACTAAAATATAAAACATAAATTTCAAAAATAAAAACCAAACCACAAAACTACTAATTGTAAACATTTCTAATGATAAATAAAATACAATAATAAAATTATAGATAATAGACACAAATAATACAAATAAAATAAACCTTAGCAGTTGCCTACAAGCATGTGTGTATATATATAAATATATCGGTTACGTAGTATGGTTCACACTTCACGGTTCCTGTCTCGTGGTTCAGTTACGTGGTTATTTTACTAATACTAAAACCAAAATCGCTTCAGTTGTTAAATTTAAAACCAAAATCACAACCGAAACCATTTAGTCGATTTTAAATCCAGTCCGCTCGGTTCGACTTCGTGCGGGTACCCATCGATTCAATTTTAGTTGTCATCCCTATGTGTTTCTATGATCTAGTAGTCTTGGAATTATGTTAAAGGGAAATTACACTTATGGCCCCAATAGTATGGGGTGAGTATCTATCTAGATCTTAAGGTTTGTCAAATTGCATATTTGATACCTCAAGTTCCACATTTATTTTAGAGAAAAAGACCTTTTTGGTCCCTGAAAGATGGCGAAAGTGTTTAATTGGCCCCTAAGATTTGAAACTCGACACATTTGATCTCAACATTTCAAAATTGTTCCAAATTGGCCCGTGGGTCGGGTTTGGGTCGGGTTTCGTTAGTAAAATTTGGGAGAATTGGATGAAAAAAGTCACGTGACAAGCATATGACGTTTGGCCAAGGGTACATGGGTCATTTCATTCTTATTAATTTAGCGGGGTCTATTTGCATATGTTGTTAAACTAAGGAGGTCAAAATGTTTTTTTCCCAAACCATTTTCTTCTCTTTTTTTTCTCTCTCTTTTTTTTTTTGTCTTGTTGGCTCCTTATACCCTCCGTTTCTCTGCACCACCACGCCACCACACAACCGCCTCTACCATCGTCGTCTGCTTCTTCTTCGCCATCCTCCATCGTCTACTTCTTCTCCATCCTGCATCGCCGTCGTCTGTTTCTTCTACATCCTCCATCGCCTACGTCTGCTTCTTCTCCGTCCTCCGTCACCGTCCCCGTCCCCGTCATCCGCTTCTTCTCAATCCTCCATCGCTTCAACTGTCATCATCTTTGTTGTCTGCTTAGCATCGAAATCGAAAACGATTTCGATTTCGAAATGGAAACTAGGGTTTCGATTTCGAAATCGAAATATTGATTTTGAAAACTTTCGATTTCGATTTCGTTTTTGAAATCGAAATCCAACTGTAGGTTCGATTTCGAAAACAAAATCGAAATGGAAACTGGGCTTTTGATTTCGAAATCAAAATGTTGATTTCGAAATCTTTCGATTTCAATTTCGTTTTCGTTCGAAAGGGTTTCGAAACCTCAGGTTCGATTTCGAAAAGTTGAACCAGATGCGGCGGTTACGGCGGCAGTAACCGACAGAAGGTCGAAGAAGGTTAAGGCGTCGTTTAAGCTTGCGACGGCTCCCATGTTTCTGTTTCTGCTTCTATTTCCCATATTTCAGTTTCAGTTTCTTTTGACAATATCTGTTTCCCATGTTTCTGTTTCTGCTTCTTTGGCGGAGACGGCGGTGTTGGTTCGTTTGATGGTCATTTGGTGGTGGTGTTGTGTTGTTTGGTTTCGTGGTAGAATCGGCGGTGGTGTTCGGCGGAATTGGATATTTCTATAATTTCATTGCTTCACTAAACATAAGATGTTTTCTCCTAACAACAATTCACATTTATTTTTTTTATTCTTCAGAAGAATCGTTGTTTAAAAAAAAAGTTTAGGAGAAAATGTTTTAGGTTTGGTGGAGTGATGAAATAATAAAAATATTCTCGTTATAAGGCCACGTGCTGAGCACAACCCATTTTTCATTCAAAATTATTAACAATGTTTTAAATTTTGCAGCAAATGTAAAATTTCAAGGACCAAATATACAATTTGACAAACTTCAACATTCACAAAGATTGAGGGATCGAAAATGTAATTTTTCAAAGAATAAAGTATTCTTCATATTCAGATTTCTGGGATTAGTCTCATTAAATAAAAATTTGGCATAACAAACCATTAAACTAATTTAATGTCTTAGATACGGATAAGGTCAATTAATATTAATAAATGAATTTTATATATGAATTAATGTTTAAGACACACAAGCGTGCGAATACGCTTGTGAAGAAAGGCACAGATAAAAATTATGATTTTAAAATCCTTGAGACTTTCACTGAGAATTTAGCAAATTTATTTTTTATCAAAATGGACAAAAAGACCTTTAATTTGTGCCCGTAACGTTTTTATTGGGTTTTTTTTTTTTTTTTTTCCACTGCTTTTCTTAACTACCAAGAAAAAAAAAAAAAAAATGATATCCCCAGTAATTTATTTTTATATGTTTTTACATTAAGGACATACTTTATAGTTTGAATAATATTAATAATTTATTTTTTTATTCTCTAATTTTTGTTTTTGTTTTTTCTTTCTATTTTTTACTATCTTTTTCATTTTTGTATTTTTTTTTTCATTTTTATGGTGTTTCTAAAAAAAAAAAAAAGAGAGAGAAAATAAAATAAAAAAAGAAAAAGAAAAAATAGGAATTCAAAAACAAAATCTAAAATAAAAAATCTAATTTTAAAAAAAACAATTTTGTTTTCATTTTTATTCAAATTATAGTGTGTGTTCTTGGTATAACACGAAGTGACACAGGATGTTTCAACATTAACCCTTCTAAGTGTTATCTAAAAAATTGTATGGTGCCGTTGTGTGCACCATCCTTACATGTGTTGCGTTGTGAGTTGTTTGGACTACTCGGTAGAAAAATCCCTCGTCAAATTATGAAGAGTGGGGAGTATAACTCAAATAATATTGTAATATCATATTACTAAATAATATTTTTTTAACTTTCGATTTTATTATTTGTAAGAAGTTTATTTACAATATATTATAAGCATGATTCATATCACATTGTAATTTCATCTAACTAAATTAAAAGTTTTTAATCAAAATTGTAATATTGTTATGTCACAACCCGTCCCGGACACCCGTCATCCCGAGACTGATGTGACTACAACGTGACATCACCATTTTGCCAAATAAACTAATGACATAAAATATACACACCCTTAATAAATACAAACATCTATTAAGGGGGACACACCCGTCCCGTAATTTACGAACTAAAAGTATTTATCCATGAACCTTTTATAGGTTCGCCTTTGACAGCTTCTATTAATCGCCTATATGACTCCATCACATAGCCCTACCTAATGCCAGTAGGGGACCGACTCCTAACTGTTGTACTTGCAAGTGTATTGCCTTCTTAGTAAAACATTTTTAAAATAATAACACATTCTAAATATTACCATAATTAAATATGAATCAAGCATAAGTATATAAGCAGTGAAAATTAAGCAATATAGATAAGTTCTATCTAGTATAAAATCATACCAATCACCATAATAAATAATAATCACCCAATATAAGTAAAATACCACATCTCAAACACACACCTCAAACACACCACTCCACCACAACACACACTGGCTAGCCATAGTGATCGTTTTAACCTCACGATCGGGAGTTGCAACGGTACCGTATATCCGTAGGAATGCCTTCCTACAAAATATCCACACCCCTTTTGGGGAGAAATATAATCCACATCCCTTACGGGGAGAAACATCCATATCTCATGGGAAGAATCCACACCCCTTACAGGGAGAAACCACATCCCATTCGGGGAGAAACAACCATGGCATCGTCAAAATCAAATACAGCATCATCGAATCATAACTCAATAAATATCGTTTACTCAACATCGTCAAATCACAACGTCTATCTCTTTTCTTCAAAACCAACTTTTAAATCCAAAAATCATATTTTGCATTTCCTTTTAAAGAAAACGTCCGATTCTATCAAAACCACTTTTTCACCCCTTATTTTTAGAAAATCAGGCATTTTAGAAAAACATATGTTTTCTATTCTATTTTAAAAACACCGTCTAATTTCACCAAATCCAACAAAAAATCATTTTCAACTTCTTTTCGAAAACTATCGAAATCTTTCAAAAATTCAGTTTACCAACTCACTCAAATCCTGCTTGATCCATATCATTTATAGATTCACTCAAATCCTGCTTGATCCATATCATTTATAGATTCATACAGTTTAGGTAATCACAAATGTCATCTTATATATATAGAAAATAGTTTGGTAAGAAGACAGTACACTCACCTGACTATCCGTTTCGAACAGTTTTTACTGACTATCTTCTACCGATATCCCAGTGCCTGCGAACCTAATAGTGACATGGCCTAAATTAATATTTTATGTAAAATAACCGAATCATGCAATGCAGACCCTAAATTCTGTAATTTCCCCCGTACCTACTTATTATTATGGAAAATTGTTATTCGGTAAATTTCGTTTCGTTAATAATTACTGTACGCATTTGTTAATATGGACGGTGACAAAAATTATCAGAATTAACGATTCCAAATTATAATCCCATTTGCTAATAATTCAATTTAACAACAATGGTAATCGATTTAGATTTTACCTGCTCCGAAACGTCCGTCGGCCGCGAGATGAATTTTGGATTATTTTGGGGTGATTTGTGTATTTTTCCTTATTATTTTTTTTTTCCTTCTTCCTTCTTCTTCCTTCTTCCTTTCTCCCGTTTCTTTTTCCCTGCTTCTGTTTTGTGTTTCTGTTTTCTTTCCAGACGACACACACCCGCACTACACCACTAGAAGAGCCACACACACACACCACCAACAAAGACCCACCCCTCCGGCGACCAAAAACACACACACACCTATACCCAGAACACCTACACACAAACGGCAATACCGTCGCAGACGAACTCTCTCTCTCTCTAACTCTCCACTGTCGGCGACGCTCAAATCACACACACCCTCAACAAAACCCACACCGTTGGCGATCAAATACACACACCAAACCTGTACACCCAGTCGACAGAAAAAACAGAGCACTCACATCCGTACCTAACTCGCCGAAAAAATCGAACACCACGCACACACGTCAACATGCCGAACGACGGGGACACACATGTACATACACTGAATCACGCACATACACACACGCGGCAACATCACCGGTGACAGAACAGGGACATTCACACGCCACCGACGAGTTTTCTCTCTCTAACCCACTGCCGGCGATGCCTCGCCGGAGTGAACGACCGCACCGTCGCATGGACGGACAGCACACACCCCCCACTTACTGTCCGAACGGTGACGATCGGCCGACCACCGAACAACGGACAGCCGGAACCCACACCGACGGACCCTTCTCTCTCTTCTCTTCTCGATTCTTCTCCTGTTTTCTATATTTCTGCATATGTATGTATATATATGTGTGTGTATGCATGTCCTAGAAGCCGGCCACGTGGCCTTCTCCCCACCACCATTGCCCACCGATTCTCTCTCTAAACATATACAAATGTGTAATTGCACTTAAGCCCCCTTTATTTTAGTTAAACATCAAGTTTTTTTTTAATGTTCTAAACATTTACAATTGGGTCCCCTAAACTTTTAAATCATATCTTAAATTTTGAAACCCGCCCTGCTATTTTCGAAATATTATAAAGATGCAACTAAAATTATTTGTATTTAAAAAAATCGGGGTCTCACATGTTATCTATTGGATTATGGAGGGGGTTGGGTTAACCCGCGGAGCGTCTACATGGGCTCCATGGATTCATGGAGAGTCATAATGTGAATGGGTACACCTCTTGGTCTTAACAATTATGTCTATTTGATAGACACCTATTAGAACAAACATATCTTTTTGGTAGACACTCATTGAAACGGACACATTCTTTAGGATTTTCTATATAAATATGCGTTGATACCTCTAAAATTTTTATCCCATCAGATTACATAAAATTTGAATGACCTTAGTTAGTGAGTGTGTGGATATTATCGAAAAATACTCTGATAGTATTTTTTCTTGCTGACAAGAGAAGAAACGAAAAACAGGTTGTAACGAGTCTTCCGAATCCGAAAGGTATACTTCCGTTTTAATATTTCCGCATTTGTCTACATTATCAAATATAGTAGCAATGTTTATAATCTATTAAAGCAATAGTGAGTGTGGGTTATAATTATAACAAGTATGAAAATTCCAATTGAATTGATACTTGTTTCTGCAACTGTAATAAATTTGCCAAATATAGAAATTTTACTTATAACTAATGTCATGTTATAATTATAACAAATGTAAAACATGACTTGCGTAACAATTTTTTTTTTCTTTTCAGGTATATAAGTTGGGGAAAAGAATAAAACTCTAAACCTTCTCCAAAAGAGTTTAGATATATATCTACTAGATTACAAACCATGAGATACTTGTGTAATATTGTAATATCATCTTATTGAATTACAATTTATTACTTGAAATTGTAATGTTTTTATGGAATATAGTAATAAACTTTACAATCTATTATAACAATTATGGAGCTATAACTACAATAAACATGATGATATTTCAGAATTATAACTTGTTATTTAAAATTTTAATATCTCTGTCAATGTAACATTTTCTTTATAATATGATATAACAAATCTCGCTTTAAGGGATACTAATGCGTGAAACAAGACTTGGAGTAATATTGCAATATCATTCAATTTTTTTTTGGTCAGTGATGAAGCCGAAATTTGGTTCGATGGATTACAATTAATATGGTTGAACTCTGCCGGGTTGACTTCGTTGACCTATCTTTGCAAAACAAGACTTAGACACCGGGGGTTGGGTTTCCTGTGAAACCTCTCCAGTGTGAGAATAAGTCACCATTATTTTGAGAAAAAATATGTTTCAGGAAATTTAAAGTAGAATTTATATTGAGGAATAGTTTACTTCCCTCTAGTAAGAAGTGTAGGCTCGAGAATTCGGCTTGCCTGTTTCGCTTTTAAGCCAGAACTTGTCTTTAATTTGAAAGGAAAATGGAATACTTATGTTTTGTAGGTAAGTCTTGATGTGTTTTTGGTGAAGAATTAGACTCCTATTTATAGGAGTTTCTTGGAGCAATTTTGGAGTTAAATACTTCTTTGATGGTGAAATTAGGTTACTATTAATTAGTGGTTAGGCGATTAGGGTAGTGGTTAGGGGTGAAATAATTACCTGCCTAACCGACCCTCCCGCCCGGCCCATCCGACCCGCCCTCGAGTCGGTCGGATTTCACTCTCTATTTTTTTATTTTTCACTCGATCCACCCGCCCAACAAGAGAGAGAAAAATGATCAGATTTACCACTCTCACCACCCGCCCAGCCCGAACCCGACCGAATACACTGTTCACTAACAACCTCTCCCCCCCCCCCCCCCCCCCACTAAACCTCGCATATTAAAAAAAATACCCTACATATATATCAAGTGATAAAAACCCTAATGTCTCATTCTCTCATTTGTGGCCGCCATTTCACTCAATCCTCCTCCTCTTCCCCTCACTCAGTTTTTTCTCTCAAGCTAACTCCCGTTTTCCATGGAAGCTATCATCATCTTCATCGTCCCCCGACGAAGATATGTCATTAAATCCCGTCCTCTGGCAAAGATCTGTTTATGTGTTTTCTCTCTCTCTTTCTCTCTCAATCCCGAAGTCATCGTCATCTTCATCGTCGTAGATGTTGTTCATCTTTTTAGGTAGGGTTTTTAATCTTTTTAGTTGTTTGCTTCGTTGTTCGTCTGATTTGGAATTTTGATTTGTTCATCCTTCATCTTGAATTCTCACCCAAAACTCGACCAAAATCCGACCGCATCTGACAGACTCGAACCTGATTAAACTTCAGCTGCTTCGGATCGGGGTAGGTCGGTCATCAATACTCAAAAAAACTTTGGGTTGGCCAAAAAATGACTTTCTCCCTGACCGATTTTCACCCCTAGTGGTGATAGATTTAGTGGTCAAGTTAGATAATGGTGGTGAATTTAGTGGTAAATGATTAGAAAAATTACCCATTAAAATTACTCATCATCAAAGGCCCTCACTCTTTCTTTTGACGAGTCAAATAAAAGAGTAAAACTTTATTTTTATTTTGTATAGGCTTTAGTGATATCAGATGACCTCATCATCCTTGGGTTCTTGTTGGGTTGTCTCGTTTATCGGGTTATACCTGAACAAAAGAATTATTCCAAGAGGATTTTTCAAGTTGTTGCCTAGCCAGCCACGTTGAGCAGCCAAAGCCATTTGGCCAAGGATTTGTGATCCCTCTTTTCACTATAGCAAGTATGGGAGGCATCCTTTAACCTGTTTTTTGCCATGGCATTTGTAGCGGAGAGCCATCCTCAGATCCTTCTTTTGTCACCAGGGAGGTATTATTTGACCGGGGAGTTCGTAGTTGGGGAGGTATCCTCAGACTTGTCTTTTGCCACTGGGGAGGCATCCTCTAACTTGGGGAATTTGTAAGCGTAGAGGCATCATCAGACCCATTTTTTAACGTCGGGGAGACATCCTCAGACCTGTCTTTTGCCGCCGGGGAGACATCCTCTGACCCGGGGAATTCGTAGTCGATGAGGTATCCTCAGATCTGTCTTTTGCCACTGGGGAAGCATCCTCAGACCCAGGAAATTCATAGCGTAAGTCGGATGACACGATTTGTAGATTGTAGAAAATCCGTTGTAGAAGATTGAACCAAGTAGAGAGGGTTCGTAACCTGGGTTCGTAATTTGACGACATCCTCTCTTCGTCGGCCCCCCTACAGGGGTAGGCTCGGGGTATCGAGTGTGCCCGAGTATAAGGAGAGGTTTTCAGGCCGTTGCTGAGCCAGACATGTCGAGCGGCCAAAGCCGTCTAGTCAGATAAATGCGTCCCAGTGAGTTGGTCATGATCTCCTTACTGTCTATCCCGTCGAGCAAGGTAGTCGATGTAGATGTCATTATCCCGCATTGTATTACTTGTAGCAATTTGAACAAAGAGATAGCGGATAGGGGATCTTGGCCTCCCAGGCGCTTTATCAGACCCTCCAAGCTCTTTATCGCTTCTCTTGCTCTTTGACTTGGTCTTTTCCCAGCCAGGTATATTGTAGCTTGACTTCTCTTTCTTTCGTTTAGCAGTATGGGCATGCCTTTTATAATCAAAAGTTGATTCACCAACAGAAGTAAAACCTCTATGTATGGTGCGAGTGTTTTTCTATACCTCCAGTGGGCTTTGTAGGTGCCCAAGTGTTCAATGATATCCATGGTTCCATCGTAGGGTTTTACCCAAGAAGGCAACTGGAAGCCCTCAGGAATAAGTATTCTCATATCTTTACAGAGAAGGAGGTTCTTCATTTGTTATCAAGTCGCACACTTCGTGTCTGTTTTGGTTAAAGTTTTCCAAGTGATCGTGGATGGCGTCTAGCCTGTGTCAGAGATCTCTCAAACCGCATCCTCTTGGATTTTCTTGAAGTACTGGTTTTAATGGAGCTAGAACAGAGGGATGATCCTTCGTAGGCACCGAGTTGATTGCAAATGATTGCCCGAATTTGACATGGGCGGCTAAACCAGACTGTCGTTGATTTTGGAGCCCCCAAATTGGTCAACTATGTCTGCCTGCTTCAATTGGTCTGATTTTTATTTTTGTGTGGATCAACTAGTATAACCGATGTGCACTACGGGATGACGTGATCATTGGTCGCTTTCCCAAGTCTTGAGTCCTTTAGAGGACTTATTGGTTTGTTTCTTGATTGGCTTGTCCCTATGGCTCGAACCTTTTCCGGTTCCGTTAAGCTGGTGGGTATGCTGGTCAGTGTACGACCGGTATAGGGAGATACTTGGGTCTATCCCGGGTCGATTCGTATGCAACCAGTCTAATATGTCATGGTTGACTCTGAAGAGCTCAATCAGCTGCTTCCTTTGTCTCCTAAGAAGGCCATCCTGATTTGGACAGTTCGGTCTGGATCAATTGGGTGTACTTGGACATCCTCCAATTCTTCATCAAGGCGAGGCCGAGGTTGGTATGGTTCCTCCACTCGTGGGTCCATTATGTCACTTTTCCTGGACACTATGTCATGTCCCCAGTCAAGAAGTCCTCGTCCTTTAATTGTTATTTAAGGATCTCCATCTCGGTCACAAAGTACTCTTGAGCTGTCTTTAGGCTCCCATGTACCTTGCCAATTCGGTTCTTGGTCAGGAACTTAAGCATCAGGTGGTATGTTGAAGTAATGGCCTCTAAAGCATTTAGGCATGGCCTTTAAATAATAGCGTTGTATGCCGATGGACAGTCCACTAACATAAATCGCGCGTCGACTGTCAATGTTTTGGCTTCGTGCTTGCCATGATTTGAAGCGTGATCTAGCTAAATGGATTCACTATTTTACCTCCAAAGCCGACTAGGGAGGTCATCATTGACGTCAACTAGTCAAGATCGATTCCCACCTTGTTAGATGCAGTTAAGTAGTTTATCTCTACTAAGCTGTCACTGTTGACTAACACTCACCCCACATTGTAGTTGGCGATATGGAGGGTGACCACCAGAGCATTGTCATGGGGCATGTGAACCTTGCACAGGTCAATGTGAGCTTAGTACATGTCAAGGTATTCTGCCGGGGTCAGATTCTCTCTCATCAATTTCATGGGGAGCGAATGTGACTCCCCAGATGGACTAGTTTTGTGATCAACCATATGGGTCAACAGCTTTTGCTTTCTTGATCATTCTTCATGATTCAGGATTTCAGAATAATCATTAATGTAATTGATAAGATTTGAAAGAACAATTATTAGTCGTTTCCACAAACGACGCCAAACTGATAATGTTGAAATCTGGTTCGGTAGATCACAATCAATATGGTTAGACTCTACTGGGTTGACTTTGTTGACCTATCCTTGCAAAACAAGGCTTAGACACCGGGTGTTGGGTTCCCGGCGAAATCCTTCCGGTGTGAGAATATGTCACCGTTGTTTTGAGGAAAAATATGTTTCAAGGAATTTAAAGTATAATTTATACTGAGGTATAGTTTACTTCCCTTTAATAAGAAGTGTAGGCTCAAGAATTTGGCTTACCTGTTTCGCTCTTAAGCCAGGACTTGTCTTTAAGTAGAAAGGAAAATAGAATACTTATGTTTTGTTGGCATGTCTTGATGTGTTTTTGGTGAAGAATTAGATCTCTATTTATAGTAGTTTCTTGGATCAATTTTGAAGTTAAATACTCCATTGGTAGTGAAATTATGTTACCACTAATTAGTGGTTAGGCCATTAGGATAGTGGTAGATTTAGTGACCAAGTTAGGTCATAGTGGTAAATGGTTAGATTATTTACTCACCAAAATTACCCATTAAAATTAATCATCATCAGTTAGTATAAATAGAGATTATAATGAGCCTTACAACAATTATAATTAGTCATTATAAATAGTATAATAATGTTTACAATAGGTAGTAGTTGCAATGATATGTAACCAGTTGATTACAAAATAATTATAATTTAAATACAAAATTTCTAAAAAATGGCTTATTAAAACATATTTATGGATCCCTCATAAAACGTACTTTGAAAATGCGTATTCCGAAAAAACACAACACCATTTTGCGTTTTCTGAATACCAAAAAAAGAAGAAGATAAAAACGCAAAAATGAAATGCATTTATACGGTTCAGTTTTTTTTCTTCCTAAAACCGCAATTGTGTTTTGTGTTTTCTTACCAAAAACACAAATGAAGAAAACGTTTTTTCTTCCCCATGCCGCCTGCAGCTCCTTCCCCATGCAAGCTCTAGGCCTGCTTGCAGTACCTACAAAGTTCAGCCGGAAAATGGGGAAAATGAGTAAAAACGCACATGAGACATGCGTTCTCTGAGAAAACGCATATCTGATATGCGTTTTCTGAGAAAACGCATATTACATATGTGGTTTGCATTGCCCAAATTCAAACCTTTGCTCCTTCGTTTTCATTTTGGATTTCGTTCTGTTCGGCGTTCTCTTATCCCATCGCACGGACCTCTTCTCCTTTGTTTTCTGCCAGGTTTTTCTCCTTTTTTTTTGGCTTTTGAAATGAAATGTATATATGTGTTGTTTGTATGTGTGTATATATGTGTAGATTTACCGTGTTTATATATGTGTTGTGTATATATGTGTGTGTTTTTTTGTTTTTAAATGTAAGGGAAAAGTACAATTTAGACCATCTAACTATTGACACATTTTTAAGTGGTCTCTCTAAATTTAAATGTTTCATTTCAAATCCTCTACGTATCATAACGTTTCAAAATGCTCTTCTGTTAGAAAATCCGTTAAAACTAACGAAATTTAGGGGTAAATTGGTCTTTTTACATTTTTTACATTTTTAATCATTTTTAATTAATTTTTTTTAATCTCTCTCTCTTCCTCCCCTTCCTCTTTCTCTCTCTCCCGCCACCTCCCTCTCCCTCTTTCTCCCGTAACAGTGGGTGGTTGCACCCCCTGAAACAGGGGGTGCAACCACCCCCTGTTGCAGGGAGTGTTTTCACCCCTGTTACGAGGGTGGGGTGGGAGGGAGAGAGGGGAAGGGGAGGAAGAGGGAGAGGGAGAGGGAGGTGGAGGGGAAAGGGAGGTGGCGGGAGAGAGAGAGGGGAAGAGGAAGAAAAGAGAGAGAGATTAAAAAAAATAATAATTAAAAATGATTAAAAAATTTAAAAAAATATAAAAAGACCAATTTACCCCTAAATTTCGTTAATTTTAACGGATTTTCTAACAGAAGGGCCATTTTTAAACGTTATGGTACGTAGAGAGTTTGAAATGAAACGTTTAAACTTAGAGGGACTACTTAGAAATATGTCAATAGTTAGAGGGTCTAAATTGTACTTTTTCCTAAATGTAATACATGTGTGTATATGTGTGTAATTTTATCGTGTATATGTATATATATGTGTTGTGTATATATGTGTTTTTTTTTTTGTGTTCGATTTTTTTTAATTAATTACATTAGATTCCGATTTTTATTTGTGTAGATCAGTTTTAGATGTTGTTGTCATTACATTTCGATTTTAGTTACAAATTTATTTTTCGATTTCAATTAAAAAATTTATTTTGAGTGTTTTTAATAAGTTAGTTGTTTTCAACCTAAAGTTGTGTGTTTAAATAGTTGAATTTTTGTAGTTGAATTCAATTTTTTTTTTTAATGATAATGATAATAATATTGTCTTTGTTTTGTTATGATTTGTGATATTATAGTTGTCTGAAATGGAGACCGTTGCATTATATTTGTATTGGATGTGTCACAACGGACAATGACAAATCGATGTGGGTTGTGTTCTCAAATTGGGCATGATAGGCGGACATGTCCATCCCAACCCTAATAAGTATTCTCAATTAATTATTATAATTAGTTTGTTTCGTTGTAATAGAGACATCAATTTTTACTTTGAATTTAGTTTATAGTTGAACTAAAATTAATATTGTGTTGTATTATATTGTCGTTTATTTCGTATATTACTAGTTCATGAAATTTTAGTTTGGGATTAATATTTTGCTCAATTTGTAAACACCCCAAATTTGTTTATCAGATTCTTGCAGTTATGACTGAGCCTGGTCCCGTGGATCAGTTGTTACTTTATCTGCAGAGAAACCACAGATCTGTAACTGTTTGGGAGGAACGTGGAGTCCAGGTTGTCCTTAAAAAAAAATTAAGGCGTGTATTCGATTAATAATTTTTCGTATTTTGTATTTTTTTAAAAGAATAGTCTTTTAATTTGTATTTCAACATTCTTCTCGGCTTGATTGTTCTGAAGCAGGACGGTTTCCAGGTCTATGGACAGAACATGTACCTAGTCGCGTGGTACAATTGATACAAGTCGTCGGACTGTATGGAGCTTTTCGGTTAAGGAAGAAGCAATTAGACCGCTCATTGATTACTGCGCTGGTCGAGAGATAGTGTCAGGAGACACATACATTTCATCTTCTGACTGGTGAGATGACAGTGATACTGCAAGACATAGCAGTGTTATTTGGGCTGCCTGTGAACGACCGACCAGTTAACGGGACTGATGACATATTACCGATTTCACGTTGGCAGGAAGTTTGCCAAGACCTCCATGGCCACACCCTTCCGGATAACAAAATCAATTGCGGTTGCTTGAAACTGAAATGACCATAGTCCATTTTCGATCGTGTACCCGATGATGCCGATAAGTGCATTACGCAATGCTACGCTCGGGCGTATTGCTTGATATTGATCGGCATAGTGTTGATGCCGGATAAATCAAACAATTTGGTAAAGTTAGGCTACTTGCCACTACTGCGTGATTTGTCTGGGTCGCAACCATATAGTTGGGGTAGTGCCACGCTAGCAGTACTATACCGGGAGCTATGCAAGGTATGCCGTAAGGATATCAAAAAGATGTCAGGACCCCTATTTTTATTACAGTGTTGGGCATGGGAACGGCTCCCGAGACTACGCCACGTTTCTCTCTCTGCTACTGGCGATTGGATGGGTGAGCTACAGATAGGGGACTTGAGGTTCCCAGGCGGCCCTTGGGGGTCTCGGTACATATTATATAATAAATGTCTATGCATTTCAAATATTTCACTTCATTTAGTAATAATTAATTTTTATTTTCGCGTACAGTTGGAAGGTGTCTTTTAATCTGGATAGCAAACCGATGCATGTATTAATTGTGTATCGTGATCAGTTAGATCATCTACAGGATGACGAGGTCAATTATAAATTTACGTAAGACGTTACTGATGTTTATTTATTTATTTTCATATTTATTATTTAATTAATTTATTTGTATGTTGTTTGCAAGGTAATTTGGTTGTTGTATCTAGCTGATCTGTTGGACCGATTACCAGCACACTGTAGAGATGGGCAAGCCATTTGGATGGCGTCTGTGCCCCGAATCTGCTACGAAATTGTAGAGAACTATTACTTTCATCGTATGCTACGACAATTTGGATTTCTCCAAGGGATTTCACGGCTAAACGACACGTATAATGAATTGTATTTGAGCAGCCGAAGAGGAAAATTTCGTACAAACTGGTCAATAATGCACGCGGAACATATATGGGCATGGGATAGCCGACGACTACCTGATTTGAGTAACCTTCAGGTTGGTACAGACGTCCTTGATGATTACATGCGCTGGTACTGGGAAGTCACCAGACGGTTTATAATGAACCTATCTTATCGACCGAACTTCGCCTATCATGCAATAAGAGGTCGTCCGACGATAGAGGTATAATTTAATTAGAACATATATTTGTTATTATGTGTTGATATTAATGTTCATTTACTTAGATGCAATTAATTTTATATAGCAGGAACCAGATATTTCAGCCATGATGCGTATAAGTGAGCTTGCATTGCAAACAAGACAAACAACGGACTATGAACAGGCTGTACACTTAATGCACAACACTTACTCCCGGGCTTATCGCCGGCAGGTGCCATTCCAGATGTCGAGTGACGTTACTCCTGGGCAGGAGCGCATACCAGATCTACTGTTTGAGTCATCTTCCAAGTTTACTGTAAACCAGGATGATGACGTGTACCAACCAGGCAATGCAGTGATGGAGGTTGCCAGTGTCGGACCATCTACGTACAGGATGGACACTTTCTTTTTAGAGTATGGCACCGACCTGGGTGTTAGTTGCGGACTGTCATTGGGTAGCACATTTGTCACCCCGACGATGGAGCATCCATCATCGAGCTCAACACCTAGTGTCACACGTCACGTGCCCAGAGGAATTCAAAGACAGGTGTTGTCGGTCCCTTGGGCGCCAAACGACGAACATTTGTTGCCTATCGTGGAGGAACCGTCGTATCCATCTACCCAAGATTTAGAACATATTACTCAAGTCGATCATCTTCAGGTAGATGAGGTGGAGGAACTTCCACTTCCTCTACGGCGCCAACGGAGAAACATCAAACGTAGGGGATATGGTACATAAAACCATGACTTTTATTATGTATTATGTATGTTCTCTAGGAAGTTTTTAATCTACGCTAGACGAAAGTAGTGACATGAAAAAAAAGATTTATTTCAACAACAAAAGACCTTGGTGGGAAAAAAAAAACGGTTTTTCTTAAAACGCATCTCTGTGGACAGTTTTTCTACTTTTATAAAAAAAAATAAAAATACAAACACTGTAAAAAACACAGAGATGTTAAAAAAAAAAAAAAAAACCCACCTTTTTGTAAAAAAAAAAAACAAGTACTGTAAAAAACGCAGAGATGTAAAAAAAATTACAAAAATAAAAACGAAGAGAAAAAAAAAGGGCAAACCATATAATATTGGGGGGGGGGGGGGGGGGGGGGAGGGCATGATTCACTTGCTAATAGGGCCGGGGGTTTCCTTTTATTTATTTCATTTCTAACACGAATTGGTGAATAAGAAACGTAAAACTCTAAAACGTGAAACGTGAACTCGCGAAACCCTAAAATGTGAAACATGAAACGTGAACTCGTAAACTCGTGAAAAACACTTATTCGTTTAATTTTTTTTTACGAAAAACACTTATGCGTTAAAAAAAAAAAAAAAACAAAAAAAAAAAACGCAAATTTAGAAAACGCATTTGCAATTAGCTTTTTAAAGAGATATACAAAATAAGGATTGTAGGGAGCAGATTCTTGAAGAAAAACAGCTTAAAGATGCGTTTTTTTTGTGATTCTTCTACGTTTTTTGCATGCAAGGGTCAGGAAACGCATGCAAGGGTTAGGGGTGTGTTGGGAAAGAAAAACGCAATTACAAGTTGCGTTTTTGGTGCCCAAACGCAACATGTAATTGCGTTTCTTCCCCCTTTTTCCAAAAAAAAATTTAAAAACCTGAACGTATCAACACATTTCATTTTTGCGTTTTTATCTTAATTTTTTTTTTATTCAAAAAACGCAAAATGGTTTTGCATTTTTTGGGAAAACACAAATTCAAAATGCGTTTTATGAGTGTTCCACATATAAGTTTTAATAAGCCATTTTTCAAAAAATTTGTATTTAAATTATAATTATTTTGTAACCAACTCGATATGTAACCTATGATGCAAAATTATATCTTTAATAGTTTTTACTATAACTTTTGTCATATATATTGTAATTAAGATTAAAAAATCTATCGCATATTTCAAATTGAGTTGCAATCATATCTATTATGTAATATAGGAATCTCAATGTTAATGTTAATTATTTTAAATAAAACAAAAAAGTTGGTTGGTGTCGAAATTTAGCTAACACTCATAGTTGATCCAGTTATGGTTAAAGTGAATTTTTCTTGCCGAGGTAGAGTTCTTGTGCTCGGTTATTGGTGCTTACTGAGCTGTCCATAGTCAACAATCGAAGTCTTTTATGTCCAAGCATGTATCTATACAAAGACTTGTTGGGGTGCGCCTAATGAAATCCCTCCGGCGTGAGAGTAAGAGCTCAGGAAAAAAAAAAAACAGGAAATTGCTTTAAGTGAAAATATTTAGCCTTACCTAGATCATTTAATTTCTTACTATTTATAGAAATGAACTTGGATTCGCCTGCCAAATTAGGGGCCTGAGTGCGATTGATATCGAAATTCGGTGTGTGGTCAATGAGGAAGTGTGTGGCATGGCCTAGGCACGTAGCCCTTGAACTTATACCCACCAAGAGGTCTAGTCAATGTGCTTCATGAACGTTGATTAGTTGAACAATCTTCTTGGGGTTCCCTTCTTGCTACGTGTATGGTCGTGAGTAGTCCTCGGGTGGCGACGGAAGTACCCCTCATCAAAGTTAAAACTGAATTATATTACTTTAAATAAAATAAATAAATTAATTAAAACTTAATTAATTAACAAATAAGACTAATATTGTCCATCAAATTTTTTTATTAACATTTGTTGATTAATTTAATTCAATAAGATAAACAAAAAATTTACCAATTAATTAACTAATTAATATGTTATCTGTATTACGAAACATGGCTAGTTTGGTTGGTAAGAAAATGTATTCATTTTCTTGTCACTTAGGCTCGATCCTCCTGTGAAAAAATTGAAGAGTAAATTCTTAAAAACAACAGGCCAATGTGGAGAGGTGCGCTTTTAAAATTGTCCGAAATGATAATATTAAGGGCGCTCCCCACATTGGCCTGATGAATTCATAGTTAAATTTAAAATTAAATTTTTTTTTCCAGAGAAGTCGAATCCTAATTGACAAATAAATGAACACATTTTCTCACTTATCGGATTAACAAACTCTTGGCTTATTAAAAAAAAAAAACCTATAATCCTTTAAAATTTTATCAAATCCGGTAAAATTATCCAGGGAAAGGCGGTGTTCGCGGCCTGATAAGACGAATGGATGGAGCCTGGGAGATCATATTTTTTGGGCATTTGGATTCCTGCATTGTTTTGGAAGTAGAGATTACGGGTTTTACCTTGTGATCACCAAAGGCTGCATGAGAGTGATAGTGGAATCCGATTCTCAAGAAGCAGTCAACCTTATTAAATGTGACTGCCCGGACACTCATCTCCTGAGAAAATGAGTTATGGAATGCAAGTATATTTTTGAGAATCACGATTTTGAGTTTTAAGTCACCAGGAGAATCAACAACTGGTGTGTAGACTTTCTTGCCAAGATGAGATCGAATAGCAGAGCCGAGATGTACTATTTGGAGAAAACCCCTGAAGGGTTTGAGAGATTTTTGATTTCAAACTTGTATTCGGAGGCTTCCTCTCGTAGTTCCTAGTTTTTTTATTTTCTCTTTCTCCCAAAAAAAAAAAAAAAAAAAAAAAAAAAAAAAAAAAATCCGAAAGAAAATCCAAAATTTTAATCTGGTCAGCTCAAGCGACCAGATTAAAAATTAACGGCTACACAAGTAACGATGGAACCCCTGGAAGAGACGGCGATGAACACCGTCGTCGCCTGCGATCAGGGCGGCGGAGGCAAATGCCTCCGCAGTGCGGTGGTGGAGCTTCAGCTTCCTCTCGGGGACTTCGCGTCCACATTCGACCTCGAGAAGGCCGTGTGTAGCCACGGATTATTCATGATGGCTCCAAACCAGTGGGATCCGCTATCGAAAACCCTCCGACGACCTCTTCGCCTGAATTGCTACGACGACGCCACTGATATCCCTGTTTCACCTTCCGTTGACGTCCGAATTTCTCAGCAATCGGACACTTCTCATTTCCTTCGTATCGAAGTTTCTGATATCGATCATCTCTCTCCTCAGCAGGAGCAATCGTTGCTGGTTTGCTCTTCTTCTAAATTTCTACTCTCCCTCTGTGTGTGTGTGTGTGTGTTATTTTGTTATTTGAATTCGACTTAATTTCAGGCTCAAGTCAGGCGAATGCTGAGATTGTCGGAGGCGGAAGAGAGAAATGTGGTGGAATTTCAGGAGATTTACGGCAAAGGGAAGGAGAGGGGGTTCGGCAGAGTTTTCAGGTCACCGACATTGTTCGAGGACATGGTGAAGTGCATCCTCCTTTGCAATTGCCAGTGAGTCATTTCTAATCTGCCTACTAAAATCAAACTTCAGGCGATTTTTAATACTTTCAAATTGCTTTTTGAGATCTCCAAGACAATCAATTCAATGATTGTTAGTATAGATCATTGAGAACTGATCCATTTAAAAAAATTTCCAGGTTATATTGATGCATAAGTAAGCTTGTTTGAGTTTTCATATAAACTTGTGGTTTGTGCTCTTATCTGTGGTGTTGGAGCAAAGAGTAGAATTATGACTGTGACAATTATCATTTTGGTTTATAATAAGGTAGTGTTTGGTAGCAATTGAAGTTGGAAAAGGTTGAATGCAATTTTTTTGATTTTTACATGCATTCTGGGGGCTCCAATTCCATGATATCTTTTAGATTCCTGTCCCACATTGTTCACTTGAGAGTTTTCAAATCACTATACAAATCAAAAAAATTACTCCACTTGATATCATATGGTTTTAAATTGGAACCTACTAAGATGGTATCAGAGTAGGTTATGGAAATTTGTCTCTCATTCTCTCATTGTCAAATGATTCATGCACAACTTGCACATTTGTCATTATTAATCATTCGTGCAAACCGGGAGTTGCACTTAAGAGCGGGTGTTACATTCTTGTTCCACATCGATCATTTAAGAGTTCCCAAATCACTATATAAATTAAGGGAGTTACTCTCCATTTGATACCATATGGTTTTAAGTCCCTACCTAAGGGAAACAAGAAGGGAGGAGAAAAAAAAACCTTTCAGCCTTTCTAAACATTTTACTGCTTCTTTTGCTTTTAGCTACAAGATAATCAACCATTTCATACCATAAATATGCTCGAGTTAAAGGCTTAAAATGGCTTTCTACTCAACTGGATTTCCATCGATAGTAATAACAAATAGATTTTTTTTTTTTAAGAAGCTCGATGTCGTCTACTATATCTTACAAACCCGATTCTCTTTTTTAGGTGGTCTAGGACTTTGAGCATGGCTAGAGCCCTTTGTGAGCTTCAACTGGAAATCCAGTATCCATCTTCCTCCATACCAGTCATCCAATCCGATTCCAAGAGTTTGATAGCCGAACAATTCTGTCCAAACACACCTGCAGGAAAAGAATCAAAGCGAAAACATCAGATTCACCAAAAACCCAAAAAATTACCCGAAAGCAATGATTGTGCTGAATTAAGAATCCACTCTGCTCAAACCTTAGACCGAACCCATGAATTTCCTGATCCTAAAATCTTGGATCAAAGCCATGAATCGTACTTGTGCTCTAGGATTGGGAATTTTCCTAGCCCGAGGGAATTGGCGCGACTTGATGAAAAATTTCTGTCCAAACGCTGCAATCTTGGTTATAGGGCGAGTCGGGTGTTGAGTCTTGCTCGTGCTGTTGTTGAAGGCAGAGTTTCGTTGAGAAAACTGGAGGAAGCTTCCAGCAAACCGAGCTTGTGCAGCTACAATGAGCTTGTTGAGGAGCTGAAACAGATTTATGGGTTTGGTCCTTTTACATGTGCTAATGTCCTGATGTGCATGGGATTTTACCATGTAATTCCAACTGATTCTGAGACTATTAGGCACCTAAAACAGGTTTGCTTCTACTCTCTGTCTCTCTCTCTTTGATACTCCATTTGGTCGGAAGGATCAAAAATTGGAAGGAAGAAAATGTGGATTGATATATCCATCCTAGTTTCCATCCATGATGGGTGATTTTTTTTTCTCTTGTTTGGTACGAAGGATGGAAAAATTGTTTTCTCTATTTTTATCAATTTCTTGCTTCAAAACTGTAGTATTTCCTGTGTGACGAGTCCCTGCATATATAAATTATGTAAAACAAAATTTGTTTGAGTAGTCAATCTGTGTTTCAAATTTAAGGATCTGGTCTGCTTCAAGGGCATTTTAGTGTTTTTGTCAATTTCATTAAATTAAATTGAAAAAACTACTTTTGCTTTTCAATCCAAAGTTGAAGAGGTAGTGTCTATTTTCGAAGTACGTAAAGCGGAAATGGGTCTAAGTACACGGAGGTAAACTATAATACTTCTATTTCACTTTTCCTCCAGTTTTGAAAGGATGAGATTTTCTCCTCATTTTTTCCATCCTCCACTTTTTCTTTCCCTTAAGACCCAAACAAAAGAAAATCAATGTTCTTCCTTATTTTTCATTCACCTCTTTCTTTCCATCCTATAAAACAAAATGGCTAATGAGAGCTTTAATGGAATGTTTTTATATGGTATTTCAGGTTCATGCAAGAGACTCCACCATTCGAACTGTTGAAAGAGATGTTGAATTGATCTATGGGAAGTACTCACCGTTTCAGTTCTTGGCATATTGGTATGTATTTTTCACAACCCAGTTTTCTTTATTTAGGCGGCACGGTTTATAAAAAAATACTCGCGTTTTTTTTTTTTTTTGGTATTTAAAAAAATAATTTTAAATATAAAACGAATGCAAAAACATGATTTTGAGAACTTTTTCAAAGCAAAGTTAGAAATTGATAGAGATTAATGGATTAGGGGTTTTGCGCTGACATTTTTTCAAACATCTATGATATTTTTTTGGATTAAGAGATCACTTAGAGGTTTTTGGAGAAATTCCACTTTAGTCCCTCTACTTTCAATTTGAACACATTAAATCCTGAAATATTTAAATCAACACTTTGCACCCCTGTAGGTTTTTAAAGTAGAGGGGACAAAATGAAACAAAATCAAATATAA
Source organism: Eucommia ulmoides (assembly GCA_016647705.1). Taxonomy (NCBI): domain Eukaryota; kingdom Viridiplantae; phylum Streptophyta; class Magnoliopsida; order Garryales; family Eucommiaceae; genus Eucommia; species Eucommia ulmoides. The sequence goes on from CM028341.1 coordinate 6,045,818, forward strand.
GGGGATAAAAGGCAATTAACCCCAAATAATAATAAGCAAACGCCACCTTAGCGGACTTACTTCCCAAATCTCTTAGGAGTACACTAGAATATTTTGTTTCTCCATTCTGTCTTGACTCTGCAATTTCAGTTAAGAAGTTATGCTGATCTGTAGGGCCGATTTGATAACTATGTACTAATTACCGTTAATCTCGAATTCGTCTACCTATATATAAATATGTGTGTGTGTGTATATAATATATATGTTCTTAACATGTCTTTGATTAGGTCCGAGGTTTGGCATTTCTACGAGGAACGATTTGGGAAAACCAGCGAAATGTTGAGTTCAGATTACAAACTGATCACCGCCACCAACATGAGACCGAAGATTAACAACAAAAACAAGAGGGCTAAAATATCCTGAATTATTTGAAGATAATGGTAAATTACACTTTGACTCTTAATTTTTATGCATTTTTTGATTAATCCCTTAATTTTTAGTTTGTTTCATTTTGGACCATGTAATTTTAATTGCTTTTGGCTTTAAATGGTGCATCAATCCCATTTTTAACGGCCAAGAAAATTGGTCGGAATATCGTGGTGCACAATATTCCTCCGCCACCAACATATGAGACCAAAGATTAAAGACAAAAGCTTGAAGATCAAAACATCCAAAAATTTTGGAATATGAAGGTCAATTACACTTAAACCCTTAATTTCAACACATTTTCTAAGTAGTCCTTAATTTTTAATATGTTTTATTTTCGACCACGTAATGTTAATACGTTGTTCGTTTTAAACAATTCGTCCGTCCAATTTTGAAAGTCAAGACAATTGGTTGGAATATCGTCGTGCAATGATAAGACAGACAGACAAACCAACAAATATTGATGTTACATACAAAAGTAGTAGCGAGTTTATAAGGGCGATAGAATAGATGGACCGATAAACATGGTAGATTTAGTGATCCTTAACCAACAAATTATCCCATCTTTGTTGAGCTAGTTTCTTTAAATTGTCAATAATCATAACCAATTTTGTGTTGAGACGATTCACAAAGCACTTGGGCAACCATCCTGCTGGGTCCAACTGAAAAAAAATAAAATAAAAAATCATCAAATTAATATCAAAATTAACTAATTAAATTGAGAATTCAAGGAAAACGGGTGTATAAATTGATGATCTTTTTTCACTTTGCACCCTTGAAGTTTTAGAGAAATTCTATTTAAGGTCCTGTCTTCTCAATTTGAACACATTAAACCATAAAATATCTGAATTGTGTCAAATCAGTCATTTTGTCATTTTTATTATGGAATTTATCCACGTGGGTGATTCCGTATTTGCCATATGACTGATTTTCGTCATAAAAATAATAGAATTATCGATTTGGATTGACTTGACACAATTTAGATATTTTAGGATTTAATGTGGACTAAAGTAGAATTTCTTGAAAACTTGTGGTCGCAAAGTGCAAAACCTCAAATTTGAAATAAAGGCACTTTTGTCCGTTCATGTATCACTTAGGTGGAAAATTTAATTTTACACATTTTTCACATATTACGATAAGTCAAACAAATAAAATATATAAAAAAAAAAAGTTAGTTTTCCAAATTTATAGTAAGTGAAAGGAGATAGAAATATAGGTTTTGGAAGTAAAGGAGACAAAATGAAACAAGATCAAAGTAAGGGGGTAAAAGGCAAATAAACGCTAAAAGAATATAATGTATTATTTTTATTTTAGCCAAACAGAGCCTTAATATTACCTGGACAACATAGGTGACCAAACAAGAGTCATCTTCAAGCTTTTCCAAAACCCAGCCTGACTGCAATAAAAGCCCTCTGATAGCATTATTTTGCTTTGGATGCAATCCTGCTGCTATTTCTTTTGGCAAGGAAGCTACAGCCACTACCTGAAATCGTGTTATGTTAGTCCAAATTGGTAATTCCGTTATTTTTTATGATCGAAATCAGCCACATGTCAAATACGGAATTACCCAAATGAATTCCGTCATAAAAAATGAAGGAATAACTGATTTGACACGATTTGGATGCTTTAGGGTTTAATTTTTTATATATTTAACTTGATAACTTTAAAAAGTTAAAAGTTTTTTTTATTATCTATTTGAAAAAATAAATTTATAATTTTAAAGTTTATTAAACTTCATTTGTAATAAGTAGCGGAGCCCCGTTAGGCTGAGGGGGATTCAAGCCTCCCACCTCCTGCAACTCTTGAAAATTTTCATTTTTACACTTATATTTTTCTAAAAATTCAATTTAAATTCTTAAAATTTTACATGGGGCCCTCTTAATTTATGTAAATATCCAATAAACATCTAATTTTTTTAGTCCTCGCTCATCAATTTTCTAGATCTGTTGTTGTTTGTAAATATATTAATTATTAGGGTGGGGGATATTTAGGGAATTAAATAAAAATGGAGTGATATAATTGAAATAGTACTTTGACCCCTGTGAAGATTGTGAAGAGAGAAATTTTACTAATGGACCAATAAATAATTTTGAAATTGAAGGGGGTTGGAAGTGTAATTTACCAAAGTTCCATCGTCCATGGTTTCACGACGCTCGTAGACGATAAATTCTCTGTTTCTGAATAGAGGCTTTGAGGTCTCACCAAACCTTAACCTTATGATGCTCAAGTTTTCTTCCACTGCTCTTATATACTCTGCTTCCACCAAATCTGGGTCCCATTGCTGCTCCAATTCATAATAATAAAAAGTAATAAAAATAAAAATAATTTTTTACTTAAAAAAAAAAAAATTGCATGAAAGTTAAAAAAATAAAAAAAATAAAGGGGTTAATTGTCCTTTTACTTTGATCTTTGGTTCCTTTTTACTTTAAAAATCTGTACTTTATCCATTTTTACTTGTAATAAATTGAAAAATTAATTTTTATTTTTGTTTTTTTTAACTTAACTGAATATGCTAAAAAATAAATTAAAATTAATTTTTTTCGTCTAAATTTTATATAAAATGGACGAATTACCCTGGAGTAAAAAAAAAATAGAGATAGGGAGCTAGAGATTTTTTTTGGGGGGTTTAATACTTTAGATATTAAATATAAATTAATAAAAAAATAAAGAGAAATTAATTCATTTTATATTTTTTGAATAAAATATGACTTAGCCTTTAGTTAGTAGTAGGGGTGATGTTTAGATTTTTAAAGTGAAAGGGTTAAAATGAAACAAGATCAAAGTACAAGAGGATAAAAAGTAAGTAACACTAAAATAACAAGAAGACTAAGGAGCCAAGTTATTTTTTCTAATTTGGCTATGTTTCACTTTGAACCCTTGAAGTTTATATCTCTTATATATATATATATATATATATATATATATATATATATATTTTCCAAATATTAAATTATTATTTCTTTAAGTCTCTATAAAGTTCAAAAATCACTTTAATTGTTGGGTATTTGTCTTTCAATTCTCAAATTGTACTATTTTTTAATTAGTCAATTTATAAATTGTTGTTACAATTTATTGTAAGAATTAAAAATATTTAAATTAGGTAATTAACTATTTTAATTGTTATTTAGATTTTATTTTTTCAGAATTTAAGTAAAGTGAAACAATTGTTTTTTGATTTAATTAAATTATAGGTAAATAAAGAAATATATAAAAGTAAAATCTATTATATAAAACAAGACGGTTTTTTTGTTGATTAGGACAAATTTATGACTAAGATAAACAAAAATATGACTAGGACAAATAATTGCTGACTAGGACAAACAAATTTGCTGATTAGGATATTTTGCGAACACAAATTAATTGTCTAAAAAGAAATAAAGTTATATATATGTGGACGTAAACAGGACGGTATTTTTGTTGACTAGGATAAATTTATGACTAAGATAAACAAAACTATGATTAGGATAAATAATTGCTGATTAGGTCAAACAAATTTGTTGATTAGGATATTTTGCGGACATAAATTAATTTTGTCTAAAAAGAAATAAAGTTATATATATATATGGATGTTATGGTTCATAAAGACATATATAATGACAAAAAAAAAAAGTATATAATTTCTTGATTACTTAATCTCATCTCTCTATCTCTTAGTTCTCTCTCACATAATCTTAATTCTCTGAATAGAGACACCGAAATTAATGGAAAAAATTGTCACTTTTAAATCTATTATATTATAACAAATAAATTCCTAATTCCTAATTTATATCCACCTTTGATTATTTCCTCATTTTCCTTCTTTCTCACTCTCGCTCCTCTAATTATTTCCTTATTTTTTTCTCACTCCCCCTCGCACCATTAATTAGTCTCTCTTTTGTTGCTTTGTAATTGATAATTGGTACACACTCTCTCTCTCTCTTCACCACCCCACATCGCTCTCGACGCCTCCATCGCCGTCGCGCCTCACCATCTGCCGAAGGTAAGACTCCCTTCTTCTTCTCCTCCTTCTTCTACTCTTCTTCGTTGTTCACTTCTAATTGATTTGGTTTTCATTTCTTCGTTGTTCACTACAACATGATGATTACCGCTCCGTTACCGTCTTCATCTCCATCGCCGTCTCTCACATTGGCAAATCTATGAGGTACATTGTTCTCTAAGATCATATTATCTTCTTTTATTTCTGATTTCATTTTTTTTTTTTTTTGTGTGTGTGTGGCTTCTGAACATCGCCAGTGTCTCTACTATCGCCGGCCTCCAGAGGAAATCGCACTCTTCTCTCTCCCTTACGTCTTGCAATTTAGGGTTTGGCAAACGACCACTCTCTTTGTCGTGTTGCAAATCGCACAATCTTTAGGTAAATCGTTGTTTTCTTCTCTGCATACCTGCAATCTTCTCTAAATCGCACAACCTTGAAGTTGCGATCTTCAAATCGCACATTCATCTAATCTGTATCATTATCTTATTCGTAATTGTTTGATTTAGTTATATTGTTGTACTCTTAGTTTAATATTCGTGATTTCAGGGTTTAATTCGACCCTACTGATTTAGGGCTCATCCTCAATCTGTTCCTGTTCAATTTTGTTGCAATCTCCTTCTGATTGGCTCGATCTCTAATTTTGCAGTGCCCCATTATTTTTTTCCCTTCTACGGTGTTTTGTCTATCGTCCTATATGTAGGACACGGTATCAGTTTTACGTGTTATAATTGGATTTTTAAAGTTCAATTGATTACTGCTTTAATTCTTGAACAAATTTGGTTATTTGGTGTCTAAGAAGCTTGGAGCCCACACTCCGAGTACCTTGAAGGTGTTGGTTCTTCAGTTAACGTATAAATACTATGCATGAGCTAGGGAAGGAACTTCAGTCTATTTAACAAAAATAGAATGCTTGAAATTAACCAAGGATTAATCATGTGGTTTGATTGTGATTTTTCTCCACCTGTGGTCATGTTTCCAATTTCATTACTACCATCTCTTTAACTGCAGTTTACCCTTCAATTCAAGAAATAAAAATTCCTAACAAAAAGAATATTAGATTTATTTTTTCTTCAAATTTTGTTTTGTTAAAATAAATTAAAAGACCTATACGACCTTCCATTCTTTAACAATGGATTGACGAAAATAAGGGTTTATGATGTAATATTTGCAGGTAAAATAAGGGATCATAGCAATGGAAATGTAGCAGTTGATTCTTATCTTTAGTACAAGGTAATTAAATGTTAATTATCTTCAAATTATATCTCTACATCTCTCTTTGATAGTGTAACTTCAAAACATAAAATGATATATCAATGATATGGAAATTAATTAACTGTTTTTGGAACACCTAGACATATCTTCCATCACATGGAAAACTAAATTCGAAAACAATTCTAAGAAAATAAAGATTAAAATGTTCTTATAGAGCAAGCTAGAAAGATTAGCATGTGAAAATACAACACAAATGTATATTGTATTTTTGCAACACCATTCTAGTATCACCCCTACAGTAAAGCTATATATGCACCAAACATACTTGCCACGTGCATAAAGTTTGCATTATGCACTTCTTGATAGGAAATACTATTCCTGGACGAATTCAATTACATATGCAGATTTTTCGGAAGATTGCAAGTCCCATTAATAGTTTTTCAAATGATTTTTCTGCAAATGTGAGTGAATTATGGTTTATTTCATTAGATTATTGTTGTTCACTTGATTTATTGAAACGATGTTGGTCTAACTTGGGTTTAGGATGTTCCTAGTGGTCCGTAGATTGCATTTTTCGTGCTCAAATTTCTATTTACTCAAATTTTTCACTTATTGATCCATACATGTGTTTTTGTTTTTTGAACTTGCAGTTGTTTGTGGTGCACATTTTAAAATTTCGGAGCCATTTTTCTATCTTGGAAAATCTAGGTGAGGTGACTACAAAAGTGTAGTATTATACTTTGCTTCTTTTTTTTTTGGATCGGAATATCAGTAATTTTTAACATGGACTTATATTACTAAGTTTATAATGTACATAATTAATTGTTTTTATTAATTGTCGTACTGTTAAAGTTCATGATTGTGTTAATTATTGTCGTGATTGTTATTAGTCGTGTTTGTTAGTGTCGTGTTATTTTGAAATAGGAGTTGAGAATGTAGAATGTCATATAAATAAAGGGAGCTATGTCTAAATTTTTGTACATTAATTATTGGTTGTGTTTATTTGAAAATAAAGTGGTTTATATCAAAATATTCTAAAATTTTTATTAGTCATATTTGTCTATGTTGTGTTCATTACAAAAACAAGAAACACATGAGTTGGTGATTTGGAAATGTTATAAAAATAAATGAGATTATCTCAATTTTTTTTTTCACTATATTATGTCTTTTTTTTAAAACCTATGCCATCAGGCACGTGTCATTTAAGAATGTAATATACATTATTTGTTAGTGATAGTATTTAAATATTCATTATTGTTAATGTAAGTTAGGTAGGTGTAGAATGTTGTACAAATAGAAGAGATTTATGTTAAAAGTTCTTTTTTTAAGTTCAATATTTTTACACCCGTGCCTTCAGGCACAGGTTATACGTTAGTCTATTAATAAATCAAGACGATTTTTTGTTTTTAAAAAATATCTTTTTGAGTAATTGCTTGAATTAATTTGAGTGGAATGGATGGTTGGGATGAGTTGATGAAATATTTAGTGGAAATTTTTTGCTTCATACTCCCGTTGCAATTGAGATTAATCTCATATGTATATATAATTATTAAATATTTTATTATTTTTTAACACATAAATTGAAAAATTAATATTGTATCTTTAGGTACAAGAAATCCATAATAATTTATAAAAATGATACTTTAGAATAATATTCACCTTAGCCGCGTCAATGGCGTTGGCGACGGTGATGAACTGTTGGGGCGACACCGATCTCAGTAGTCGGTGGCTCCGGAAAGTGTGAAACGAACCGGACCTTCGTTTTGAAATTTCAACTCCGTCATCAACTGCCACCACCTTCCACCCATCACCGTTGGCACCACTGCCAGCAGCGAAGGCGAGATTCCCAACTCTGTTGGAGTCCGACGCCGATAGAAGTTCTTGAATGCAACTCTCACTTGCAAAGAATACATACCTCCTCAATGAATCCTCACTAATTGACCTTAATTTTTTACCAAAAAATATTTTTTTTAGTAATAATTGAAAAATATTTTTATTTGAGAAAGAAAAAATTAAAATATTTTTAATTCTCAATTTAGAAATTAAATTATTAATGTTAAAATAATTGAAAAGTGTAATATTGAGAGAGAATATGAGACAATTGTATCGCTAAGCAAGAATTAAGATTTAAATATTGGGCTTCAAGTAACCTAATAGATCAATATTTGCTATCTAACCTTTTTTTATTTTTGGTTTCAATTATATTTTTTGGTATAATTAGAGTATAGTATAATTAATAAATTTGATTAAATCAAATAATTGGTTTTTATGTCAAACAAATAATATATAAATTCAATTAAATAATAAATAAATCAAAAAATTATTAAATTATCAAATATCATATAATTAATTGAATACAATGACTTAGACAACCAAACATGATTCTTTTAACAAAAAAATTTCAAGATTTAAATATAGTTTTGAAGTGAAATAAAGTAAAAGGGGTCGAAATATAAATTAAATTTAGGTCAATGACCAACTTTGAAAATTTCAAAGTTTTGTGGTACCATATGTAATTTTTCAATGATATTAATTACAAATCCAAATATTAAGAAGTACGATATTTCGCTAGAGAGAGAGAGTTGAACTCTAAAGTTTTTATATAGAAGATTAAATATATATATCTATTAGGCTACGTTTTGTAAGTGTCTTTTTTTTTTTTTTTTTCCAGTTATTTTGGATAAAAAAAATTAAAAATAATTTTTGAAAATTATTTGTGAAATACTTTTTCAATAATGGTATAAAAAGAAAAGAGTTTTCACACTTTGTGCCGCAAAAACTTGGCCATTATTTCACTTTTTCCTGTGGTTTCAATTTGAACAAACAACGCTTCGTAATGATCCCACTTCATTCCTAATTAATAGCTCCACTAAAATTTTGGATAACAAAGAGTCAGTTACTGTATACCCAATTAATTTGAAGAATACCTTAATGGCATGTTTGGTTGAATGGAATCGAGGGCGGAATGAAATCGCATTCCGCCCTCGATTTTTATTCCGTTGTTTGATTTTCCAATAGAATCTTTCGTGATTCCATTACAATGAAATTGGATGGAATGGAATTCTAACCCAATGGAATCAATACCTTAAATTACATGATAACCCTTGTAATTAAACCCTTGAAAATTGAGAATAAAAACAGAAATTAGAGAATATAAATTGAAATTAGAAAACAAAAAGTTGGGAATAGAAATAGAAAATTGAGAACAGAACTAGAAAATTGAGAACAGAAACTGAAAATTGAAAATAGAAACAGAAAATTGAGAACATAAATCTAAAATTGAGAACAAAAATAGAAAATTAGAGAACAAGAAATTGAGAACATAAACTAAAAATTGAGAACAAAAATATAAAATTAGAGAACAAAAAATTGAGAACGAAAACTGAAAATTAAGAACAAAAATATAAAATTAGAGAATAGAAACAGAAAATTGAGAACAAAAATATAAAATTAGATAATATAAAATTGAGAACGGAAACCGAAAATTGAAAATAAAAACAGAAAATTGAGAATAAAAACAAAAAATTGAGAACATAAACTGAAAATTGAGAATAAAAAATAGAAAACTAGAGAACGGAAAATTGAAAAAGGAAACTAAAAATTGAGAACAAAAATAGAAATTAAAGAATAGAAACTGAAAATTGAGAACAAAAATAGAAATTAGAGAACAAAAATTTAAAATTGAGTTGAATAGTGAAATATAGTAAAATGAGGAAAGGAATAAAATAGTAAAATATAATAAAATTTTATTATAACCAACCAAGAAGAGAATGAAATAATAATTTTATAAGGCCAAAATAGAAATTTTACTATATTTTACTATTTCATAATAATAATTTTATAAGGGCAAAATAGAAATTTTACTATATTTCATTATTACATTCTTTCTTTCATTTCATACCAATCAAACAAAAGAATGGAATAATGATTTCATTCTATTCCTTCTCTCATTCTATTTCTTCTTTCATTCCATTCTACCCTCATTCTATTCTGTTTAACCAAACATGCCGTAAGGGTAGGAAAACTTTATGTATGTATATTTCTGAGTATTTTATAAAATAATTGATATATATATATATATATGTGTGTGTGTGTGTGTGTATTTCAGAGTGTACCCAACTAAAATTTTGTTAAAAAAATGTATATAACGTATATTTGTGAGTATTTCGACAGGAAAGAGAATAAGAGGGAGGGAGGGAGGGAGGTAGAAGAGGGGAAGAAAGCGGATAAAAATACCCATAAAATCCCTTCAAAATAATCACATGCGCGGCAATTGACTATCTATAGTCCAAGAGTAATGGGATATGATTTGGACAGTAGTGGGATGATTAGGAAACTTTAAGATGTGACGTGTTTAAATTGAAATCACGGGGACCAAAGTGAGATTTGGGTAAAAAACTTCATGGTTAAAAAGTCTGAAAAACCCTAAAAAGATCCTTGAAAATATATGATGACTACTACTCACCATGATCTGGAGCAACTTGATGGACTACTGTTGTTCATCATCTCAAAAGACGAATATGAGTTCACACACATATATATACTTTCTAGCTAGTTTTCTAGAGAGAGAAAAACAAGTACAGAGAGAGAGAGAGAGAGAGAGAGAGAGAGAGGCGACGATAAAGATTGATATGAGTTTACTATGTATGCTTTAGAGAGGGAGATGAGTTTATATATATGTGTGTGTGTGTGTGTATACATATATATATATATATATATAGAGAGAGAGAGAGAGAGAGAGAGAGATGGGTTAAATGCAGGATTAGAAGAAGTGGGTTGAGCTGATGGATGCACATGGGATTGCCAGAAGATTAGAAGATAACCTCCCTCCCTCCCTCCATGATTATACATATACACTTCTCTCTCTCTCTCTCTAGAACCAGCACTCCATGTGCATCATCTTCCCCACTCTTTTAACAGTTGGAGGAGGAGCTCTTTCAGAAGCCAAGATTCTCCGCTTTCGACAAATTACACTCCTAACCCCTTAAGTTATTTTTTCATAAAATTTTATGTTTTCATATTGGTCCCAAGATTATCGTTTTCCATTTTGATTAGTCCACTATTTTTTATTTTTTTTTGAATTGTATATATATATATATATATAAAGGGTATAATAGTCATTGATGGTGATGGATTTGGTCATGGGCCGTGCAACGGAAAGATCCAAGGATTCCTGAATGGGCTTGGGGTCTCTACGGGTCAGAAAGGCCCAAAGTCACCATGGCTAACGGTCCTAAGCCCTAGGGGAGAGCAGAAAGCTCCGAACAAGCCCATGAATACCCGAAACCCAGATCTGCACATGGGTCGGGTCGAAGGGGTGAAAGTTCATTAGAGAGAGTCACGCTGTTATTGCCTATAAAATCTTATATGATTGAAATTGTAAACACAAGATAATAGTGCTTGGAATGAACACAATAAAAACCCTTACCGTTTTGGGGGGAGAAATTAGTGAAATTCATAGTGTGGGGGTCTAAAGTGTGAAATTTGGATTATAAAATATAATATTTATCATTCTATATATATAGAGAGAGAGAGAGAGAGAGAGAGAGAGAGGGAGGAGAGAGAGTCGTTTAGAATAAGGTGAATCATTCATTCATAATTAAACCTAAAGTTGGCTGTTTGTGGGCGACAAGAACAAAAGCTCCCACACCTAAGTTGGGCCCTCCATCACGTGCTGGGGAAAGCCCAAATTTGGAATCTATTTTTTAAAGGGTAAAATTGTCAATTCGCCCTCCAATTATACTTTATACTTCTCTATTATTATATTATTACTTTTTGTACTTAGCTGATTCAGAGTAAAATGTAACCGCTGCAATTTTTTTTTTTTTTTAATTTATTTGTTTATTAAAGTTAACCATCAAAGCTTGAAAAATCAAAAAATAATATTGATAATTATATTCTAAGGTCAGGTCGGATAACATCCATTTGCTCTTCTTTTTTATTTCTTTCCTTTATTCCCTCGAGTCGAGTAAGGTATAGGGATAAATTTGTTATTTTGCGAAGTTCTGTTAATTATTTAACTATTGCACTTAAATCTAGATTAGACGATAAGTGTTTCGATCAAACTACAATGAGTAAAGTGTTTCTAACTGTATTGTAAAATTTAGGAAAACTTTTTGAGAGATTCCAAAATTTCAAAAATCACTTTCTAGGTCCCATCTAATGTGTAAAAAAATCACTGTTACAGGACTTCATAAAGTAATGTTTTTATGGGATGGGACCTTTGGGAAAAATTTCTTAAAATTTATTAGAGTTGATGTCACAGTGATTTCAACATTTTTTTTAATTATAAATTTGGAGAGATTTTAACGTTTATATTCACGAACTTAATTATTATGTGGAGCCAATACTATATATGGTAGATTAGACAATTTAATGTAGTTGATTATGTTTTAAATTATATAAAATTATTTTTTTATTAAAATAATATAAAAAATTTCCTTTAGACATGGGTTATTAATAGTAATTATATAGTTTTAATATAATATGGCCTACACATTAAAGTGATTTATTAAGTTGGTCTAGTAGATGGAAAATTAATTGAGGGATAAAAAAAATATTTTCAATAAAATAGTAGGACTTATATAATTGATTTTTTTTTTCTTTAAAAAATAAGGATAAAAGTGAAAATATATACAACAAAAAATTTGGGTGCCTTGGCTTTCTATAGTGCCGTCCATTACTAAGGCTTAGTTTGGTCCCTCTATAACTTTTCAAAAAGAACTGCTAAAAATGAGCAGTTAAAACGGATATGTTGAAAAAAAACTGTGATATGTTTGATAAATTTGTCAAAAAGAAACTGTTGAAAAAGAAAAGCGCACAATAAGTGTTTGGTTAATATTTTTGTAAATACATTAAAACACTATTAAATTATAAAAATAGACTTATGGTACATTTTTTTTTTCTTTCTAATATTAACTAAGTATTAAGAAAATTACACATAAAAGAAATATTTGCTTGTATAAATTTATGATTAATATAAAATTTTACAGTTGAAAACATTTGAAATAAAATAAATATAATTTTTTTAAAGCATATTACATATTTCAAATAAAAATATAAAATATCATTACATAAAAAAATTAAATATAATTTCGTTTAAGAAGATAAAAATAAGGATAATCTTGTCTTATAAAGTTTTATCAATTAAAAAAAATACTTTTAAAAACAGTCTCAAAAAGAAGAAAAAAATCCCTTACAGTTTTTTTGAAAAAACTGATTACAGAAGAAATTTACAGTAGATTTCTCTTTTTCAAGAAGGAAAAGAACTCAAAAAAAGAGCCAAACTAAACCTAAGTTTCTCTTAAATTTGGCTATACAATTAAACAAATTTTGGCTATTCAATTTAATGGGAGACACAAGTATTACACAAATACATGCTAAATCTCATTTTGCACCCCCTAACATGTTGGTGGGATCTCATTTTGCCCCGACATTTTAATTTTGCAATGTGATCCTTGAAGTTTACTTTTTATTCGATTAATTGATTTCAGTAATTTTGTTTTTGCGTAGCGACACTCGTACTTTAAATGTGCAAAGTGCAACATAATATTTTTTTTCATTGTATTATTTTGGTAGTACGACTAATTTTTGACAATAAAATTTATTTGGATTAGACAAATGGATCAAATTGATACAAAAAGTAAACAATAAACAAACAAATTTCGCCAATTAAAATAAGGGATAAAATAAGACCGCATCTAAACATCACGAGTGCAAAGTGCAATTTAGTCACAAATTTATTCATGGAAGTCCATATTACATTTTAATATTTATCCTATCAGAATTTGAAAGTAGTGGTAGAGCCCAAAAATTAATCGAGCAAGGGCACAAAATAACGATAAAAAAAAAATTGTGATTTTTTAGTAGAATTTTTCGATGAGGCTTTCACATAAAATCAATTAACTATTCATTATTCAATTCTAGTTTTAGGAAAAAATTATTACAAACGAAAAATAAGACGATCGAGAAATTATTCAAATAAATTTTAGAGAAGAGGGAAAAGAAATTTGTAAAGTCAAATCTACATGTAAAGAGCCCAAATACATGACCTTAACAATTCTAAATTCTTCTTCTTCTTCTTCTATTATTGTTATTTTTTTTTTTTTAAATTCTAAATCCCAAAACCAACAATCCTAAACTAATTAATATCCACAAATTTAATCAAAAATCTTAAACCTAATGATATTGTTCAATACAATCCTTAAATGTATGTTCAATACAATCCTTAAGTGATTATTCACCACAATTCTTAAAATCACCATATTTTTAGCAAGAATTATTTGAAGTGTCCTCTTTAATTCTTTATGCTTTATCACTTTGAAACTCGGCTTTGACACTTTATTAGGAAAGTGAAGATAAACTTAGTGTCAAAAACCATTAAATCTATAACAAAACCACTAAATCCACAACATTCTTTATGCCTTACCCATCTTAAAATCATCATCATATTTTTAGCAAGAATTTTTGACTTGATCATATCACGTTGGTCCTTATGATTTTAATTTGTACACATAACACCCTAATTTTTTTAATCATCTCTCTCTAGTCCAAATCATTATACTCGTTCAAATTTTTTACTGCAAACAGCCATGTGCCATGCACCTAAAAGCTTTTATTGGGTTTGGTAGACACTTTCAACCTCCTCCTGTTTTCCACCACAATCAACAAATTTTCTTCAAGTGTAAAAAATCCCTTAAAAGCAGTCATCTGATAGATGTGACTGTTTACCATCCAGAGTTATAACGTGGATAATGAGTTAGATGGATCGATTACGAAACTTCAAAGGTGTTGTTATGTGTCTAAATTAAGACCCAGAAGGACCAAAGGGAGATAGTACTCAAACTTGAAGGGTACAAAGTGTAAAAAACCCTTTGTTTTTAGTTCCAACTTTAAGACAAAATTTTTGAATCATCTATATATATATATATATATATATATATATATATATATTCATGTATTGTTTTGGCATGTTATATATACGGTTAAGTAGACTAGGTGTACTTGCTACCACCATACATATATATATATATATATATATACATGGATTAATATATGTACAAATTTGAGGTCATATTTGATTCAATTATTAGTTTGTTTGTCTAAATCGTAAACCGAGTTTTGGAAGTATTGTGTTGCAGGGCATGGTGTCATAAAAGATTCCAAGACAAGCCTTAAACTTTGAAAGAAAACCAATCCATTAATGAAAATGGCATAGATCATAAATTTTTATTTCTTGCATCACCATTTTAAAATGTTTACATCCCTAAAAAATGAACATAGTCTGAAAATAGTTGCGGTATAGTAATTGAGAGATGGAATATGAGAAGATTGTACATATGTGAAAGACACAGTTTTAAGAGATGTACAAAAGTGTATATATATGGATAATGAATCAACCTAATGGATCTATGGTTTAACCTAATGGGTCAAAACTCATACATATATATATATATATATATTAACATTTTTCCTCAAATTCAAGGTGGTAAAGCAGACGTGAATTTGATTTTAGAAACCAAAGTGTGAAAACGTCTGGGTGGATGAACCTTGGTTAAAATGTTTGTTGTCTGATTAGCAGAGCTAAAGGAGTGGAGGCAAACAACATTCTAGAAAATGTGATGACGGATGAAGTGATAATAGTATAATGTCTATAGGTGGAGACTCCCATGTCAACGAGGAGCCAATGAAGAGAAAGTAATTCTTGTTGTGTATTAGCGATAGCACAATATTGAGCTTCGGTATTGGAGTAGGCAACTACGATTTGTTTCTTAATGATCCAGGAAACGAGAGAGTTTCTCAATCAAAAATAATAATCAATAGTATCATGTCTGTAAGTGGAATCTCTAGCCCAGTCGGTATCAGAATAAGTCTGTAAGGTAGGAGTAGACTGATCTGGGAATAAAATCCACAAAACAAGGTGCCTTTAACACACCGAAGAATGTGAAGAATAAACGAGTAGTGAGTGGTCCAAGGAGCGAACATGATATGATTGACTTGATGAACATCATAGGCAATGTTTAGGAGAGTAACAGTGTGATATACCAAACTTCCAACTAATCAATGATAAAGAGTGACGTCTAAAAGAATGGGAGGCATCTAGTGGAATAAGTTTGATATTCGACTCACGAGGAGTTTCAAACGTGGTGGAGTCAGCGATGCCGACCTTGGAAAGGTAATTAGAGGCATATTTAACCTAAGAGAGAAAGTATATGTCTGAGCTAGATAAAACTTCGAGGCCAAGAAAGTAGGTGAGCATACCAAGACTTTTCATCTCTAATTGATTGCTGAGAAAAAAATTTAGTTCTTCAATACTACATATATCATTCTTTGTAATGATCATGTTATCAACACACAATAAAAGAAGGATAATCCCATTGTACTTTGGCCCCTGAACTTTTTAAATTCAGTATTACTACCCATTCTTTTTTTAATGACTCTTCTAACATCAATTCTCTATTGTCATGACCCATTAGGTTCATACCAAAAGCTGGATGATGAAAATAATTAATTAATTATTTCATCAATCAATAAAAATTAGAATAATTCTAGTTTTGCCCTCTAGAATTTTTTTTCCCTTAAGGCATTTTCTCTGACTGTGAGTTACATCTATCCACGTATCACAACCACATCCAGTTGACAGGAATTTAAACAAGAGAGCTTCCTCAGGTATGATATATGTATTCCACGATCTCTTTATCTGTGTACTTGAAAGGACCAACATGATAAAGTTAAGTAAAAAAATTCTAGTTCAATCATATATATTTTGATTGATAATATAATGTGTTGTGCAACCGAATGGAATCTCATCCCAATCATCACACTGCTCTAGCTAGAGGTTTGAGTAAACTATATTAAAACAAATCACATAGGTCACGTGTCTTTTTGCTAAGAGTGATATATCCCTTCTTGCATACTTGTATATTCACATGCATGACTTACTATACATAATGAATACTTTTGAATTCTCTTGACTAGAGATCAACACTTAGTGTTATAAAAGTATAGCAACCCATACATGTAATACATAATACCCTAAGTACAAAAGTTCACGTGATACAATCATATCTTAGATATCTTATTTTCACTTAAGCAAAATCTGTGTAGGATATCAAGGATGGTCACATTCAGTCTCTTACTACTCTTAGTAAATTCCCTTGTAGATGTTCTACTATCTCATACTAATGGAGTGAAACTCACAATTCTCAAAGAGAAAATATCGGATCAAGCTAGCCTATATTATTCAATACCCTTTTCAATAATCTAATATTGATTATGAACAATTAAAAATATCGAGTTATCAAATATCTTTGGTCTCTTCTTATTTAATCACATTAAATAATTGGACATTTCAACTTATTATTCTAGGTCTACAACGATAATGATATAATCATAATAATAACATCAAGAATACCTTTTATTAATACTTGAGATTGGAATGTTTTATATATACATTCTCAAATGTAATTTATAAGATTGACTTAGGGCTTACATCCAATAATCTCCCACAAATACTATATCTAATCGGAATAGTATCTAATACCCATCTTCAAAAGATTTAGGTCTAACTACTATAAATTCATAGCCTTAGTGAGTGGATATGCTACGTTATCCACTATGTTTACTTTCCTAATATCGACATCGTTCTTCTCGATGATTTCAAGAATCAAATGGAAATGTCGCTCTATGTGTTTGGATTTCTGATAAGATCTTGGCTCCTTTACTTGAGCTATATCACCATTGTCATCACAATAGAAAGGTATTGGTAAATCATAATGGTTGAAACCATTTGAAGTTTAGAAATGAATTTCTTAATCCATACAACTTCCTTAACTGCATTGGAAGCGGCTATGTACTCGACTTCAATAGTAGTATCCGTATTTATAGTTTGCTTACAACTCCTCCAGATGAAGGTCCCACTATTTAGGATAAATACATATCCTAAGTTGACTTCGGGTTATCCACGTCGAATTGGAAATTCGAATCAGTATAACCTTCAACTCGTAGTCTCCCTCTTCCATAAACTAGAAATTTATCCTTTGTCCTTTTGAAGTACTTGAAGATAGATTCACAACCTTCTAGTGTTCCATTTCTGGATCCGCCTTATATCTGCTGGTCAATCCAACAAAGTAATTAATATTGGGCCTGGTACATTGCATTGCGTACATGAGATTTTCAATTACCAAAATATATGGAATCCTACTCATCGCAATTTTCTCTTCATAAGAATGAGGACTTATCTTCTTAAAGATATAAATTCCATTCTGGACTGGTAGATAGTCTCTTTCAGAATTCACTATGCTGAGCATTTTATCTATGTACACAGATTTAGGATAAACCTAGCATCATTTTATATCTATCTCTATAGACGTTCGTGTCCAATATACAAGATGCTTCTCCCAAATTCTTCAAGAAAAAGGTTTGATAAAGCTATACTTTTGTAGTTGATAACATTCCTACATCATTTTCAATCAGTAGAATGTAGTCGATGATCTCTTAAACTTACATAGATCTCTCATCCGAGAAGTCTTCTTTGAGGCACTTCAATGACTTGTAAACGCTTTTTAGTGGGGCAATCACGAATGAATACACTTGTCTTGGTGAGACAAAGTTTAACTTTGTTGTGACCCAGGACGGAAGGAACTTTATGACGATTGGAGAGGCATTGGCGGGGGATGGATGGCAAAAACAATGATGAAGAAGAAATGAAGAATATGAAAAAAAAAAAAAAAAAAAAAGCAAAAAACTAAAAAAAAAAAAAAGCAAAAAAAAAAAAAAAAAAAAAAAATAAAGAACAAAATAACTTTGTTGAATGTCGAGTGCACATTATTGTTTTTCCATCTATTTTGGATGAAAATATTAATAGAATGATTATTTAAAACTAAGTGCATGCTTAGAGAGTTTAAACTGAAATGCACTAAATTTATTAGAGCATATAAAAATGTCTCAATACTTAAAAATAAAATTTGCTCAAAAAATAAGAAAAAAAACAAAAAAAATTGAATAATTTTGTTCTGTTTTTTGTATTTGTTATAAAAAAATGTGGACGTAGAAGAAAACATATTTTGTTATTTCGTATTCAAATTTGGATTTTGGTTACAAAAAAAATTGGGAAAAGAAATAAAAGTCTGAAAATAGAATCATTAAAGAAACACCACCTAAAAATCAATGGGAAAGCATATCATAACAAAA
Organism: Eucommia ulmoides; assembly: GCA_016647705.1. NCBI lineage: Eukaryota > Viridiplantae > Streptophyta > Magnoliopsida > Garryales > Eucommiaceae > Eucommia > Eucommia ulmoides. The sequence continues at coordinate 6,064,602 of CM028341.1, forward strand.
TTAGTCTTCCCAAATCCAAGACTCTTCATCATCGTCATCTTTGTTATCTTCTTTGTGCACCTTGAGAGTCAATGCTTTCTTTTGGTTTGAATTTGACTTTTTCTCATCTCGCCTCCTTTGATGGAAGGCTCATGAGTGGTGAGGTTCCCGACCAACTCGTCAATGGTGTATGACCTTCGATTCCCACGTCTTGGAAAATAATCTCAGAATTTTTCGTACTCTATCAGTCATCAAGAACGGGCTCCCGAGAGTGCTCAAAATTTTGCATTTATTCATGACCCGAGTGCTCATCTCCTAAATCGTCTCAACTTCGCTCATCTGGAAAAGCTCGCATTCATAGATCATCACATTGATATCTGATTCTTTGACCTGACTAGTTCCTTCAAGCATAATCTTGAGCATGTCCCATATTTTTTTTGGCAGACTTGCAACCGAAGACCTTGTTAATCTCATTCATCTCCAGTTTTTGCGTTTAAAGCCTTTCGTTTCCTAATCTCGTCTCCATGGTGGTGAAAGTTATTTGTTTCTCTTGGATTAGTGTGAGAAATTAGTGAAGTTAAAGAGTTTACACAAAAATTATTGGTATATTATTCAAATATTCATTTACGTGGAATTTAATAATGGATTTTTTTATTGTATACCCCTTACTAAAGAGTTAATGAAACATTTTAAACATTCATGTTGTAATTTAGTCATTTTTTAAGACATTCTTAGTGTATATTTCTTGACAGTTAACAAAAAATAGTGGATGGACATTTATACCTATATGAGGGAGATAACTATAGAGAAACCCTAAGAATGTGTTCTCTCTTTCTCTCTTCATTTTTTAGTCGCATCTCTTTGTCTTCGCCACCACCTCTGCCTCCACTTCTACCATTGCTACTTCCAACCCTTTCTTTCTCTTTCTATTTTTCACCGCAAGCCCCACCATCACCACTGCACCGAAGTTGAAGCCAAGCAAGCCAACTTCATTGCCACCTCTGTTCATATCCATCACCGCCGTACCCCTAGATTCCAAATCTGGAAACTTACTTCACTCGTCGTCGCATTGTTGAAAATCCTCCGATCATCCACTGAAATAAATTGTCGTTCGTCATCGTTGTTCGCCATTCGCCGTTCTTGACATCCGTTGGCCACTGCCGTTATTAACATTCATCCACTTCTGTTCACTATCATCACCGTCGTTGAAGCCAAGCATGGAAGAAATTCACATATCTGTAAAAGCGACGAAGACAATATTGTTCACCACCGCCGTTCTCCACCACCTTGACGAGATACCGCCGTTCATTGTACCGACGGTTCACAATTGCACAGATTTTGTCCATGTTCACCCTTTGTATTGAAGGTTCTGGTTATTAGTTACGTTTGTACCCCTTGGTTTTAATTTTAACTTCTTTTTTTTTTTTTTTTTATACTTTTCCCCCTAGACATTCACAACTATTTAAATAAAGGTGTAAATGTTTATATTAGTGATTGTTATGAAATTTTGCCCTTTTTATAGTAATGTGAATGTTTATACAAGGGATGTCAATAATCTGGTTTCGGTTCAATTTCATACAAAACTAAAACCAAAATCAAAATTGTTAGACATGTACAAATCCAAAATCAAAATCATCGTTTTTTAAACAGTTTTAAAATCGAACCGTTTAACTTTATACAAAAATCAAAACCAAAACCGCGAAACCATTTAAGATTTTTTAATTTTATAAAAAATCAAAACCACAATATCGCGGACCGTAGTTTTTTTTATATATAAACAATAACATAATTGAAATATAAAATATAAATTCTAAAAAATATTCAGAGCATTAACAATCAAACATGAAATACAATTAAAATCAAAACATATATAGAGATGAATTGTAAAATAAATCGACATTGTAAAATGAATCTACTTGTGAAATCGATGATGTTGGAGATGAGCCTGGGTCTGTATGCTACGAAGCTAACAATGAGCTTGGAGACGGGCCTGTAACATTGACGCCGATGGAGACAAGCCATACTGCTGAGGTTTAGATCTGGTGGCTGCAAAGTTGGCAATGGTGGTTGTGACGCTAACTACAGTGGTGGCTTTTGAGGGCTAAATTTGGTGGGTCTGCGTGGTGGCTGGTAAAGATTATTACATGTCAATTGTTGGTGGAAATGCTAAAATTTCAAGATAAATATTTAAATAACCATGGAATAAAATTAATAACTATTAAATAATATTAATGTAAATATTAATTATTCATGTAAAGGCATCAAAAATAAATTATAAAAAATTATGTGAAGTAAATTAAGTGTATACTAAATCAGAAATGTGACGTTAACGTTAACGTAATAGAAAATAAAAAGTAGCAGTGACAAAATGTGTTAACGTTAATGTAACAGAAATAAAGAAGAATAGCAACAAAATGTATTAACGTTAACGTAACATAAACGGTGTTTTAAACTCTACATAAAAACTTACTTGGATGTTCAAATAACGAATTGAATTGAAGTAAATCGAGACTAGAGTTTGACTCTATACCCTTAAAATAGATTCGCGCCCCCACACTGGTGCTAATGGTTGAATAAACGTCTGCCTCCCAAGGTACAACGATCTTCAAGTTTTTAGTACAAGCACTTGAAACCAAAAACTTCGGCAAACTAGACTTATACTTAAATTCTCACAAAATTTTAAATGATATGTGCTTTGATGGTGATATGAAGTGATAATGTTATAAATCAGACTAATAAAAATGAATTAAAAATCTCCTATTTATAGAAGATCAAAAGCCACCATTGAATTGATGCAACATTAGAAAAACATATGTTCGTGTTAACGTTAACACAAACCATCACCAACTTTGGAAAGACACATGTTCCCGTTAATGTTAACGCGAACAGTCACCTAATGAACCTTCATGTCTGTTCATTGGTGCTAATTCAAAATTAATAGCTAAGTAGTTAATTATTTACTTAACTGCTACTAATCAAATTTTAAACTTATTTTGGCAAGTCAAGATTCGACCTGATCCAGACCCAACCCGACTCGGATCCAGTCCAAGCCAAATTCAAATATGGATTAATTTGTACCAACCCAAACTCGACCCGATCCAATTCAAGTTTGAAGGTTTAATGGTTAGTGGCTTGCCTTTGTTTTCAATTTATAAGTTGATACAAGTTTGAGTTTCTTCTCCATAACCAATGTGGGATAACTGCACCTTACAACTCAAATTCTCCATTTCCAAGCAATTTGGGATAACTCATCCCCTTCCAAGTAATGTGGGATAATTCATTCATTTATATCTTCAACCAATCTCAAATGAGTTTCTTTAATAATTAAAATCTCATTCAAAACTTAATTATTTTTTGCATATAAATATACTGCGTTGATCCTTTAACGACGAGAAACGCAACGGAATAATAACCCGATTAATTTAATTAATGGGTCTCACTTTAATTAATCAATTAAAGTAGCCAAAAATTTTAACAATCCCCCATATGAATGAGATTGACTGGATATACATGCATATGCAATGTTAACACACTATAGAGAGTTCAAATAAAAAGTAACTGCATTGAGATAGGTAGCTTTTGGCCTTGAACCTTCTCTAGTGAAAGACTATCGGATTTACTTGGCTAACCAGTGAACTCAATGTCTTAAATTGTTCAGCCGTTTGTGTAAACTAAGACAATAGAATTCACATAGACACTTTCTGACACAGTCAGTTCTCTGGTTGTGTTCATTTTGGTCTTGAACATCCTGGTGTTTCAATGAGTGTTTTAGAGAATTTAGCCTTCTTATTCTCATAGAACTGACCTTGTTCTTTACTTATCTAGGTGATTAACCTATCAAGAGTATCTCGTATACCGTACTTGAATTTTTCAAGCTATAGGAATCATTAAAAACAAAGCTTATCCTTAATACTTATATTTACCACTGGTTCACCATAGGAATGAGTATAAGACTTAAAGTCTTCCAGTGATTACTTAGTCTACCCATAATTAGGTTGTCCCTTTGAACCTAGATCTTGGGATCTCCAGTCAGTTAGGTTGGGTTTCTATTAAGGTGACTATTTAGTTGTAGGCTTTAAACCCATTCCCATCGATGAGCAATATACTTTCTCTAGTTAACCCTTTGGTTAGTGGATTCACAATATTATCCTTTGACTTCACGTAGTCAATTGTGATAACTCCATTTGAGAGTAACTGTCTAACGGTATTATGTCTACGTCGTATGTGTCAAGATTTACCGTTATACATAGGGGTGTTTACGGTTCGGTTCGGTGCGGTTTCGCCAATTTTTAGTCCCTGAACCGAGGTCCTCGGTTTTTACATACTGGAAACCGCTCCCTGACGGTTCGGTTTCCATGTGGGAAAAAAACTGTCCCTGCGGTTTATGTCGGGGTCGGTGCGGTTTCGGTATTGGACTGGAGAACAACAAAACAAAAACGAAATCGAAACCCTAAACGAACGAAAACGAACAACCATATACGAAACACTAAAACGAACAGATCCATATATGAAACCCTAAAACAACGAACAAATCTGCTCCAACAGAAACGAAAACGAATGATTTTGGGAAAGAAGATCACCTGAATGATATGAAGGCTAGAACTGTGATGGCGGACAACGATCTGCGACGGATCTTCCATGGTGGACGACGACGATCTTCGACAAGGTGGAGGATGGCCAAAGATCTGCAACGGTGGAACATGGCCAATGATTTGCGTTTCGGCAACGATCTGGACTTTGGCGTGAAGATGAACAATCTGTGATGGCGAACGATCGATTAGGGCTGCGACGGTTTGATTAAGGTTGTGATGGTGTAGAAAATGTTGCGATTTAGGGTTGCAATTAGGGGAGAGCAGAGAAGGCGATTGATTTTGAACGATTTGGAGAGCAGAGAAGGTGATCGCTCATTGAGAGAGTGAGGCAAGAGGCGGTGGCGAAATGGGAAGGAATAAATCAGTAGGGTTTTTGATTGTATATTTATATATAAACGCAAAACGACATCGTTTTGTAACTGCGGTTAGGCGCGGTTTAAACCGCGGTTCACGAAATGTAAAACCGCTCCTTGAACCGGGGTTGCGGTTTTCGGTGTCAAAAAAACCGTGCCGGCCGGTTTTTTGTCGGATTGGTTTTTTTTCGGTTTTTTTTTATCGGTTTGATTCGGTTTTTTGGTTCGTCGGTTTTTTTTAACACCCCTAGTTATACATATTACTCTGTGCCTTACCAATTGCAGATTGGCTATCATACCGTTATACATATTACTCTATACCTTACCAATTGCAGATTGGCTATCACAATGTATAAAAATAGTTGGCACAGGTTTCGTCCACATTGGAATATCTTCTAAAAATTGATGAAGTCATTTTGCTTCTTCACTTGTTATGTCTAACATAATAAACTCATATTCCATTGTAGACCTTGCAATACACGTCTGTTTATAGGATTTTCATGAGACAAGTCCTCCTCTAAGTGTAAAGATGTATCCACTTGTGGATTTAGTATCTTTACAATCCGTTATCCAATTAGCATCACCGTAACCTTCAAGTACAACTAGATATTTGGTGTAATACAATCCATAGTTTATGGTATACCTTAAATATCTAAGTACCTTAACTATCGCATTCCAGTGTCCGTGTCCTGGGTTGCTAGTATATCTGGCTCAGTCTGCTCACCGTGTAGGCAATATCAAGTCTAGTACAATTCATTAAGTACATTAGATTGCCTATTATCCGAGCATACTCTAATTGAGAGATACTTTCACCAGTATTCTTAGTCAGATGACATTTCACATTAATAAGTGTTTTAGCTAGGCTAGTATCATACTTGTTGAATATTTCAAGTATCTTCTCAATATAATGAGATTGCGATAATACTAGTCCTTCAATAGATCTAAAAATTTTAATTCCTAGAATTACATCAGTAACACCTAAATCTTTCATATCGAACTTATTGGTTAACATCCTTTTGGTAGACTTAATGATGTCATTGTTGCTACCAATAATTAGCATGTCATCTACATAAAGACATACAATGACGTATTCAGATTCATTATGTTTAATGTAGACATATTTGCAATATTCATTGATTTTAAATCCATTTGACATCATAACTTTGTCAAATTTCTCATGCCACTGTTTTGGTGCTTGTTTAAGTCCATATAAAAACTTAACAAATTTACAAACTTTGTTCTCTTTGCCAGAAACAACAAACCCTTCTAGTTATTCCATGTAGATTTTCTCATCTAGTTCACCATTTAGGAAAGTTGTCTTAACATCCATTTGATGTACTTCAAGATTATGTATAGCTGTTATGGCTATCAATATTCTAATGGATGTTATTCTAGTAACCTGTGAGTATGTGTCAAAGTAATCAACGCTTTCTCTTTGCTTGTAACCTTTAACTACAAGCCTAGCTTTATATTTATCAGTTAATCCATTTGTTTTCATCTTCATTTTGAAGATCCATTTATATCCAAGAGGTTTGGAACCGGATGGAAGATACACTAGTTCCCATGTATGGTTTTGCAAGATAGATTTTGTTTCACTGTTTACAGCTTCTTTCCAAAATGGGGCTTCAGGAATTGACATCGTCTCCTTAAAACTTTTAGGATCACCTTCTACCATATAGATAAGAAAGTCAGGATCAAATGACTTTGTTGTCTTAGCCCTCTTACTACGTCTAGATTCATTATCTTCCAAAAATATTTCATTTTGGATCTTACCTATCGTAGTATCAAGCGTTCTTTTTAAAGAACCAAACTCTCGAGAAGTCTTACAAGGAAATATATCCTCATAAAAGAATGCATTTCTAGATTCCATTATAGTGTTCTCATGTACATCTTCAATCTCAGACTTGGAATTAAAAATCGATAAGCACTACTGTTTTGGGCGTACCCAATGAATATGCAATCAATTGTTTTAGGTCCTATTTTAGTCCTTTTAGGAATAGGAACCGGCACCTTAGCAAGACACCTCCACACTTAAGAATTTATAAGTAGGAGTCTTACCTCTCCACATTTCATATGGAGTTTTATCAAATTTCTTATGTGGCAACTTATTAAGAACGTAATTGGCGGTAAGCAATGCTTCCCCCTACATGTTCTGGGTTAGTCTAGAACTTATCAACATAGTATTCATCATTTTTTTTAAAGTTCTATTCTTCGTTTCAGCTACTCTATTTTGCTGAGGTGAATAAGGTGCAGTTGTTTGATGAATTATTCCGTGTTGAGCATAGAATTCCACAAACGATGATTCAGATTCACCACCTCTATCACTTCGAAGAATTTTAATCTTTTTGTTAAGTTGATTCTCAACTTCGTTCTTATATTGCATAAACTTTTCCAAGGCTTCATCTTTACTCCTTAGAAGATAAACATAACAGCATCTTGTACAATCATCAATAAAAGTAATCAAATACTTTTTACCACCTCTAGTTTGTACAAATTTTAAATCACAAATATCAATGTGAATTAACTCCAGAGGTTCAATACTTCTTTGGATGAATTGAAAAGAAGTTCGAGTCAACTTGCACTCCACATAAGTCTCACATTTATGATTTGAATCAATTTTGCATTTTGGCAATAAATCTAAACTAATCAATTTACGTAAAGAATCATAATTAACATGTCTTAATTTAGCATGCCAAACAACAGTTGACTCAATCATATAAATAGAAGATGTAGTTTTATTAACTTTTGGAATCACAGTCATTACATTTAATTTGAAGAGACCTTTATTCATGTAGCCCCTTCCCACATATACTCCACTTTTGGTTATTACAACCTTTTAAGACTCAAAGACCATTCTAAATCCCTTCTTACTCATCAAAGATTCGAAAACTAGATTCTTGCAGATGTCCAGCACATAAAGCACATCATTGAGAGTAAGTTATTTTCCAGTAGTCATTTTCAGCACAATTATTCCATGTCCTTCAGCTTTAGAAGTCAATGAGTTTCCCATATAGAATTGTTCATTTTGATCCACTGGTTGATAGGTGGTGAACATTCTCTTATCTGAGCAAATATGACATGTAGCCCCAGTGTCTATGTACTATTCTTTCGGGTTGCCAACTAGGTTGACTTCAGACACCACTGCTAAAAGATTCATTTTGGAAACATCCAAAGTAAGATGCTCAACTTCAGTTACGTTAGCTTGATGTGTAAGCCTTTTTACATTACGTTTCACTCAGCATTTACTTGCACGGTATCTAGCCTTTCCATACGAGAAGTAGTTCCCCTTGAATTTTTTTTCATTTTCTTTCTTTTGGGACCAAAGCTTTGACTCATTTCAAGGTTATGAAACTTTCGTTTCTTATTGGTCTTGTGAACCTCTACAACATTTGCCTTTGAGTTCATGGAATTACGACTATTAGGATTCTCAGTAAACCGATGTTTTTCTTCAATTTTAAGCCTCACAATCAGATTTTAAACATTCATCTCTTTGCGTTTATGCTTGAGATTATTTTTGAAATCACTCCAGGTCGGTGGTAACTTCTCAATAATAGAAGCTACTTGAAATGATTCACTCAATGACATTCCTTCAGCGAGAATGTCATGTATAATGACTTGAAGATCTTCGGCTTGATTGACAACAGATTTGGAATCCACCATTACATAATCAATGAACTTTCCAACTACAAAATTCTTTGAGGCAACGTCCTCTATTTTATAGTTTTTACCCAAGGATTCCCATAGTTCTTTAGCGGTTGAAATCCTTCCATATACTTTATACTGAGAGTTGCTGAGAGTATTGAAGATGTAGTTCCGACATAGATAGTCAGAATTTTTTCATTCTTCTAACAAGCCTTTGTCTGAGCATCGGCATTCTCGGTCATAACTGGAGCATCTTCTTTGAGAAAACGAACCAATCTCAAAGTCGTAAAGTAGAACATCATCTTTTATTGCCACCACTTAAAGTTACTCCCATCAAACTTGTCAGGTTTTTCAGCCTTAGGCAATGGAGTAGGCACCGTAGTGATAATGGTCTAAGTCACAAGAGATGTCACTTTTGACGTCTCAATTGGCGTAGTGTTTTCACTTGCCATCACAGAGTAGTATGTCTACAATTTTAACAAATGTATAATAAATACTTTAGAAAATTTAATAGAAGATACTTTACAACCAAAGCACAGACTAAGGAATCAATTGTTTCACTAACCAAAAAATCGAAAGTTAACGTTCACACAACAATCAGAAATCAAATTAGAACATTAACGTTCACACAACAGATTTTGTACGTAAATGTTTACGAGACAGATTTAAAACATGAACATTTACTTATTTGCACAATACCTAATTTCTTGTTCACATATCCAATATTACCAAAACAACAATTCTTTCGGATAAAATTTAAATGATTAAAAAAACAAGTATTGTCCCATCAATCTTCTAACTAAACAATTAAGATAGTTAAATATCTTTTCAAGATCTAAGCAAAGAAGAATTTTCAAAATTTTAAAACCACACAAATTCATAAAACTATTTAATTTAAAATTTCAGAATAAAAACGTGAATCTGCTTTAAGATTGTTGATGGAAATACTGAAATTTCAAGATAAATATTTAAATAACCATGGAATAAAATTAATAATTATTAAATAATATTAATGTAAATATTAATTATTCATGTAAGGGCATTAAAAACAAATTATAAAGAATTATGTGAAACAAATTAAGTGTATATTAAATCAGAAATGTGACGTTAACGTTAACGTAACAGAAAGTAAAAAGTATCAGTGACAAAATGTGTTAACATTAACGTAATAAAAACAGTGTTTTAAACTCTACATAAAAATTTACCCGGATATTCAAACAACGAATTGAATTGAAGTAGATCAAGATTAGAGTTTGACTCTATGTCCTTAAAACAAATTCACGCCCTCACACTGGTGCTAATGATTGAATGGACGTCTGTCTCGCAAGATACAACTATCTTCAAGTTTTTAGTACAAACACTTGAAATCAAAAACTTCGGCGAACTAGATTTATACTTGAACTCTCACAAAATTCTAAATGATGTGTGCTTTGGTGGTGATATGAAGTGATAATATTATGAATTAAACTAATAAAAATAAATGAAAAGTCTCCTATTTATTTATAGAAGATCAAAAGCCACCGTGGAATCAATGCAACTTTGGAAAGACTTCTATTCGCGTTAACATTAACACGAACCGTCACCAACTTTGGAAAGGCACTTGTTCGCGTTAATGTTAACGCGAACAATCACCTAATGAACCTTCATGTCTGTTCATTGGTGCTAATTCAAAATTAACAGTTAAGCAATTAATATTTTTTTAACTGCCACTAATCAAATTTTCAACTTATTCTGGCGAGTCAAGACCCGACCCAATTCGAACCCAACCTGACTCGGATCCGGTCCAAACCAAATCCAAATATGGATCAATTTGTCCCAACCCAAACTCAGCCCGACCCAATTCGAGATTAAAGGTTTGATGGTTCGTGAATTGCATTTTTTTTTTAATTTATAAGTTAATACAAGCTTGAATTTCTTCTTCACAACCAATGTGGGATAACTACACCTTACAACTCAAGTTCTCCATTTCCAAGTAATGTGAGATAACTCATTCCCTTCCAAATAATGTGGGATAATTCATTCATTTATATCTTCAACCAATCTCAAATGAGTTTCTTTGATAATTAAAATCTCATTCAAAATTTAATTATTTTTTGTATATAAGAATACTATGTTGATCCTCAAACGGCGAGGAACACAACGGAATAATAATTCGATTAATTTAATTAATGGATCTCACTTTAATTAATCAATTAAAGTAGCCAAAAATTCTAACATCAATGTTGTGGATTGGTGGTGGTGGGTGGGAGAATGGTGGTTGCGGCACCGTGGACTGGTGGTGAGAGAGAGATTAGCTCGGTGATTCAGAGATGAGAGAACAGAGAGATCAATTGGCATAGGAGCTAGAATTTGGCCAAAGACAAATGAATAAAACTTTAACGCTATAAACATTATATACTCTAAGGGTTAAAGCATAAATAAATAAAAATATTTATATATATTAGGGGTTAAAGTGTAAATAAATAAAAAACTAAGGTTATATATATTTTTAAAATATATCTAAAATATCGGTTATGCGATTCAGTTACACAATTCAGTTTCACGGATGCTATCACAAAATCAAAACCAAAACTAAAACTGTTTCGGTTGTTAATTTCAAAACTAAAACTGCAACTAAAATTATTTAGTCGGTTTCAAAACCGAATTGTTCAGTTCAATTTTTTCCGATTACCCGTCGATTTAGTTTCATTTAGTTACACATTAGTTCGGTTTAAATTGTCATCCCTAGTTCATACCAGTGATTTTATTAATTTTGGCTCTTTTTATGGTAGTGTGAATGTTCATACTAATCATTTTTATTAAATTTTACTCTTTTTGTTTTGGTTCAAAATATTGTGAATATTTACAACAATCACAGAATTGTAAATGTACACGTTACTAACCCTATAAAACTGGTGCATTACGAGGTTCTGTTTTGTATATTTGTGAACATTCTCAGTAGTTCAATCAGTTAATTTTCAGTAAAATGTAATAAGGGGACGTGAATGTTCAAAACAATTTAATCAATCCCATAAACATGTATTAAATGTTTAAAAATAACAAAATAAAAATATGAATGTTCACATGTTATATTTTACAGAATATACATTTTTCGTAAATTAGGAGGAAATCCTAGTCAAATAACGGTGACTATTTTCTAAAAGATCTTTGAAGACCGCTAATTTAATTAAAGTAGTTGGAGTTCAGAGTGTAATGGGTTCGTAAATTCAGTGGAAAAAGGTGGTCGAAGTTTAGGGTCAATTTCAGAAAAATCTCTAGAGATTAAAAACTTAATTATTGTAGTTAAGGATCTTTTTATAGTTTCTATATATTTGGAGTACTAAATAATAAATTTCTTTTTAATAATTTAATTAATTAATAAGTTAAATTAAAATTTATAGTATTGAAATTAAAATTTTCTGTGTATTATATTGTTTTTTTTAAAAAAAAAAAAAACAATTTCGAGCTATACTAGTTGGGCTAAGTGGCCCAAACGAATTATATTTGCTTGCTTTCACTTTAAAAAAAGCAAGATGAAATTATGAACACATACTTGTTGGGCCTGGACCACAATATTAGGGTCCAGCCCATCTGTTTTGGAAAAAGCTTAATGAATTATTTTGTCACAAAATTATCAATGACACTCCCTATAATTGAGACAAATGTCACGGTAATTCCATGTCTTTTGTAAAATACTACGAAGATCCCTCACCTAAGAAATATAATGGTCATTTACCTATTTGTCTTTCTCATTAAAAAAAAAATAATGACAATTATTATTTTTACCCATATGTATAGTTAATATCTATTTTTTTTTTTTTTTTATTTTACTCTCTCTCTCTCAGCTGAGCCACCCACCACCACACCTACAACTCCTCACCGCCACTGCCGTTGCCGTCTCCCGGTCACCTTTTTTTTTCTTAATTTTCTCTATATCTCTCTCCTCTAAGCTCGCTAGATCTAGCCTAGATCCGGTCTAGGAGAGAATGAGATAGAGAAGAAGAAAAAGAAGGTGGTCGGAGGTAGTGGTGGATGCGGCGGCGGCGTGGAATTGCAGGTGTGGTCGTAGTGGTGGGTTTGAGAGAGAATCAAAAAAAAAAAAAAAGATAACAGAATTAACTAAGGATAATTTTGTCATTTTACACATAAGATAAAGGGTAATTTAGTAATCTAAAAATAAATTTTACACTGTAAGGGTCAAATTGGATATAAATGTTTACATCAACCGGTGAACTTTGATTTGAGGTGTTGACGGCTCCGATTAAAAAAAAAAGATAGGGGTCTTCATGGTATTTGACAAATGACAGGGAATTACCCCTACTGACTCCCATTGACATTCTTGCTCCGTTTATGGATAATGAGCACGACACTCTAGAGCCTGTCTTAATGATTTCAGATGTTGCACGAATTGAGTCAGCCCTAGCAAATCCCCATCATTCTAGCAAGGTAGCACAACCTCCCTCATATCTCATGATTTTCATTTTTTTTTTACTATACTTAATCTATACGAGCATCAATCCTATAAAGAGGCTAATACTAATCCTATTTGGTAGAAAGCAATTAATGAGGAACTTCATGCCCTAACTAAAACTCACAGTTGGGATCTCGTTGACCTTCTCCTTAATAAAAATCTTATTGGATGCAAGTGCGTTTTCAAAATTAAAATACTTTCTAATGGCTATGTTAAACGCTATAAAGCCTGACTTATTGCGAAAGGATTTGCTTAAGAATATTGCATTGACTGTGAAGAGATATTTGCTCCAGTAGGTAAACTCACATCTATCTGCCCTCTGCTTGTTGCCACTGCCATTTGCAGATGGGTTATTTTCATATGGATGTCAAGAATGTCTTCCTCAACGGTGACCTCTTTGAGGATGTTTATATGCATACACCTCTTGGCCTAGTTGTTCCTCAACACTAAGTCTGTCGTCTTTGTCGTGCCTTAAATGGTCTCAAATAAGTTCCATATGCTTGGTTCACAAAATTCATCACCATCATGCACCAATTCAGCTTCACATCTAGTACTCATAATTCTACCTTATTTATCCCTCAATCGACAATGTCATTATCCTCTTTTTACTATATGTGGATGACATGATCATTATGGAGGATGATCTACTCAGTATCTCCGAACTCATTTATTTTCTCAGCCTTAAAAATTCATCGGGTTCAGATAAATACTTTTTCTCTCAGGCCATATATATCTTTGATCTGCTTTTCGAGGTTGAGATCACTAACTCTACTATGGTCAATACTCCTCTAAAGTCAAATATCAGACTTACTCTATTAGATGGTTATCTTCTCTCAAACGTTACTCTTTACCGTCAGTTAGTTAAAAGTTTGGTATATCTCATTTTTATTGGCTGATACATTGCATACATTGTTCATCAAGTTAACCAGTTCCTATCCATTCCTCAGATTGCTCGGTACTCGATTGTTCTTCGCATTCTTTGGTACATCAAAGACATCTTGTTTCACATACTTCATTTTTCAACCCAGTCCACTCTCACCTTACTGGCTTATTTAACGCCGATTAAACCACATACTTTATTTGTCAACCCAATTCACTATCACCTTACAGGCTTATTCTAATGTCGATAGAGCCAAAGATCTCACCGATAGACGTTCTACAACTGATTAGTGTTTTTTAGCTAACTCTCGCATTTTCTGGCCAAGTAAGAAACAAACCGTGGTTGCCTACTCCAGTATTGAAGTTGAGTACCGTGTCATCGCTGACATAATACAAGGCCTACTTTGTCTTCGCTGGCTCCTTTTTGACATGAAAATCTCCCTCTACAGCTATTATTCTAATTTGTGACAACCGGAGTGCTATTCAGATCGTCAACAATTAAGGGTGCGTAGCGGGTTGGGTCAACCTGCCAAACCCGTTCAAACCGCAACACTCGCACCGAAATGTAAACCGTCCATAGTAACTCACATATTATTAGGAGATTCACGATTCAAACTAACCCAACCTGCATAATGTTGGTTTGGTCTGCGGTTTTAGCCTAAACCGCCCCAACCCGCCCGCTACCCACCCCTAGTGTTTATTAAATTTGCAGGTTTATATTTTATTATTTACGTTTTTTTTTTTTTTTTAATGGTTTACAGATTACATTGTAGTTTTTTTTTTCTTGTATTTGTATTACTGTAATTTTGAGGCAATTTTTCTACAAATTTTAATAATGTAACATTTTTTTTAAGCAATCTTTATTATACTTCAGGGTCCAATAGGAAAATACTTGAACAATCCACGGTTCTCATTAACCCAACCCGAAAATAGGTCCAACCCGTATATTATTGGATAGTCAACGGTTTAAACTAGTTAACCCGCATAGTCCAACCCATCCCCAACCCATATATTATTGAGTGGTCTACGGTTCAAATTAGTCCAACCTGCATAGTATTGGTTTTGTCTGCGGTTTTAGCCCAAACCACCCTAACACACTTGCTGCCCACCCCTACCCACACGTTTTCCATGAGTCCACCAAACACATCGACACTGATTGTTATTTCATTATCATCACATTCTCCAAAATAATGTTTGTCTCCAATTCGTCAATTCCGTTGATAAGATAACAAATATTTTCACAAAAATCCATTTACATGAGCGTTTTCACACTTTGATTTTTAAATTTAGGTTCACATCTGCTTTATCGTCTTAAGTTTAAGAGAGAGTATTAATATATGTACATGAGTCTTAACTCACTAAATTAAATCATAATCTCACTAAGAAAATCTTATCCACTATCTACGTATAGACTGTATAATATTTTTTACACATATTAATTTAATCATGTCATGTCGCCACTCAATTATTCTAACAAACAAAGTAAAAACAAAAACCCTAAAAAATTGTGGACAACAAGAAAAGGGGGTTGCATTAAGGAGGGTCACTTCCAGCTGACCTAGTCAACAAGATTCACGAGATGCCTGCCCCCATGCCTTTGCCTCCTTATTAATGTGTGACAATCTGTCTCTTTCTCACACACGCATAAAAACAAAAACACTCTCTCTCACACACACAAATACATATCAAATTAGTTGAGTTTCATTATAAATAAATAAACACTTAAAAAATAAATACCGCTTAAAAAATTATTCGAAATATTTGTGTAAAATCTCATAAAAAAAAATTATATACAAACGATTATAGATAAAAAAAAATATTAAATTAAAAAAAAAATAGAAAGAAAAAGTTGTAAAGAGAAAATTTTTAAAAAATAAAATTATAAAAATTATTTTATGAATAATTTTTTTTACAAAAGTAATATTTTTAAAGTTAAAAATATTAAACGTAATATATTCAGCGCCTAATAAATTCTACACTTATAATTCCAACATTAAAAAATTCACCACATAAAATTTAAGTAGTTTTAGAAATTAATTAATATCGAATTTAATTAAAAATCTCTCTCTCTCTCTGTGACACACTTGTGTACATAAACACACAAAAACCCTAGAGAGAGAGAGAGGTGGCATCAAGAAAGACACATGGAGAGAGAGTGTGAGTCTGACGGTCAATGGGAAAATGAAGTCAGACAGTCAAACACTTGACTCCATTTAATGTAAATAGCCAACTGAAATTAAAAGCATTAAATAACTAGAAACCCCAATAAAAAGAGAAAGAAAATAACTATATATATATATATATATATATATATATATATATATGTGTGTGTGTGTATATGTGTGTGTGTATATATATATTCATATAATATAAAAATACAAAATTTATATTACAATTCGAAACGGTATTTGAAAATGTCTTTCAAGTAATAATTGAGATTGATTTTACTACAAATGAATATTAACGATCATATTACTTTTTAAAATTTAATTTATTTTAATTTATATAACTATCATTTTTAAAATTTAATACATAACTATCTTTTTGGATCAAGACTAATCAACTTTACATCAATACCAAAATAAAGTACTCACAACAAAATATACCAAATAAAGTAAAATAAATAAATCCAAGAGGATTAGTCTCATTAATAAGGGGAGGTACATTATTTTCTTGTCAACAAGGGTTCAATCTCTTGGGAAGAACTTCAGGAGTGAAATCTTGAATGCACTAATTCGATGTGAGGGAATATGCGTGCGCTTAAAATCATTCAAGAAAAAGATTAGTTCAGGTGAGCATTAACTGATTCGGTCACACCTTACTGTATAATATTTTTTGTGACTAAATTATTATATTAAAATAGTACCGTAAAACACGAGTATTTTAAAATAACTGTTTATTAATGATTAATATAATTTAACAAAAATAGATGGTTAGAATTTGTTTATAAATTTTTTAAGCAAAAAATATCTGCCTAAACACCACTCTATTTATCAATGCAATTGAATAAGAACAAAATTCCTGAATGCATCATGTTGTAGGACACTATTGTGCCCAAAAAATTGTCCGAGTAGGTGATTAGTCGAGGTGCGCGTAAATTAGTCCAAACACGTCTTACCGTGTAAAAAAATGTTTTTAAGTTTTTATTCAACCACTGACATCAAGAAGAAAATGGGGTCTTTTGAGAAAATACATGGTGGTTATGAATTTGGGGAGAAGAATACAATGGGTAAGATGATTTTAGATTTTGCTATTTTGCTATAGCGTATGATTTAGTTCTTCTAAATACATGTTTCATGAAAATGGATGAACACCTTATCACATTTAAGAGTGGTCAGAGGATTTGCTAGATAAATTTTGTCCTTACTAGGACAAGTGATCGTTTAATATGTAAGGACTGTAAAATCATACCTGGAGAGAGTATTGTTATCCAATATAGACTAATGGTAACTGATCTAAAGTTTTAGGGTTAGAAACGAGAGTCTAAGATAAGTAGACATGCAAGGATACGTTGGAGAGATCTAGGGTTGTTTAAGGATAAAATTAGTAATGATGAGTTATGAAAAAGATATGAGGATGTGAACAAAATGTGAATTGATATGGCGAGTCGTATTAGAGAGATAGGAAGAGAAATTTTAGGAGTTTATAGAGGAAGAGGACCATGAGATAAAGAAAATTGGGGGTGGAATGAAGAGGTCCAAAAGGCCGTTCGGGACAAGAAAATAGCTTATAAAGAATGACAAAAATATCAAAGTCGGGATAGTTTGGAGAAATATAAATATGCAAAAATAGAGACGAAAAAAATAATTTAAAAATCAAAATTTAGAACGTATGATAATCTATATCAAAAATTAGATACAAAAGAGAGAGAGATGGATATATTTAAACTTACTAGGCGACGTAAACGAAAGACTAGAGATATTGAAAGTGTTAGATGCATCAAAAACACTAATGAAAAGGTACTGGTGAAAGATGAAGAAGTTATTTTTATAATTTATTTAATGAGAATGTAGTCGGGGAATCTAGACTAAAGTTGCCTAATTTATCTTCAGATAAGATTTATAGATTTCATAGAAGAATTAGGGTTTCGGAAGTTACAATAGAACTAAGGAAGATGCGAATTGGAAAAGCAGCAGGCCAGATGAAATCCCTAAAGAAGTGTGAAAAAGTTTGGGAGATATTGGGATAGAATGGTTGACTAGACTTTTCAATGATATTTTAAGGATTAAGAAAATGTCTGACAACTGGAGGATGAGTATATTAGTGTCCATCTATAAAAATAAAAGGGATGTTCAAAATTGCACGAACTATCGGGGCATAAAACTTATGAGTCATAGTATGAAATTTTGGGAGAAAGTGATAAAATATAGAATAAGACATGAAACGAGTATAGAAAAGAACCAATTTGGATTTATACCTAGCCGATCAACCACTGAAGTTATCTATTTACTGAAAAAATTAATGAAGAAATATAGAGAAAAGAAGAGAGATTTACATATGTTATTTGTGGACCTGGAAAAGGTTTATGATAGGATACCCAAAGAAGTTTTGTGGTGAGTGCTAGAAAAAAAAACAGGTATCCAATTTGTACCTCGAGGTAATTAAGGATATGTATGAAGAAATAGTCACTAGTGTTTGAACATGAGGAAACGATATTTGTGCATTTCTTATTAATATAAGCTTACATCAAGGACCATCTTTAAGTTCTTACCTCTTCGTTCTAGTGATGGATGGGCTCACAAAATATATTCAAGATGGAGGACCTTGGAGTGTGTTGTTTATGGATAATATCGTATTAATGGACGAAAGTAGAATAAGTATTAATATTAAGTTAAAAACACGCATAGAAGCGTTAGAGTCTAAAGATTTAAAGGTTAGTAGAAGTAAGACGGAATACATGCATTGCAATTTTAGTAATACCCAGAGAGGCGGTGATGCGGTCAAAATTGAAGATGAAGAGGTGCCGAAGGTTGAATATTTTAGATATTTAGGTTCAATGATTCAGAGTAATGACAAAATCGATGAGGATATTACACATAAAATCAAGACAGGTTGGTTAAAATGGAGAAGTACAGTTGGAGTGATTTGTGATCATAGGATTCCGATGAAACTTAAAGTAAAATTCTACAAAACTGCTATAAGACCAGCGCTTCTTTATGACTCAGAATATTGGGCGGTAAAAACGAATCATGTCTAGAAAATTGGGATAACAGAAATGATGATGTTGCGGTGGATGAGTGAGAAACAAAGAATGGATAAAATTAAAAATAAAACTATTAGAGAGAATTTAAGACTAGTATCCATCGAAGAGAAAATTAGAGAAAATCGTTTACGATAGTTTGGACATGTGCACAGAAGACTCATAGAAGCACCAGTGAAAAAATATGATTTAGTTCAAGTGCAAGGGACTACTAAAAGGAGAGGTAGACCTAAGAATACGTTGGACGAAAGATGACAATTGATCGATCTCTATGGTGTAAATAGATTCATGTAACTGACCCTACATAAGTAGGACAAAGACTTAGTTATTGTTGTTGTATTCAACCACTGACATCCTATGTATGTATTTGAGATGATAACTTTGGTAATCTCATGTCTTCTGCCGAATATCAAAGGCAACTCTTATCTTTTGTAATTGGAACACCCAACCTCTTAAATCGAAGTTGGCCAGTTGATGTCATTATTTAAATTTCACTTTTACCCCTATAGTCTAAAATTTATTTTTGAAATTACTAAATTATCCTTTATACTAAGTGTAAAATGATACAATTATTCTTCATTAATTCTATTTTATTTATTTATTTATTTTCGTTCTCTCCCTCTCCTCTATCTGCAACTCAACCACCCCCAACCACAAACACAACCACAACCGTCCGCATAATCGGAGGTTGTCACCGCCATCACCATATCTCTCTCTTTCTCTCAAAAAGAGAGGGGAGAGAAGATCTTCAATGGCAGATTTGAATTGAGTGACGAGTTCTCCGATGGGTTTTATGGCGGCTAAAATGACATCAATGGTTGTTTTGCGGTGGTCATGGTCATTGGTGGGAGGTTATCAATTATGGTTGTGGATGGATATTGTGATGGTAGGTTGTCAATGGCCATTGGTACATTGGATTGTGCTAGATATTGTATAGTGGACCCAGCTTCCAGTTGGTGGGTAGACCTAGACTTGGTTTGGGTATACTTAGATAGGGTTGGTGGAGGTAGATTGTGGTGGAGGGACTGACACTGGCGGTAATGATTGTGGTTTGGGTATCCTCTCACTCAATTCTCTCCCTGTCAAACTCTCTCTCTTTCTTTCTCTGTGTTTATTCAGTACTTGAGCATATCCCTCTCTTTCCGAAGGCTATGACCTCTCTTGGCCATTGCCCAAGGCCCTTACCTTTCTCTCTCAAAGACTACATCTTGCTTTGGTTCTTATTCATAAAACTTATGAATTCAGTACCTATTTATAATCTGAGAGAATGGAAAAATGAGTATTCTATAAAAGTCCAAAACGCGTTTTACTATTCATTGTCGGTTACTGTTTACGCGTATGCGGAATCACTATTTACAAGGAATTTACGCGTTTCCACTATTTGTCGTCTGTGGAAACGTGTCGGCAGCATTGTTCATAGTCGGCATCACTATTTATAGTCAACAACATTGTTCATACATACGCCACTGTTTATACGTTGGAAAATCAAGATAATACCCAACAGAGATGATGGTGAGTAAGGTGAATTGGAGATGAGAGAGAAAAAAAAATTAAAAAATGTGAAAAAAAAAAAAAAGTTAATTGTGAAAATATATAGACAATAGTATCACTCTATTGGATTTATCCCACATCAGATGTGGAAGAGGCCGGTGGTCAAATTATAATTGTGAATGAGAGTCTCACCTCATGAGTTACCTTCTAGAATTGAGAGAGACCCAAGACCACCCTACATTGGTATTAGAGCTCAGGTTATAGCAACTCTGTCCCAATAACTCCAAAGGGAAAGAGTGGTCGAGGATTAGTCAACCGAAGGTCCAATGTGTAAGAGATAGATTATTGAGTTTATTCCACATGTGAAAGAGTTTGGTGGTCAAATTACAAATGTGATATAGTGCCTCACCTCATAACCTAGCATTTGGAGTTAAGAAAGACTTAAGACCCCCCTACGCACTCACCTACCCTATAATTTTGCCTAAAACTACAAAGTTTCTTTGTCATTTGTAAAATGTCGATCACCCCCCTTATCGTTTTGGTCAAACATTATTTAATTTTCTTATAATTTAAAAATTAATAAAATTTGTATTGTAATGATAATTTTACCTTTAAGAATTTTAAAATAATTAAATTATATAAATATCCCTCTTAGTTTTTTAATTTTTTTATCCCCTTTATCTTTTTACACTAGCATTCCTAAAAAAAATTTAAATATATAAAAAAATAAAATAAAATCACCCCTTTATTTTTAACAAATTAAAAAAGAAAAAGAAAAGAAAACTACACCTGCCTCCGCCCCCACCCGTAGAAACAACCACCACAACCCACCGGACCCCACCGGAATTTTCTTCCCCCTTCCTCTTTCTTCTTCTTCCTCCTTCCTCCTTCCCCTCATCCTCTTCCTCTTCCTCCTCCTCATTCTTCTTTCTCTCCCTCTCTTTCTCTCTCCCTCCCAAGATCCGCACCAGATCTGAGCTCGCCGGCGAGCGTAGATACGTTGCAACGAATCTGGAGAGAGAAGAATGAAGAAGAGAAAAAAAGAGAAGAGGATTCCGGCGGGATGGGGGGAGTAGATGTAATTGTTTTAAAAAAAATAGGGATAAAAATATTTGTAAAAAAAAACAGGAGCGTTGGTAAATTTTTTAAAAAATAAAAGAATAATTTTAAAATAAAAAAGGACATGCATGTCTTTTTATATAAATAGTCAAATAATGTGACCGATATTTTCCAAATAACACGAGAGGTTTGTAGTTTTGGACAAAATGACATAGGAGGTCAGTGGTAAATACCCACATAGTAATTACACTAATTTTATTTTTAATTTTTTATTGGTAAAAGACAAAGGCACAAATAGGTAACTAAACCTTTTTTTTTGTGCAAGAAATGCTCTTGGTATTTATCAAAAGACCGATTATCATAATCATTATCTCAAATATAAGGGTGTGTCAATTGTATAAACTCTTATTTTGAAACTTTAATATTATTATTTTATTTTTGGACTTTTTTAAAAAAAACAATTATTTTTCAAACCAATACAACGTAAAAATATGTTTTTTTTTTTCAAAATTAGAAAAATAATAATAAGGATTTTACTTCAATACATTTGATATATTGAAACATTCACTCCTAGTTAGCTAGTAGTTATAAGTCCGTGTTAAAGAAATTGCGTGTATCTTAAATAGACATGTAACTTTTTGGAATGAACTTACAACGTGTGATAATGGGTCAAAATGTAATTTTTTAAATGGGCATATGATTCTTTTAAAATAAACCTATAATTTTTATAGAACGAACTTACGACTTGTAGTCAAACCCTAATAATGATAATGATAATGAAAAGAGTAAATGAAGAGCGGTGGATTAGTTATGAAAAGAGGAAAGAGACAGTTGAGGAAGGTGTGGTTACCTAAGAAGATTGGTCGAACGGTTGCATTGCTGACATCAGCAGCCCGTATGGTCGGCGGTTGGCCCGAACCCAACTTGTCCGAGCCCCATCCCTATCCTCCTTTTGGATATGCTTCGTTTATTTATTGATGAATACTAATGACCATTGACCAAAGATATTTTAGACTACGCTATCAAATTTAATATTTATTTGAAAAACCAAACCATTTTTTTTTTATTTTTTTTTAAATGATATTTTATTCACTAAAATAGTTAATTTGAAGTTCTCTTTTAACCCTCATATTTCTAAAATAACCTCAAATTCTGCTTTTGGTTACATTAACTAAAAATGTATCATGAATTCTTAATGGATCTTTAAAATGTGTACAATACAATGACTATGTTCGTTTTTTTAGTTACATTCATCTAAAATATAACATGAACGGTATAATTATTCATAATTTCTGAGTAGTGTCATAATTGTTTTTTCTTCAGCTATATTCAACTAAAAATGGGTATCGATGATGCCTGGAAGTGAATCATCGGACACGTCAACTCCGAGATTGGGGAGCGATGGATTGTTGAAGTTTCTCACTGTTTCTTACTCTGGTTCTTACAAAACAATGTAACACAAGCGTTGCACATTTAGTGTGAGAATCAGTCGAGGGTATTGATAATTCCAACTCTTGTTGGAGGTCTCGCTGCATGTGGTAGCTAGCGCTCTTCCTCCTGGCCTTGCTTACGTCAGGCCCTTCATCCTCGGCCGGTGGTGGGTCGTGCCTCGCAGATGGACAACGCGGCACCTCTTGAAACACCAACGGAGGCAAAGGGGGTTGTTGAGGGCAAAGCCAGGAGGAAGAGCATTGTCACACACAATGAGACCTGCAACTGGAGTTGGAGTTGGAAATTGTTAGGGTAAATTTGTTCGTTTAGTACGTTTTTTAATTATATTTAATTAAAAATATAATATGGCCACTAAATAATGTTAAGTTTTATACGATAAATCTAAGGGAGATCCATTACTTTTTTTTTCACCAAAATATATTATTATAATTAGGGTAAATTGTCTTTAACCTCTCCCTACGGTACTTAATTATCATTTTATCGCCTTTTTCAAAAATTATATTTCACCAACTTCTACTTTAAAGTAAAATAAGATATTTACACCACTTGTATGTTTTTACCAAAAAAAAACTTATAAATTGAACCGTGTTATAAAATACTCATTTATCATCTATATGATAAATGAATGAACCAAATCTCTAAATATGTTAAAATTAAGGCCCCGTTTGGTAAGCATTTCCATCCCATTCCATTCCCAGATTTTTGGGAATTCTGTTTGGGAATAGTGTTTAGTAATTTTTGTTTCCGTTTCCATTTCATTCCCATTTGAGAATTGTGCCCACTTTTTTCTTAAGAAATGAGAAACAAAAAAAAGTTGTTTCTCATTATTCCCATTCCATTTCCAAAACTCATGATCACTATTCACCTACCGGCCGACCACCGTCCGCCGCTGCCGGCCACCGTCCGCCGCCGCCGGCGGGTCATCTCCGGCGACCGTCGCCGGTCACCGTCCGGCCGGAATTTTTCCGGCCACTTCCGGCAGTCGCCGGCGACGGCGCCACCGCCGTCCGGTCATCACCGGCGGGGGCACCGCCGTCTCCGACGCCGGAGAACCGTCGCCGGCCGGCCAAAACTGAAAAGAGAAAAAAAAAAAAAAAAAATGATTTTAGGATAAAATCGTTACCAAACACAATTCCCTTCCCAAAACAAAAAAAAAAAAATTATCGTTACCAAACGCAATTCTACTCCCAAAAAGAAAACAAAATTCCCATCCCATCCCATCCCATCCCATTCCCATCCCACTGTTGGAATTGAAACAGAAACGGTTACCAAACGCCACCTAAGAGACCAAAATGTAATCAATAAAAAAAATATGAGTTTATGTCACTCACCTCCTCTGTCATTTTACAAATACCAGTCAGTCCCCTTATCATTTTGGTTAAAGATCACTTACCGCCCTTATAGATGTCATTCACCTCCTTTGTCATTTTATAAATACCAATCAATCCCCTTTTCATTTTGATTAAAGATCACTTACCTCCCTTATAAATAAAAAAACATAAATGCCCTTTTGTTATTTTAAAAAATATTATATTTTTATTTTTATAAAAATTCATTAACACCCTCTTATTTTTATAATATTTACCCTTAATTTTTTAAATAATTATATTTATCTTCCACCCTACCACACCCTCTCATTGCCACCACCCACCGCCACCGCCCACCACCTACTGGCACTACCATTGCCACTGCCCATCACCGACCGTCATCGCTGGAGAGAGAGAAGGGTTGGTGGTGGGGAGAGAGATTGGAGCGAAAGATATTTTTTATTTTTATTATTTAGTTTAATAAAATGGTTAAATATATATATATATTTTAAATGGGGATGTTAGTGTATGAAAATATATATGTAACAAATTTAAAGGATTATTTATGTATTTTACTTTTTAATTATTTTTAAATAATTAATGGTAAGATTGTCATTATAATAAAAAATTTAATTTTTTATTTATAAGGGAAGTAAGTAGTTTTTGACCAAAAAAGACAAAGAGGCTTACTAGTATTTGTAAAATGACAGGAAATATCTGATTTAGTACAAAATGACAGAAGAGATGAGTGGTATAAACCCAAAAATATTTACTTTTAAGAAAATATTTAATAAAAATAATACTTGATAATATAATTTATAATATTAGGAATTCTCCGCTCTAAAAGCATTATATTGATTTTCAAAATTTATAATTAGAAATAAAAATATAATTTAATTTAACTGATGTGAAGTCGGGGTCTAAAATTTTGAGGCGAAAATTTCTCACTGATTTTTTTATGAAAATTCCATCGCACCCGTCCGTTTCTCTCTCACGACCGCCAAAAACGTACAGGCCACGAGATTCTTGTGGGATAACTGAACAATGGGCCCCCATTAGGGTGGCCCAAAAAGGGGCAGGCCTAGAAACAGCCAATTCTTTTTTAATTTTATTATAATTAATTATTAAAAAAAATGTAAATTACAATAGTTTTATATAAGAGTTTACCAACAACGTGGTAAGGCCTGCTTGAGTTAAAAAGCTGTTGAGTAGTCTCTGCAAAGTCAAGGGTTCGAGCTTACGGCAAAAGCACTTGTTGAGAGGGACAACCACGTACCCCGAACGAGATTAGTCTTACACCCTGATATATTTTGACAAATATTAGGAATATTTCTTGTTATTTTAATAATAGTTAAGATGTTATTTACGGTGCGTTTGGTTGGAAAAAATAAAGGTGGAATGAAATTGTAATTTTACCTTCGACTCTTATTTCTTTGTTTGGTTATTTGTTTGGTTATCCAATGGAATCAAAAGGGATGTAATTAGATTTCATACTTCACGGGACAGAATTGGATTCCGTAATTTATGGTAGGATTTTGTTGGGTTATACATATAATACCTCACCTCCGTTTGTCCTGTAATTCTGAATTTGACAATGACTTAGATATTTCATATAAATTAATTTTATCAATTTAGTCATATATTAATTTGAAAAAAAAAATTATTCATTAAATCACGGAATAGAAATATTTTGTTCTCAATTCTATAGTTTTATTCTAGAAAAAGAAAATAGAATTCTTTTTCTAATATTCTATTTTTGTTTCGGAAATAAGAATAGATATTTTTATTCTTGATTTTTTTTGGGATCAAAGATTTCTGTTTATTTTTCCTAAAAAAAAATGTTCTTGTTCACAAATTTATATTTCGAATAAAAATAAAAATTTGAAAGCGAAAAAATCAGCATGTTCCCAAAATAAAAACACAAATTTGAGAGAAAAAAAAAATATATTACTGCTACCGAAATAGAAACAAAAAATTGGGAATAAAAAATCTCTTTGTTTTCCTAAATCTAAAATAGAAATTTGAGAAGCAAAAAAAATATATAAGAAATGGAAGTGGAAATTAGAGAGCAAAAAATGTTTCTATTCCTAAACGAAAATAAATATTTGAGAAAAAAAAATCTATTTATGTCCCAAAGTGAAAACAAAAATTTAAGAACAAAACAATCTTAGTTGTTAGTTTTGAATATTTTTTATATAGGGATGATATTTTATAGTTTTTTTTTTTTTTTTAAATATTATTAAGTATATATTATGAATGATTTTGATCTCATAATTGATGTATAAAAAAGCATTATTCCATTCAATTTCTTTAAAAATACAATTACAACCAAACAAGAGAATTCAATAGTGGTTATTAGTAAATCTATTTCATTCTTTCTCCTATTCCATTCCACCCTAATTTCATTTCATCTAACCAACCAAACGAGTTGTTATATATTCATTCTGGTTATCCGAGACACCTCATATAACATTTTATTGATACCCTTGTAATTAATATTTTATGTATTTTATTTCATATTTTTGAATTTTCTATTTTTACTTATTATTATTTTTTGTGTAGTATTTAAAGGGGAAAAAAGGAAATCAAAAGTAAAAGCCTAAAAAAAATCAAACATTAAAAAAAAAAAAAAAAAAAAAGGAATTAAGAAAAAAAATGAATTTGAAAAACTAGAACTGAAAAAAAAAGTAAGTAAAACAATATTTTTTTGAAAAAATTAAAGAGTTTTTTTTTTCTTTTGCTTATCTTTTTATTTTTTTGTTTTTGTTTTTTATTTTACTTTTGATTTCTTTTATTTTCCATAAACATCATACACAAAAATTAAAA
Source organism: Eucommia ulmoides (assembly GCA_016647705.1). Classification (NCBI taxonomy): domain Eukaryota; kingdom Viridiplantae; phylum Streptophyta; class Magnoliopsida; order Garryales; family Eucommiaceae; genus Eucommia; species Eucommia ulmoides. Next base: position 6,091,832 of record CM028341.1, read on the forward strand.
GTAAAAAAAATAAATAGAAAATAAGATAGAGAGAGAGAGTAGTAGAAACTAAAAACGAAAAATAAAAATAAAAATATTATATTGTGAAGGTTATTTTGTCAACAAAATATGACAAGAGTTGTCTTAGATATTATTAAAATAACAAAGGTGTCCTCGGTATATGTCGAAATGACAGAAGTGTTTCAGGTTTAACTTTTTCGTATTAATTAATTTTAAATAGTAATTATTTTGGTAAATTACATTTTGTTCAAAAATAAATTTTAGAAGTAAATTAAATTAGAGTTTGTCTTTATGTTTTTTGTATTTTATCTCATTTGTGGAATAGTAAAAAGTGTTTGAAGCCCTAAATTAGATAATTAATATGCCCCCGTAATTTGCCTTGCAAAAATAAATAATTGCTTCTTCAAACAACAAAACCCCCCTCGCAAGCAAAGATTATATATAAGATAAAAGGGAAGGGTCTCTCTTACTACATGATATTGTACTGTCATGTAGCCAGTAAGATCTCATACCGACAAAACATACCACTTATTAAAAGCCAAAAAAAGGGTCAAGGCAAGCTATCCCCAACAAGTAAAGCAATTTAGTGCCTACACTCTAGCACCGAACATTGCTTAGGCCCAAAAGTAAACACCCAAACTTAAAAACTACACACCAAAGCTATGCACCCCTATACGCCTAATTTACAACTACAATGTACTAAGACAACCCAAAAAAAAAAAAAAACACTTGCGAAAATACTCCCACATGAGTTTCATCTTCTTTTCCACAAAGAATTACCACCAAAGATCACAACCCAAAGCAGATGCCGATCCATAAGATTATAAACTAGAAAAACTAGCATCTTCTCTCTAGCTCTCTTTCTCGATCTCTCTACTTCTATTTTTTTTTTCTTTTTTAACAAAGACAAAACAAAATAAAGGATAATTTTATCCATTTTTTGTAAAATTTATATGGAAATAATAATTTCACCAATTTTTTTAGCATATTCGGTTAAGTAAAACCAAAAAAAAAAAGACAATTTATTATAAGTAGAAATAAGTAAAATGTAGGTTTTTCAAGTAGAAGGGATAAAATAAAATAAGATCAAAGTAAAAGGGGTAAAAGGCAATTAACCTAAATAGTTGATTTAAAATATTATTGTTGACATAATTTGAATTTAAAAAAAAAAAAAAATTCACCAATTTTTTTAGCATATTCGGTTAAGTAAAACAAAAAAAAAAAAAAAAGACCATTTATTATAAGTAGAAATAAGTAAAATGTAGGTTTTTCAAGTAGAAGGGATAAAATAAAATAAGATCAAAGTAAAAGGGGTAAAAGGCAATTAACCTAAATAGTTTATTTAAAATATTATTGTTGACATAATTTGAATTTAAAAAAAAAAAAAATCGTCTTCATGTTACCCTAAATAGGGTTCAAACAAATAATAAATGTCCAAAATTAATATGGAAATAACAATCAACTACTTTCTATTTTGATCAACTATGGGGTGCTTGTCTATGTCTATCCCGAGATTTATTAATTTACGCATTTGATTTTTTAAGTTTTAAATTTATTTCAATCTGACAAAATTAAAAAATTTGTTAACGATTTTGAGAAAAAAAAAATAGAGTGTGTTCCGTACATGATCTTCTAATGAAAATACTTTTATTATTTTACTGCTCCATTAAATGTAAGATATTTTTTTAACAATTGATGAGTGGTAGTTTCACCTTACATCATGGATGACTCACATCATGACACGTGTCAGGGTGGAGCCCACGACTATCTCATTCATCGACCACCTTTGACCGGTTAGAGTACGAAGACTGACCACATCGATCGTTTGTTGCTCACCGACCAGATCTTGGGTCCCTGCCTCTCATCCTATCCGGATGGTCACCACCTAGCGACCACCGGATAAACCTCTGTATCGCCAAGAAGGCTCTTGCACCCCGTGGACATGGATCCTGCCCCTGTGTATTTAGGCCACCCCATGGACTCCTGGTGGGCCTAAATTCAACGACCAGTGGCTTAAACCATGGCACACGTCGGATTACACTAATTGACTGCATTCAGGATCTTAATTTTTCGGGGCAAGTTCAACCCCTCTTCTATAAATTGCGGGTATTAGATATTCCAGGTATGACGTGAAATCCCACTTAAACAATATCAAACCCTCTTTCTCTTACTCTTATGCCCGAGGGACCTCGATGGACACACCGGCCCAGCGGGTTTTTGTGCAGGTACCAACGCGGATTGTAAGGATTTGACCAATGACCGTTCACTAGACAAAGGACACCGTACTCAAGACCACCAACTCAACAAAGAAAATTTTCATGTGGACTCTGACCACCAACTGTTAGTGTTAGCTAGTTTTCGACACCAACAACAACGAATCAAACTTCTCTCTCGCTCATTCTTTAGACGAACTGTTGTTGAGAAAATATTAGGGCAAAACATATTAAGTTTAGTCCTGAAATGATGAAATAACAAAAATATCTCAATTAGAAGGTCAAGTACTAAAAACAACCCATTTCGATCCAAAATCACTAAAAACGCTTTTAATTTTGCAGGATTAAAACTAATATAAAATTTGAGGAGCCAAACATATAATTTGTCAAACCACATAATCCACGTAGACACCTGCCCCATATTACACATATTTAAGGACCAAAAATATAATTTTATACGGTTAAATAAAAAAAATTGACATATCTCTTGTGATACCTACATTTACTGCAAAATCAAACCCTTCCCTAAATTCCCTAAATTCACACATAGATGTGAGATATTTGTGTAAGAAATTTCCTCTGACTTTTTTGGATGATATATATTATATATAAGTTTATAGCCAAAAAGCAATATCTTTTGATAAGGATAGTTTTTATTAATTAAGATTGTAATCGAAAAGTTACAATAGAATTTTGGGTTTTTTCATAACTCCGAATTTTGCAATTCACTATTCATCTAGCCCACTAAGTATCAAAAAATTTGAAAAAAATCTAATAATTCTATCAAAAGTTCAAAATGACTACACGGTATAAAAATTATTGCAGTTTTTTACATTAAAAAAATAAATTGATTTTTATGTAGTACTAGAATTTTGAACTTCTAAAAAATTATTGTAATGATTAGACTGTATAGATAAAAAATTTAAGTTCTGAAAAAAAAAAAAAAAAAAAAAAAAACAATCTTTTTCCCATCAAATTAATATAGGTCTTGGGCGGTTCATAATATGAATTTCTTTGAAAATAATGGGCATATGAAATATATATTAAAAAATAAATAAAAAAAATTAAAAAGTCAAAAATTATAGCAACTTGTGATGACAAATATTAAGTGAAGTTGGTGAAAATTATGACTTTCACCTAATTGTAATTAATTGAACCAAATCTGCAAATTAGAAGTAATTAAATATATATATTTGTTTTTTAGTAGATGGCCACTTGGACTGTTTCACACTTTAGGGTTTATATCAGATCCCATATCAAAAAAAATATGATAAATTACACTTTGCGCCCTTTAAATATCGGCCTATATGTACTTTTGATTCCTAAATTATTAAGTTTGTCGATTTGGTCCCTCAATCATCACATACTTAAAGGTTTGAAGTTCATGTTATCAATTAACTAAGGTCATATTTGATAACGACTTAAATTTTAAGTGCTAAAATTATAAGTGTTGAATATATTAAGTATTTAATTTTTTAATACTTTTAACTTTTAAAAAATTATTTTTCTATAAATTTTTATTCCTAAAATAATTTCTATTTTTTCTCAATTTAATATTTTCTCCATTTATAATCTTTTGTACATAAATTTTTTTATGAAATTTTACAGTATTGGTATAAAATGTTGATTGTGATAATTAGATAATATGTGATATTACGTGATAAGTGCTTAAAAATTAAGTAAATCACATATCACTTAAAAATTTTGAACAATTTTTCAAGTAGTGCTTATTTTTAAGTGATTGTTTAATTTTGTTATCTAACGCATTTAATTTGCTTAAACTACATTTAAGGATGAAACTGAAAATATAGACATACTTAGGGGTCGAATTAGTAATATGTAGAGAGATTTATAACAATTTATTTTTCAATGCAATAAGTCTATTATAAAATTTTAAAAATATATTATAAATTTAATCTTGAATGCACCGTAGTCAGGTTGATATGGAGGAGTGCGTTCTAAAAATTACTTGCAGAGGTGATTAGTCGAGGTGCGCCTAACTAGCCCGCACACAGCTTACCGTAAAAAAAAACCATACAATAATATTTGTAATTTAATACAAGTTGATGGAAGGTAGTCCTTATCATTGAAAATTCTCTCTCCTCTCTCTCTCTCTCTCTCTCTCTCTCTCTCTCATTTTTGTATGCATGCATGCGGGTGGCTAGGGCTGCTGAAGAGTCAACTGATACTTCTGGAATATATCTTCCTTCGCCCCCACTTGAAATTTGGGTAAAAGAAACGACAAAAATAAAAGACTTTTTTTCACCCCATAAATCTATGGAAAGAAAAAGTTATATATATGTGAGTGGTGTATATATGTATACACATTCTTCAGGACCCATGTCAATGTCTTAATTCGCTAATGAGACGCGGTTTGGCTTTTCCATTACAGAGGTTTTCGGAGAGAGAGAGACAGAGTCAAAGCAAAATACTTAGATTCCACAAAATATCTGACGTTAATCTTTCTAAATAACTGATATATATGTCTTCGGGCCAATTTATGTACACCTCAACTAATCATCTTATTGGGCGATCTTAAGAGCGCACTCTCTCATATCAACTTGGAGCATTTAGGATTACATTCAAGATTTAATTATTGGAGTGCTCTCAGGAGAGTCGAACCCTGATTGATAAGGAAATGATCACCTCCCCTTTGCCAACTGGAACACCTCTTGAATATCTGTACGTATACTTGCCATAGAAGGTTCGTAGAAGGTTATGTATTATGCAAACACTTAAAAGTACAGTATGAAATTAGTGTTATCTACAGTTGCCTCTCCAAAAGTTTTGGACTAATCACGAAATTTCTATACATAATCTCTTCAAAACTTAAATTTATATATATATATACATACTAACTGTTTTTTTCTTTTCAGGGTAATCATTTCGTCGGGAGATTATAAGGGCGTACTTTCTCACATCGACCTAGTGTATTCTGAATTAAATTCAAGATTTAATTCCTGAAATATTTTTCAAAAGAGTCGAACCTAATTAACTAGAAAATAGGATCTCTCTCCTAATTAACAAAAAAAAAAATGGAATACCTCTCCTAATTAACAAAAAAAAATTGGATACCTCTCCTTGCTAATCCTTCTTGGATATATACTACTTCTAATGTATGAACAAATGGCTCAAAATGCTTATGATCACTTTGACCTAGAAATGAAAGGTGGCGTTGTTGTCACCATAGAGAGTTGTCACGGGCTTCTCTTGACTATGCCCCCCAATATATATACATACATATATAGTGTGTGTGTGTGTATATATTATATAATATTTATATATATATATATATATATATATATATATATAGGCTCCAACTCATCCCCAGCCCATGCATATGTATCCATTGCATGCGGCTAATTGATTTCACTCACATCTAGCCCCCACGTCCACCACCACCCCTACTATCCTATATTGTTGATATATAAGCTATTCTTTTCTAAAAAAATTATATATTTATTGAAAATTCATAATACAAAGTGATTTGTTTTTTCCAAAAAATATAAAAGTACAAATGAACTTTTTATTACCTAGTTTGTACAGTACAATCAATTCGAGGTTCAAAACTCAAACTATATTACCAATGTTAAATTCTTGTTTCACATAAATTTTGGTATCAGAACAAAGTTACGGGAATTCGCCTCTCTTGCCTCGCAAACAAATCATTCTTGCAAATCAAGAGTTACACGTTTTCATCATTTTTTTGTAATCAAATCATTCGTACGAAACGAGAGTCACATTCAAGAACGGGTGTTAGATTCTTATTCTAAATTGATCATTTAAGAGTTTTCAAATTGTTATATATATAAGTCAAAAGAGTTATTCTACTTGACATCATATGATTTTAAGTTGGAACCACCTAACAATCTCGAAAGTTGTGTCAATCTCTAGTATCGGCACAAAACGTGATTTTAGTAAAAACAAATTGTTATTTATCATATTAGCATATCATAAAGTGCATTGAGATAAGTTTTTATTACATATTTTTTTATAAAAAGAATTTTTTTTTATTAATTAGATTTGTTGGTTAAGTATATTTCAGAAAGTACTAGTTAATCACCCTAGGGTTTCATTTTCAAATATTTAAGACTTGCGGAGGAGTTGGTAAGGTAAAAAAAAAAAAAATCAAAAAACATAATATAATTTAAATAAATAAATAAAAAATATTAAAAAACATGATCATAATTGAAATAAATAAATAAAAAATATTAAAAAATTTATGGTAGAATTAAGAAACCTCCAAACCCACCGCTAAGTGAATGCTGGCCACCCTGTCCTATTTCTTGAGATGTCCCTTTCTCATCTTAAACCCCTAAATGCACTTCTTCCTTGTAGGCCCTCAAAATTTTAACTCTCTCTCTAACTTTTTAGAGAGAGAAAGAGAGCCAGAGTCTCCTAGATTAGACCACAATATTCAAATAATAATAATAATAATAATAATAGTAATCTACCCTTGTAGTATATAAAAGGAAGGGGAGGCTGACCTAAAAAGAGAGTTCTCAACTTTTGTTTTTTTTTGATGAATTAGCTTAAAATTAAAAAGGTAGATGCCCTTTTGTTTATGGCAATTTCAGCAGCCATGAGTAGCAGCCAAGAACATGATCATGAGGACCACGAACACGACATGGTTATGCCGGGTTTTCGATTCCACCCGACGGAGGAAGAACTTGTTGAGTTCTACCTTCGACGTAAGGTTGAGGGCAAGCGATTCAACGTTGAACTCATCACTTTTCTTGATCTTTATCGCTATGATCCTTGGGAACTTCCTGGTATTTATATAAGTTGCCTCTCTCCCCCTCCCTCTCTCTCTGGATTCTTTTACTTCATATATTTCCTTAATTTTTCCAATTCAATTTCATTTTATCAATTTTTATTTTTATTTTGATTTTATATATTTAAAATGAACTAAATCATAGAGGGTAAGTAGTTTTATCCATTGAATTTTGATCCCATGGGGATTCATATATAGATTTTTCCTTAATATGTCTATACAAAACACACTATCCTTCAAATTTGAAATAAATCATGAAGGGTATTTAGCATTTTGTCCAATGAATTTTGATCACAAGGGATTTTGTTTGATATTGATCAATTTAACCTAATTATTATATGCCCTAAAGGATCTAATGTTTTCAAAAAAAATTAAGTTTCCATCATATATACGGAATTAACCGTTGAATTTCATTTTTTCCCCTTTCTAATCCAAAACAGTGTTTTTCTTTCATAGTTGATCTAATTTTATCATATGGGTATTGATAATTGAACTCAATTATCATTTTATTTAACTTTTATTCCGGTTTAATTTTATTTTTTAATTTGTCTGGTTGATTGCAGCTTTGGCGGCAATTGGAGAGAAAGAATGGTTCTTCTATGTGCCAAGAGATCGGAAGTACCGAAATGGTGATCGACCTAACCGTGTAACGACTTCCGGCTACTGGAAGGCCACCGGAGCTGATAGAATGATCCGGACGGAGACTTTTAGGGCGATCGGGCTGAAGAAGACTCTTGTTTTCTACTCCGGCAAGGCCCCAAAAGGTATTCGAACTAGCTGGATCATGAACGAATACCGGTTGCCTCACCACGAAACCGAACGGTTGCAAAAGGTTGGTGCCTTCAGTGTGATCTTGAGCTTCATAAATTTAGGAAAAAAACGGGAGAGAGAGAGAGAGAGAAAGAGACAGTACAAGCCTCTAGATATCCTTCTAAAGTTTTAGGTCATGCATAAATTTGTGTTCATATTAATCTCAATCATTGGAGAGAGAGAGTAGATCCTAGAGCATATAAGCCTCCAGAAATCCTGCAAATCTTCCAAGGGTTTTGTTCATGCATAAATTTGTGTTCAAATATGCTGATCTCAGTCTCTGTGTGTGTGTGTGTGTGTGTGAGAGAGAGAGAGAGAGAGAATATAAGCCTCTAGAAATCCTGAAATTCTTCTCTAAGGGTTTTGGTCATGCATAAATTTGAGTTCAAATATGTTGATCTCAGTCTTGTGTGTGCATGCGCGCGCGTGCAGTTTAAGTCGTGCATAATTTGAGTTTATATTGATATCACTCTTGTTTTTTTCTTTGTTTTAGTTCTTGAAGATTTTGGAGCTAATTTCAGTATGAGTTCATATATTTTTACACACACTAAATGTGTAAAAGTTAGATGAGTAGCCTCGACTTTCATGAACCCTAGTGTATACCTTCATAAGCTCATACTGAAATCATTAGGATTCACTTTTGACGAATGGATTTGGAATCAAGAATCAAAAGCAGTTTTAGAGAGAGAAATTTAATGTGATATATTTCGAATGATTTTATCTTTTAACTCAACCTCGATACAAAACCATATCAATGTTTTTTTTCAGGCCGAAATTTCACTATGTCGTGTCTACAAGAGGCCCGGGGTCGAAGACCACCTGGCACTCCCCCGCTCTCTCCCAACACGGGCCTCCTCCTCAACCAGAGGACCTCAGCCGGAGAAGAAACACACTGCCGCTGCAGCCGCCACCAATCACTGCCCAACAGCCGCCACGGCTGCGGTGGAGAGCTTCCAAACGTACGAAAACGTTAGTGAAACGAGTGGAAGCAGCACAAGCAACAACGACATCGTTGGGCTCTCCAACCAAAACTTCTACATCCCATTAGCTCCAATATTGGATCACGAGCAAGATAGGGTCGCTCTGCTCCACCACCACCAGCCAACCACCATCTTCATGGGCTCTTCTCTGCTCCACCACCAGCCAAGTGTGGATGATCTCCACAGACTAGTGAACTACCAACCCCAGGCGGTGGCTACTCTCCACGCGCCACCACTCGGCCTGCCTCCTCAGATCCCCTTCTCCGACAGGATGTGGGATTGGAGTTCAACGTCAGAGGGAAGCAAAGATTACATCAGCCCTTTCAAGTAAAATCATTATGAACTGCTAAGAATATGACTTCTCTATTTGTCTTTCGGTATTTATATATTACTGACTTGTTTAAGTGTTTCTAAACTCTATATATATTTATTGGATATCCAATTAAGTGGCAAAAACTTGATTAGTTTGAGTTGATTTCATATTAGGGTTTTTGTCTAATATATGGAATAATACTTAAGATTTGGGGCGGGAGAGGAAATTACTCCCCCTAATATTAGGGTTTTGAAACAGTTGGTGGGTAAAGAGAAGCAATTATTTTTTCTTTTTTCATTTTTTTTTTTTTTGTTTTATGGTAAGATGTGTTCAGATCGACTTACGCGCACCTCAACTAATCACCTTCTCGGGTGATCTTAAGCGCGCACTTCCCCACATCAACATGGTGCATTCATAAATAAATTCAAAATTTAATTTTTTTAGTGCTTTCCAAAAAAGTTTAATCCTAATTAATAAAGAAAAAGAATATTTTCTCTTGTCAACCCAACTCTTACTTCTTGAATAAAGAGAAGCAAATGATGAGATGTTAATCTATAAAATAAATGAGGATATTTTTTTTAATATCTTTTTCTAGAGTTTACATTGTTTTACAAAAATAATTGAATATATATTTGTGAAATTTTTGAGCTTGCATGTGAAGTACGAAGAAATTCATAGAATACAAGGCTAGGTTTAATGGCCGTCAGATCACGCACGTGACTTTTTTTATAAATATATTAATTATATTTTTAGTTGGAACAAATTAAAATAAAAATAAAAAATCTGGAATTCAAATATATTATTTTGTAACCTATAGGGATTACCTTGAACACCCATCTAAAAATTAAGGGTAAATAGTGCAATTTTCCCTCAAATTAAAAAATAAAAAAAATAAAAAACCAGTTGCTCCTTAATATTAGGGTTTTGAAATAAGGGCAGTATTTTATCCACCCAAAAGAAGTTTATTATTATAAAGAGGTGTTGGTAAATAGTTCCCGAAATTAAAATTTCACCTCTTGCAGTTTAAGTGTTATAATAATTTTTTCAAAAATTTAAAATTACTCTATTATATAAAAGTTATTGTAATTTTTTCATGTAAAAAAAATTGCAATAACTTTGATCATGTACAATGACTTTTAGATTTCTGAAAAAATTATTGAAATACAGAAACTGCACGGGCTAAAAATTTAATTTCACATACTGTTAATCAAATATTTACCCATATTTTCTCATTCTTTTCTTTTTTCTTTTTTTAAATATGATTTCATGTTCCTTTCTCTCTCTACTGTTCTCTCTCTCTCTCTCTCTACTGTGTTTCCATGGGAAAAGATAGAGCCATGATTGATCGTATGATATACCCGGCCACGAATTGACTTTCCAGAGGATCAAAAGGAGGGTTTTATGAGGAGACAAGATGGAGAATGCATGAAGATATAACATGCGAAAGATTGTCCAGATTTGTCTTGGTTGGTGAGACATAATCAACTAATCCATTTACTAAATTTTGTTTTCTTTTGTGTTCACGTGATATTCAATGGAATGGTCAATCACGAAAAATATTGATATTGTAAAAAAAAATTAAAATAAAAATATGAAGATAAAACAACAACAACAACTAAGTCTCTATCCCATTTAAGTAGGATCAGCTACATGAATCCGTTTACACCATAATAACGATCAAGGGTCATCTCCACAGTTAAGTTCAATGCCATCAAATCAATTTTTATAGTCTCGTCTTAAGTCTTCTTAGACCTACCTCTCCCTCTAGTAGCCCTCGCACTTAAACTAAATCGCATGTTCTCACTGGTTTTTCTATGGGTCTTTCATGCACATGTCCAAACCACCGTAAACGATTTTTACTCATCTTCGATACCTGTTATTCTTAAATTCTCTCTAATAGAACATTGTTCATTTAATATATGTATATAATTAATTTGTAGTGAAATTGATATATTGAACATTTTATTGGGGCAAATGTGTATTTTTCTTCGCAAATATAAAATTTAGGGCACATACATGGGCTCTGTTTGGTAACGGATTTTTTAATTATTTTTTATTTTTAAGCAAAAATAATAATATTTATTTTTAAAAATAATGATTGTTTCGTAATTAAAAGACTAATTTAAAAAATAAAAATAAAATAAAAATATGAATATGAATCTGAATCTGAATTTTTTGAGAAGAAAAAATAATTATTTTTTGATTCTTCAATTTTTATATTATAAAAGATATATGGATATATATGCACTAAGATCTCTCCACGCACTTTTTTTTAATCATTTATGATTTTCTTTTATTTTTTATGTACTAAGATATAATTTCACACTCACTAACACGCTTTTCATTTTTTCTTTTGATTTTATTTTTAAGTAAAAGTGTTCTTTTGTTAAATTAAGTTAAAAAAAAAAAACGTTACCACATGGTATAATCAAATAGAAATCGTCGTGCAAAAAAAGCAAACTCTTAAATTTAAATAAAGTAAAGCTCTTAGGATCTCGGATAAAGAGGGACCAGCGCTCTTTCGCCTCAATCGAAAGGGGAATGAGTTTCTTACTTTCTTTCGAAGCATTTTCTTGAAAGAGGGGAAATTTTCGACTAGAATCAAAAGCTTCAATAATTTTTTTTATACTCACTCGATGTTCATAATTAATATTGCGACTACATGTATATGGTTTCACCGGATGCGATCCAATCCAGTTTCTGGTTTAATTCTATCTGATAACATATAGACAATATTTTATTCAATTTCTTAGAGCACATTTGGTTTTGTTTTCGAAAACTGCAGATTTAGAAACTTCTGAAAATAATTTGATGAGAGAATTTGATCGAGTTCAGGAAGTTCAATAATCTGGAAGTTGAATCGAGGGGGAGAAGTAACGGTTTGGAGGCGTTCGTCCAAATAATATCATTATACCCCTTAAAAATGGTATGTGCAGTACACATGATTGTCTTTCTGTCTATTTGGATGAAAAATTTAACATAATGACTCTTTAAAATCACGTTCATACTTAGAAGATTTAAACTGATACGCAATAAAATTATTAGACCACATAGAAATTATTCAATACTGGGTCTAAAATAAAATTTTCCCTTTATTTTAATTTTAGAAAATTTGATGCGGTACGATCGTGGTGAATATTTGCTATGTCGATGAATATTTATTAGGAAATATGACAAGATGGACCTATTAAGAGGATCACTCTACCCAATTATTCACATGTTTTTATTTTAATTGAACCAAATAAATTTCAAAATCAAGTTAATTATACCATTTAATCCTAATTTCAAATTCGGACAAAATGAAGTCATGATAATTCGCCCTACAAATCCCAAATCAACTTCTCTTTCCATACCATAAAGCAAGAATGACTATCAAATTAAAACAAAATCACTTTTATGTTTTTAAAATGGCAATAACCTTTTTTTATATATTGTTTGCTTGATTTGAATACGGATTTATGATCGCGAGGTCATTGTTTTCAAAATAATATCCATTTGTATATATTTTGTTATATAATTTAATATTGAGATAATTGGTGGAAGGTCCTGATAATGATACTTAATTAATAAAAACTCTCAAACCAAATAAATACTTTAGTTTTACTCTTATCTATTAGATTTCATGAAAATGCTAAGTTGAAATTAGGGTTGTACAGTTAACTGTCGGTCACCGAAACTCCAATCACTGATCGCTAGAATTTTATATTTTACATTCAAGTAATTTTTAGTAATATCTTTTTAATATACTTTTTAATTACATATTTTAGTTACATTCAACTAATTTTTGGATGTTGGTCGTTAAAAAATTACATAAATGTAACTAAAAAATACACTATAAGATGTAACTAAAAGTACTTTTAAAAAAATGTTTCATATAACTAAAAAATACACTAAAAATAGTTACATGCAACTAAAAGATACACTAAAAATTAGTTATATGTAACTAAAAAAAATTGGTGGTCAGTGGTCGCACTCTAGCAATTAACCAAAGGCCTAAGATTCGACAATGGGTGGCGATGGGTGGCCACGAAGGGTGGCGTCGGCGGTTGACGATGCATACATTTACAGGAAGTATTTGATTGGAGATTTGAGGGAGCATTGACCATGGGACAAAAATATGATACATTGCAAACCTTTACAGGAAGTGTTTGATTGGAGATTTGAGGGAGCATTGACCATGGGACGAAAATTTATGGCAAAACATAATTAAGGAATTTATATTCAACTTAAAATTAAAATATGATAAATTATGAATTAAACTTTCTAATTGCGACTATTCACCAATTATCCCTTTAATATCTGTTGAATTCAATACGATAATGAATTCCGTGTTGAATTGAACTGAACAACATGGATCACTATTAAATCTAATGTTTTGGTAATTTTATCATTTAATTACATTCAAAAAAAATTACAACAACAACACAAAAGATTTGTAAAAAATTGTTGAAGTACCATACTCAATTCAACAAGAATGTGAAAACTGATAAAAATTTGTCTTTCCATCTATTTGGATAAAAAAATTTAACAAAATAATCCTTTAAAATCACGTTCATACTTAGAAGGTTTAAACTGATACGTAACAAAATTATTAGACCACATAGAAATGTGTCAATACCTAAAGGGTCTAAAATGGAATTTTAATTTTAGAAAATTTGATGTGGCAGTGTGGTAGGTTATGATCGTGGTGAATATTTGTTATGTCGATGAATATTTATTAGGAAAAATGACAAGATAGACCTATTAAGAGGGTCAATCCACCCAATTATCCACATGTTTTTATTTTAATTTAACCAAATAAATCTCAAAATCAAGTTAATTATACAATTTAATCCTTATTTCAAATTCGGACTAAATGAAGTCATGATAACTTTTTTTTTTATATATTGTTTGCTTGATTTGAATAAGGATTTATGATCGCAGGTCATTGTCTTCAAAATAACATCTATTTGTATATATTTTGTTCTATAATTTAATATTGAAATAATTAATGGTGGAAGATTCTGATAATGACACTTAATTAATAAAAATTCTCAAACCAAATAAGTATTTTAATTTTACTCTCATTTATTAGAGTTCATAAAAACACTAAGTTCAAATCAGGATTTTTATCGCCAATTGTTGCCCACCAAACTTCAACTGTCGGTCATCGAAACTCCAACTACCGGTCGCTAGAATTTTTTATCTTACATTCAAATAATTTTTAGTAACATCTTTTTAATATACTTTTTAATTACATGTTTTAGTTACATTCAACTAATTTTTTTAATATTGGTCATCAAAAAATTACATCAATGTAACTAAAACAAACATTACAAAATGTAACTAAAATTAGACTTAAAAAATATAACTAAAAAATACATTTAAAAAATAATTTCATTTAACTAAATATAGTTACATGTAACTAAAAGATATATTAAAAAATAGTTACATGTAACTAAAAAAATTGACGGTTGGTGGCCAGACTTTTTTTTTTTTTTTTTATAAACAAATATTATATATAAGATAAGGGGAAAGATCTCCCTTACTACACGAAAACGTGTTGTCAAGTAGCCTGCAAGATCCCAAGCCGACAAAATATACCGCTTATCAAAATTCAAAGACCCAGGGTCAGGACAAGCACTTTCCAACGGGTACACACCATGGCTATTCACAATAGCTACACAATATATCTAACACTACAGTACATCAATACAAAATAATACTCCCACAAGAGAAGGCCAACACCTAAATCCAAAACCACCCATCACGGCGACAACACAATCAACGCTGTATAATTGTAGGGAGCAGCAAATTCTTAGTTGGCCCAAAGCAATTCGAAAGAAAATAACCTCCAACTACAAAAAAGAAGCACCGACAAAACAACCCACACCAGAAATAATTTGTAGACTACAAAATTGTCCCATGATCCTGCCCATGAAAGACAACAAACTCCAAGGTCTTCTAAGCCGATGAGCTCCTGAACTCCTCCTCAATACACCCAAACTGCCAAAGAGTTCTTTTTCTTTCTCATTTTAAGTCTTGAGAGTAGCTTCTTTTTAAACCGCAAACGACGTTTTCTGCCGATTTTAGAAAAACACTCATCAATTTCATCCTTGAGTTTTGGGTCACAACTACCATCCGCAAGACAACTACCATCCGAATCACTTGTGAATGATCTCACCCTCTTCCAAGCCGCAACAAACTAGCCCCGAGTAAAGGCCCCTTATTATGACAAAAATAAATTGAAGGCAATTTTGACATGAAAAATGACCTAATAATGAAATAGGATTTACATTTTTTTTTTAAAAATACCTATAAATACAATATACACTTTGAGGCTCATGCCTCAATCACTCTAGTATTTTGTATTTTAAAAAATTAAAAACAATACTTGAGTGGCAAATGAAACATGACTTTAAAATTAGTTAATTTTACATTAAAATTTCTGAATATGCATTTCATAATTTCTATTGAGCAGAAACTGTCCTTTTTTTTTTTTTCCACTAGTGTCCCCACACCCACACAAGGTGTAAAACTAATCTCGTTCGAGGTGTGTAACTATTATTCCCAACAAGTGTTTTTCCGCAAATTCAAACCTCTGATCTTGTAGAGACCCCTCAACTGGGTTAATCTCTCAACTGCTTTAACTCAAGCAGGTTTTACCACTTGAGTCATACCTTACCTACACTGAATTAGAGCCTTAAAATTGAAATTGGTTGCATCGAATTGTAGCCTTAAAATTGAATCAAACTCCCCAAGTGTAATAAAACTAAAACACTCATGCAATTGGGCCATCAAATTTGAATTGAAAGGCTTAACTCCAATTCTTTGGTTTAAATACTAGTTGGATCTGGGTTTTCATTTTTAACACTATGGAGCCCAATACTTTAATTTGAATTCAATAACCCAAAGCGAAGGATTGCAAAATTAATTCTTAAGTCCAAAATATTTTTGTGAGATAAATAGTTTTCAGGGTTCGTTTGGCATCATAAAATTGAAACCAATTCCTTTGTTTGGGTCATTAATTAGGTTCTGTAATTGGTTTTTATTTATAACTAGTTTTAGACACATGAGTAATCGTTGAAGTATAAAATTAGAATGCATGTTCGATGACCATTTGAAACTGAGGAACCAATCGGAACGGTAAATTGAGCAACCATGAAAGATATAATAATGGAAGTCGATGTGGAAGATAAGTGATTATTTAATGATTATTGTCTATGTACTTTAGATAAACATTGAAGTATGAACCAACATAAAAAATTAAATTTCAAACGATTCAAGAAACGGCAATTTTCTTATCAGATGCAATCCTCTTAACAATTTTTCCGGCAATTTGGCTGCTATTGCCGCCACCAGAGGAGTTTCTCTGGACAGTCCGCTGCACAATCCGGATCGGAATCCCGCCAAGATCGAAGTCTTCTTTCAAAGATCTCATCAGAAAACGGAGGTCGGTGTCGGCAAGTTGGGTCTTGCCGCTCACGAAGGCGACGAAAGTGGGTGGCCGGGCCTTTGCCTGAGTGAAATACTTGATCTTCGGCTGAGCTGCCTGATCTTTCCATGAATGCCTGCTCATAACCTAAGAGAACAAAAAAATAGTGAATATTCACTATCGGTAATTATGCTTAGGCCCCATTTGGTTAGTGTTTCTGTTCCCAGATTTCTGTTCTCAGAAACTTTTTTGCCCCTTGTACTTTGGTCCCTCTACTTTCAAAACCTAAATATCACCCCCCATGCATTTTGGAATATAGGGAAAAACTCGCATTTTGTTCAAAGGACAAAAACGTATAGAAAATATTATTTTTTTTTCAATTACTTTTTAATTTAAAATTAATATTTAAAAGTAATAAACAAAAAAATTAACACTTTCTCTCTCTTGCTCTTTCTCTCTCAACTTGTAGGTTTTCAAAATAGACAGGACAAAATGAAACGACATCAAAGTACAACCAGAGGGGGGGGGTGGGGGGGGTAAGGCAATAAACCTAAAAAAAAAAAAATGCTTCCGTTATTTTCCCAAATTTCTAGAATAAACATTTGGGAACAGAGAAAAATTGTTTCCAGGTTTCTGTTTATGAGAACAAAAACACTAACAAACACCACCTTAGTGCTTCTGTTCTGTTCCCGAATTTCTGTACACAGAAAATCATTTTAACAATCTGGGAACATAAACAGTAAACTAACGGAGCCTTATAGTTTCTGTTTCTTGTTTCAAAGAATGCCTGCTCATAACCCGAGCCAAGACAGAACAAAATAGAGTTTACAGTTTTGTTTCTGTTCCACTCCCAGCTTTTAAGAATAAATTTCTGGGAATTTTTTATCTTTGGGATTTTTTTTTTGTACCCACAGATTTACTCTATCCAAAATTTGAAGAAAATAACAAAATGAGAAGCTATAGGTATACAAACTTCACGCAACTGGAGATTAAGACGAGCTATTGGCAATCTCGTACACCATTTCCATATTTGTTTCTGTTTACAGTTTTGTTTTTGTTTTTCGTTTTTTCTTTTTTCCTTTTTTTTTTTTTTATAGATTTTTTTTTCATGCCCACAGATTTAATCTATTCAAAATTCGAAAAATAAAATAAAATGAGAAGCCATCAGTATACGAACCTTACGCAACCAGCGATTAAGACGAGCTGTTGGCAATCTCGTACACCATTTTCCATAGGTATCAATGACCTGCCGCATCACGGCGATCCTGCCTTTTCCCTCAAGTGCCGAAACAAACAAAACCGGTATTCCAGTCACCTGCTGACAAACATTTCAGTGACTAGAACATATTCTCCCCTAAGTGGGATTTGATTAGTTTCTGCTCCTGTTTTTCTGTTTCTCTTCCAGAAATCTATGAATAAGAAAAGGATCGATTTTTGTTCTGTTCCCATAAATTTATTCTAAAAATCAAGGAACAAAACAGGATCAAACATTTGTCGATCATAATTACTGAAATTTCAAAATAATACTTCAATAATCAAGAAATAAAACTAATAATAATTAAAGAATATCAATGTGACTATTAACTAAGCAATGTATGGGCAGTAAAATCAAAATATAAAAAATCTATGAAGGATTATAAAACGTACATCAAACCAGAATCCAAAATTGTAACGTGAACATTCCCTAATAGATGCATAACATGAAACAGATTGTGCGTGTGAATATTCACGCAACAAAAACAAAAGCAAAAGCAAAGACGGGAAGAGAATGTTTACATAATAGAAACAACGAATTAAACATTAAATAAGAAACTTACCTGGATATTTAAGAGAGACAAAATAGATCAAAGCTAGAGTTTAATCCAATGCCCTTAAAGCAGCTTCACTCCCCCATACTGGCGCCAAGAAAGCACAGACACGGACACGGCGATACGGAAAATTTCCAAAAATCCCGACACGGACATGGTTTGAACACGCCAATAAATAAATATATAATTTTATATATATTAGTTTAATTTACGAAATATACATTGTCATTAAGTAAATTCATTCAACAAAAACCATTAAAGCTTAAGTTAAAAATATTCTTATAAATAAATGCGCAAAAAAAAAAATAATTTAAAAATTTTAGAGGTCAATTATTATTTTAAAATGTTAATTTTTTATATTTGGACTTAAATCATATTTTAGAATTCTTAATAGGTTGTTTTATGTATTTTTTTACACAAGATAAGAATACATAGATATTTGTTCCCTCTTTCAATGTGCATTTTTCGTTTCCAATGTTCATCTGCACCATGGTTCCCTATTTCAATGTGCACCAATGTTGACGTTAATGGAGTTTTCTATCCTCGCGAAAACAGACGCATCTCAAGTCTGTTTGACTCTTGCAAGCCTCTCGTTCGAAGATGAAATCGCAATTATTGGAAATTATCAACAGAGGAACACAAGGGTTGTATTCGATACGAACGATTCAAAGCTTGGATTTGTAAAGGAGATCTGCACTGGCCACCACCATCAATTCTCTCTCTCTCTCTCTCAGATGCAGCAAGGAATAGAATAAAATGCCACAAAACAGATTCATTATTCCAAAGACATTTTATTTGCTTCGAAGGAGAAGACTCAATTCGAACTTGTCTCTCTCTTCTCTCTCAGTGAGCTGTATCAGCGTTATGTAACGGCCGATACGCTAAGGCGTAACGGGAACAGACCCCGTTACGCCCCGCATCGGTCCGATATTGTGTGAATCGGCTCTAGAATCCAACAGGCCCTTGTGAAGTGCCCAATACAACTCCCTCACGTGTCGGAGTCATGTCGAAAATTAAGAAAAAATACTGACACGTGTCGGACACCGACACTCTACCCCCGGTGGAGTGTCCGTGCTTCCTAGACTAGCGCTAATGGTTAAATGGACGCTTACCTCCCAAAGTACAACGATTTTAAAATTTCTGGTACAAGTACTTGAAACCAAAAACTTTGGAATACTTGTACTCAAACTCTCAAAAATTTCTATATGTTATGTGCTTTGGTGGTGAAATAAAGTGATAATGTTGTAAAACAGACAAGCTGAAACAAACGTTCTAGGAAGCACGGACATTCCGCCGGAAATAGAGCGTCAGTGTCGGAATGTGACAATATTTTTTCTTTTTTTCTTAATTTTCGACACAGCTCCAACACGTGAAGGAGCCGTGTCAGACATTTCACAAGGGCCTATCGGATTCTAGGGCCGATTCACACAGTATCGGGCCGATGCGGGGCGTAACAGGGTCTGCTCCCGTTACACCTTAGCGTATTGGCCGTTACGTAACGCTGATACAGCTCACTGAGAGAGAAGAGAGAGGCAAAGTTCGAATCGAGTCTTCTCCTTCGAAGCAAATAAAATGCCCTTGGATAATGAATTTGTTTTGTGGCATTTTATTCTCTTCCTTGCTGCATCAAAGAGAGAGAGAGAGAAAAAGCAACTTTAAAAAACAGAAAATTGATAGTGGTGGCCAGTGCAGATCTCCTTCGCAAATCCAAGCTTTGAATCCTTCGTATCGTACCCAACCCTTGTGTTCCTCTGTTGATAATTTCCAATAATTGCGATTTCATCTTCGAATGAGAGGCTTGCGAGAGCCAAACAGATCTGAGATGCGTCCATTTTCGCGAGGATAGAAGACTCCATTAACATCAACATTGATGCACATTGAAAGAGAAAACCATGGTGCAGATGCACATTGGAAGAGGGAAATACACATTGAAAGAGGGAACAAATATCCACGCATTCTTATCTTATCTTGTGTAAAAAAATACATAAAGCACCCTATTAAGAATTCTAAAATATGATTTAAGTCCAAATATCAAAAATTAACATTTTAAAATAATAATTGACCCCTAAAATTTTTAAATTAAAATATTTTTGCATTTATTTATAAGTATTTTTAGCTTAAACCTTAATGGTTTTTGTTGAATGAATTTACTTAATGACAATATATATTTCGTAAATTAGACTAATATATATAAAATTATATATTTATTTATTGGGGTGTCCAAACCGTGTCCGTGTCGGGATTTGATGAGAATCAATGAGCATCATCGAAGGATCTGCTACATGTTCTAGTTGGGCCTATTACTAGGGCAAGATCCAAAAAGTTCAAAACAACACTTAACGGGCTTATGCAATATATTTGGGCCGAGTCTACAATGGTCAAACCCAAATTAGGCCCATCAGACAATCAAAGCCTCGTCCACCTCATCAAGGCAAGCGAATAAACTTAAAGCGTGAACTTAAACGAGCCTAAGATGAGACCCACGAATTGTATTTTATTTATTTTATTATTTTAAGTCTTTTAATTCTTTTTAGACTGATTTGTAAGACTCAAATGCCAAGTAATCTTTTCCTTTTCCAAGTAGAAATGTAAAGTAAATTAGAAAACTTCCTTATTCTTCATTTAGTATTAGATCCTAGGATTTCCTTTTTCCTTCATGTAGGCCTGCGAATTTTCCAAAACTTATTAGGATTTCTTTCTTGTTCTCTTGGCCGCCTATTTAAGGAGCTTAGTAGACCTATAAATTATACATTACTTTTGATTAATATAATTGTGAGAGTTTTCTCTTAAGTTCTTCAGAAAATTTTTCTTGAACTTATCAAGATTTTCTTGTGGCGTTATAACCATTAGGTCAAGATCATTACTTATACCGTTGGTTCGCGTTTCGTTCAGAAACATTGGGTCAAGATAAATCTATCATAAATTTTGTATTTTCGTATTCTTGTCTTTTTGTTTATATTTCTGATTTAATTCGATCCTCGCAAAAAAACCCTAAATTAATTTCGGATCTCACTAATCCTTGATGAGGTTCACATCAAGATTTTTGAAAAATTTCCGTATCACCGTGCCTGTGTCGTATCGTGTCCGTGTCCGTGCTTCCTAGCGAACGTTCAATCTCTTATTTAAAAAAGATGAAAAGACACCATTAAATGGATGCAATTTAGAAAGGCAAGGATCTCACTAATCCTTGATGAGGTTCACATCAAGATTTTTGAAAAATTTCCGTATCACCGTGCCTGTGTCGTATCGTGTCCGTGTCCGTGCTTCCTAGCGAACGTTCAATCTCTTATTTAAAAAAGATGAAAAGACACCATTAAATGGATGCAATTTAGAAAGGCAAGTTCACGTGAACATTCATGTGAACAGTCACCAATGAATGTTCACGTATGTTCATTTTTACTGTTTCAAGATTAATTGTTAAGCAGTTAATTAATTGCTTAACTGCTGCTAATTTAATAATAAACTGTGTTGAATTAAGACCAGACACCAATAGAATTCCACCCAAAATCGATCCAAATCTGGATCGGATTGGCCCGACCCAAACCCGGACCCCAACCCGGCCCAATTCGGGTTATATGCTTGTTGTTAATGGCTTGTCTTTTATTTCCAACTTATAACTTAATATAGAACTCCGTTTACGGGGTTCGATACTTTATTCCTTACACACAGTTGGTCCCAAGCTCAGGTAAAGGAGGAGCATTGCGTTAGGTAACTGACAACCAGCGGAAAACTTTGTCAGAACTTTTATGACATGAATCCAAAGATATTAAACGTTGGGAAACTCCCTACTAGCAACGCGCTACATTTTCACCACCTGGATGTAGTGAATAATGGGAGAGGGTGGGCTAGGGCGTTGCCAAAAAGTGACGAGTCATGTTTTCGCCTGGATAAGGTGTCAAATGAGAGGGTTGCCGCATTATGGTGGACGAGTGTGGATAAAGAAGTTAGTCCATGAGAATAGGCTTAGGTTGGCAACTTGGAATATAGGAATGCTGAAGGGTAAAACACGAGAATTGGTGAATGTGATAAGTAGGAGAAAGATTAATATTCTATACTTGCAGGAAACTAAGTGAGTTTGAGAGAGGTCTATAGAAATTGAGAGTACGGGATATAAATTATGGTATACAGAGAAGGACAAACATAGGAATGAGGTGGGCATCATGGTAGATAGGGATTTAAAAGATAGCATTGTTGATATTAGGAGAATTGACGATATGATGATGGTTATGAAACTGGTGATTGGAGGGGAAGTGACTAATATTATTAGTGTGTACGCTCCCCAAGTTGAACTGTAGGAAAACATTAGACGAGAATTTTGGGAGAAGATGGACGAAGTCGTTCAAAATATACCTAACCAAGAAAAAATATTTATTGGAGGAGATTTGAATGGACATGTCAGGAAGGAAATGGGGACTTTCGAAAAAGTTCATGGTGGTTATGGATTTGGAGAGAAGAATGCAATGGGTGAAATGATTTTAAATTTTGCTATGGCGTATGATTTAGTTCTTCTAAATACATGCTTCACGAAAAAGAATAAACACCTTATCACATTTAAGAGTAGTCAAAGGAATAGCCAGATAGATTTTGTCCTTACCAGGATGAGTAATCATTTAATATGTAAGGACTGTAAAGTCATACCCGGAGAGAGTATTGCTACCCAACATAAACTAATGGTAACTGATCTGAAATTTCAGGAGTAGAAACGAGAGTCTAAGATAAGTAGACATGTAAGGATACGTTGGAGAGATCTAAGAAGTAAAAAGATGGAATTGTTTAAGAATAAAATTAACAATTATGAGTTATGGAAAAGACATGAGGATGCGAAGAAAATGTGGATTGATATGGCGAGTCGTATTAGAGAGATAGGAAAAGAAGTTTTAGGAGTTTGTAGAAGAGGAGGACCATGATATAAAGAAGGTAGTGGAATGAAGAGGTCCAAAAAGCCGTTCGGGACAAGAAAATGGCTTATAAAGAATGGCAAAATATTGAAGTTGGGAGAGTTTGGAGAAATATAAACATGCAAAAATGGAGACGAGAAAAATAATTAAGAAATCAAAATTTAGGGCGTATGATAATCTATATCAAAGTTAGATACAAAAAAGGAAAAGGGGGATATATTTAAACTTGCTAGGTGACGTGAACGAAAGACTAAAGATATTGGAAGTGTCAAATGCATCAAAGACACTGATAAAAAAGTACTAATGAAAGATGAGGAGATTATAGATTGATGAAGAAATTATTTTTATAATTTATTTAATGAGAATGTAGTCGGGGGGAATCTTTGCCTAGTTTATCTTCAGATAAGTTTTATAGGTTTCATAGAAGAATTAGGGCTTCGGAAATTAGAATAGTACTAAGGAAGATGCAAATTGGAAAAGTAGTAGGGCCAGATGAAATCTCTATAGAAGTGTGAAAAAATTTGCAAAATATTGGGATAGAGTGATTGACTAGACTTTTCGATGACATTTTGAGGACTAAGAGAATGTCTGACGACTGGAGGAGGAAGAGTATCTTAGTGCCCATCTATAAAAATAAAGGAGGTATTCTAAGTTGCACGAACTATCGGGGCATAAAACTTATGAGTCATACTATGAAATTTTGGGTGAAAGTGATAGAATATAGTATAAGACATGAAACGAGCATAGAAGAGAATCAATTTAAATTTATGCCCAACCGATCAACCACTGAAACTATCTATTTACTCAAGAGATTAATGAAAAAATATAGAGAGAAGAAGAGAGATTTACATATGGTATTTATGAACCTGGAAAAGGCTTATGATAGGGTACCCAAAGAAGTTTTATGGTGGGTGCTAGAAAACAAACAGGTATCCAATGCGTACATCGAGGTAATTAAGGATGTGTATGAAGATATAGTCACTAGTGTTCGAACAGGAAGAGACGATACTTGTGCATTTCCTATTAATATAGGTTTACATCAAGGATCATCTTTAAGTCGTTAACTCTTCGTTCTAGTGATGAATAAGCTCACAAAACATATTCAAGATGGAGTATCTTGGAGTATGTTGTTTGCAGATGACATCGTATTAGTATACGAAAGTAGAACAAATCTTAATTATAAGTTAGAAAAATGGAGAAAAGCGTCAGATTCTCAAGGTTTGAAGGTTAGCAGAAGTAAGACGGAATACATGCATTGCAATTTTAGTAATGCCCGGAGAGACGGTAGTGCGGTTAAAATTGGAGACGAGGAAGTGCTGAAAGTTGATCATTTTAGATATTTAGGTTTGATGATTCAAAGCAATGGCGAAATCGAGGAAGATATTACATACAGAATCAAGGCAGCTTCGTTAAAGTGGAGAAGTGCAGTTTGGTTGATTTGTAATCGTAAGATTCCGTTGAAACTTAAAGGAAATTCTACAAAACTGCTATAAGCCCAGCGCTTCTTTATGGTTCAAAATATTAAGCGGTAAAAACGAATCATGTCCAGAAAATTGGAGTGACATAAATGAGGATGCTGCGGTGGATGAATGGGAAGACGAGAATGAATAAAATTAAAAATGAAACTAATAGAGATAATTTAGAAATAGCATTCATCGAAGAGAAAATTAGAAAAAATCGTTTACGATAGTTGGGCATATGCATAAAAGACCCATAGAAGCACCAATGAGAAAATATGATTTAGTTCAAGTGCAAGGGACTACTAAAGAGAGAGGTATACCTAAGAAAACGTTGAACGAAACTATTAAAAATAATTTGGCGACATTAAACCTGACGGAAGGAATGGACCTTGATCGATCTCTATGGCGTAAATGGATTCATATAGCCGAACCTACATAAGTGAGACAAAAACTTAATTGTTGTTGTTGTTGTGTAACTTGATATGGGCTCCAGTTTTTTCTTCATAACCAATGTGGGATTGCCTATAACTTATAACTTGATATGATACTCAAATTCTTCCACCACAAGCGATGTGGGATTATTCATCCATTCTAGTCTTAACCAACTTCAAGTGAGTTACTTTGAGGTTGTGTTTGGATAGGGTATTTGTAGGAGGGATTTCATTTGGAGAAGAGATTTCAAAATCCTTTTTCGACAAATCCCTTGTTTAGGTAAGAGATGAAGGAATTTGTCAAATCCTTTTGCGGGTGAATGGAAGGATTTGTAAATACTTTTGGGAGAGGTTGAATTTCTCAAATCGTTCCCTTCCCATTTTTCCTTCTCATTCAACGAGCTCCCTCCGTCGTCTGGTCTTCCTCCGTCGCCGTCGTCCGTTCTTCATCTTCGCTCTTCGCCATCGACGACCACTATCTTCGTTCTTCGTCGTCGATTTCGTCGCCATCCGTCGTCCATCTCCGAACGACGACCTCCGTCCATCTCTTCTCCGCTTGGCAACGACGTCCGACGAGACCCCCTCCTTCGCCACCAACGAGCCTTGTCTTCGCGTCTTCGATCGCGTCTTCTTTCTTCTACTTCATTCTTCGTCGTCGTGGTCTGCGAAATCGAAATTCAAAAAGAGTTTGAAATCGATTTCTACTTCAATTTGGGTTTCGATTTCGATTTCAAAATCGAAATCCAAAAAGGAGTTCGTAATCGATTTGTGAACGTCTCTTGGGTTTCGATTTCTCATTTGTTCTTCGTTCTTCTTTTTCGTCTTTTTTTTTTTCCCCCAGAAATAGGATCATAAATACAAAATCGATTTCAAAATTGATTTTGTTCTTCGTTCTTGGTTCAATTTCGAATTAGGGTTCATGGTTCTTGGTTCGATTTTGTTATTGGTTCATGGATTTTGTTGTTGGATATGTTTATGTTTTTTGTTTTTTTTTACAAAAGTTAGATGCTAAAAAATTAAACACAAAAAAAAAAAAAAGTTCAAACAATTATCCAAACAACGGATTTGTGAAATGAAAGGATTTCAAAATCCTGAATTTTAAAATCTCTTCATTTCACAAATCCTTTGAATTTACCAAATCCCTTACCCAAACGCAACCTGAGAGTTAAAATCTCATTCGAATGATGAGAAACGCATTGGAATACTAATCCGATTAATTTAATTGATAGCTCTCATTTTAATTAATTAATTAATTAATTAAAGTAACCAAAAATTCTAACAATCCTCTATATGAATGAGATTGACTGGATATACGAGCATATGCTGACACACTATAGAGAGTTCAAATAGAAAGTAATTACATCGAGATAAATAGTTTTTGTCTTTGAACCTTCTCCAGTGAAAGACTATTGAATTTACTTAGGTAACCAGTGAACGCAATGCCTTGAACTGTTCAGCCGTTTGTGAAAAACAAGACAACAGAATTCACACAGATACTTCCTCACAAAGTCGGTTCTCTTGTTGTGTTTATTTTGGCCTTGAACGCCCTGGTGTTTAAATGGGTGCTTCAGAAAATTTAGCCTTCTCATTATCATAGAACCGGCCTTGTTCTTCACTCATCTAGGTGAGTTTTCCCGCGATTACTTAGTCCACACATAATTAGATTGTCCCACTGAACCTAGATCTTGAGATCTCTAGTCAGCTAGGTTGGGTTTTCATTAAGTTGACTATTTAGTTATAGACTTTATACTCATTTACCTCAATGTGCAGTATACTCTCTCCCTAGTTAACTCCTTGGTTAGCGGATTCGCAATGATATCTTTTGACTTTACGTAGTCAATTGTGATAACTACATTTGAGAGTAATTATCTAACGGTATTATGTCTACGTCGTATGTGTGTAGACTTATCGTTATACATACTACTTTGTGTCCTACGAATTGCAGATTGGCTATCACAATGTATACAGATAGCTGGCACAAGTTTCATCCACATTGCCGTATCTTCCAAAAATTGATGAAGTCATTCTGCTTCTTCACTAGCTTTGTCTAAAGCAAGAAACTTTGATTCCATCGTGGACCTTGCAATACACGTCTGTTTGGAAGATTTCCATGAGACAACTCCACCTCCAAGTGTAAAGATGTATCCACTTGTGGATTTAGTGTCTTTACAGTTCGCTATCTAATTAGCATCACTGTAACCTTCAAGTACAATTGGATATCTGGTGAAATGCAATCCATAGTTTAGGGTATACCTTAGGTATCTAAGAACCCTAACTATCGCATTCTGGTGAACATTTCCTGAGTTGCTAGTATATCTGCTCAGTCTGCTCACTGTGTAGGCAATATCAGGTCTAGTACAATTTATTGAGTACATTAGACTGTCTATTATTTGAGCATACTCTAACTGAGAGATATTTTCACTAGTATTCTTAGTCAAATGACTATTCACATCAACAAGTGTTTTAACTAAGGTAGTATCATACTTCTTGAATTTCTCAAGTATCTTCTCAATATAATTCCTAAAATTACATCAACAACACCTAAATCTTTCATATCAAACTTATTGGTTAACATCTTTTTGGTAGACTTAATGATGTCATTGTTGCTACAAATAATTAGCATGTCCTCTACATAAAGCATAAAATGACATATCCAGATTCATTATGTTTAATGTAGACACATTTGTCACATTCATTAATATTAAATCCATTTGACATCTTAATTTTGTCATATTTCTCATGTTATTGTTTCAATGCTTGTTTAAGTCCATATAAAGACTTAACAAGTCTACAAACTTTGTTCTCTTTGTCATAAGCCACAAAACCCTTCAGGTTGTTCCATGTAGATTTCTTCATCTAATTCACCATTTAGGAAAGTTAACTTAATGTCCATTTGAAGTATCTCAAGATTATGTATAGCTATTATGGCTATTAACATTCCAAAGGATGTTATTCTAGCTATCGGTGAATACCTGTCAAAAGTAATCAATACCTTTTCTTTGCTTGTAACTTTTAGTTACTAGTCTAGCTTTGTAATTATCAATTGATCCATCTGCTTTAATCTTCTTTTTAAAGATCCACTTACACTCAAGAGGTTTAGAACCAGATGGAAGATCCAATAGTTCCCTGACTATTCACAACTTCTTTCCAAAATGGTGTGTCAGGCTCCTTGAAACTCTTAGGATCACTTTCTACCATATAGATAAGAAAGCCAGGATCAAATGACTTTATTGTCTTAGCCCTCTTACTACATCTATATTCATTATCTTCCAAAGATATTTCATTTTGAACTTCACCAATCGTAACAAACGTTCCTTTTGAAGAACCTGACTCTCAAAGAGTCTTGCAATGAAATATATCCTCATAAAATAATGCATTTTTAGATTACATTACTGTATTCTCATGTACATTTTCAATCTTAGACTTGTGAACTAAAAACCGATAAGCACTACTGTTATGGGCGTACCCAATGAATATGCAATCAATTGTTTTGAGTTCTTTTAGGAATAGAAACCGCTACCTTAGCAAAACACCCCCACACTTTCAAGAATCTTTAAGTAGGAGTTTTACCTTTCTACATTTCACATGGAGTTTTGTCCAATTTCTTGTGTGACAACTTGTTAAAAACGTAATTGGCGATAAGCAATGTTTCCCCCAACATGTTCTGGGTTAGACCACAACTTATCAACATAGCATTCATCATTTCCTTTAATGTTCGATTCTTCCTCTCAGGAATCTCATTTTGCTGCGGTGTATGAGGTGCAGTTGTTTGATGAATTATTCCGTGTTGAGCACAGAATTCCACAAATGGTGATTCATATTCACCATCTCTATCACTTCAAAGAAATTTAATATTTTCGCTAAGTTGATTCTCAACTTCGTTCTTGTATTGCATAAACTTTTCTAAAACTTCATCCTTAATCCTTAGAAGATAAACATAACAATATCTTGTGCAATCGTCAAGAAAAGCAATGAAATACTTTTTACCATCTCTAGTTTGTACAAATTTTAAATCACAAATATCTATGCAAATTAACAATAGAGGTTCAGTGCTTCTTTCGACGGATTGAAAAGAAATTCAAGTCAACTTGGACTTTACACGAGTCTCACATTTATGATTTGAACCAATTTTGCATTTTGGTAATAAATTTAAACTAATTAATATATGTAAAGTATCATAATTAACATGTCCTAATCAAGCATGCCAAACATCAATTGACTGAATCATATAAACAGAATATGTAATTGTATTCGCTTTCAGAATCACAGTCATTACATTCAATTTGAAGAGGGCTTCATTCATATAAACCCTTCCCACATACACTCCACTTTTGGTAATTACAACATTTTTAGTCTCAAAAACCATTTTAAAGCCCTTCTTACTCATCAAAGATCCGAAGACTAGATTCTTGCAAATATCCAGCACATGAAGCACATCATTCTAAGGCTTACAATCAAGTCTTCAACATTCATCTCTTTGCGTTTACGCTTGAGATAACTTTTGAAATCACTCCAGGTCGATGGTAACTTCTTAATGATAGAAATTACTTAAAATGATTCACTCCACGACATTCCTTCAGCAAGAATGTCATGTTTAATGATTTGATGATCATCGGCTTACTTGATAACTGATTTGGAATCCTCCACAACATAATCAAGGAACTTTCCGACTACAAATTTTTTTGAGCCGACGTCCTCCGTTTTGTATTTTTATCCAAGGATTCCCATTGTAAGAATTTTTTGCTACTTTAATTAATTAAAGTAAAATGGAACCCATTAATTAAATAAATCGGATTAGTATTCCAATGCATTCCTCATCGTTTGAGGATCAACGTAGTATATTTATATACCAAAAATAATTAATATTTGAATGAGATTTTAACGCTCAAAGTAACTACTTGAGGTTGGTTGGATATTAGAATAGATGAGCAATCTCACATCGTTTGTGGAGGAAGAAGTGAGCATCAAATCAAATTATAAGTTATAGGCAATCCCACATTGATTGTGGAGAAAGAACTTGAGTCTAGATCAAATTATAAATTGAAAATAAAAGGCAAATAATTAGGCAACAAGCATATAACCCGAATTGGGTCGGGCCGGGTCGGGGTCCATGTTTGGGTCGGGCCAATCCGATCCAGATGTGGATTAGGTCTGGGTCGGATCCTTGTCGTGTCAGATCTTGACCCGCCAACATAATTTAATATTTAAATAAGTGACAATTAAGCAATTAATTAACTTCTTAACAATTAATCTTAAAACAGTATCAATGAACAGACGTGAACGTTCATTAGTGACTATTCGTGTAAACGTTCATTGGTGAACACAAACAGGTGCCTTTCTAAGTTGTATCCATTCGATGGTATCTTTGGTCTTATATAAATGGGAGTCTTCACATTCGTTTCAGATTGTTTGATTCACAACATTATCACTTCATTTCACTATCAAAGCACATAACATATAGAAAATTTTTAGAGTTCAAGCACAAGTTAATTTTTTCAAAGTTTTTGGTTTCAAAATTTTTGGTTTCAAGTACTTGTATCAGAAACTTGAAGATCGTTGTATCCTGGGAGGCAGACGTTTATTCAACCATTAACGCCAGTGTAAAGGCTTGAATCTGATTTAAGGACATAGCATTAAACTCTAGCCTTGATCTTTCTCATTCATTATTTGAATATCTGGGTAAGTTTTTTATTTAATTTTGTTGCGTAAACGTTCTCTTCGCGTCTCTGCTTTTGTCTTTGTTTTTGTTGCGCGAACATTCCCGCACACAATCTGTTTCATGTTGTGCATCTATGAATGAATGCTCACGTCACAATTTTCAATTGAAAAATAGACTCCGATTACATCATTTACACTTCTTTTAAGGTAAAATGTTAGTCCCCCTAGCCAAGAGTATAAGGGGTTGATATGTAGGTTATTGAAGTAAAGGGATTAAAAATGAAACAAGATCAAAATATGAGAGGGGGGGGGGGGGGGGGGTTGTAAAAGGCAATTAATCATTTTATTTTATTTTTCAATTTCAGTTCCAAGTTTCCTAGGAACAGTTTCAAAAAAACAGGAACAGCTCAATACCCATCTTCCAAAGCATCTAAAACCTCTTGAAAAACATATATTATATATATGACGAACCTGGGGTATAACTGTCTGAATTTCTTCGGGAACAGCATTGATGAGTCTCTCATATATCTTGGAATTTTGATTTCCTGTTAGAAGATCCATCTTGTTTACAATGACAACCAAACCTCGCCCTTCTTCCACTGCTCGCCTAGCTATTACTACTTCAGCATGATTCAAACTCCGCCTATTCTTTGCAATCTACTCATCACAAAGATCAACCAATGGATATTACATTCTAAATATTAATTCAATTCATGTAATATATCGTAAAATTATTTCATTTTTCATTGATTCATTGAATAGATCTTCGGTAGCGTTTTAAAGTACGAAATTGAAGTCATAGAATTGGAATTCAAAATGAACATGTAAATTTTTTAATCACACTAGTTCCTAATTCAATTCCAATGCAATCAAACGCAGCTTTATATGAATAAGCATGACTAAAAGATTTCCCACCTCTTCCGCATCCAGGACTAAGGCAACTATATGAGCCCTCATAAGGTGTTTTCTTGATTGCACAATGCTAAGGGATGATGCTCCTTTATCCTGCTTTGTTCTTTGTAACCAACCTGCTGTGTCAACCTGAAAACAATTATCACAGGAAAAATCATACGGCCTCCTCAATTTAGGGTGGTCTTGGGTCACTCTCAACCCCAAAAGCTAACTCATGAGATGAAATTTTTCCTCACAATTATAACCTAATCATCAGTCCCTTCCACATCCGATGTAGGATAAACCCAACAATCTCTCCCTCACACATTGGGCCTTTGGTCAGCTAACCCTCAACCAGTCTTTCCCTTTGTATCTATTGGATCAAAGTTGTTGCAACCTGACTCTAATACCAGTTTAGGGTGGTCTTTAGCCTCTTTCAACCAAAAACTAACTCATGAGGTGAGACTTTCCCTCACACTTAAAATCTAACCACCAGGCCCTTCCACAGACGATGTGGATAAACCCAATACTTAAGACACTTTCTTTAAGGACTTTTTATTAAGATAAAATAATAATTTCACAAGGAAAAAATACTTTTACTTAAAATCAAAGGCAAAGAAATAACAAGCAATTATTTTTTCATTCTTCAAAAAAATAATTAAACCTTGTTTTTACTTTTTAAAAGTAATTTTTTAAGTAAAAAACAAACATTACTTTTAATTTTCTTTTGCTTAAAAAAACTTAGTTAATGTTGCAAAACGGTACTTGTGCTATTACTTATTAGACAAACTAACAAAAAGCTAAATCGAATTATGAGCTCAAAAGCTAAAGCACCATTTGGATAGTGTTTCTGTTTCTGGATTTTTCTTTCCGTTTTTGTTCCAAGTTTTATGGGAATGGAACTGATACTCACCAAATATATTGTTCTCCCTTCATATTCGAATTGAGCTCGAACAGAGTCTCTCGTCAAACCGGCTTCCGGCCCCACCAAAACCCGGTCTTCTTGTAATAATGAATTCAACAAAGTCGATTTCCCGACATTAGGCCGTCCCACAATTGCCAATTGTAAAGGTAACTTAGACTCCTCGTCCTCGCAGGAATTATCATCTTGAGTGGCTTCATCTTTAAATATCAAATGTTTCACAAATAAGATGAGGTAAAAAAAAAGATTTCCATTCGACTCCCAAATGTTTAGAATAAAATTCTGGGAACAGAAACAAAGTTCACTTGTTTAGTATTTATGTTCTAAGAAAACATAGATAAGAAAAAGAAATCTGAGAACAATTCTGTTCAGTTCCCAGCCCAGAAATTTGTTAAACAAATGAGGCCCAAGTGTTTCTGTTTCTGCTTTTTTCTTTCTGTTCAGAAAACTCGGAAAAGAAAAAGAAATATGGAAACCAAAAAAATGTCCTGGTTTTGTTCACAAAAAATTATTCTAAAAATCTGGAAAAACTGAAGGAAAAAACTTTTTTTTGGCGTTTTCATATTTCTATTTCTGTTCTAAAGTTTCTAGGAATAGGAACAAATAATAAAAAGAAAACGGAAATGATGAACCCTAGGTTTATTAATAACAACAACTCAACGGATTGAGAGGGAAAATGTGTGAATTTTATTGAAATCGAAAGACAAACAAACTTCCAGGTATTCAAGAGACCTAGCTCTCTCCCTAAGCCAAAGCTTAATACAAATAAGTTCACGATATCCTACAAATTTCATTCTCCCATTTTATAGCCTACCTCTTACCATACACGACCCCTCTCATACAAGGTAATTATTGATAACGTAATAATGGTTGATGGAGCTTTCTTAATCTCACTCAACATGCTTCTCAAAATATTCCGTAAATCAAGGTAATTCGTAACAGTCGTTTCCTTTCTTACGACATACATAAATATACCTAATTGGTGGTCTATCAAGAAACCCTAAGGTGAGAAGTTGTTTGGTTCAGTTTCTGAAATCTATTTTAAAAAAATTTGAGAACAATTTTTGAAAATTATGAGAAGTTGTTTGGTTTACTTTTTAAAAAGAGAATTTATTAATAATGTGTTAAAATTGAAAAATAAATGTGACGTGATTGATTGGAATATGACGTTGAATAAGAGAGAACAATGATATTTGTTGTGTGAATGTGGTAGAGAAAAATTGCAGAGAAATAATAAGGAAAGATATAAAGAAAAAAATTAAAATTAAA
Organism: Eucommia ulmoides; assembly: GCA_016647705.1. Taxonomy (NCBI): domain Eukaryota; kingdom Viridiplantae; phylum Streptophyta; class Magnoliopsida; order Garryales; family Eucommiaceae; genus Eucommia; species Eucommia ulmoides. The sequence goes on from CM028341.1 coordinate 6,125,673, forward strand.
TTTATAAAATAATAAAAGTATAACATTCGAAGTAGGTGATGTGATATTTTCATTATTGCGAAAATTATTTGGTAAAAATGTTTTTCAAAAACAGAAAAAGTAGTATTTTGAGTTTTTGGAAACAGAACACTACTTGAAAAGCTTATGTTATTAATATTTTGAGAACAGAAACAGAAATTCTGGAAACATAAAAACTAACAAACACCTCAGAATTTTATTTTTTATTTTATTTTTTTGAGAAATTGGATGTCATACCATTTGTGACTTGAACCATATAATCCTCGAGCAACGGCCTGAGTATTTCATAAAGCTCTGTCATACCCAGCCCAGTCTCAGCCGATATAGCAAGAGGATCTCCAAACCCTAATTGATGAGCTTCAGCCGCAGCACCAGCAAGAGAACATGCATCATCGCAGAGGGACTCAGATTTATTCATCACCACAATAGTCCTCAGTCCAGGAGCATTTTTTCGCAACCACTTTCCAACATCCATATCCATGGGCTGTAATCCGTCTCTAGTCAGGATATATGAACCAAAAACAACAATCAAATAGAGAAAAGTAGCACATCCTTGGTGTTAGTTTAGGCCCCGTTTAGTAACCATTTCCATTCCAGAAATTCTCATCCCATTCCCAGATTTTTGGGAATTCTGTTTGAGAATAACGTTTGGTAATTTTTGTTTCCGTTTCTTTTTCATTCCCATTTGAGAATTGTGCCCATTTTTTTCCTTAAGAAATGAGAAACAAAAAAAAGTTGTTTCTCATTATTCTCATTCCATTCCCAAAACACATGGTCACTGTTCACCCGCTGGCCGACCACCGTCCGCAGCCGTCAGTCACCGTCCGGCCGGAAAACTTTCCGGCCGCCGGCCACTGTCACCCACCCGCTACCGCTGTCCGACCGGCGCCGGCGCCACTGCCTTCCGGCTGTCGTCGCCGGCGCCGAAGCCACCTCCGGCCGGCCGGCGAAGGCACCGGAGCCACCGCCGGCTGGCTAAAATAGAAAAAAAAAAAAAAAAATTAGGATAAAATCGTTACCAAACACAATTCTCTTCCCAAAACAAAAAAAAATTATCGTTACCAAACGCGATTCTACTCCCAAGAAGAAAACAAAATTCTCATCCCATTCCCATCTCACTGCTGGAATGGAAACAGAAACGATTACCAAACGCCACCTTAGTGATTATGTATCTGTTTTCTTTTAGTTTTTTTTGTTTTTTTTTTTGGGGGGGGGGGGAGTGGGGTTCAGTTTCCAAAAAAAGGGAAAGACAAACATAAATATAGGAATAAAAAAAAATATATGTTTCCCATCTGATCCTATCCTTCTAGAACAAATTTCTGGAAACAGAACAACAGTATTCCCAATTTTTTGTTTCTGCTCCAAGTTTTTCGGGAACAGAAACACTAATAAACGCGACCACATTGCTGTTGGATAGAAAGAAATGCGAAGAATAGAAGATGATCCCTTTAAGAGAAAAAAGAGGAGAGACTAACTCTTTATTGTATTTGGATAGTTCATTAAAAAGAAAAACAACAAAAAGAAAAAGGAAGTGTTCTTATATTAGTTTACTATCGTGCACTAGTTTATACAAGACTTAAAGTTTTAAAGGGATATATTGGTTGTTTCATACCATTTTCCTACATTTCTTTACAAATATTACCATTTCGTAGAGACAAAACGATTCCAACTCCCCCCATATCTCCTCATTTATCTTATCTTCTCTCCTCATTTCCTTTCTCTTCTCCCCATTTCCTTCAATCCAAACAAATCCTAAATAGCCAATTGCTTAAAAAACCACATATTGTATATTTGTCATTGATGAAGCCAAAATCTGGTTCGTCAAATATGGAACTTTAGGATTAGGATTAGAGGGATTCTCCGAACTCTGGTTCCTGCAAAACAATGCATTGTGGGTAGGTCTGCCGGCTTTGCACCTTTGGTGTGAGAGTCGGTAGAGTATTCTAAATGAATTTGGTAGAGTGTTGGCTAGGAAATTTTGAGCATACCTAGCTAGACCCACCCCTCTTCGTATTTGTAGATGAGAGAAGACTTGTTTGGAAAATCTTCCCCTGAATCTCGGCCCATTACCGTTATGGTAAGATTTTGTAGGGTATCGCTTAATGGACCATTACTTTAGGAGTAATAACAGCTCTTTCCTTACTAAGAGAAAGGCGTTATAACCACTCCTGAGTGGAAATGACGGTATCAACGTGTCTCAGGATTGATAACTCTGATCGGTGTAAAAAGCTAGGGCCCGATGCATACATTTCCTAGTCGGGATGACGTTGGGAGCAACCTTGCTCAAGAGAGATGTTGGTCGGGTAAGTAGCCCCTTCTCGGAGATAGCAATCTTGCTCAGTGTTGCAAGTTTTGTAGCTTCTCATGCACAAAACGTGTCTAACAGACACATGGCAATGATTTGGGTATTACTCGAATTTTCCCTCATCAGTCGTCATTCAAAGGCGGAGCCAAGGTGGTGGGCACATGCCCACCCTCAAATTTTGAAAAATTATACTAAGACCACAATATTTTAAATAGCTTATTGAATATCCTTCTAAAATTCTATTTTTTCTCTATTACAACAACAATAGCTAAGTCTTTGTTTTACTTACATAGGATCGCCTACATAAATCCATTTACGCCATTGTGATCGATCAAGGGTCATCCCCTTAGTCAAGTGTAATGTCATCAAATCAATTATAATAATCTCATCCTAAGTCTACTTAGACCTACCTCTCCCTCTTGTAACCCCTACACTTGAATATTTTCTCACTAGTACAACGATTTTCTCTCATCTTCTCTTTGAGACGAATGTTATTCCTAGATTCTCTCTAATAGTTTCATTTTTAATTTTATTCATTCCCTCTAATTTTTCTCTATTAAAATTGTATTTTTCTGTTTGATTCGATAATATACTCTCTTTATCTCGCTAAAAGTTCTTACTTCACCGAATAATTTAAACTTAATTATATTTTTTGTTCCCTTTTTCTTTTAACATCTCTCAATTTTAACTCATTTGGATTTTAGTTTGCGATGATATATTCAACACAACTTGTGCTATATTTATTATTTTTATTATGATATGTGCTAATGAGTTAGGATATCATACTAATTACAAGACAAGACAATGTTTCGTTCTTTCCATTACTTATGTTTTTCAATATACAACTGATAAAGTTTTGGTTAGAAAAAATTCAAATAATTAAATAATATCTTTTAGAAATTTTATTAAAAAAAAAAATTGTGCCCCCTCCTCGGAAAAATGCCCGCTCCGCCATTGCTCTTGAATGTTGTATCGTGATGTATATCTAAAGAACAAGCTCAAATAAAAGAGAGAAGAAAACCCCAAAAACAACACACTTAAAAAGAAATCATGGATGAAAACAAACCTTGCATCTATTAGGAACAGAGCAATCTGAGACTTTGCAAGAACATTTCTAGTCATTTCAGCGGTTCTACCAAGAACAGAACCCGAAGAAGCCTCAGCTTCCATTCCAGCTGAATCCAACACCCTAAACCGCAAATCACTCAATTTGGCAACCCCTTCTCGTATATCTCTTGTGACATGGTCATTAGGAGTGTTGAGCACAAGGGCCTCCCTTCGACGAATCAAGCTTCAAACAAACAAAATTATAGCAATTACATATAAAAACATTGAAGAAAGTATAATGATTGAAAATTTAAAACTACAATTTATCAAACCTTAAGAATCAGTGTATCATATGTTTGTGTAGAACCTACCGGTTAAACAACGCTGACTTGCCAACATTTGGACGCCCAATAAGAAGAACCGTTGGAAGCTTATTGATATCAACTTTGCCAAAATCAATGGATTTTGCTTTTGGAACCTCAATTGTTGGTACGTTAGTACTAATAATATCGTGAGAATCGACATTAAATTCTTCTAAATCACTCTTTGCATCATCATGGGTCCCTCGGGCCGAGCATGTACAGAAGCTACTAGTACTTTGAAATATACAGAGTTGCAAGAATGAGACTGGTTTTAAATAATTCATATCCCAATGAGTTGGTCGAGTAATCTTTGTCCCGCTATCATGAAACAATGATCCTACACAGAAGTATTGGATCTAGTAAATATATAGATCAAATTGTTTTCCATTAAAATCCATACAGGGAACATGTATAATCAAATATGTCTTACCACAATTGAATTCGACGTTGTTGGAGTTTGGTGAGGGCGAGACACTAACCGTGGCGTTGTCTCCGTCCTTATAGTAATTCAATTTTGAGATATTCACATGGTTGGGAAGAGTAGAAAGGAGAGCAAATCCATGGAGGCTCTTCCGAGTAGAAAGAGCCCGAATCCATGGCAGATACATACCAAAAACCGATGATGCAACTAGTGATAAATTGCTTCCACCATTTACCACCTAAATCGAAAGGGAAACTATATAATTCAGACACATAAACAAAGCAAAACTGAAATGGTATGAATTTATATATGTATGTTCTGTATCCTCAGCAATGTTTTAAAAACCGGACCGGACATCAAACCGGAAAAAACACCGGGCAACGGGTCACCGGCGATGTCATAATTGCGTCATTAAAAAATAATAATAAAAAAAATATTAAAAAATATAAAAAAAAAAAATTATACATTTCAAGCAATATCTAATTCTTCAGGGTAGATTGAGCACTAAATTGGGTGGTTGAATTTGGCCCAAACAAGCGCATTTCATAAAATGATCTCAATCTGTTAATAAAAATTAACTATTTTTAGTTTTTACATGACCAAACCATTAAACAGATTATTTACAATAATTATATAATAAAAATCAAGTAATTAACATGAGCACATTAACAAACAACCACAATTAAACAGATTATTAAATAAATAATAAAACAGAAAAAAGGCAAGAACTTGGACAAATATGAAACTAAAGCAGTGAAATTAAACAAAAAAAGAAAAGAAAAAAAAAAAAAACAGATAAACTTACTCCCTGTGCCTGTGGGCTGCGGAGGAACGTCGGAGGCAGCAATAGGGAAGGAACGTCGGACGCTGCTCAGGTGGGGAGGAGGAAGTCGCCGTTGGAGGCTGACGCTGGGCGAGAGATCGCCGGAGGAGGCTGCGGCTGGTTGGAGCGACGCCGTTGGATTTGGAATGTCGCCGGACCAGGAGAGAGAGAGAGAGGGTGGACTGCTGGAACGAGAGCGGCTAGACGGAAGAAATGGTTTGTGTGAGCTGGTGGGGGGAATTTTCACATTTAGGGGTTTAGGGGTTTCCCTTTTTTCTAAAAAAAATTACATTTGCAAATGGGAGAGAACATGTGCACTCGAGTTGTCCCTAAATATCAAAAGTGTATTTGTCTAAAGGATTTAAAATTTTCTAAACTACACTACCATATGTTAGAAGAAGTCAAAATAATTTAAAAAATGTTGAAACTTGCGAGAAATAGCTAGACAATTTTGGAAGACTCTAAAATTTATTAGAAATATTTTGATATAACTTGACTTTCCTAAAATGTTCTAGAATCTTATGAAATATTGTAAATATAACTAGAGTTGTATAAAAAAACTCATGAATGTTCTAGACACATTGTATGATCATAACAAGTGACACGATCCTAACCGTTAGTATGTACTTGGTGTTACCCTATAAATAGGTTTCTTGACTTTCATTTGTAAGCATCATTGGTAAGTTTTCTCTAAGAGCAATACAAATATTCTTTCAAATTTTCTTGTGTTCTAGTTTTGCTCTTGTATCCTCTAAAATCTCTAAGTCCTTTTCTAGTCTCTCTGGAGTATTGATTTCGGCTTCAAAGGCAAACTTAGCACAACGGACCGTGCTAAGTGTCGCATGATTGTTAGATAAAGTGCTAGGGTTGTGACAGAAATACTCTCGTTCACCGGTTGCCGGTTCACCATTTTTTGGCTTAAACTAAATTTTAGTGATTAACCCGGCCAGAAATAAATCTGGGTGACAATTCATCCAGCTGAACCAGTGGTCTGATTCAATCTTTAAAACATTGATACATAATATTTGATCAAATCTTGCAACAAAAACATGAGATTTTGGCGGTATTGTGTGTTGAACTTGACGCTAGAAATGATGACGATTGTAGCAATGGCGGAGAAGGAGAATGGCTGATAAAGAGGGTTAAGCAAGCATTCAGTCAATTCAATTTCTCAGTAGTTCGGATTGTTATGAGCTGTGTCAATATCATAAATGTAGCTATGTCACGACAGAGCTTGGGTTTAGGGCTTTTGACCAGAGGGGAGGGAAAGAAATATTTTTCACTCTCACTTTTTTGTTCTCTTTTTCCCTCATTCATATTTCATTCTCTCTAGGAGCATCTTCAACCGATGTTGGAGTTATTTGTGTCATCCTCGGATAACCTCCATTTTAAAAATTTTGAAACAAAAAAATCACTCCAACAAATGTTGGATAATCAGTGCCAAAATGGCACAAATGTCTGCCTTAGCCATATTTAGCACACGTTGAACCATCAACCAAAAAAATGGTGGGATTGTTGGGGTGGTCATGGGCCTCTCTCGACCCCAAAAATTATCTCAAAATGTGAGATTTTCTCTCACACTTATAACCTGACCACAAATCCCTTCTATATCCGATATGGGATAAAGTTAACAATCTTTCCTTCACACGTGGAGCCTTTAATTGGCTAACCTTAGATTAGTCTCTTCCTTTGTATCTATTAGGTTAGAGTTGTTATAACATGGACTCTTATACCAATATTGGGGTAGACTTGGGTCTTTCTCGACCCAAAAAACTAACCCATGTGGTGAGACTTTCTCTCGTACTCATAACCTGACCACAGTCCCTTCCATATCCGATGAGGGACAAACGTAACAGGGATGACTGTTGGAATAGTCATTGCTCCTATGGTCATGAATGTTTGCTATTGTAGCGATGGTGGTTGGCAATGGTGATTTTTATTGTAGTGGTTGTGAATGTTTCTTATGTTTGTCGGCAGTGATTATGGTGGTGGTGAATGTTTACTACAACATAAATAAATCAAAGACACTTTTATAAGCGAAATATCATTTATTTATTAAACCTTAATATATAGTATGTGTTTGGGTCCAATATCGAGTCACCTTATATTAAAATAAGGGATAATGACTGGATGGTCTCATTAGAAGAGTCAATTTACCAAAATTCTCTCAACTTTTTATTTGAACCATTTAATCAACAAATTTGCGTTAATCATTACCGTTCGGTTCCAATTTCCAATGTGAATCAAATGAAATGACGATAATGCCATCTAGAAATCCGGAATCATATATTTGACAACATGTATTTCCATTCCATAAAGGTATAAACAATTACCAAATTAAAACACAAACAACTTTTATATTATTGGCAATAACTATATATATATATATATATATATGTTATTTGCTTTATGTGATTACACATTTATGATCAAGGGGTCATTGACTTCAAAACAACATCTATTTGTATATATTATGCTATATGATTTAATATTTTGTTCAATTCAATAAATTTATGAATTTTACATTGAATTTAACGAATGTGAAAATTTGATTAAAAGAAAGTGAACATAATATCATTGGCTTTAGAGCAATATACATTTGAAGTACCATATTGAATTCAATGCGAAATTGAAAATTATGAAAGTTCGGGAAGTACCACGTTGGATTCGACACAAATCTTGAAACTATTAAAAAAATGATGAATATGACATCATTTTGAATATTTTATTTATATGAATCTGAATATATAATTAGATCACGAAAAAATGTCATGTTGAATTAACCACGATATTAAAAACTATGAAGATTCAGAAGTAACATATTTAATTTAACACGAATGTGAAATTTTGATAAAAAATCATAAATGTAATATCATTGACTTCAAAAGACTATACATTTGAAGTATCACATTGAATTAACACAAAATTGAAAAATTGAAAAGTTTGGAGGTACCATGTTAAATTCAACATGAATATGAAAATTAATGGAAAAAATAATGAATTGATATCACAAGATTTTATTTAGACGGATATGGATATCTAATTAGGTTATAAAAAAATGTGTAAAACAATAATTATTTTAATTTTAATAATATGATTTTGAATTAACCCCTATTTTTTTAGAATTACATGTCAAATAAGTGGTTGTAGAAATAAATTTGACCGAATAATCATAAATGACTATTTGGTATTAAAAAAATAAAATTATTCAGTAGTTTTAACTTTTGAATAATTGTGTCATAAAATAACTTATTAATTTAGTAGGGGAAAGGAAAAAAAAATTAGGGATGGTTACCGAGGAATTCTTACAAGAGAACAAAACTACTGAATGCACCTTCTTAAAAAACATGTTACAAATTAATCATTTTGTGTTTTTTTTTTTTTAAATAATTTTGCCCTTCCGCACTTTTGAATACGACACGAGATCGTGTTGAATATAACATGAAATCGTGTTATATTCCACTTTCGTTTATACCACAACACAAGATCATTCAGAATATAACCGCAACTCCATTTACCGCCGTTCAACTCCACCAAACCGCCGCCGACTGCACCGCCACCCCTTCGAACAATATCACAAACATATTTTTCTCTCTTAGACTGAGTCTTCCAAGGTTGACGCCTCAGCCGATATACTCTCCGATCTGTCTTTGCTCGATTAGGTGTGTATCTCACCACCGGTCCCGTTATCCATAACTGATCACCGTCTTTCACGTTCATTCACATGCTCCACAGCCGCTACAGATCCAAATATGATCCGAGTGATAGCTCTCCCGAACCACTTGGAAGCCGTCAAGTCATTGGCCCTGCCAATAGTGGATGATGTTATGGCGTTTGATTGCATTACGGATGGATTCGTCAGTTCGGTACAAATCTGGCTGTCGTGGCCAAATCTGTTCAAGATCTGGCCACGATTTGAGAGAGAGAGATAGTGCGTGAGAGTTTAAGCGAAAGGGTTGGCGATGGTGACGGTGACGAGCGACACAAGATAGAGAACGACGGGGATAGGCAACTGTGCAGAGACAGCGAGGAGCGGCGGACGATTGTGAGGAGGCTATAATGTGAAAATCGTGGATGTTTAGTCGTAAATGTCAAAGGGTAAAATCGTCCCAAAAAAATTATGGTTTGAAATCAGAACTTCTGGGTAACATATAACGCTAAATAGATGACTATACTATGAAAAATAAAATGAAATTGTGGGACCATTTGATAGTTTCACTTCGTTATCTAGACTTTTTGGGTAATTTTTTGAGAAACATACGAAGGTAAAGAAAATAGGGTAGAAAAAATTGTGGGTCCCACCATATAATAAATCCAACCACTAATATTTTCCCACGTGGCGTCAAACCAAGGTGATCAAAGGCATATAGATATCGTTCGCTGTGAGAAAAGTAGGACAAACGCTGACCCCAAAAGCGGCAGAAATTACTAAAACCCTCATTTCCTTCCCGCTGTTTCCTCTCCTTCCTCTCTTTCAATCCGTTTCTCCCTCTCTCTCTCTCTATAATCCCCCGCCTCTCTCTCTCTCTACACTTCGCTTCCTTCTCCAATTTCTTTCTTCAATTTCCACTCTCGAATCCATCTCCAATTCACCATCATGAGGAAGAAACCCTAGCTTTTCGAGCCCTAATTCAGCGGTCGCCGTTCAATTCTCGGTCGTATTGAAAATCCGTAGCCGTAATTAATTGTTTATCCGTAGAGTTTTCCGACGAGAGACGGAGAGACAGAGGAGAAAAGATGGAGGGTACACCACATCCGATACCGAGGACTGTGGAGGAAGTGTTCACCGACTTCAAAGGCAGACGAGCTGGTTTGATCAGAGCTCTCACCACCGGTCCGATTTCTCATTCAGTCTTTAATTCTTTCGGAAACGTATATTTGTGTGTGTGTGTGTGGTTATTTTGGCGTTTATCTTTAGTTTTCTGCCTAATGTATGTAATTCTTGCTTATCGCAGAAGTTGAGAAGTTTTATCAGCAGTGCGATCCCGGTGAGTTGTTATATCTACTTATTTCTAATATTTCTTTCTTGGTTCTTTCAGTATCAATATTTAATGACTTGTTTTAGCCCATAGAGAATATTAACTGCAATATGTACAGTTGTATATATGATTTTAGCATTTTTCCATTTGATTGACTACTGTTGAGGCATACGGTAGGAGACGGTGATTTTTTCTGTGTGTATCATGTGCTTGGTGCTTGGTAATTTCCGCCCTACGCTTGTTATGCTTATCTTACAGTGCCTTTTAATTGATCCTTTGCTAATCTTTTAGTTTGTCTTTAGCTAGTACGTGTTGCTTTTTGGTTTATTCCTTTCTTGGTGTATAGGAGATTCGAAGCAATTGACTTTATGTGTTGTATTTTGATAACATATACGCATCATTGTGAAAATGATAGGTAGTTGCATGACTGACTGTATTATTTTTTCTGTGTTTTTCCACTTAAAGTTCCTCTTAGTTGCACAACCAGAAAGGTTTTTGACAATTTGAGTTCTGACTTGGCAGTGGAAAGTGGAGAACTGTTGAAGTTGATAATTTACTTTTCTCGACATGCAATATGAATTTTACACCTAGTATTTGTACTTGGGCAGTGGGGCGCTTTGGTTGGAAGCAGATGCTTGATGGTTCTGACTTCCGATGCTTTGCATTAAAGCAATTTTACTCATAAATAAAGAAGTTTGAAATGGTGAAATATTTAGTGAGATTATTTCAAATTATTTCACGAATAATTTGATGGTTTACTTTTGGTTATTCTGAGAACGACTAGTTCAATGGTTGGGGACTGGTCTTAATGCGTAAATGACCTAGGAGTGTAAGATGGCCTTCGCTTCCAGTTTGCTGCCTCCGGTTCTATTAACTATAGTTGTGATTATGTGGATTCTGGAAGGGGAGTTGCAAGAACTTAGTAATCAGTTGATAAGAACTTCTTTGTGATTATGTGGATTCTGGAAGGGGAGTTGCAAGAACTTAGTAATCAGTTGATAAGAACTTCTTTGTGCCTGGGGGCAGGGCGTAAATGTGTTCTTTGCTATCTGAAACTTATTATTAATAGCAATGCACTGAGTATATAATATTTTTTTTCTGGCCTGCAACGCTTGTTTAAACCACATTCTGTTATTCGTTTCTTCAAGTTGTATGATACTGGTATCAACTGTTGGGTAAAATTTCTGTTATTCTCAGTTCCAGTGTAAAAGCTGGAAGTCGTGTTACTTCTGGACCTCTGGTGGTTTAAATCAGAGAAACATTGTGATATGGTGCTGCAGTGCATGCATTTTTGAGAATCCGATGTTTGAATGAGATTTGAACTCAAGACGGACATTGGGCATCGTTCCACATACTTCGGTTTAGAGGTTTTCCCCACTGCCTACTGTTAAGGGTTTTGATGTGCGTTTTTCTTGACATTAAACATTTTTGGTTATAAAACGTACCATTTGGCTATTAGTGAACCCTGAACATTGATTGATACTGGAATCTTGTTCTTCAAATGCAACTGAAACATGGTGATTTTGAGGTCCCTGAAGAACCCATGTTAGAGCTTGTTGCTTACATTATTGACTTTGGTGGTTATTTGGATATTGATTATTTATATCGTGTCATATTGTCTGTTTTTTTAACATGTTCACGTTTCGGTATTGCAAAATCTGTATTATGATACTATTTCATGGAAGAATGACACTTATGAATATGTGTCATGCATTAATAGTCTTGATATTAATTGTTTAAATAAGCACATTGAGGATCATTATTATTTATGAAGATATTGATATTGTGCTTGCAGAAAAGGAGAACTTGTGTTTGTATGGGCTTCCAAATGAAACGTGGGAAGTGAACCTGCCAGTGGAGGAGGTGCCTCCTGAACTTCCTGAGCCAGCATTGGGTATAAACTTTGCTAGAGATGGGATGCAAGAGAAGGACTGGCTATCCCTTGTTGCCGTTCACAGTGATTCTTGGCTACTTTCTGTGGCATTCTATTTTGGTGCACGCTTTGGGTTCGGTAAGAGTGACAGGTATACCCTTTTCTGGAACTTAAAGATTCATATATTTTTACTGTATGCAGGTCGAATTTGCATTTCTTTTGGGTGACCTTTTTATGGCTTTTGAACAGTATTGTCTTGGAGTATTTCACTAAATTGTGTGTTTACAAGATACAGTGTAACCCAATTCTTAAATATAAAAAACCCAAGGTAAGCTCTCTCTTGGTTTGTTCTACTTTACATTTCTATTCTTCGAATTCTTTCATGTTTCACCCGAAAATCACTTCATGGTGCCATCAAGATATGAAAATTGAATCAGGGGTTATGCCATAATGTTGAAATTAAACAAATTGAGCCAGCGTGAGTGTGACATTGTATCCTCAAATGTGTCCATGAAGTGCTTTGTAAATCAGTGGATGCCAAAAGAAATGCCCCCGGTCTCTTTTTTTCCTCCTCGAGTGTGGGGGACTCCTGGAGGCAAAAAATGAAGTTGGACTCCTTTCTCTTGTTTTAAATTACACAAACCGTGCTACCATATGGATCATCATGTTTGACGCAGGACGTCCTGTGTACTTCTTTCTATGCCGACTCAATTTTGAGGCGTCACTTAGGTAGCTTATTGCCTGTTTCACTTTCTGCAGTTTGACAGAATCAGGGTACTTAGATTCAACTGTTTTTGTGGCCTTGTATTCTACATACAGTTTCTTGATGTTTGACATATACTGTTTGGTGGACATGTATTTCAAGTTTGACAGTACTAGAAGTGGGGCTGCCTCATAATATGCTCTACTTCATATTCTTTAACCCATCCCTCTTTTCTTGTTGTCATTTTTCTTACATGTCAAACTTTTCATGCCACCCCAAGACAAACGTATCCACTTGGATCATTATGTCATGCACACTTTTTTGGGAGGATATTTTTTCCTTCTTTTTTTTTTTAATTTTAATTCTTTTTTGAAGCTCATATGAAGATTCGCTTCACACTCACACACTCGCACAAATAATATGTATTATTGTAAACATAAAATGTTTGTTGATAGAGAGAAAGGACATACATATCCAAGGATTTTATATCTATATAATCTTCAGTAAGCTAACTCTATTCATCTCAATTATATTTTACATTTTCTATGGCCTCTAGTAACTGTTGTTTACTTGTTTATATATACTTTTATAGTAAACATTCAAGGGAAAGAATGCATTGATTTTAGTTTCAGGTGCTCAATATTTTGAAACTTTTCTTAGTCAGTGCTGTTTATGCTCTCACTTTTTTTTTTTAATAATATGCCTTGATTTCACTTTATCATCTCTATAGGTGCCGAGGAAATTCTATTTGTTCTGAAAGTTAATCTTTCTACTTTTACTCCCTCTTCTTCACCTTATCTAAGATCATTTGCTTTTGAAAATACTTGGTCATTTGGCATATCTTCATCCTGATTGATTTTACAATAAGAAAGAGAGAGGTTCTTTGCTTGTTTTCATATAAATGAGCCCACAATCTCTGCGTCGATAAGAGCTGTGGCATCCTGAAATAGCACGTTTTTGTTTTAACCGTATTTTTTTCTACCGCCCACTTATTTATTTTTATCACGTCTTATTAATATATATGGATAGTCTTTATATGTCAGTTATTTTATAATCTCTTTTAGGGAAAATGAATAACACACTCAACTTGGAAATTTTGAACTTTTTGTAGTCTATACTTTACGACTTATGTTAATGCTCTTAAGCCTCGATAACAGGAACTATAGATATAAAGATACTGCCTGTGACGCGATATTGATGCTTTTATCAATTATTACACGCATATTATGGTCTCCTCTACAGTCTACACCCACCCAACCCAGTGGTGGATCCAGAAATTGGTCAAGGGAAGCTTATTTTTCTTTTGGTTGTGGTGGTGTGTGTGGAGGGGGTTACTAAATATTTCCATAAATCAGAGGAGGTTCTATAAAATTTTGATAATAGTGATTTTTTAAATTTTTTTTTTTTTGAGGGGGTGGGATGGGGTTGAGTCCCCCTTGGGCCCCATAGATCTGCTGCTGCAGCTACCACCGCCAAACCTCAGCGGTTCCCTGCCCCTATTAGTATATCTTTTATCTAATGTGTGTATATATGTATATGCGAAGTCAGTCTTATATGTCAATTAGTTTATATTCTCTTTCGGGAGAAACAATAATCTATCCATTTTTTATTATGGTCTTTTTGAGGGATCCTGCCTGCACTTTCCCCCATAATTACTCCGGAAAAGTAGTTCATTTATCATTTTGATTTTGATTGGAAATGGACTTTTTGCAGGAAGAGGCTTTTCCAGATGATAAACGATCTGCCAACTGTATTTGAAGTCGTGACTGGAACTGTCAAACAGTCAAAGGATCACTCTGGTACTCACAACAAGAGCAAATCAAGCACGAAAACGGTAAGTGCCACCACTTGCAACGATTTTTGCTCTTTATTTATTTATTTTTTTTTTTCTGTTTCTGTTCTTTCTTCCGGAAATAAAAACGGAAATACTTGGGTCCGTTTTGTTTAAGATGTTTATGTTCCCAGATTTCTATTTCTGTTCCCCTTTAACAGATGTAGGAAAAAAATGTTCATGCTCTGATCCCAGAATTTTACAACAGATTTTTGTAAAAAAATGGGCATGCTCTGATCTCAAATTTCTGTTTCTGTTCCCAAATCTCCCTTAATTTTCAAACAAATTTCAAGGAACAGAACAAATAGTTCCCGGGTTCCTGTTTCTTTTCCAACTTTTCCTAGAACAGAAACAGAAAAAAGTACTGAACGAACGACACCTTACATATATATAGATAGATAAATCATTTTCTTAATGTTGTTTCCCTTTCAATTCCAGCACTCCCGGCAGCCGGAGACCCAGGCGAGGGTAGTAAAGATGTCTCCTCCTCCACCCAACGGAGATGAAGAGAGTGGCGGCGAGGAGGAAGACGAAGAAGACGAACAGGGCCAAACGCTTTGCGGTGCCTGTGGCGATAACTACGGCACTGACGAGTTCTGGATCTGCTGTGACGTGTGCGAGAGATGGTTCCACGGCAAATGCGTAAAGATCACACCGGCAAAAGCTGAGCACATAAAGCAGTATAAGTGCCCTAGTTGCAGCAGCAAGAGGGCCAGAATTCAGATGTAAGGGGGTGTTCGGTTCAGGGGGAAAAAAAAGTGTGTGAAGCTCACATCAAATCAAGTGGGTAATGGTTTTTTTTTTTTTTTTCCAAGATTTAGAACTGAACTTATAATAGTTATTTTCTTTTTCTTTTTAAAAAAAAATGTGGAACAGGTTCAGAAGATGTTTTTTTTTTTTTTTTGGAAGTTTAAATTTAATGACCTTGGGATCTTGATTCTAATGGGGTTTTAATGTGTTTTTGTTGATGTTGTTCTTGTTTACTTTTATTTTTTTTTGAATTTTATTTTGTACCATCATGTACCTCGACTTTGGGATCTTGATTATAATGGGGTTTTAATGTGTTCTTGGTTGATGTTGTTCTTGTGTTTTTTTTTAACCTTTATTTTGTTCCATCATGTACCTTGACTTCTGCTCCCTTTGCCCTCATTACATCCGCTTCCATCTTATGTTGCCACCGCTACTACCACGACTTTTGTCGCCACGACCTCCGCTTCCATCTTATGTTGTCATCACCATGACTTCTGCTTCCTTCACCGCTACGACCTCCACTTCCATCATCTCGCTTCCGCTGCCACACCAGAGATCTAATTATATTTGACCAGATCCAAGTAGATCGAGCCAGTTTTGCAAACTTGGTGAGTTTTCAACCAAAATTAGGTTCAATTCGATCCGACCTGATTTTGATATGTCGAGATCCAACTTTGACTGTATATCCATTAGAATGGGACTCAGAAATTTTAAGTTGATTTTTTTAAAAAAAAAATATTATAAGTATTTTTTTTCAATGGTTAGATGGTCCTGTATTCTTAAGTACTTGAGGAAATGGATTTATAATTTTCTATAATTTTTTACTTGTGGCTATATTGATATTATGGTGTCGATCTTCTGTTTTTCCCCCCCAAAAAATACATATACTAGGGGCTTATTTTGGTGATCTTTTCTGGAATATTTTTTTCTGTACATATTCTTGGTTGTCAGTCTGGTATATGTGGTGCAAATATCAGTTGAGGGACTTCTGTAAGGTCAAAAATTTGAACTAACGAAAAAATATTTGTTGGGAGGGACATTCACGTACCTCGAACGAGATTAATCTCACACTTTGTGTGGGTGTGGAGACACTTATGCATATACAAATAAAAAAATTAAAAAATTGTAGGTTTCTAAATGTATAGACTTAAAAGGTAACTTAAGTCTCCTAATTTAGCAGTTGTCTAATGTCTCTTCCGAACGAGAGATCTAGTATTCAAAATCATCTCCCTCAACTGTTTGTACCCAAAAAAGGGGGTTAGCATTGTGTGTATCTTTTAAGTATCTGTTTGGGTTTAGCTTTGTAGCTACATGTGGGCCTTTGTTTTTTGGGTTCTAATTAGTTTTTGGGAGGCTGTTTAGGCTACATTTAAATTGCTATAAATTGGTGTAATTGTCTTTAGTGAAACTGTTTATTGATTTTTGGTAATTAATTTGTATTTTATTAATATTGAGTGAAATTGTTATAAAAAATAGATATTTTGGAATTTTATTTTTTTAGTGGAATATTACGAAAAATAGTATTCAATGAAATATAATTTAAGGGTATTTTTGTATTTCGAACTTTGCAATGTATTTTGTTAATTTTTTGGTAATCGGAATATCATTCCCTATGGAGGAATTATTGGATCCATTAGCGGTTTGTTTTCATTTTATTTGATATTTTAAAATTTTCAACGGAATATTATGAGGAAAAAAAAAATCAGTGTAACTAATTTATGTAATTTGAAAAAAAATAATATATTTTTTGGTAAAAAATAAAATTCTGTAGAAATTTTACTAAAAAGTATAGTTAAGTGGAATTGTAAAAAATTCAGCGAAATTTGTGATTAAGATTCTACATGTATAAAGAACCGTCAGCTTTGATTTTTTTTTTGAACCTCTGGCATTGTTCAAATTTTACTAGTCCTTAAAATATTTTTGTTCGGCTTTTGGCAGCCCTAAAATAATAAAATAAAGTACCTCTTTTCGTATTTGCTTCACTTATATTGAGCTAAGTCCAATGGTGAATACAAAAAAATCAAATAAATTAAGTGAAAAAAAAATCAAACAGAAGATTTGAATTAGTTCATTTATGAATTATTGTGGTTTAATATTTGGTTTTAAGAATTAAAAAATAGTTAATTTTAGTTCTTATTTGGATGCTTTTTCTCATGTAATGGGAATAAAATATAACTTAAAAGAAGTTTAGTTAAATTAATACAATTGCTTATTTCTTTTGATTAAATGATAAGTAAACGGAGAAATATACCAATTAGTTTTACAAAAAATAAGACAATTTATAAAATAGGGATAATTTAGACAAAAGGGTCGTTAGAAAATCACTGACCTGTTCCGCTAATCATTGGTGCTTTTATGCAATTTTTTAACTTGAACGGTACGATTTTGTTTGATAAAGAAATCAATTTGCCAATTCGATTACTATTTTTTTTTTTTTTTTTACAATTTAATCTTTATTTATAAATCAATCGACAATAGTGTATAAAATTTGTAATGAACAATGGTGGAGCCACGATAGGCCGAGAGGGAACTTAGCCCTTTCAACTTCTAAATTTTTCATTTTATATTTTTATAAGGATCTAATTAAAACCCTTAAAATTTTATATAAGCCTGATTTATATAAATGTCTAATAAATATTATTTTTAACAAAAAAATTAGCTGCCCCTCGAACAATTTTCCAGATCGATCGTTGGTAACAATAATAGAATGATATAGGTAATTTTTGCAATGTTGGGTTTAGAGTTCGGTTTAAAATTAAAATCCTAATAACAAAAATCATTTGATTAAAAAAAATAAAAAATAAACCATTTAAAATAGGGTTAAACTCGTATATGTCAGATCGGATCGAGTTGGGTCGAATCAAGTTAGTTTTGCATTGACCCAAGTGGATTCTGAACCCGACCCATTGATGCTTACAACCAAAAGGGACAATGGCATTGTTTTCTTGTAGTATTAATTGTTGCAGTTAATTAAGATAAATAAAAGGTTAATTTCATTTTACTCCCTTGTACTTTGATCTTTTTCCATTTTGTCTCCTTTACTTTAAAAAATCTACGTTTTATCTCCTATTAATAATGAATTAGAAAAACGAATAAAATATGCTATAAAATAGATAAAATTAATTTTTTATCCAAATTTTACATCTAAGGGACAAAACTACCTTTAATTTATTTTACTTTTATTAAAACAACAACAACAACATAGATGTAGAGAGAGGAAGAGATTTGAAAAAAAGAAAATATTGCAGAGGTTAGGAGAAGTAAACATATCTTGACGAGACCCTGCTTCTAGTATTTATAGGAAATGGGAGTGTTATTTGACAAGTTTTCCATAAATCTTGATCAATTTTCATTAATGTCCCTGATTTAGCGGGATTAGAGGTAATTGACTGTTATTTAAGAGATTTAACCGGCCTTCTTATTTAGCAAAATGTAGTAATAGATCCCGAGCATAAAGTAGTTGTTCCCGAGCACATGGAATTCCTTGGATTGTCCTGGTCGATTTCGAGTACGATCTTTCATGAATATGCTGTAACTCTTACTTGGGTTGTGGATGACTGTAGTCGGTATGAGTGATGTTCTTGGTTTTATCCAAGAAACTTGGGTAGGATCCTAGGTTCAAGAATTGAGCTACGTGTCATTTGTTGAGAGTGTGGGTCTTATCTAATATGCCCCAGGGACACGTGCCTGCCATGTAAGCAGTCTTCTTACACGTGATAGCATAATAATCATGGTAAAAAAATTCCCTCAATACCATTAATGTCCTTGCGATTCGCTGAATTGAGGAGTTTATGTCTGTTAAATCTGATATCCGATCCCCTTTTCTTATATAGTGAGATTTAGAAACCGCCCCCGAGCAAGGGATCAAAGCCCAAGCTAAGGAGTGTGGATTGCTTAATCTTCGATTATCCCGAGGATGAGTCATCTCGTGTGGACCCGAACTAGATTCTCAAGTAATTTAATATTGTGGTCGATGCTAAAGGTGACCTCGGTATTCAACCTCGGGTCTCAGACATAATCCTCGGTTTCCCATGAGTCGTGCTCGGAATTTCTCCTTACACCTGTGCCTATCCCGGACTTCCCAAAATATTTCTCGTATAAAAATAAAATAAGACCAAAGTAAGGGGGATCAAAAAGAAATTAACCCATAAATAAATATTATCCTCAAAATACTTGAACTAACTTAGATTCCACTCAAGTCCAACTCATGATCTTGCCAACAGAAAATACAAATTACAAGTATTTTGAGAATCAATGCACGTGATCAAGAGGAAGCAGATCTTGGGAGGAATTATTAATTTATTAAATACTAGTATTTTCTATTAGTATTTTAATTATTGAAAAAAAACCTAACGGCTTGTTTAGTTGGATGAAATCGGGGGCGGAATAAAATTGCATTCCGCCCTCGATTCTTATTCCGTTATTTGGTTTTCTAATGGAATCACTTTTGTAATTCTATTGGAATAAAAATCAAGATAATGAGATTTCATTTGAAATTGGATGGAATTAAATCCAACCCATTGGAATCAAAATTAAAATTACAAAAATGTCCATCACTGATTCAGTCCAATTCAAAAATTAGAGAACATAAACAGAAATTAAAGAACATAAAATTTAGAACAAAAATAAAAATTGAGAACAAAAATAGAAAATTGAGAACATAAACTGAAAATTGAGAACAAAAAATTAGAGAACAAAAACAGAAAATTGAGAACAGAAAATTAAAAATTGAGAATAAAAAATTAGAGAACAGAAACAGAAAATTAGATAACAAAAAATTAGAGAACTAAAAATTAAGAACAAAATAGAAAATTAGAGAACAAATAATTGAGAACAGAAACTAAAAATTGAGAACAAAAAGTAAAAATTGAAAACAGAAACAAAAATTAGAGAATAGAAACTGAAAATTGAATAAAATAGTAAAATATAATAAAACGAGAGAATGAATACAATAATGAAATATAATAAAATTTTATAATAAAGGCATAATGGAAATTTTATTATATTCTACTATTCTATTCTTTTTCTCATTCAATACCAATCAAAGAAGTGAATGGAATGATGATTCTATTGACAATTTCATTACATTCCTTCTCTCATTTCATTATTTATTCTATTTCATTCCACTCTCATTCCATTCCGTCCAACCAAACGAGGCGTAAGAGGTGTTAGTCCGGTTGACAAAGAGAGGTGTCTCTTTCTTTGTCAACCAAGATTTGACTTTATTGGGGAACACTGCATATATTAAATCTTGAATGCACCTGATTAATATGGGGGAGTGCGCTCTTAAAATCGTCCAGGAAGATAATTAATCGAGGTACACGTAAGTTGTCTTGGACATACGTTAACGTATAATAATATAATAATTAAAAAAATATTGGTAGGTAAAAAACAAAATTAATGTCAATTATAGAACCATGAGAAGAGACGTGGATGGGAGAGGTGGGAAATGGCTTGAACACAATCACATGCTTTTGCTATTTATAAAAGTTGTGATGAGAATGTGGCCTCACCAAATCATACTTAAAAACCTTTCCTCTTTTTTTTTTTTTTTTAAATAAATAAATAAATAATATGATTATTGTAATTTCTATTGGACATCTTTAGTTTCTAATTGTTTAAATTTACACCTTATACTTTAGAAGTGTGTCAATTGAACTGAAAAAAATAAAAAAAAAAATAAAAAAATATAAATATATATATATAGTCCGGTTTTTAGAATTTTTAACCTATTTTTAGAGCAAATTATATACATTTAATTTTTAAATCTTTAGTTAACTTTACTATCACACTTTTCAATATAGTTAACTCTTATAACTCATGAGCACTATTATTAATTGAGCTATTATCCACTAACTTATTATGAAATACCAATTAATTAAATTTTCAGAAAATACTAAATCGAGTTTATATTTCCAATAGTTTTGTCTATTTTAAAAATCGAAATTTTTCGATCGAACCGTACTCCTTCATATACGTCAAAAATCCGTTGATAAGAAAAGTTTAGGGAAAACTTGAACCCAATTCATACAGTGACGAATAGGGAACGCGATTGAAATTTCCCTGCCCCCCTAATCCCTTGTTGATGTGAGGTATTTTACAAAGCACTGATATCATTGTGTTTGCGAGAAATTTGAGAGTCAACAAATACAACAGACAAACAAATAATAAATCAAAATCAACAACACAGCTAAAAGTTGTGTCATAGTGCATCTAAAGATCTAAAGCGGTTGGAACAGTAGAGTTAACTTGTAGATCTTTGGCAGACGAAGGTAGGTTTGTGCTTTTGTCAAGGGTAGCTCATCATTACAAGGTGTTGATCAATCATCAGTTAACGCTCATACAATCACTATTAGCCTATATTTGACTTAGTTAAAGCAACTAGGTGGTTTCGTAAAAACTTATTAGAAGGAACAGACTTATTTGTAACTATCCTTTGGTTTTCTTAGAGTGCTTTATCTATACGTTCCTCCATTCCTATCCACTTAAATAGAAAATTAATTATATTTTTTTTGAAAATACTAAATCAAGTTTGTATTTCCAGTAATTTTGTCTATTTTAAAAACTTACACTTTATCCTTTTAACTTATAATAAATTAACTCAACAAAATATCCAAAAATAAAAATAAAAATGGGTAAAATCAAAATTTCCATCTAAGCTTTATATGATGGGCAAAATTACCCTTCATTTTAATCTAATTTTTTATTTAAAAAAAGAAGAAAAAATAAACTGGAGAGGGCAAATGTTAATTTTTTTTCTTTTTCTTACTTTTAAATATTAAATTTTAATTAAAAATAAATATACAACATTAAGTAATTTTATTTTATTTTTGAATAAAATGTGAGTTTTCTCCTTTAGTTAAGAGCATAAAAGGGTACTACAACAATACACACTAAGTAAGGGTCTCCACAAGGTCAGAAATTCGAGTTTGCGGAAAAACATTTGTTGAGAGAGATAGCCACGGATTCCCGAACGAGATTAGTCTCACACCCTATGTGGGTGTGGGGTATAAATAAAAAAAAAAAAAAAAAGAGTATAAAAGGATGTTGTGTAAATTATTAAAGTAAATAGGTTAAAATTAAACTAGACTCAATTACAAGTGGGTAAAATGTAAATTATTATTATTATGTTTTTCTTAATGATCTAAATTGCAATTGTCGGAAATAAGCATCATTTGGTCAATGGATGATCATAAAAATAGATTCAATATTGTACTTAAAAAGTGCTTTCTTGTTTCACTCTTTCTATCACATAAAAAGTAAAACTCAAGGTAATGATGTTATTGATAATATTGGTTCCATATAGAGCCAACAAATTATTTTAATTTTTTTTCTTCTCTTATATTTAATTATTTTTAATGGGGGCCAAATTATATGGCAAATCAGTAAAGGTGTGTAAAAAATTCTAACTATTTTTTTGACATTTTTCAGCTAATATTAAAGCTCTTATCTGTTATGCCAAAAATATCAAAGTTTATAGTCTAATAGATATGTAGCTCACTTTTTTTTTGAAAGGTCTAGAGTTCAATTCCCTCCCTCAACACATGTACAAAAATAAAATAAAATTTGTTATGCCAACATATTGCACACTATTTGCCACAAGTGTAAGGGTAATAGAAATTTTAGAGGGAATACAGAATACTATTGGAATTAGTAGTCACTCCAACAATCATCAAATCCAATATATATAGTTTGTTAATTTTATTTATTTGGATTGGATTAATTTGTTAATGTTATTTTGTTTGTGTTAATTTTTTATTTATTAATAGATTATAACTTAATTTGAACTAATTTAGATTTATGTTGGTTTGATTTATTTAGTTTAATTTGATATATGTAGATTTAGAATTTAATCATTAATTTGATACATTATACTAATTCAAATTCAAACTAAATAAAAAATAATATTTTAATATTAAAAATAAAAAAAATGACAACATTTTTTTGCACAACTGTAGGAATATCAATCTTAAACTACATGTGTCATACTTGATATCACTGTTCATGTGTCATATCTCACAAATGTTATACAGAATTTAGCATGTCTATTGGAGATGCCTATAACAACATTTTTCCCATGTACCCAAATATTTTAATTTTATGATTTTAAAAACAATAAATAAAATGTGTGTTTGATAGTGTAGATGATCTGTTATTTCAAAAAAATATATTCATAAATGATTGAAAAAAAATAGTGAATAAATCTTATTTCATTGATTTACATTGGTTTCTTAAAAAGCAATTTTTAATTTTTTTCCGAATAAACTCCTTAAAATCATGTTTTAAATTTTTTTACCTTTTAAAAGTATATTTTTAGTACAAAATAAAAATCACTTTTAAAATTAATTATTTTTTAAAATAAAAATTACAAAATATTTAAAAAAATATTACCAAATGGTGCCATATTAATTTTGAGAGTGGTCTTTTGTTAAAATATTTTAACTTTAACGAAATCATATATAAAAAAAAGATATTATGAAATTGTTAAAGGTATTTATGTTGTTAGCACAGATGCAATGCAACAATTATAATAAATGTTATCGTTCTCAAAAAATATACACATAAAAATAAAAAAGAAAAAATGTGGTGAAAAATTTATTTTTTAAAAATCAAATTGGTGAAAATTCTTTTGTGTTATTAAGTTTTTATTTAGTTCTTTAAGTTAAATTTTATTTGTGTTTTAGTCCTGCATTGCAAGAATTGTAGGGATATTGTAAGAATTGTAAAGAGCCTTTTAGTGAATAGATTTGGTTTTTATAGTGAATTCTGTTACATGTAATTAATATTAGTTACAATTTTATAATTGTTACTTTTCACACATATTTGAGTATTTTTAGTTACATGTACTTATATAATATTAGTTATATGTTACAATTACATATATATGTATAATATTTTGTGACGTAATTGAAAAAATATCAAATTTTTTAGTCACATATCAGAGACATGTAATTAAAAAGTTACATATTATTAAAACATGTAACTAAAAAAAATCAAACTTTTTAATTACATTTCAGAAACATGTAACTAAAAAGTTATATATTATTAGAATACGAAACTGAAAAAAAAAAATAAAAAAAAAAATATTTAGTTAATTGTAACTAATATGATAATATTACACACAAAGTAGTTACATGTAACTGGCGCGTGACTATCATGTGAGCAAAACTTTCGATTTTTTAAAATATATGAGACTAAATCAAAAGTTTTTACTGCATGTAAGATTTTTGACCAATTCGAGCTTAAATGGAAGACTTCCCACCGACTGTCCCAATAAAAAAAATTAAAACAATCAATATACTTAAATTAATTGTAACTCTCCACCAGCCTATTAACTCTGGGAGCGAATCCACCCGGCTCCAAATACTTAAAATAAGATAAACTCTATTTTATATATCAGATAATTTTTTTTAATATTTTCGATATGAGATTTCACAATATTCTCTCTCAAAGATGTGACATACTTGTCAAGTCGGCCCAGCTTGTCATCTTGGTTGGTGGTACAGATAGTAGTCCATAAACGGACAACATATGGTACATACCTTGGGGCCTCTACCCCTTTAACCCTCTCTAGAGTCTGTACTCCTCTATCAACACTACCATGGTATTGTTTTTGATTCATGTTTGGTTTTAAATTTTAATACCATATGTAATGGATCATGTGGTCTACTAACATAGTAAATTTTGAACTGAATTCGTTTGGCCCAAAATTTAAGCTAAGAGACACATAGTAACTAAAAAAAAAAAAAAAGAATAGAATCTCATACGATACTTTATATATCAAACATTTTTTTAGTAGTTTTAATATGGAATATCTCGTTATAATCTTTATATTGTCGAGTTTCAACTCGTTTTCTTAGATTTCAACTCTACTCGTTTCAGGATCGACCCTGGAGCTAGGTCATTAAGGCAGTTTGTCACGGGCTCACATTTTCACAGTGGCATTCACCCGTATGGCGCCCCTCTTCTTTTGTCAGGTTCTTGACCAGCGATATAATTTCTGAACTTAACTGGGTTGATATTGACTCCAAAGAGACGCTTACTTGTGACGACGCCCACTCTGACTGAGAGCCGCATATGAGTGCTCAACCCTTAAGCCAACATGTTTGTTTCTTGTGATTGCCTTGACAAATAACTGTCCGTGACACTCTCCCCCCACCCAATATCGCAAACGTCCTCGTTGCGATGCGAACACCTCTTAATGTCGTGCCCCCATCGTGCCTCTACACTTCGCGCAATAGAGAGAAAAGTGAGGTGCCCAGATCATACAATCCACTCAAATCTTTGACGTGACGCTCCATGAAACCATGTTTGCTCATCCGCCGATGATGCTAGGTGCAACAACATTGTAGCTCAATTCCTTACACTTGAAGTGTCGTCCCCACGACTCACGCGAGTCACCTGTCAGTGGAGCCAATTGTGCCCTGCTTTGATACCACTTGTTACGGGCTTACATTTTTGCAGCAGTATTCGCCCATGTGGCGCCCCGACGCGTTTGCTTGGGCGGGGCAAGCTTGCCTTATTCTTAGGATGCTGATTGGTTTCACTTTATCTTAGGCTCATTTGGAGAACAACTCCAATTTCCGACCAGTTTATGCAGGGGAGGCCAAAACTCTCTTCTTTTATCAGGTCTTTACTAGCAACATAGTCTCCGAACTTAACTGAGTTGGGATGGCTTGACTCCGAATGAATGCTACTTGTGTCGACGCCTACCCTGGCTAGGAGCCGCATATGAGTGCTCAACGCTCCAGCCAACATGCTTGTTAATTGTAACCGCCTTGACAAACAACGATCCGTGACAGGCTGGACCCCTAAAGTTTGAAAATCCCTTCAAGTTGATCCTTATGTTTTTTTTTGGTTTATATATATATATATATTTCAATTTTTTTTTAAGGTCATGTCAAGTAAAAAAAAAATCACAACCTTGGTTCAATACTATATCAACTATTTTTTTTTTTTCCGGTATTTTAATTTTAAAAAATATACTTAAACATTTGAGGGGTCTTATTGTGAAATTTCGTTGAAAGTCTCTGATTTTTCAAGGTCGACCTTGGTTTTTCTGTACCATATTCCCTCATTTCCTAACCACCGATCTCTTTCACTATATGCCAATTTCTAATGTAATAACTAAAAAACATTAAAAAAAATATTGATATTTAAATCGTAAAAAAAATAAAATTATTAGATGACAACACAATATATTTCTCTCTCTCTCTCTCTCTCTCTCTTTTTTTTTTTTTTTTTTTTTTTTTTTTTTTTTTTTTTTTTTAATTAAGAAAAACAAAAACAAAAATACAAGGAAGAAATGTAGGCCCCGTTTGGTAACCGTTCCTATCCCATTCCCAGATTTTTAGAATTTCTGTTTGGGTATAGTGTTTGGTAAATCTGTTTCTGTTCTCATTCCCATCCCAAAAATCAAGAATCATTCTCACTTTTTCTTAAGAAGTGAGAAACAAAAAAAAAAATTTTTCTCATGATTCCCATCCCATTCCCAACCAAAAAAAGGCACGATCGTCTTCTCCTTCCTCCATCACCTTCGTCGTCTTCGTTTGCTTCTTCTCCATTTGCCATCACCTTCGTCGTCATCGTCTGCTTCTTCTCTATCATCTTTGTCTGCTTCTTCTTCAACCGTGTTCTTCACATCCTCTGTCCTCCTCTGGTTCGTCGTCCTCTTTCGTCCTTTTTCTTCTTCAACCGTGTTCGTCGCCATCGTCTTCGCTTCGTCGTCGTCCTCATCTTCATCGTTTGCTTAAGGTTTCAATTTCGATTGAAATCGAATTTCAATCCTGTTTCGATTTCAATTTCGAAATCGAAATAGGGTTTCGATCTCGATTTCGACCTGTTTCGATTCGATTTCACAATCGATTTTGATTTTGATTGGGGTTTGGGGTTCGATTTCAATTTCGATTTCGATTGAGGTTTAGGGTTCGATTTCGATTGAGGTTTAGGGTTCGATTTCGATTGAGGTTTAGGGTTCGATTTCAATTTCGATTTCGATTGAGGTTTAGGGTTTGATTCCTTGATGATTTCTTGATTTCGATTGAGGTTTAGGGTTTGATTCCTTAATGATTTCTTGATTGTGATTTAGGGTTTGATTACTTGATAATTTCTTGATTGTGGTTTAGGGTTCGTTGTTGATTTCTCGAATAAAATCGTTACCAAACGCGATTCTATTCCCAGATCCAAAAAAAAAAAATGTTGTTACCAAACGCGATTCTGTTCCCAAGATGAAAACAAAAAATCTCATCCCATTACATGGGATGGGCACGAAACGGTTACCAAACAGACCCGTGGTTATCAAACTACCCTTTGATATTTGGGGACAAAATACTGGCTTTTCACTAGTCCCATGGGTGGGGTCATATGTGTCTTAATTATATGTGAAAATTACATTTTACCCTTAAAGTTTGGGGTGCGCATCTAATTAATCCCTAGAGTTTGAAAAACAACACATTTAACCCTAATATTTGGGTTGGGTATCGATTTAGTTCAATTATTAATGGTCTGTTAAATATGAATGATAATGTGCATGTGTAAATCACATAACATAATGATGAGGAGAAATTCGGGCTAGGCACTAATCATCACCATATGTCAGTCTAGCATCCGCTGTACACGAGAATCTATGGAGCGTATAACACAGATTAAGGGAATTGAGTCTTAGATGATCACTACCTCGGAATACGCCATCACTGGTTTTCCATCACGGAAGAAGTAATAACGCCTCTCACTTATTAAGGAATGTGTTGTTACTACTCCATTAATAACAGTCCACCGTACCACTAAACTCGCCACATTGACAATAATGTATTGAGATTCGGGAAGACTTGCCAAATAAATCTTCTCCCACCTATAAATATCTAAAAGATGGGTCAAGTCAGGTACAGGCATTTACAGACCCCTTCACTAACACATACACAAATACTCCGTAAAAAATCTTAGAAGATCTATCATCTAATTCTCACAATGGAGGTGTAACATTAATAGATATATCTGTGGTGTATTGTTTTGTATGAACCTAAGTTGGAAGAGTAATTTGAGCTGGGAGAAGTATCCCATCCTTCATCTCCAAGTGCCATACTCGACGAGCCAATTTTCGGGTTCATCGTATTATTTTTTGGGAGTAATTTTGTTACTCCAGGTACAAATAATCAAACAAGGACACTTTCGACATTGATAATAAATTTAATGATACAAAATATAGTTTTTTTTCTTCTTCTTCTCCTTACTAAGAAAGTCTATTGTTTCCTCTCTCTTGCAACGTCAACGACCACCATTGTTGATCTAAATTTTTTACCGGGGACATCTTAACTCTACAATATCTCGCCATTTTCACCTAGATTTTTGTTCGTAAAATATGGTCTAGAAATTAATTAAATAACTAATTATTTAATTAATTATTACTTAAAATTTAAAAATTGAAGAAGAAACAATTCTAAATTCTTTATTACAAAAACATTCCAAATTGAAGAAAATGATATTACAACGTTGAATGAAAAACATTAACAAGATAGTTTCTGTATTATAAAGCAAAACTAGAAAAATAGAAATACTTACTGTATAACAGAACAAATAGAAAAGATCTACTTATAATATAATAGAACAAACATAAACAGAATAACAAAGAAAAGGATCGAGGCAATTGTTTGACAATTCATCCTTAAAAGCAGATTTTACCCCTACTAGATACTTATGGTTGAATAAGCGTCTACCTTCCAAGATACAATGATTAAACTATTACTCGTACCAGCATTAGCAACCTGAAGTCGAACGAACTAGAGAAATGTTGAGCTCTCTCAAGAACTCTAAAAAAACAAGAACAACGAAATCAAAAAGAAACTTTTTGCCCAAGGCTTAGGCCGAGGACCAAGTAGTTGTTGTATTATAAAACAAAACCAGAAATAGGAATACTTACTGCATAATAGAACAAATAGAAAATATATACTTACAATATAATAGAAGAAACAGAAACCAGAGAAAAAGATTGAGGTAATTGTTTGACTATTTGTTCTTAAAACAAATTTTTCCCTCGCTATATGCTTACGATTGAATGAGCGTCTGTCTGCCAAGATACAACTTTCAAGCTGTTACTCGTACCAGCATTAGAAACCAAAAAATGAACGAACTAGAGAAGTATTGAGTTCTCTAAAAAACTCTAAAAAACAAGAACAACGAAAACAATAAGATTTTTTTTGCCCAAGGCCCAAGACCCATGCTCAGGCCCAAGAGCTGGTAGTTATTGTACTATAAAGCAAAACCAGAAATAAGAATACTTACTATATAATAGAACAAATAGAAAAAATCTACTTACAATATAATAGAATAAACAAAAATAGAATACCAAAGAAAATGATCGAGACAATCGTTTGGTGATTTGTCCTTAAAGTAAATTTTGCCTTCGCTAGATGCTTATGATTGAATGAGCGTCTGTTATTTAAGATATAACGATTAAGCTGCTACTCGTACCAACGTTAGAAACCAGAAGCCAAATGAGCTAAAGGAGTGTGGAACTCTCTCAAGAACTCTGAAAAACAAGAACAACGAAAATAAGAAAAAACTTTTTGCCCAAGGCTTAGGACCAAGACCAGGACCAGGACTCGAGCTTGAGCCCGGCCAGGTGGTCGGTCAGTCGGCTGCGGCTAGGGTTGGTCATGGGCCGGGCTCGGGCCAAGCTTTAGCTAAGGTATTACAAAAATATATAAGACCCTAACCCGCTTTGGCCCTATGATCGGATCTTGTTTTCATTCCCAAGCCCAGCCCTATCAAAATAATTAGGGTCCAAGCCCGGCCCTCGGCCCGGCTCTATAATTTTCTTTTAAATTTAAAAATTAAACAAAAATAAAAACACAATTAGCCATTCATTTCTACCAAAAAAATTAAAAAAAAAAAAATTAAAAAAATTTAAATAAATAATAATAATAATAATAATAATAATAATAATAATAATAATAATAATTATTCCTACAATGAATCATGTACTCACCAAACATTTTTTTTTTTGTTAAATACTCGCCAAACAATGAATCGTGAATTTGAAACATGAATACAGACAGATCTAGGGATATCTGTTTATCTAAACTCTGTCGCGACAAAACCTTGAACGACATGATTGAGCTGTCAGCGGTGGAAATGGCTAAGCGAGATCGACGGCAAGGTGAAACGAGATCGACGGAGTGGCGAGACAAGACAAGAAGCAGCGATTTGACAGTGAGGCGAGACGAGGCAACAATCGGCAATGAGCAACTGAGTAGCAACGAGGCAAAGTAAGGACAAGGGCAGACATGGAGGGAGATGGCATATAGCCGCCTTCTCTTTTGGGACTGAGGTAGGGATTCTATAAAGTTGGAAGTGGGAGTAGACTGGTTTGACAGGTGAAGATAAGAAAATTATAAAGTGATGAAAATTGGGTAAAGTCCAACAATATTGACAGGCTGTATGAGATTGAATTGGGGGTGAATTGGAGCGGAGAAAATTGGAATCCATGAGAGAGAGAAAAGAAAAAAAGTGGGACAATGATCACGTAAATTGGGGGGTGAAAAGAGACTTTTGTTAATTTGATAGAGTGGGTGAATAAAAAAAAAAGATAAAGTAATGGAAATAATCACGTGATCTTAATTGTCCAATAGGGCCCTTAATACACTGCTTATATTTTAACTTAATTTAGTGTTAGATAACTTATATATATATATAAAATTAAAAAAAAAATTACTCGAGTCGGACTCAGGTAGGCCTTAAAATTTTTTACCTAGCCCAAGCCTGACCCTAGATTTCGTCGGGTCTCAAAGCTTGAGCCCAAGCACTGTCCATGGGCTCAAAGTTTGCGCCCAAGCCCTATAAAAATAGGACCCGGCTGGGCGGGCCCCAAGCCCATGACCTCCCTAGCTGCGGCGGCGAGGCGTGTGCGTGCGATTTTATTTATTTTATAGTCTTTAACCTACTTTCTTTCCATATTATTTCAACACCTTAGAGGGCTTACCTATAAGAGATAAACTGAATTTTAATGAATGAATTTTCATCTTTTTCAATTATCGATGTGAGATTAACCCACACAGCACATCAATCAATATCTTCAAGTGAGGACTTTAATGAACAATTTTAATTCATCTCTTAAATAATTTTACACAAATAAATATACCAGATTCATCTCCTCAAGGAGAACACATTAATATATTTATATGTCTCAGGTCACAAAATACCTAAAAAAATCATTTAATACAACAATTTTAACATTCTGCTAATAATCAGGCTAAATTGACACTAAGTTCAAATCTCACAATCAGATGTATTTTTTTTAAAACTATAAGGACCAATTAAAAGCACACTCTAAACTTTAAGGGTGAAAAGTATAAATTTCCCAAATCACATTGACCTCCCACACTGCAAAAGGGGAAGAAATTCAAAAGGTGAAATCAATACTCTCATTAATTACACTTTTTAAAGAAAAGATTCATGTTAATAATGTAAAAATTGTACTAGTAATTATCAAAAGGTATATTAATTAATTGCAATGGAGAGTTCTATCCCATCCCCATTATCATAGCATTAAATTCAATTGCAAATGTCCTTGTTTTTTTTTGTTTTGTGCGCGTCGGGTCTCTACACTCACAGAAGGCACAGAAGGTGTGATACTAATCTCGTTCGAAATATATAAATGTTTCTCCAAATAAGTATTTTTTCGCAAACTTAAACTCCTGACCTTTCGAAAATTATTCAACTACTTTAACTCAAACGGAACTTACCACTTGAACTGCACTGTATTAGTATTTGAGTATATGGTCCAATAGCCTAAAAACTACTACAATTCATTAAAATTTATTGTCTACATAATAATAATAATAAATAATTTCAAACTATTTTCATATCATCAATATTTTTTTATTATAACAAAAAAAATATTATTAAAAAAATCATTAGTGCACACTTGAGAAGCATGTTTAATTTTCTAAATATAAAAAAATAATTTTAGTTATCTGTATTTTCTCTCTTTCTGTTTGTCGTTTTCTCTCTTTATTTATATAATTTATTTTGTGACAATAAAAAATAATTTTATTTAAAATAGAAAATACCAACAAAACTTTAAATTCTATAGTTTGTAAATTTTATTTTCTATTATAACAAAAATACTTAATATATTATCAGGAAATACACTTACAACCTACCTATAGGTCAAAATAATCCGACAAATAGTACATTTAGATAAAAGTACAAATTGATTAACAAAATTAATTTATCATATACATAATTTTATTTCGTTTTGATGAATTTATAAATTACAAAATTATATATTTTACAAACTTAGAAGATAAATAAAATCTTAATTTTTTTTTTTTACAATTTTATATTTGTAATAAAAATGGAAAAAACTTATTAGAATGGAAATAAATCCACACATAAAAAGAAACAAAATATCAAAAAATAGAAATAAATTTGATACACCCCCCAAAAAATTAATTATTTTCAATTTTCACTTTTAAAAATTAATAATACTAGAAAATTGTAATTTAAATTCTTAAATTAATAAAAAAAATTATCCAAATTTAGTCAAAAAAATTGTTTTTGAGAGTGAAATATTTGTTATATTGTGTTTGGAATGTTTTTGATAAGACAGTTGGAGTTGTCAAATCAATGTCCATTAGATATTTATTAAACATTTTTGATGTAAAATGAAATATAGTATAAGTTGTGGGGTATAAAGTGTAGTTTATCCAAAAGGGTTAATTGCTTTTTACCCCCCTTATACATTAGTCTTGGTTCATTTTAATCCAATACTTTAAAACTTCCTCATCGCCCTCTTCTATTTTTGACTAAAAAGATAAACTCACATTTGATTCAAATCAATAAATAGTTTTTAAAATTTTTTCTATTTTAAATTTAATATTTAAAATAATGAATGAGAAAGATTAAGTTTTTTTTTATTTTTTATTTTTTTAAGACAGAATAAAATCTAAAATTAAAATAAAGGATAATTTTATCTATTTAATGTAATTTTTTTATGAGAATTTTATTTTTATTAAATTTTAACATATTAGATTAAGTTAAATAAAAAAATAATTTTTTCGTGGTGAACAGTTCACAAACTTAATTTTTTTTATGATGAAGTTCTTGAGTTATAGTAATTTTTTTAGAAGTTCAAAATTATTGTGTTACATAAAAGTCAGTATCTATTTTTCATGTAAAAGATTACAATAACTTTTATGTTTTGGGTCTCCTGACAAAAAATCGTTTTTTAATTTATTGTAAGTAGAAGAAAGTAAAACGTGGGTTTTTAAAGTAGAGGGGATTAATTAAAATAAGATCAAAGTATGAGGGGATGTAAAAGATAATTAGCCCAAAAACAAGCAGAAGAAAATAGAAAAATTTTGGACAATGAAAGCACCATTCACGCGCGTTATAGGAGGGAAATCCTTCCATTTTCGTGTTTTCACACATTCATCTCTCTAATTTATCTTTTTCTTCGATTTCTGCGCATGATTGCTCCTCCAATTTAATAATTAAAAAGAAATCTCAATTCGAATTCCCATTTTCGTAAACCCTAGTTTTGTTAATTCAATCCAGTTCTTGTATTTTAATTCAATTTCAGCTCAGTTCTGTCCTCAATCTCTCTGATTTCTGATTTTCATATCTGTAAGAAGCTTAAAAAATGGTGTTCAGATCTTGATTTGTTCATCTTCATCGTTCTCCATTTTGGTTCCATTGTTGAGCTCTGAGTCGATGCTCAGTTGAATGTGAAGTGAAGTTGATTGAGACTTCACTGAGCTATTGACGGGTTTGATTTCAGGCGGAGATCGAAAATCATGTCGGAACTTCGTGGTCGCGGCGGCAGCGGAGGGTTTTACGTTGGCGGTGGCGGTGGTGGTGGTGGTGGTCCGAGCAACCTGCATTTGAAGAAGGAGCTGACTCAAATCCGAAAGGCTGGTGCTCGGGCGCTGAGAGATCCCGGGACCACTTCCTCGTGGCGGTCCCCACTCGGCTCGGCTAGATCAGCGGCGGCCATTGCAGCGGCTTCGACATCCGCGAAGCACCATTATTACCACCATCACAAGGACATCAATGGCGGTGGTAATGGGAATCTGATCGACGGCGATGAAGGAGACGGCGGCACTGCCGTCTCGAGGCGCCGACATTCTCCGAATCAATTGCTGATTGACTACAAGCCCAAAAACAACGGCACCGCGAGGAACAACAAGAAGGTGTTCCTCTACAACTGGAAAACACAAAAATCGGAGAGCGACATAAGTGCCGCCACCGCCCTGTCACGGCGGAACGACCGCCGCTCCACCGCGGAAGACGAAGATTCCTCTTCCGTTCCCGAGGAGAGCGTGGATGGCAGCCTGAGCGACGCCCGGTACAACGGAAACGATTCAAAAAGCGACACTTACGCTACTGATAGGTACGCTTCCATGATCCTCTGCAAAGACACAAATTTCACACCATCAATCCGAAGAACAACAAAGAAAAAACCCAAAAAAAATTCTTATAATTCTTCCAATTCAAGAAAATTTCGACCTCACATCTTGCCTAATCGGAGCTCAAATCGAGCAATGGAGGGTCTAAACAATCTGGGTTTGGACCGTGATGATTTACTGAGCTTGGTTTCTCAATCCGACGAGTATAATTCCGAAAATTTAAGGAGAACTTCAACCGTACCACCATTGATGGCCAGGCTTAAACACAAAAACTGGTCTGGTTCCTCATCTAAATTGATGAAAAACAGTAAAAAAGAAGATGATTCTTATTCTTACAGTACACCAGCATTATCCACAAATTCATTCAAAAGATACAAAACCAGAAACCCAAGCACAATCGGATCATGGGATGCCACCACAATATCTCTCAACGACGATGAAGATGATGAAATCGACGATCATTTAGATTTTCCCGGGGGCCATGGATGTGGGATCCCCTGTTATTGGTCCAGGAGGAGCACCCCAAAATACAGGGGAGGGAGTGGGAGTTATTATTCACCATCACTTTCTGATACATTAAGAAGAAAAGGAATCAAAATTTTGCGTGGAAGCGATTCTAGTAAGAGAAGAATTGCTTCTAGAACCAAACAAGGCCTTGTTCCATTACTAAGAAAAAGAGGTGGTTCATCAATTGGAACAGGGCAAAGCGATGATGAATTATCCACTAATTTAGGAGAGCTTGATTTGGAGGCATTGAGTAGATTAGACGGGAGGAGGTGGTCATCGTGTTGCCGGAGTCAAGAAGAGGGAAGTAGAAGTTCGCCGGAAAATATTGGAAGCTTAAGCCAAAAGTATCGCCCGATTTTCTTCGACGAAATCGTCGGGCAAAACATAGTAGTTCAATCCTTAAAAAACGCGATTTCCAAAGGGAGGATCGCCCCCGTTTATCTCTTTCAAGGTCCACGTGGGACTGGGAAAACATGCACCGCAAGGATCTTTGCCGCGGCCTTGAATTGCCTTGCGGCGGAACAAACTAAACCGTGCGGTGTCTGTCGGGAATGCGCCGATTTCATCGCTGGAAAGAGCGGCGACCTTCTAGAAGTTGATGGGGCCCACAAGGAAGTACTTGAGGGCGTTAGGTATCTTCTCAACGGCCTCCTCTCGGTCGGGTCCACATCAATGTACAAAGTTTTTGTCATTGACGAGTGTCATTTGTTGTCCGCTAAGAGTTGGTTGGCGTTTCTCAAGTTTCTAGAAGATCCACCTCCGAACGTTGTTTTCATTTTTATAACGACTGATCTTGATAGTGTACCGAGAACGGTGTTATCTCGGTGCCAAAAGTACCTATTTAGCAAGATCAAAGAGGGTGATATTGTGATTACGTTAAAGAAAATTGTCGATGAAGAGAATTTAGAGGTCGAATTGGATGCATTGGATTTGATAGCTTTGAATGCTGATGGTTCGCTTCGAGATGCTGAAACCATGTTGGATCAATTAAGCTTGCTGGGGAGCAAAATTACTACTTCTCTAGTGAATGAACTTGTGAGTTTGTACTATCTCTTCTTCTTTGTTTCAGTATTTTTGTCGGCTTCAATTTTAGTTCCTTAGGGTTGGTTTGGTTTGGTTTTGTTTTCAGATACAATTTTTCCATTTTTCCAAACAGAAAGCTCAACTGATTTACAAAATAATTTTCACAATTCTCAATCAATAAAATCAACTCTTTTTAAATAGCGGTTCTTATTATATAGTTCACTATCTAATGTTTTTCTGATACATACGTATATGTATGTATGTTTATATCTATATTTGTCGAGTTATTAGAGTAGCTTATTTTTTTTGGGAAATTCCTCCAAAGGTCCCATAAGTGGAAAACACCACTTATGGGAGGACCATCCAAAGTTTTTTTTTTGCCCTGGGATGGTCCTTAGAAAGTGGTGGTTCCCACTTGTGGGATCTCTCAACAAGAACCCCTATTTTTTTTAGTTCTTACCAACGTTTTGGTTGATTTTAACTATAATATCAAATGGAAATTCAATGTGCTAGATGGATTCAATCTAGTTGATATTAACAGGTGGAGTAAAAATTTATCTGATGGACTAAAAAAAAAAAAAGAAGAAATGAAAACGGGGATAAAAATGATAAGCGAAATACTTGAACAATAATATAATAAATTTCCCTTTCAAAAAAATATTATATTTTGATTATTTAAGGAAAATTTATTTTATCAATTTTCTTTATTTTAATTTTTTTAAACACATTATTAATAAAAATTCTGTTTTTGTTTTTTTTTTGTTTTTTGTTTTTAAAAAAGACTTCAACCAGACCAAACAAGTTGTCATATATATGTGTGTGTGTGTGTGTATATATATTTTAAACTATTTTCGAAACATTCTGAAACCCCTTTTTTGAGTATTAAATCAAACAGGCCCTTAATTATTTACACATTTCAATTTCTTGTCTGCAGTTGGGGGTGGTATCCGATGAGAAACTACTGGAGCTTTTGGAGATTGCCATGTCTTCAGACACTGCTGAAACGGTGAAAAGAGCGAGAGAAATGATGGATTCAGGGGTCGATCCGATGTTTTTGATGTCTCAGTTGGCAACTCTGATTATGGATATTATTGCTGGAACTTACCAGATTGTTGATTCTAAATGCAATGATTCATCATTCTTTGGTGGAAGAAGTTGTAAGTACTACTTTTTTTTTTTTTTTTATTGTTTTGTTTATAAAGACAATAATTTGTAGTTATGATTGTGTTTTTGGACATCCCATGATTGATAGTTAAATTCAACTATCATTTTTAAAATGAAAAATTATTCTGTTATTTTTTCCAAATGATTCACTTGGGGACCGTTTGGTTGCCCTTCAGTTCGGGAAATTGTTATAGTTTAGTGTTTTGTTGCAAAAATTAAAAACACTTAAATTAGCTCATTGATCGATTTACTTCTAGTTTAAATGCTATTTTCTCATGTAATTGTAATTAAAATTTAGGCTAAAAATTTAACTAAATTAAATGAGTTGTATGTTTCTATTTACATTTGATTAAATCATAGATAAATGGAGAAATATATTAATCGATTCATCCAATTAATAAAATCGGATAATTTAGACAACCAAATGTGCCCTTGTCATTGTCAGTTTGTACCCCTATTTTTGTTTTCTTTAATTTTTAGTCCTCTTTATTTATTTCTAGTTAATATCCATTAGATGATAAGATCTTAAATTTGTATATGATATCATAGTTAAAGTCAATTGAAATATCATTAGGTAAAAAAATAAGTTGATAGTGACTAAAAAAATTCTCTAAAAATATGAAAAAATATTACAAAAAATAAATAGATAAAGGACTATATAGTAAGAATCCTTCAATTTTATCACTAATAAATTGAAAATCTAAAAATGTATATAGCTATAATTTTGCATGTTTCTTGTGTCCTAAATTTTAAGATCGTATTTGTGTCACGTGTTCGTGCTTCATGGGATATCTTTGTAACGTTTAGCTCTCTTACATGAAAGCTATTAACATTATATAGCCAAATATCGTATTTTACCACATATAAGGAAACATTATTATAACAATGAAATTTTTGAATACATGGTAATTTGAAATCTACTACATAGCAAACGAGGAACGCGTTTCTCATAACAAATGTCTTCAAGAAACGTCTTGGATTTGTCTCAACGTGATCTAAGAGCTGAAAATATCTCTTTAATCGAATAGTTGAAATCCATCCACTTTTAATTCACGTCTTCACAAGACAAATCACATCCATTCAATTCAAACTCAAACAATCACTTACCTATTCAAAACCATTATGAAGACAAATCATATCCATTCAATTCAAACTCAAACAATCACTTACCTATTCAAAACCATTATAGTCATCGTTTTTACTCGGAAGACAAATAAAACTCAATAGCCAAACAAAATTGAAATTATCAAATTACTTGTATTAATTATAAACGGATGCTATTTTCAAAATTTAGTAAAGAAGTAATTATTGAAATGATAAAAATAATCTTATTTTGTTATATATGATATTAAAACACAATAAATTAGGATATCTGTTGATTAAAGATCACGTCGCAGCAGCCAGTTTGTGTATAAGACATAAGGAAATGAATAAAAATATTATAATAAACATTTATTTTTGCAGTGTGTTAAAATAAAAGAAGAATTATTTCATTCATTCTTATATTACATATCCATTTCATTCTATATTAACAAAATAAAAAATAGGATATCGTCATATATTTTTTTGCTCTAAGGCGAGAAATTTCCGTGATATGCTACATTTTATGGTATATATTGTCATTTTCTTTTGTTTTATTTGAATAAGAGTAATAATTTTCTTACCTAAAATGGCAAGCACCGCAAGACAAAGATATTCACGTGCTGGATACAAATCCCATGTGTATATTGTAAAAATAATCTTCATGTGCTAAAATGGAAACTGTTTTAAGTGTGTGCTTTGCAAGGCTGGTATGTGTGTGTGTGTGTAGTGGCGGAGCCAGGAATTGACAGGAGCAGCGGCATTAATAACTAAATTTAAATTATTGGGGACACTAATGAAAAAACTTGAAATATAAGGTTAAGAAGTGTATTTTATTCAGGGAGGCACGACCCTGCCTCCACAAATAAAATACAATCGCTCCGACAATGAGTGTGTGTGTGTGTGTGTGTGTGTGTGTATGCAATCATCGTTCATGCTCGTTATGCACTTCAATGCTACTGCCTCACCCCTGCATCATGCGATATGTCGGTGTATATTTCTTCCAGTTCTGAGATTATTTATTATTAAGAAGTTGAATCTTTCTAATAGCATGTGATTTTCCTATAACATGTGATGTTATGCTCTATTCAGACACGTCCAACAACCGTTCTTTTAGGGTTCGCTTGTTTAGTCATTAATGTTTCTGTTCCCAGATTTTTGCTTCTGAATCTTTTCCCGTATTTCTATTTCTGTTATGAGAAAACTTGCAACATAATCTAAATTGTAGGGAAAAATATATGTTTCTGTTCTGCTCCCAAATTTTTAGAACAAACTTCCAGGAACAAAACTGATTTGTTTCCAAATTTCAGTTGCGGCCTCAGGTTTTTCTTTTCTGGATTGGAAACAGAACTCTTGGAACAGAAACACAAAACAAAAGTTTCTTTAGCTTTTGCTAATGGTTAAATGCCGTGTTTGTCTTTTTACAAAACGAAAAATCCGTTTAATCGGACTAGATTAAGTATGATCCAAGTCTTTTTTGCTATAATTCCATTTATAAACTTAACAAAAAAATGCGTTTTCACGGATAGATTATAATTATTATTATTATCACCGTTTTGGCATAAAATTGTTTTTAGTTTGCAAATCGATTTATCCATACTTTCTTGTGTTGTCCGTTTTCCTTCTTAATCTTCATGCCTTTTTTGTCTACTCTAGAATTGTTTTTTTTTTGGTTTCCGTTGGTAAATATTAACATTTTTTTTTTAATTATTCATTTCTATTTTTTTTTCCAATTGTTTCATATTTATCTCATCAAATCTTTACCATGATCTCCTAATCAAGAAGCTTTATATGATAATTTGTGGCTTCAATATTCGACTTGGGGCATAAATTAATTTACCGTTTAAGACTATGTTTGGCTGCGCATAATTGGAGCATTGAAATTGGAATTATAAATACATGGATTAGATTGCAATCAAATGTTTGATGAATCGTGACCTCTTTCTTATAATATTTTCTTCTTCTTAATGTTAGTGTCTGAATCTGAAATGGAGAGATTGAAGCAAGCTTTGAAGATCCTCTCGGAGTCTGAGAAACGGCTCAGGGTTTCAAGTGAGCGTTCAACATGGTTCACTGCAACCCTATTACAGCTTGGTTCGGCCACTTCACCCGATCTTACTCAGTCCGGAAGCAGTATGAGACTGAGCTCCAAGACAACTGAAGAAGAACCGCCAACCTCTTTTAAGGAAACCACGACCTTAAAACAGAGAAATTCAACCATTCTAGAAGAGCCTTTTGTAATGAAAGAGGGCGGCGTCGGCTTGAAATCGAATGTGTTGGATGATATTTGGGTGAGATGCATCGAACGCTGCCACTCCAAGACATTGAGGCAGTTATTGCATAGTTACGGAAAACTTGTTTCCATTTCGGAAGTTGAAGGTAAACATATATAGATATATATGGAATTGTTCCTTAAAAGGAAAACCCGTATCATTATATATTTTTTCTTTTTTAATTTTTTTTTTGGGTTTTTGCAGGCGTTTTTGTTGCTTTTATTGCGTTTGGAAACAGAGATATCAAAATCAGAGCCGAAAGATTTCTTAGCAGCATCACAAACTCCTTCGAAATTGTTCTACGAAGCAATGTCGAGGTTAGAATCGTACTTTTACCAGAAGGCGACGTTTCTATAAATGGTGGAAAGACAACCCTTTTGCCGGCTTCTTTGAATCAGAACCAAACAGAGACTAACAATTCAGTCGCTGAACCAAATGATATGAAGCTCGAAGTACCCAAACAGAGGATAGAGTCAATCATCAATGAGCAGAGGCTAGAGACTGCTTGGTTACAGGCAATGGAGAAACCCACTCCTGGATCGATGTCTCATTCAAAACCCGAACGGAATCAAGTTCTGCCCCAAGATGGAATATATCATCATCATAATAAAATCAAATTGACGAATTCGATTGATTTGGACTCTCGCCATTGGGAAGATGAATTGAATCATGAAATCAAAGCTTTGAAAATCAATAATGATGGAATGGCTCTTCAGAAGGATCAGATTGGTAAAAGGGGTAGTAATTATCCAATGTCACCAAGCTTGTTGCATGATAGCGGCTTTACGGGCAACTTCGGGAAGGATAATATGTGAGTTTTTCGACCCTCTCGCATTGTTTCATAATGCTTGCTTTTACCACTTATTCGTTTTTAAGTAAAAAATTATTTAAAATCGATAGTAACATTTATTTTGCATTTTAAGAAAAGTATTTTTAAAAATCAAGAGAGTGAAAGTGTTTAAAAAAAATAGTAGTTTTTTCATTTTTCCTAGTGTTTGCATTATAGAAGTAATGGATTAGCATTTTTCTAGCTAAAATTTTCTCTGACCCTCTACGAAAGAATTTGGAATAAGAGATTGTCTATGTGGATAATAAGAGAATTTCTAGCTAAGGCACCGTTTGGTAACATTTTTTAATTATTAAATTTTTTGCTTTTAAGCAAAAAATTACTTAATTTCATAAGTAACATTTGTTTTGCACGTAAAAAAAATACCTTTCAAAAATAAAAAAGTAAAATAATGATTTTAAGTATTTTTTTCGGGAGGAAAAAAAATATTGATTTTTGTTTTCCAATTTTCATATTGTAAGCAATTGATGAAGGTCGATGGAGTAAGGACCTATCCACCTCCTTTTTTCAATCATATTTATTTTTTCCTTTTTTGCATTAAGAGATCATTATAAGATAATACTAAGATATTATCTATACACTATCAAACACACTTTTTTATTTTAAGTAAGAACACTTTTTTTTTTGGTCAGGTAACTTTTTTGATTTAAAAAAGATTATCAAATGGTGCTTAACATATCATATCATCTCCTAGCCGTAACAGTTTTTTGCTTTTAAGAAGTACTTTTTTTTTGTTCAAATTATATTTTTGATTATAAAAAGTAGTTAGAAAAAGTGTTGTCAAACTGTGGCTTAGGGTAAATCACATCATTGGTCCTTAAAGTTTTAATTGTCTCAATTATGTCCCAAAACTTTTAGCATCCTATCAAATAGGTCATTTATTCCAATTTTATCCCTACTCATTTTTCATTATTCCGATGTTACTCATTTCATTATTGGTGTTTTGGTGAAAAATTGGAACGAGTGAGGCGGAGGTGGAGAGAGAGAATAGGTTGAAGGGTAAAATTGGAAGAAATGACCAATTTGATACATTATTCGAAGTTTAACGACTTTGTTGAATCCCACATCGATGTTGGGCCGTTCCCTCAATATCCGTTCGCAGTGATTTGTCAAAAGTCCACCCTATGTGTGAAGGGGCGTGTTGAATCTTATATTGGTTGTGTTATGTGATCATGAGCTATATACAAAGCCTAGGACAATCCTCATCTTACAAGGCGTCTTTTGAGAGTGAGTTAGGCACAAAGTTCAGTGATTAGTTTGACACCACTACCAAATTATAAATACCAAAAGTGAACTTTACCCAATAAATTATACTTGTATGTATATGTATGATTGTATATAGTAGACGTATATATGCATGTATATATATGTATGTGTATGTATGTGTATCTATCTCCTATGTAGATATATGTGACTGATATTTGTTATGTTTCAATTTAAATATTGTGAAGTGCGAACATGATATATTAAGTTCATTTGCGTTCCCAAGAATAGTCCAGAAAGGTATTCTAAAACTATGGGAACAGAAACAGAAACAACAGTTTCTTCTTTCCTGTTCCAGTATTTTCTTCTGATAACGAAAAGAAATAAAAGCCGAAACAAAAACACTAAATCTTGCGAAATGCTGCTAATGCTTTTTTTTTTTTTTTGGAGTAGGGGATACGAATCGGGAACAGGAGCAGCCGGTGGTTGCAGTAGCCTTTTCTGTTGGAATGCCGCCAAACATCCTAAAAGAGGAAAGGTTAGCGCCCCCCCCCCCTCCTCTCTTCGATAACAACCTAATATTAACTTCTTTAATCTGAAGAAAAATATTAAAATGTGTATATACACACACACGTATGTAATGTTAGCAGGTTAAACAAGGAACGCTGGTTGGTTCGCGAAGAAACAGGCGGTTTTTATGGTTTGGAGAATGCGTAAAGTCGAGGCGGTCTGAAAACAGACACAGAAGATAGAGAGAGAGAGGGGAGCAAGACAAGCTTTAAGGTTCAAAGAGTAGTTGTTTTCTTTTTTCCTAGTACATTTTTTTTACTGTTTTTTTCTTTCTTCATTTTTTTAAAATGGATATGAGGGGGGTATATATGGAAGGATAATTTGTAAAATTTCTCACATTTGGACTCCTGCATTTGCCATTTTCACTTGGAGGGGATATCAATAATAGCAAACAATTTGTATCCTTGGCTAGTTAGGACCTGTTTGGTGCACTGTCTGAACTCAAAATTCAGTTGTTTTTTAAGGTTTTTGAACGGCGGTTTGGGACCTCTAAATGGTGCGCCAAACAGATAATTAGTGGTACGGATAAGTTGGTCTAAAATATTAGTTTGGCTCATGAATAATATTTTAGCTATTAATATTTTTATTTTAATTTTAACTAAATAACCAATTTACCTTGCGGGTTAAAATAGATAACATTGATATTGAATATGTAAATGGTGATTACAAGTTCTATCTAATTTTTAATTAGCGTGTATATTTTAGGTAAGAATGACTCTTAGTTAGCAAATTAGGCAGAATGGCTATAATGATGGCTCTTGGTTGGGTGTTCAATCAAGGGCCATGGATAGCGATCAAAGCGGTCACGTAGGGTTCCCAAATTTTGGGGCCCCTTCAAATTGACTTGTTTTTTTTTACAAAATATTTTTATTGATATTAGGTCAATAAAAAATCTTAAATTTAGTTCATTCACTGTATTAGTTATGTTTTTATATATATTTTAGTTTTATAAAAAATTATGAGGATGTTAAAAAAATATTGAAATATTGAGGGGTCCTATTTTCAAATTTTGCTTAGGGCATTTAATTTCTCAAGGTCGACATTGAGCTCAAATTTTATAGTTTATTTAGGTAAAATGATAGTTACATCGTTTAGTTCTTAAGATGATTTTTGCTTTGGTGTTATTGATTCTGAGTAGTTTCTTTATCCTATAGTGAACCATGTTTAATCTATGTCTGAAAAAACTAGAAGTAGTCCTCATCAAAAGTCCTGTCTAAGGATTGACGGGTTTTTTGCCGTCTTGGCCCATCACTAGGCCGTGTAGTCTAGGTCCGTATGGGTTAGAGCCTGACTTGGAATGTAAATTTTAGCCCGAGACCTCACATTGAGGCTCAGGATTCTGGCTATATATATTGTTGATTATTATTATTATTAAGCTTTTTTGGTATGAGTCCCAAATATCATACATTAAATAAGATTATTCTCACCTATTTTTTTTTTAAACAAGAAATCCAATTCTCCAAAATGTATAATTTTCCATGACAACAATGTTCATCAATTAATGTTTTTTATTATTTTTAATATTAAATATTAAGCACCACATCAAATATTCACTATCACACTACCATCAAACACGAGCCATTGTATCAAAATTACTACCACCAACACGACTACCGTCTATAACCACTGTAATCACAATAATTATTCACAATTACAACAAATATTCATCACCATCACAAATTTTACTAACACCATAACCACCATTG
The DNA here is from genome assembly GCA_016647705.1 of Eucommia ulmoides. Classification (NCBI taxonomy): domain Eukaryota; kingdom Viridiplantae; phylum Streptophyta; class Magnoliopsida; order Garryales; family Eucommiaceae; genus Eucommia; species Eucommia ulmoides. Next base: position 6,170,564 of record CM028341.1, read on the forward strand.
AACTAATCACTATCACCATCATAACAAAACATCCATTATCACTATTGTCACTACCACAACAAACATTCACTATCACCACCACCATAACAAATATTCATTATCAATGCCACCATTACATCAAATATTTTCTTTCACTACCGCCACCACACAACAAACATTTATATTACTTCCACCAGCTCAACAAATATTATTTATCACTACTACCACCACCACAATAAATATTGAAAAATTTATCAAGTGTCTTCAATTTAAGTATAAAATTACCAATTGATTCCAATTATTTAAAAATAAACCAAACAATCAAAGTGTACAGATTTCTTGAATCGTCCAGTCCCAAATTAAAAAAAAAGGCGGAAATTACATGACAAATTTGCCTTTGCGAGATCCGCGGGATTGAAATTTTTCATATTTACGATTTCACAACAAAATCATTTTATTAAAATCAAAATAAATATTCTTGTACACATTTTTTTTACGATCTAATTACATATTCAAATTCGTCTGAATAAGATCTTTAAAATGATATCACATTCACTATTTTCATTAGTTTCAGATTCGTACATTCATGTACATTCAACATTATATTTTTAGAATTTTCAGTTTTCACATTCATGTTACATTTAATAAGATCTTATATATCATTAAAACATATTTGAGTGTTATATTCAATATCCAAATCACCTTTATCAATAAATCATGTTACGCTCAACATGTTCATATAATTTGTGTTATCATCAATTTTAATTAACGTTATTTCTAGGAAAAATTACCGCATGGACCCATATTAACCACTAATCTATCAATTAAACCCGCTAATTAAGTAATAAACCGAGCAATCCCTCTTTGCAAATTACATGCACAACACAGTCCTTGATTCTGGATCCATACACTTCTTGTTGACAAATTTACCCTTGTGTTATATAAGACAATGAAGATTCTATAATAGAGATTGAGAGTTTCAATATCAACAAAATCATTTTATTAAAATGGAAATAATTATTGTTGTACACATTTTTTTTATAATCTAATTATATATTCAGATTCGTTTAAATAAGATCTTCAAAACAATATCAAATTCACTATTTTTTTTTCATTAGTTTCAGTTTTCACATTCATGTTACATTCAAATGGTTCTTCTACAATTTATAGTTTTATACAAACTATAAGATGTTACATGTAATATTTACATATAGACAATGTTACATTCCATATGCAAAGAACGAGGGTTTACAATCAGATGCGACGTGAACATTATAGTGCTGTTCTGGCTGGATTGGATATTACATTGAACATGCAAATATAAATAAAATTACAGTAATGAAACACGTAACATTGATGTTACATGTAACATGGTGTAGTTACTAATATTTTGATTTTGGTTTAGTTTTAATGTTACATGTAACATACCTTTTGGTTTTGGTTTGGTTTGAATGTTACATGTAACATGGTGTAGTTACAAATATTTTGGTTTTGATTTGGTTTTAATGTTATATGTAATATTGATATTACATGTAACATGATGCAGTTACTAAATGTTACATATAACATTCGTACTCATTATGATAAAGAACTCCAAAAAATGTTATTGATATCTCATTTTGAAGAGAATTAATGAAATATAATTGTTGTGAAAAAAAATTATTGTTTCACGTTCGGATTGAGATCAAAACAAATATTTTGTTCCACCTAAAGTTAGTTGCATGTTACCCAATTTAGACCCGTATAAAGGGGAGGTGATTGCATGATATTTATGAAGGGGTGCATTAAATAGGGGCATTTTAATCATGAAAATGTCATAAACACTGCTCGATTCAAAGAAAAAGTAGCGGGATTGTTTGATAGTTTCGACAACTTTTTAGGACTACTTGGTAAGCGCCCCCTATTTCTATTGCATTTGATGTTATATTCAACATTTACGGGAGTACACAGATTGTAGCGATATTATATGGGTTAATTACACTTTATTCTTTGTGGTTTGGCTCATTTGTACTTTACCCCCCTGTGGTTCAAACGTCGCCACTTACCCCCCTGTGGTCTTGAGTCTAAGTGCAAATCTAACACTTTCTGTTAAAATTGGCAGAAGTGTGTCTCACGTGCCAGCAACGAGGATGGACATGTTTTTTTTTTTGTTTTTTCCCTCCAAAATGTTGATTTCTTGTTCCTATTTTACCCCTATGTTTCTCTATATTATCTTTATGTTTCTCACACATTTTCCACAACAAATCAAACCTTCTCATTTTTTTTTCTCCCTCTTTTATTTTTTCTCCCAACAAACTTGAAACTAAAAACAAAAATTTGAGAACAATTTTATTTTGTTCCAATAATTTTGTTCTAAAACTGGACACTAAACAGAAACATATTCCTTTTTGTTCTCAAATTTCTGTTGCAATTTCTAATTTTTTGAGAACATAAAAAAGTTGATCAGAAACACTAATCGTTAATTCTACAAATGTCAACAATTACATTCATTACTACAAAAACGGGCTTTAGCGGCAATTCTAATGTTCTCAAACAATACTAACAAAAAAATACATCGATAAAATAATATAAATTGAACTCCTAATTTAACGCAAATCAATAATATCAACAATTAATCTCGAAATTTCTTTGGAAGAGTAGAACCAACATCAAACGTCTAATTAACCCAAAAAAAGCACCGTACCTGTACGTATACAAACACAGAATCATAAGTACATAAAAATAACAAACAAAACATAAATATTAAAATGACATTCATGTAAAATTAAAAAGGAGACACTAATGATCCATATTCACTTCCAAAAACTCAATTCATCCTCCGAATCAAACTCATTGTCCCGACCTCAAAAAACCATAAACACATACGCCAAAAAATGAAAACAAATCATCAAACCCCAAAAATCTTCAAAAACAAACGAGAAATCTCGGGAGTAGAATTTAAAAACAAAAAAACCCCAAAAATCCTCAAAATCAAACGAGATGAATTGGGAGCTTACAATGTAGTGGCGGAGATGAATTGCAGAGCTTGAAACACTAAATCGAAGACGACAGATGACGGATAAGCATAAGAAACATAATCAAGGAGATGGTTTAGGTTCAAAATTCGGATCCAAAATGCGATTAGAGAACAAGAAAAAAAAAATACTACAGTGAAATAATTTGTCCACTAATAATCAAAATATTTTTGGTTGAATTAAGTAGTGAGCTTCGAAAACAACCAATATCATTACATGAGTCTTAGTTTTCAAGCAAAACTAAAAAAAAAGATCTACAAGCAGACTGACCTTTATGACAATACAATCCTCCAATTCCCCAAATTTGCTCATGTACTCCCTCAATCCTTCAGTATCCCCAAAACCTAAAAATTCACTAAAAAAGCAAAAACATCGAATCAAAAATCAAACAACCACAATAAACCATGGAAATGTAAGATTTGATTAAGAACATGAAATCAATCAATTACCACAAGCTTCTTTTTCGACATGTTGATCTGGATCAAGTTGCCGACGGAGAAAATCGCACCACACTCGCTCAATTTCTCTCTTTTGCTCTCCTCGCGATCTCACCCCTCTATCTATAAATCTCTTACACTCGGAGACAACGCTTTCCCCTGCACACAACATACGAACCTCTTTCTCACACACAATCATCATATACCAATTTACACTTGAACTCACCATTTTCTTCGGCCAAAAAAGCAACTTAAAAACGAAAAATCTGAGAACAAATTGAACAAATGGCGTTTGAATTCATAAGAATCTGAGAACATATCAAATTCGTAAGAATCTGGGGATGGCGATAGATCTGAGAAATGGTGAATCAGAGAGAGAGATACCGACCAGAGCCAACCGTCACTGAGCTATGCCGCCATCCGACCACAAAAATCGAGATCTGCTCATTTCGAGCCAGATGCGAGCCACCGCAGCTAGCTGGGCAGCGAGATCGGGGGCGGCGAGGTCGTTAGTAAGAACCGGAGTCGTTGTGAGAGAGAGTGAGAGCAAGAGCGAGGAAGAGCAGGGCCGAAGGGCTGTGAGCTCGAAGCAGTTAGGCGATGGCGGCAATGGATTTTAGGGAGAGAGCTTCTCAAGTGATTTTAGAGAGAGAGTTAACCAGATCAGGGGCTAAGGGGTTAATTACACTTTATACCCCAATAATTGTGAATAATTATGGAATGGCAAAATCGACATTTCACATTTTTCGTCAACAGAGTTAGCGTTGCACTTAGATCCACAAATCACAGGGGTAAGTGGCGTCATTTGAACCACGGGGGATAAAGTGCAAATGGACCAAACCACAAGGGGATAAAGTGTAATTAACCCATACTATATATAGCATTAATATCACAGTTAATGTTTGATCGCTAAAATTTAATATCCAATTTAAGCGCAAAATATATCGTAGTATAACGATTTAGGTAAGAGTGTCGAACCACAGGAATTGGATTCCAATTATTAATTCTTTCTTATTTTTCGATTGAATTTAATAAAAGTTGAATTTAATAAATTGATTTTTGGATTTTTTAATTAATAAAACAAAAAAATAATTAAATTAAAATATAAAATGATAAACGACCGGATTGAGGGCATGCATTTGGCTTTCGATTATTCTAATGTGTTCTAATTTTTTATCTATTTTTATTCTGTGTATAGTGAAGTAATTCAATTACAAGAAAAATCACAATGAAAGCTTGACTATTTAATCGACATGAATTATTTTTGGGATTCGGTTACTGTAAATCAATCCCTAAGTATAATTAATCCTATCAAATACGTTGATTAATCGACCGTTTAATCGGTATGGACTATCTTCGGGATTCGATTCCAACTAATTACGATGAATCAATCCCTAAGTATAACTCATTATATTAAACCATATCGATTCCAATAAAACTGATTGTATAACGGTTAAATTTAAATCACAGGTATTAGATCTAACCCAAAAGTATCAATAAATTATTTATAACATTCCTAAAATGATAAAAAATAATAATTGATTTCATAAACAGTGTAAGAACATTAAATCCTTGTCATACAATCTTATACATAGGTAAAATAGAATAAGAAAATAAAATTACATAAAGAAATCTTAGAACGAATACAACCTAACTCGGTATACTGCCTTAGCCGTTCATGGGTTTTTCTTCTTCCGAGTGATGTTCAACAATAGTCCAATTGAAGAAGGATGAACTAGCCTTCGAAAAACAGTAGCCAAAGAATAGAAAAAAAAATTGAAAAGAAGAAGAAGAGCCCCTTGACTTCTCTGGCCAATACCCATATATAGAATGTATTGCAATTCCCATTAAATGACCAATTAAAAAAAAGGTCATGAATGACTAACCATTTTTGCCGAAATCCTTGACATAATTCCCTTATTTAATTGGCCATTAAATGCCCTTTTAATAATCAAATATAAAGGTTGCCCTTTTGCCTCAAAATTGTAACGGTTCAGTGTTTTAGTGATGGATTGAATTCTTTAATTGGTAACGGTTCACTTAATTAGGGAACCGTATACCCACTTCGATAATGGGTTGCAGGTGTGACCCAATGGGTCACGATCACAGGGGGTCGCGGGTCTGGGACGGTTCGGGTCGATTTGCGGGTTTTTCTCAATATTCGCTCTTTTTAATTATTTTCTATACTCTTTTTTAGGATTTCTTTATTTTCAGACTTATATCTGCAAAAACAATAAATTGTATTATTACTAATTAAAAATGATTAAAAGACTATCAAAATTATAAATTAAGGGGGTTAAATTTTGTATAAAATTGAGAACGATCACACCCCCACAATTACATTTTGCTAGTTCTCGAGTAAAACAAAATTCTAAAAAAATGAAAAGCCATTTTCGTAGGGAACACGATTGCATTTAGCATATGCAATAAGCCTTTAAACCCTTAGGCGATCTCTAGTGAACGTGTTTTAGTCTCGTGAAAGTTTACAGTAATGATACCTACAAACATCTATACCTCTTATAATGGTTTTTTAAGCACAATAAGTAGAGTTCAGAAATATATTTATTAGTGAAATACCTGTGTATTGAAGGAGATAATTATTATTTCTGTCAGTAAATACCCAAGTTTATTCTAAGTCTTACTTTGTTCAAACAACTCAATCTCAAGTATAAGTAATCTCGACAAACACTAGCAAGTTGATGAATTTCAACTTCAAAATGACTTGATTCTTCTCTCTAATATATTTTTATATATATAATATATTATTTGACTTTTTTTCATAGTAACTTTTTTTTTTTTTTTTTTTAGAATTGATACGTGCAATGTTAGTCTCACTGGGTTTTCTAGGATATCCATATAGCGAATGTTGGGTCAATGATCCCAATCCAGTTGGCTCGGGTCATTAGGTGTTGAGACACCCTAAAAGGCTTAATTACTCGAACATCCTAGGTTTCGAGATTAACTGATCAATTCAATTTTTATTTTTTATTTTTAAATTATTATTAGAGAGAAGAACATAAATTCATATTTTTATCTATTATTCAACAATTCGCTAACACGAGTTAAGATTATCAAACTTAAAATTAGGGTATATGAACAATAGTACAACTTGAAATTAATTTAAATGCAATTTTCATAATATAACAATTTTACCCATATGGGTTCACATACATCCACTAAAAAATATATTCTCGAACATAATGTGCATTTTCTTTTAATTTTTTTTTTCACAGCGACATTAGGTAACTTCCCCCCCCTCCCCCCCACCTAGTTCTAACATTGTCCTGAATGTAAAAAATAAAATAAATTAAAACTTTGAGTAAAGGAACAGGACAACCTGATGTCGAAAGCGGTTTGGACTTATTTCTATGAAAAATTCTTGAAATGCTTCCAAACCTGTGAACTATGCACATATAAAAACAAAAGAAACAAGATTAAGCATTATATGAATTTCCTTTAATTTTATAGTAATTATTTATTATTAGTATTTTTTATTTTTATTTTTTACTTTTTTTATTATTATTAAAAAAATATATATTTATTTTTTTATATGTTTCTTATATAATTTTATTTTATTTCAATAGGTTGCCTCCCATTTAGCGCTAAGTTTTACGTCTTCAGCTAGACGTGGGAGAGTCTATCTGTAATGAAGTAACCCTTTCCTTACCTTTTGCTCGGTCACCCTCCAATCTATCATTGGTGACTCGCAAATAGTGCTAAAGCCCATAAATACTTTTCTAGGACCGAATCCCAAATTTTATTTTCGGGACTTTTTTTGTTGTCCCGTCAGTAAGACTTTCAATAATAAATGATTATCGTCAACCCACTCTAAATGAATAGATTTATCCTCAAATTGAGTTGGCGTTTGTACTACTGCATCAATTAAGTTTTCTTTGATTTCGGGATGCGGTGTCTCTAGAGTAATGGATGTCTCAATCAAAGGAAGATTATCTAATTGTATCTCTAAGGGTTTGATCTTATCTTCCTTATGATTTTCTACCAAGACTTCTTTCATGTACGTATCATCAACTCTTACATTCTTCCATGCATCTCTACTCTCGTACTTTAGACCACTATTATCAATACTTGCCCGATTGTCAACTTCTAGACCACTCTTTGTATTTTCCTCATTTAAAACTTCAAGGATCTGCTTGATTCGGGTTTCTATCCTTTTGGTTTCTTCTTCCATGCCTAGGGCTCGCCTTTCTAAGAATTGGTCTTGAATTTATGAGATTTCTCCTTGCTTTGCTAAGGATTAACGATTTTTTGCTAAAGTGTGGCATTTCTTTGCTAATAATTGGCGTTGCTCTTCCAAATCTTTTAGAATTTGTTGCATTTTGGTAAGTTCAAAATTCCTAGCTTTTTGGGAAAATGGTGACTGGCATTGGGGTTGAGAATAGGATGGATCGAAAAGTACGATCTCGTAAGCTCACTATAATATTGTTGATCCCACCCATAATTATTTGCATATTGATTATACTTGGGTGGCAGATAATATGGATCGGAATAAACATTATTATAGAAATATGTGGAATTTTGGAAATTGTAAGAATATTGATTGGTGAGTTGATTTGGATCCCGATATACATTGCATGAATATAAGTCGGGTTGTGGTCTTGAGAGATTAGACTGCATAAGTTCCACAATTGAAGTGATCAATCTCTCAAGGGCATTATCCATTTACCTTAATCCCAATTTTTTTTTTTTAAGAATTTTTTTTTTAATATTTTTTTATTTTTTAGAAGAGATACTACACTAAAAAAAAAAATTACAAATTAAGACGTATAACCTGATTTTCGTAGATAGTTGTGATTGAATTCAGGAATCTGGTTATAAAATTCTAATATGTGAAGACAAAGTAGCACTTGCACGGTAACAATGAAAAAAAATAATAAAAATAATAAAAAAACTGTTTTTTTAAAAGTTTCTCTAACACAAAATTTTAAAATAGTAAATTAATAGTTTTTTATTTTTTAACAGTTACTGCTTTTTTTTCTTTTACTGTTTTTGCAGTTTTTTTTTTTTTTTTTAAAACTGATTTTCGGAATAAAAAAAAATAAAAATTTAAATTTAAAACAGTAACAGATTGTTTTTTTTTTTTTTTTAAATAACAGTTTTTTTTTTTTTTTTTTTAAACAATAACAATTCAAAATAATATAATAATAATAATAAATAAATTAAATATGGATATACACAAATGGATGAAAAATAAGCAAAAATTAACAATTAACGTTGCCAATCCCTGGCAACAGTGCCGAAATTTGATCGCTCAAATTTAATACCCAATTTAAGCGCAAAATATATCGTAGTATAGCGACTTAGGTAAGGGTGTCGAACCACAGGGATTGGATTGCAATTATTAATTCTTTCTTATTTTTCGGTTGAATTTAATAAATTGATTTTTGGATTTTTTAATTAATAAAACAAAAAAATAATTAAATTAAAATATAAAATGATAAACGACCGGGTTGAGGGCATACATTCGGTTTTCGATTATCCTAATGTGTTTTAATTTTTTTATCTATTTTTATTCTGTGTATAGTGAAGTAATTCAACTACAAGAAAAATCACAACGAAAACTTGACTATTTAATCTGCATGAATTATCTTCGGGATTCGGTTCCTAATCTACTGTAAACCAATCTCTAAGTATAATTAATCCTATCAAATACGTCGATTAATCGACCGTTTAATCGGTATGGACTATCTTCGGGATTCGATTCCAACTAATTACGATGAATCAATCCCTAAGCATAACTCATCATATTAAACTGTATCGATTCCAATAAAACTGATTGTATAACGGTTAGATTTAAATCACAGGTATTAGATCTAACAAAAAAATATCAATTAATTATTTATAACATTTATAAAATGATAAAAATAATAATTGATTTCATAAACAGTGTAAGAACATTAAATTCTTGTCATACAATCTTATACACAGGTAAAATAGAACGAGAAAATAAAATTACATAAAGAAATCAATCTTAGAATGAATACAACCTAACTCAGTATACTGCCTTAGCCGTTCATGGGTTTTTCTTCTTCCAAGTGATGTTCAACAATAGTCCAATTGAAGAAGGATGAACTAGCCTTCGAAAAACAGTAGCCAAAGAATAGAAAAAAAAATTGAAAAGAAGAAGAAGAGTCCCTTGACTTTTCTGGCCAATACCCATATATAGAATATCTTGCAATTCCCATTAAATGACCAATTAAAAAAAGGGTTAATTACACTTTACGTCCTTATAGTTTGTCCTATTTTCACTTTACCCCCTTATAGTTTAAACGTCGCCACTTATCATCCTTATAGTTTTGGTCTTAAGTGCAACCGTTAAAATTATGGGTAATTGTGTTTGTTCAATTTAAAATTAAGGGTAATGTTGTCATTTTGTTTAAATAATTTAAGGGATCTATTTGCAAAATTTTTAAAAATTAAAAGGGTCAAAATGTATTTTTCTCCAAAATTTCTCTGCTCCGACGACGAAGTCTGCTCCAACTGTGAATTTGCTCTGGCAAACTTCTGACGTCTTCTCTCTCTCTCTCTCTTCTGGGTACCAACCACCCCCAACCCAACCATCCAACGTCGCCGGTCACTCCCTACCCAACCATCCACACCGTCGATTTCGAAATCGATCCCTACCCAACCATATACATATACATATACATACATACACATACGAACTAGGGTTTCGATTTCGATTTCGAAATCGATTTCAAAACGGAGAAACGGTGAAGAGGGTTTTTCGATTTCGAACGTGACGGCGAAGACGGAGAAGAAAACGAAGACGACGGCGAAAACGGAGAAGAAGAAGAAGACGATGACGAAGACGGAGAAGACGACGAAGACGAAGACGAAGGGTTTCGATTTCGATTTCGAAATCAAAATCGAAATGAGAGCAGACGGCGAAGACGGAGAGCAGACAAAGAAGATGGAGATGATTTGGAAAAAAATACATTTATGGCCCCTTAAGTTTTCAAATAGTATTAAAATAGTCCTTACCCAATTTTTCAAATAGTATTAAGGGCATAAATATCATTTCATACTATTTAACGGATTTTCGTTGACTTTCGTCCATTGACCGCTAGAATTAACGGAAAATGTAACGGTTGCACTTAAGTCGAAAACTATAAAGGAGGTAAATGGTGAAGTTTAAACTATAAGGGGATAAAGTAAAAATAGACCAAATCACAAAGAAATAAAATATAATTAACCCTTAAAAAAAAGGTCATGAGTAACCATATCTGCCGAAATCCTTGATATAATTCCCTTATTTAATTGGTCATTAAATGCCCTTTTAATAATTAAATATAAAGGTTGACCCCTTTGCCTCAAAATTGTAACGGTTCAATGTTTTAGTGATGGATTGGATTCTTCAATTGGTAACGGTTCCCTTAATTAGGGAACCGTATACCTACTTCGCTGATTCGGGTTGATTTGCGGGTTTTCTCAATATTCGCTCTTTTTAACAATTTTTTATGTTCTTTTTCAGGATTTCTTTATTTTTGGACTTATATTTGCAAAAACAATAAATTGTATTATTACTAATTAAAAATGATTAAAAGACTATCAAAATTATAAATTAAGGGTGTAAATTTTGTATAAAATTGAGAACGATCAATGTTATATACAACATTCACATGCATCATGATCTAAAACTCTAAAAAAAAGATTAATATCTTATTTTGAGGATCATGATTTATAGATCATTGTGGTGTAAAAAATAAATTAAATAACAATCATAATTGGGCGAAATTTTAAGTTTCGTTTTCAATTTTAGTGGTAATTTATTGCCATATATTTGTTTCTTTTTTTAGGACTGACTGTAACGACTTGGTTTCCCAGAACTGTCACGCAATTTCTACCCTCGAAAAATTAACGCTAACATCGATTGACTAAATTTTCATTCTATAAAATCTGATAAATTTTATGACGCGACGGCGACGAGTAATTACTATTTTGTTTTATAAAAATATTTTAATTTACAATGCGGTGGCGATAATTAGAATTATCGAATTTATAATTTATCAATTTATCGAATCGATTTTACAACGGTGAATAATAAATACAACTATTACAATTTTAAATAAAAATTCAACTAAAATTTTTGTCGCCGTTTCGCTCTTGCCGGCCCTGCAATCAAATCTATGGGGTTGTGAGCTAACGCTTAGTAGAACTTCAACCCCTCTAATATGTACATTTAATCAATACAACAAATAAAACACATATGTATGATTTCCACATAATTTTTGCATAACCATAATTATTTCATAAAAATTAACAATTATAATTCGTCGACAATAATAATACAAATCTCACAATAAAAAAATTAAATATATATATTAAAAAAGTTAGAAATATATATATTAAAAAAGTTAGAAATTGGCTGAAATTCAAACCGAAATAGTTTCTCGCAAAAATAACCATTCATCCCATATACCGTCACCTTCCCCCTATATAAGCTCGTATATATCAGTTATATTGTTCCCAACGTCCCACCTATATATTTAGTTGTTGTCATTCTTATTAGGGACAATGGGTAAGAGGTCCTATATTTAAACTCTAATTGATCAAAAGTCTTACATGTGGTAAAATTTTTTGATTTAGTCTCATCTCTTTTAAAAACGCAGAAGCCTTATTCATGTAATAATCACGCGTTAGTTACATGTAACTATTTTCTATGTAATATCACTGTATTAGTTACAGGTAACTAATTTTTTTTATTTTTTTTTTCAGTTACATATTCTAATAATATGTAACTTTTTAGTTACATATCTCTGATATGTAATTAAAAAATTTGATATTTTTTAGTTGCATGTTTTAATAATATGTAACTTTTTAGTTACATGTCTCTAATTTGTAACTAAAAAATTTGATATTTTTTTAATAACGTCACAAAATATTATACATATATATATATATATATATTGTAACATGTAACTAATATTATATAAACACATGTAATTAAAAATGCTCAAATATGTGTGAAAAGTAACAATTATGAAATTATAATTAACATTAGTTACATGTAATAGAATTCACTATAAAAATCAAATGTACTCACTAAAAGACTCCCTACAATCCCTGCAATATCCCTACAATTCCGGCAATACGGGACTAAAACACAAGTGGAATCTAACTTAAAGGATTAAATCAAAACTTAATAACTTAAAAAGATTTTTCACCAATTAGATTAAAAAAAAGGGACTTTTCACCAATTTTTCCTTCTTATTATTCTTCTTCTTTTTATTATTTTATACGTAAACACACATGCACACAAATGAATATGTGGTCACTATTTTTCTTTTTATCATAAATAATTATTTAATTGTTGAGTTTAAAAAAATTACATTTAACACTCATAATTATAAAATAATTCATATTAAACTCAATAATTACTCTTATTTTTTCAAAATAATCAAATATTTATTATAAATTTTCATAAGATTAATAGCACTTTATCCCCTGTGATTTAGTCGATTTTCACTTACCCCCCTATGATTTTATTTTTGGCACTTATCCCCTATGATCTTGAACTAAAATACAACCGTTAATTTTTTCGTTAACTCTAACGTTTTCTTGGGTTTTTCTTAGATTTCGAGATTGGAAATTGGGTCGGAAAATTCATTGGAAAAAATGGGAGATGCGACGAGGATGAACAATGAATTGAATGATTCCGGCATGATGGAGCTCACCGAAAAAATCATGATGGCGGCGATTATAATCCTATTTTTAGTCGTTGCCATTGTATTCTTCCTCCACCTATATACCATCTAATTCTGGTATAACCGCCGCGAAGAAGAAAAAGCTTCTGCCGCCACCGGGTGGCCTCGTCGGTGCCGTCTCCGATTCGAGTACACCCCAAATCAACAAAAGTTCACCGCCATCGAGTTCGCCCCAGATCAACAAGAGCTTACCACCGTCAATCGGCTTCGTCATGGCCTCGATTCCTCCATCCAGATTTGTGGTGGCCGTTGCGGGCACACCCAGAAGATAGAGAAATACTAGGAGGGGGAAGAGATAAACAAAATACATTTTGTCCCTTACAATTTTGAATGACTTTTAAATAAACCCTGCATAATTTATTAGAGTAAAATGACTAAATTACCCTTAATTTTAAAGGGAGATGACAAGATTACCCTTAATTTTAACCGTTGCACTTTAATCCAAGAACACATGGGAGGTAAGTGCCAAAAATAAAATCACAGGGGGTAAGTGCAAATCGACTAAACTATAAGGGGATAAAGTGCTATTAACCCATTTTCATAATATACAAAACAACTCAAAAATATTAAATTTATGTAAAATAATATTTTCAAAAATATCAATTTTATATTTAACTCCGAAAATTATCAAGTATATATTTATACCATAAATTTACAAAACCGTTCCTAAAAATATTAAACTTATTTAAAATAATATTTTAAAAAAAAATATAAATTTTCAGGGTATTACATTGACAACGTGTATGGAAGATAAAGACTCATTAATAGGGTCAAATTAGTCCACGAAATACCAATAAAATTAATTGATTCAAAAAAAATTAATTGAGTTCATTTGATAATTTCCACACTAATTTAAAAAATAAGCGCTCCATAAATATTTATTACCACCGGCATCACCACACAATAAGGTGGCGGTTGGTACATTGAATTAGAAAATACTTGGTAATGAGAATTGAATTTAATCCGCGATACCAAACACAAGAATGGAATAATTATTCTAACGGTCATTCTAATTTTGTCTTGAATTTCGTGTAGCAATGGTACATAAAATATTCTTATTTATTAATATTTAATCCTGATGAAAAATGGACAGAGACAACCTCTGCGCCATTATTTTTTGGGTCATGAAGCCCGGCCCGAGAGAGAGAGAGAGAGAGATCAAATTCAAACGCGTTTGCGTGGGCCGGAAGCCGTATAGATGTTCTTCGAAATTTACTTACACGGAATTCACTCGGTCTTCGCAGAGCCTTCAGTTGACTTTGATCCTATCAATTTCAGAATTTCTCAATCAATCCCCCATTTTCGTTTTCAATCATCCATCTAGTCGGAGCTCTGTTCAATTCAATGGCTGTCGCGGGACCATCCTCTTCCCCTCATAGGTATAGCTACCATGTGTTCTTGAGCTTCCTGCGCGAAGACATCGGCCTGACATTCGCCGATCACCTCCACGCGGCTCTTCGCGGCGCCGGAATTCACGCGTTCAGAGACGAAGGCGACGTCGAGAGAGGTGAAAACGTGGAGTCCGGTCTGCAGAGGGCGATCCAGGAGTCGAAGATTTCGATCATCGTCTTCTCCAGGAACCACGCCGGCTCTAGCCGGTGCCTCGACGAATTAGTGAAGATCGTCGGTCGCCGGAAGACGTCCGGACACAGGGTACTCCCGGTGTTTTTCCACGTTGACCCTTCCGACGTCAGGAAACAGACGGGGACTGTTGCGGAGGGATTGACGAGGATTGAAGAGGAGGAACTCCCGGCGGAGGCGACGGTGGAGAGGAGAAAGGAATGGGAAGAGAAGTTGGGTGGCTGGAAGGCGGCGCTCCGGGAGGTCGCCGATTTGGCCGGAATGGTATTGGAAAATCAAGCAGATGGGTACGCATTTTGTTTACTTCCATTCAATCATCTCTTAAATTGAAATCAATTCAAGCATGCATTGTAGGCCATATGTTTGATGAAATGTCTCAACCAAATTCTAAATATTTCTTAAAAAAATAAAATAAATTATTTTCATCAAATATAGAGAATTTGATATATTTTTTTAAATTTAGTTGTAATTAATTTTATAATTTTTATTTTATTTTCTTATAGATTATAAAATTTGATTTCTCGAAAGAAATATATAAATTTTATCTTTACTAAAATTTCAAAAAGAATAAAATAAAAATTAATATTATAACCGAAAGTGTTTCATTAATTATGTTCTCATGAATTGTGAAATAATTTAAGAATAATTGTCTTTATTAAATACATTTCTATTTATGGAATTATTAAGAACGGAAATATAATTTTTATTTTGGGAATAGAAACTAAATGAGCCTTTATTCCAAAATTTTTGAGGAAAAAAATATTAAGGGAACTCGTAAATTTCACTGGCAACCCACTATCATTTTAAAATTTTACAACAACACTCCTATCATTTAAAAAATATTTTCAACACTCTTGTTATTTTAGAAACTCAACAACACCACCCCAAAATTCCGACAAACGAATGATATCTAATGTTTTATATTTTTATTTATAATTTATTCTTTATAATTTTATCAATTTTTTTTTAAATGAATAACAAAAAAATTATAAATATATTACTTGCTAGACTTTTTTTTTTTTAAAAAGAATTGTTTTTTTCTTTTTACATGTTTTCTCATGTAAGTGTTGATAGAGATAATGAAAATAAAATATTTTCGTTTTTATGCATGTAATTTCATATACAAAACGAGCGACAAAAAGAACAAACATATTAAAAATAACAATTAGATAATGGAAAGGCACACCGTTTTTTAACTTGAGTGAAACTATTACTAAAATGAAGTATATATAATCTCTAACTAAATCTCATGAATCAACATAATTAATACTTTCAAAATAAAAAAATACAGCAACTGTTACAATTATCATTTGAGTCAAAAGTAATATATATATATATTACATAAAAAAAAATTTAAAAACAAACATCATCAAAATTTTATTTTTTGAAAAAAGGTTTTAATAGTAATTCTTTTATTAAATAATTTTAATTTTTAATTGTATAGTACTAATAAAAAAAAATTATATTTAATATTGTTATTATAAGTTTTTCAAATGAGTGTCATTGAAATTTAACCCGCCTTAATTTACTTAGGTTGTGTTTGCTCGTGGGAAAAAAAAAAAAAAAAAACACCTAGAAACACAAACATCCCTTTGTTTACTATGGCGTTCCTTGACCGTTTTCACTTTTCATGTTTTTTGGGAACAAACTCCACATTAGTTTAATTTGGGGTGGGCGGTTTTTAGTGGTTCTGTTCCAAGTTTTAGAACATCTCATAAACAAATGAAGTCTCTAAGCCGCGACCCATTTATGAGAATTTTGTTTCATTTTTGGGAGTAGAATCGCGTTTGGTAACGACAATTTTCTTTTAGTTCTGAGAATAGAATCACGTTTGGTAACGACAATTTTCTTTTAGTTCTGAGAACAGAATCACGTTTGGTAACGATTTTATCCTAAAAATCAAGAACAAACCATAAACCATAATCAAGAAATCATCAAGTAACTAAACCCTAAACCACAATCGAAATCGAAATCCTAAACTCTAATCAAAATTGAAATTGAAATCCTAAATCTCAATCGAAATCGAAATCCTAAACCTTAATCAAAATCCTAAACCCTAATCGAAATCGAAATAGAAATCATAAACTCCAATCGAAATCAAAATCGAAATCGAACTCCTAAACCCTAATCGAAATTGAAATTGAAATCGAAATCGAAATCGAACTAAAATTACAGCTTGAAATCAAACCCTAATTTCGATTTCGAAATCGAAACCATTAGTATGACCCACGAAGCCGACAGCGACGAGGACGCACGAAGCCGACGGCCATGGATAGACGACGAACGACACGCAAGAACTGAAGAAGAAGACGAGGAGGAGGATAGACAACGACGAGGAAGAGGACAGAGGAGGCGACGAACAACACGCAAGAATAGAAGAAGAAGAAGAAAGAAAGAAAATAAAGGGCTTACAAAGTTTGAAAAGGGGATCTTACTAACAAATCTGAAAATGACGCCCGTATCCTTTTTACCATGGGAATGGGATGAGAATTATGAGAAACAACAATTTTTTGTTTCTCATTTCTTAAGAAAAAGTGATAACGATTCTTGATTTTGGGATGAAAATGGGAACGGAAACAAATTTACCAAACGTTATGCCCAAATTAAAATCCCAAAAATCTGAGAATGGGATGAGAATTTTTGGGATGAAAACGGTTACCAAACGGGACCACTTTCCTTTCTATTTATTTATTTATTTATTTTTGTTCTTATTCCCATAGTTTTGAGATTAATGTATAGAAACGTGTTTGGTAAACATGTTTTTGTTCTCAAATAATCTCAAAATTCTAGGAGTATTTATAGAATTCCTTAAGAATTTGAGATAAAAAAATAAATCGTTTCTTATTTACTATCATAGAACTATTCTTAATCTATTTCATAAAACTAAATGTTGAGAACAAACACCTGCACTAGCACCCACGCGCACTCACAATGGCCAACACCACACCAATCCACAATCACCATTAGGGATGACAATGGTTCGATTTTGGTTCAAATTCACTAGAAGCCAAAACCAAAACCGTTGGACATAATACCAAAACCAAAATTGAAACCTCCTGTTTTTTTAGGAAACGGTTTTAAAACCGAACCATTTAATTCTATACAAAACCAAAACTGCGAAACCGTTAAGGTTTTTTAATTTTACATAAAACCAAAACCAAATTGAAACCGTGAATCGTTGTTTTGTATATTTTAACTACAATACGGAAAAAACCAATGAAAACCCTAAAATTAACCTAATTAATCTTATAATATATATATATATACCAGGTGATCAAAAAGTAAATAAAAAAATGAGGGTAATATCTTTAATGAAAATATATTTAAAATACCGATTACGCGATTCGGTTATGCGATTTTGTCTTCACGGTTATTATCTCAAAATCAAAACCAAAACCGTTTCGATTTTCAATTCTAAAATAAAAATCGTAATCAAAATAATTTATAATCGATTTCAAAATTGAACCATTTGGGTTGAAGTGCCATCCCCTATCACTATCACACTACTTCACCTTCTTCTCTCATCTCTCTCTTTCTATTTACGCTATTTACACACAGATCAGAGCTTAATTAAAACCGAAGAAATATTATTTTTATTTTGAAAAATTATATGAAATAGAATTTTCATTCTATTTTAAAAACAGTCCATCAAACCCACCTAAGTATTTTTTGTTTTTGTTCCCACAAAATTTCAGAATGAATAGAAAAAATGTGGGAGCAAAGCAAATTCTTTTTTTGGTTCTCATATTTCTTGTTTTATGTTCCAAGTTTTATGGGAACAGAAATCACTAAGAAAGCTTTTATTCCTCTCTCTCAAACCCAAATTTGCAGGCACGAGGCGAGGTTCATCGGAGAAATCGTCGGCGAAATCGAGAAGAAACTGAAGCGAACAGTTTTACATGTTACTCCATATCCAGTAGGCATTGAATGTCGAGTCAAAGACATCGATTCGTGGCTGAAGGATCGATCGGAATCTCCCTCCGTCGCCGTGATTTCAGGGATGGGCGGGATCGGAAAGACGACGGTCGCCAAAGTTGCTTACAACCTAAACTTCGAAGACTTCGAAGCCAGCAGTTTTCTCGCCAACATCAGAGAGACCTCAGAACAGCCTAACGGTTTGATTCAACTCCAGAAGCAGCTCCTCTCCGATATTCTGATCGGCCGGAACGAGAAAATCTATAACCCCGACGAAGGAGTCGTCAAGATTCAGGATTCGTTGTGCTGTAAGAAAATACTCCTTGTTCTCGACGACGTGGATCATCTGGACCAGCTCAATTCGGTTATCGGAACCCTAGATTGGTTTCTTCCGGGGAGTAAAATTCTGATAACGACTCGACACGAGCAATTGCTGAAGCCTCACGAGATCGATAAGAACTTCAAGATTAACGAATTGAACGACGATGAATCGCTCCGGCTCTTCAGTTGGCACGCCTTCGGACAAGAGAATCCGACGGAATCTTTCATGGAGAAATCAAAAAGCGTGATCCGCCATTGTTCCGGAGTTCCGCTAGCTCTTAGGGTTCTGGCTTCTTCTCTGTCCGGCCGGGGAACGGAGGTTTGGGGAAGCGCGTTGGAGAAACTGGAAGCGATTCTCCATAACAAGATTCAGAAGACGCTCGAGGTGAGCTACAAGTCCCTGCAAGACGATCACGACAGGAATCTGTTCCTGTATATCGCGTCTTCCTGTATCGGGAAGGACAGAGACGAAGTGGTGAAAAACCTAGAAGAAGGGGATTTCTTCTTTCCGACGGTCGGAATTCAGAACCTCGTCGATCGGGGTTTGATCGCCGTCGACGGCGAGAATAAGCTGGTGATGCATCAATTGGTTCAGGACATGGGGAGGGGAATTATGAGCAAGGAATCCGGCGATCAGAGCACGTATCGACATCATGCGGAGGCCGGCGAGAGAAATGTAAGGCCGCGTTTGGGTAATGAGGTACTTGAATACGTGAATTTGATAAACTGATTTATATATTTATTTTTTAACAGTTTGTACCCCGAAGTTTTAAGAAATCCCACTTTGGTCCCTATCTTATCAATTTAAACATATTAAACCCTAAAGTTTCCATAATGTCATTCCAGTCCAAATCACTAATCTGAACAGAAACCATCCACGTGCTTGGCGCGTGTGTTTTTTAAGGGGCTTTTTGTGCAACAAAGATGGTAATGATTTGGACTTAAATGATACGGTTTAATGTGTAATTGAAAGAATAGGGACCAAAATCGGATTTCCCTGAAACTTCAGGGGGTATAAAATAAATTAATTTCTCTTTTCTATTTAATTTAAATTTTAATATTTGAGGTAATAAAAGAAAAAAATTAACATTTTCTCTCGCTAATCTAATTCTCTCTCTTTCTACTTTTTTTTTTTTTTTTCTTTTCTTTAAGAGTGCATTTCGCCGAGATATTCGGAGAAAGATTTTTATTTAAAAAATAAGGTCCCGTTTGGTAACTGTTTCCATTCCAAAAATTTTCATTCAATTTCTAGATTTTTTGGAATTCTGTTTGAAAATAGCGTTTGGTAATTTTTGTTCTCGTTCCCATTCTATTTCCATTTGGGAATTGTGCCCATTTTTTTCTTAAGAAATGAGAAATAAAAAAAAATTGTTTCTCATTATTCCCATTCCATTCCTAATATTTGTTACTGTTCATTTACCGACGGCCATCTCTGGTGACCGTCTCCAATCACCTCCGGCCATCACCCACCCGCCGGTCACCGTCGCCGTCGCTGCCGCCACAGTCACCCACCCGCCGGTCGCCGCCGCCACCACCATCCGGCTAATTTTTATTTCTTTTTTATTTTAAGATAAAATCGTTACCAAACGCGATTCTCTTCCTAAAACAAAACAAAAAAAAAATATCGTTACCAAACGCAATTCTACTCCCGAGAAGGAAATAAAATTCCTATCTCATTCCCATCCCACTGCTGGAATGGAAACAGAAACGGTTACCAAACGCCACCTAAGTTTTTTACAAAATCCCTTTTCTAAACTCATTTCATTTAAACATGAGATATGTAAATTTTTCTTAAGAAAAATCCTTAAGGCCGTGTTTGGTTGCATGGAATCAAACCCCCAAAATTGGAATTAGAAATGAACGCATATGAAAAATCTAAAAAAATTACATGGATTCATTTCCAATTCCATCCCATGATTTGGAAAATATATTTGTAAAATTTTGTAAAGAAAATTATTTAAGAATGCTTTTGGGTGAGATATTTGGAGAAACAATTTGTTTTAAAAAATACTTTTTTTTACAAATACCTTTTTTGAACTCATTTCATTCTTCAAATATCTCACCCAAATTTTTACCGTTCTCTTTATTAAATCATTTTTTGCTTCTCAAATACCTCAATCAAAACACATTCCTAATTCACATTTTCTTGAGTTAATTATTAACAATTTGATTTCATATGATCAGGGTGAAATAACAGTTGAAGAATCCGCGTCAAGGGCGAATATAATGGTGAATGGTAAATCTTCGAGGATAAAACCGAGTTCTGGAAGAGCCAAACGACAACATTCCCATGATAATTCGGACGAATCGAGGTTGTCTTATCAGAACAATTCGTTGAAACGTCGGATTCTTAGCTTCTTTCCGTGCTTCAAATGACTTTTGACTAGTTTCTGAATATTTTTTAAAATTATGAAAAATTGACTAGTTTGATTTTGAAAAAGTTGCAAAAAAGAGAATATTTACTAACGATGTATTAAGAGGTTTAAAAGTAAAAATGATGTGATTGATTTAAATATGAAAGAGAGGATTTTAGAAAAATAAAAATGAAAGTATAGAGAAAAAGATTAAAATTGAATTTGTAAAATCATAAACGTGTAATACTACAAATAGGTGATGTGAAAGAGTGAGTATTGTAAAAAAAAAATTAAAAGTGTTTTTGAATTGTGGTGTTAAAATAGAAATAATTTTATTTTGTGTTTCTGAAAACAGAACAAAAAATTAAAAACGAAAAATTGAAACAAACTATATAAATATAGGCATGGCATTCGATTAGTGTTTTTGTTCTTAGATTTTTAAAACAAATGTATGAGATGGGATCATAACTTTCTTTTTATTTTATGTTTTTGTTCCAAGTTTTCCGAGAACCGACACAAATTGGTTTTGCCAAATGTTCACGTTTGTTTTTACAAACCTAGTGTTGATTTTTTCAGGCCATGTTTGGAATCTGGTATAATTTGTGTAATAAAAACCAGTTTCAAATTCGAAGAATTGACCATTTTTCCCTCAAGTGCAACCTGGCGACTCTCGAGGGTTTGTCGACATAGAAGTATTGTTAGGTTTGGTGTCAAGAAGTCAATCCCAATTGGTGAGTCTTACAAGTTTGTCTCATAGACCCAACAACCTATATTACTGACAACCTTGACGAATCTGAGTGTTGTGTTGTGTATAGTTTACTTTCTTATACACTATTCAAGCGATGTAATTTTTTGTTCTTTTGCTTCATTTTTTGTGTATCTAATTTTATTTTTATTTTGAATATTCATTTAGCACATTGTTGGAGATATCAAACTACGGTTTAAAATTGATTTTTAAGTTGTACATTACCATGTTTTCAATCTAAATGAGTCATCGGAAGTAGTTTGATAATTGATGGACACTATTATATTGTGCCTTAGATCTAAAAGTGCAATATGAAAATTGTTAAATTTTTTTTTTTTTTTTTAAATCATTCACTTATAATTTTTTTATCGTTCATGTTTTTTTTCTCCTTATCTTTTTCATTTTTGAAATAAAGGTTTAGTACTGCAATTAATATCAAGTTAAATATCACAAAAAATGAAAATGAACCAATACATACATACATACATATATATATATATATATATATATATATATATATATATATACACGGAGTCCCGGAAAATACTATTTTCCAATTTTTTTTTTGACTAATGATCATTAATTTTTAGTTGTTCTGCATATTTCACAAAAAGGTCCTCAGAATGTCGCCCTTAATATTATACTAGTTTTAGACCGACACAATGTGCGAATTTTTAAAAATTAAACTAAAATTTATATTAATAGTATTTAAAATTTGATTGTTAACATTCAGAGTGTTGTTTCTTTTAATTTCATGTTTAATAATATTTTTTTAAAAAAGAAATAACACATTTAAGGGAAAAAAAAAAAAACAATTTTAGATCACTCTCATTTGTTTTCACACCTAAAAATAAAGCAATAAAAAGCTAAAAAAAAATTGAAGTAGGGTTAATTACACTTTACCTCTTGTAGTTTTGCCTATTTGCACTTTACCCTCTTGTGGTTTAAACATTGCCACTTACTCCCCCTGTGGTCTTGGACTTAAGTGCCACGGTTACATTTTCTGTTAACTCTAGCAGTCAATGGACGGAAGTCAACGAAAATATGTTATATAGTATGAAATGACATTTATACCTTTAAAAAATTGAGTAAGGACTATTTTAATACTATTAAAAAACTTAAAGGGCTATAAGTGTATTTTTTTTCAATATATCTCATCTTCTTCATCTGCTCTTCCTCACCGGCGCCGTCTTCGTCATCTTCGTCGTCCTCTCCATTTCGATTTCGATTTTGAAATCGATTTCGAAATCGAAATCGAAACCCTCACGTTCGTCTTCGCCGTCGTCTTTGTCTTCTTCTCCGTCTTTGTCGTCACGTTTGATTTCGAAATCGAAACCCTAGTTCGTATGTGTATGTATATGTATATGTATATGCGTGATGTTTGGAGTGGCCGGTGTGGATGGTTGGGTTGGGGGTGGTTGGTATCCAGAAGAGAGAGAGAGAGAGAGAAGACGATGGAAGTTCGCCGCCGTCGTCGAAGCAGAGGAAAATTTTGGAGAAAAATACATTTTAACCCTTCTAGTTTTTAAAAATTTTGCAAATAGATCCCTTGAATTATTTAAACAAAATGACAAAATTACCCTTAATTTTAAAGTGAACAGACACAATTATCCATAATTTTAACCGTGACACTTAAGTCCAAGACCACAGGGGGGATAAGTGGTGACGTTTAAACTACAAGGGGATAAAATGCAAATGGGCCAAACTATAAGGAAGTAAAGTATAATTAACCCAATTAAGTATTAAGTTCCAAGAGCATGTATATAATTTTTAACTTTTTAATGTGTGTTTGAATAACATTTTTTTTTATTTTTTAAGGTTAATTTTTAGAAAATATGATAGCTCCCAATTTGTGGTGGTTAGTAAATATATTATTAAAAATTTCATTAATGATTATTTGAAAGAAAATTAATGAGCTATTTGGATAATTATTACAACGAATATAATTAATATAAGGATTAATTTTGACCCTTGATTTTGGTAAGAGTAAGGAGATGGGAGAAATGGACAAATCTCAATTGTTGTTGTTTTGAAACTTTTGTCTTCCACTTTTAATATTATAATAAGATATTATATATGGGTATATGACATTGACCTCCCATGTCATTTTGTACTATATCAGATACCTCCCCTATTATTTTGTAAATACCAGAGAACTCCCCTGTCTTTTTTCTATCTCTCTTTAGACAAAATTGCTCTTAGATTATTTTTTAAAAAAATCATTAGCATCTCTATATTTTTAAAATTATATTTTTTATCTTTAACTTTTTAAATAATTATATTTACCTCTCACCACCACCCAACTCCCACCGCCACCACCCAACTCCTACCACCCATCACCACCTCCCACCGCCATCCAATGCCACCATCTTTTACTTTTTACACTAACATTTTCATTAAAAAATAATATTTTTTTTAACTCTTTTTTTTTTTTAACAAAATGAAAAAAATAAAAAAATCAAGAAGAGAATAAGATCTGTACTTTTACCCCTAAATTTTGGATTGATTTTAAATTGCATTTTACCGAGTGTAAAGAGTAACTAAAAAATAGAGAGGATGTTAATGAATTTTTTTTTTTAAATAAAAGAATAAAAATATATTTTTGTAAGGGCATTTATGTCTTTTTACATCAAAATATTAGTGGCGGCAGGAGGCGGCGGAGGGTGTCGGTGGGCGGCGACGGTGGGAGGTGGCGGCGGGTAGTGGTGACGGTAAGAGGTGGTGGTGGTTGTGGGTGCGGTGGTAGGAGATGGTGATGAATATATATAAATTAAAGGGTTATTTATATATTTTAATTTTTTATTATTTAATTATTTTTTAAATAGTGAAGGTTAAAATTTGTATTATAATAAAAAAATTATTATTTTTTAATCAATAAAGGAGGTAAGTGGTGTTTGAGAAAAAAATAGGAGAGATATCTGGTATTTGTAAAATGACAGGGAAGATATCTGGTATAGAGCAAAATAATTGGGGAGGTCAATGACATTACCCCTATGATATATTATGTGCTAAAAGTGGAAGTCAAAATTAAGAATGAACTACAATTCCAAAACATGACATTTCTTTAATCTCTGTATTCTTATCAAATCAATTGTCAAGATCTTATTTCACACTATTAATATTTTGACTTTAGATCTTCTACGAACTAATTAATCTTAATTTTTTGAACATATACATTTTCACCCCTTTATTTGTAGAAAAAATCAATTACAATCTTTAAATTTTATATACCCCTCTAATTTACATAAATTTTAAGTGAACCTCTAAAAAAAATAATCTTTTAAAAAATATTATATGCTAACAGTTATATGTACATTAAGAATAAAAATTATAACATAAAAATATTCAAATTAAAAATATATATCAATATATATTTTTTCTAAACCCGCATATTATTAGGGGTGGTCATGGGCCGGGCTCGGGCCGAGCTAAGACTAGGGTATTACAAAAAATTGCTAGGCCCGAGCCCTGCCCGACCCTATAAAAAAAACCTAAGCTCAAAGTCCGGCCCTATAATTTTTTTTAATTAAAAAAATAAATAAATAAATTACAATACCATACCCACAAGAAATATTAAAATTAGAGTTGTCTTGTGTGTATAATGTGTGTGGGTATATATATATATATATATATATATATATATATATATATATATATATATATTTTAATTATTATTCGGGGCAGGGCGGGTTCAGACCTAAATTCTTTTGGCTTTGCTCAAGTCCGGCCCTAAAATTAATTGGGCCTTAACACCTAGGCCCAGATCCTGCCCATAGGCTCAAAACTTAAGCCCAAATCCTAAAAAAATAGTATCGCCCGTTCAAGTAGTCAAGTATATGTTAATTGCTCATATGTAAATAAGGAGATTTTAACATTCACTAATTAGACACAAGAAAAACATTCATGTAACTTGGATGATTTCATTAATGATTTTAAAAACACGGCTAACTAAAGGAATGAAACAAAAATTAATAAAAGCACCTAACAAAGCCAAGACAACATTTTTTATGCAATCAATTATTTTTAACAAAAAAAATTGTTAACTAATTTAATTCAAATAAATGACACCATACTAATCGCTTCGGCCTCTTCAATTTCATATCCATATCAATTATTTTTTAGCAAAAAAATTGATATAGTTAATGATTGTTAATTGGACAAATTATATTTTATACCCTCTAATTATTGACACATTTTTAAGTAATTTTTCTAAGTTTATGCGTTTTATTTTAAACCCTCTACGTGGAACACAGTTTTAAAAGGACTTTCTGTTAGAAATTTCATCCAAACTAATAAAATTTAGAGGGTAAAATTGTCATTTCATATATTTTTTAATCAATTTTCTATTTTTTTTTTCTTTTTTCTTTGTTTTAAGAAAGACAAAATAAAATAAAAAATAAATAGGGGAAATCACCCCCTGTTCAGGGGGTGAACTACCCCCGTTACGGGGGGAACCTCGTAATAGGGGTTGGTCACCCTTTCGGCAGCATTGGTGGTGGCGGGGTGGTGGCTGCATTGGTGGCGACGACAGAAAAATGTGGTGGAGAGAGAGAGAGAGAGGTGAAGAGAGAGAAAGGTTGGTGACATGAAGGAGAAAGAAAAAGAAAAATAGAAAATTGATTAAAAAAAAAAATATGAAATGACAATTTTGTTTTTTAAATTCTTTTAGTTTGGATGAAATTTCTAACATAAAAGCTTTTTAAAAATATATTCATATGTAAAGGGTTTAAAATGAAACACATAAACTTAAGAGAATTACTTAAAAATGTGTCAATAATTAAAAGGTATTACCATGAACAATACTCAACATTCACTTTGAAATCTATGACATAAGTTATATATTGATCATCCACTTATACATTGCTCTTATATATGCATAAGGGTAAATGCGAAATTTTAAGTTAACATTTAGTAATCATATATAGAAAATCATTTAGTCATCGTTAACTTGTTTAACAAAATCACTTTAATGATATAATGAGATGCACCTAACTAAGAAATGCAATATCAAATTAATATTTATTAGATCAAACTCATGTGGTTAACATTTATTTAGTATAGAAAAACAATCATAAACTTGATGTAATGAAAACACCTAACGAAAAAGAGGCAATACTGATTTGACATTCACTAGTTAATATTTATGAGTTAGATATGTATTGATGTGATGAGATTATTTACAATGAACAACGCATTAACATTTACCATGCATATATGTTTCATAATACTGATGTGAATGGGATTCTAAAAATGAAAACTGAAAACTTATATAGTTAACATTCACTAATCCCCAATTAAGACAAGCATGAACATTTGAACATATCCAATGATCATTATGTTCAAAGAAATCATATTTTTCCCAAGCATTTTGTTGAATAACATATATGCATTAGAAATATATCTCCATGTTCGGTAACAAACACTGAAGGACCCTATTTTTAAATTCGCTTTATGCCTCCAATCTAGGGCCAACCTTGAGAAAAAGAGAAGAAATGCATCAACGAGTTCTAAACTAGTAAAACATTGTCAATGCCATTTAAAACAGTCTACTCGTACTATTTTTGCCCAGATTTCGAACAACATATTTTGCTTCAAGAGTTCATCAATGGCAAAAAGTAAAATTATTCAATTTTTATTTTTTATTTTTGATCATTTGCGTCTGAGAAGAAAAATATGAAAAAGACAAAGAAAGAGAAGTAATCGGGGACGAAAAACGTGAAAATTTTGATTTGGAGAGGATTAGAGATGTAGAATGAGATAAACAAGTGGTTTCCAATTGAGTTATCATGATTACAGTTTAAAACATGTGATTACATGTTAAAAAGACATCAGTCATCTCAAGAACTAACTGTTAAACATTATTTATAAAAAAGATAAAAAAATATGTATTAAAAAAAAAGAAGATAAAATTATAGTATAGGGGATAAAATATTAAATTTCTCATAATTTTTTTATATTGCACTTTCATCTTTTACTAGTTTAGACCCGCTCATTATATAAACTTAAAAAAAAATTATAATAAATTTTCAATATTGAAACGTGAAATACATATCTATTATTTGGTTAATTTGATAGCAATATTCGATAGGGATTGCACAAATCTTATTGAGCAACAACGTTTTATAAAATACCGAAAACAATTATACTATTAAAAATTGCATAAATAATAAATGAAATAA
Source organism: Eucommia ulmoides (assembly GCA_016647705.1). Lineage (NCBI taxonomy): Eukaryota > Viridiplantae > Streptophyta > Magnoliopsida > Garryales > Eucommiaceae > Eucommia > Eucommia ulmoides. Next base: position 6,198,814 of record CM028341.1, read on the forward strand.
TATTTCTACAATTTAACTTTCACTAATATACTATAAAATAACAAACAAATAATCCTAAAATAGATTTTATTTTAGGGTTAATTACACTTCACCCCCCTGTGATTTGGCCAATTTGCACTTTACCTCCATGTGGTTTCAAACCACTTACTCCTCTGATGTAGGGAGATAAGTGCATCAAATATTTGATCATAGGGGGGTAAGTGACGATTTTCAAACTATAGGGGAGATAAGTGCAAATTGACCAAATCACAAGAGGATAAAGTGTAATTAACCCTTAATTATCATTTTTTTGTAAGTCTAACAAATTCTAATTTAATTAATTTATATCGTGTTTAATTTTTTTGAATGAAAATATTTTATCAATTACAATTTTTTTTAAATAATTTAAAATGTGGATCATGAAATTTAATTTTTAATTTTTGTATTAATTAAAAAAAATAAAATAAATTAACTAAACAAAAAAAGCAAAAGAAATTGAGTGAGACCACTCAATATTTGATATATAAAAAAATAAAAATAAAAAGAAACGTGTAAGAATCACAGAAAGACTAGACTTTCTCCGACCTCATTAAAACCTTCGTTCTCGTTCCACTTCTAAATATTAGGATTAGATTAGTATTAGCTTATCTCATACTAATATATAAAGGTGGAATGAGAGAGAAGTTTTCAATGAGGTTTGAAAATGACTCTTTTAAGTTTTTTGGTGAATTTTTATTTTTTTTTTCATTAATTCTTACCAATTTTCCTAAGTTTTATGTTTTTTTTTTTCCTTTTTCTTTTTGAATCAATAAGCTTCCTTCAAGTCTGTTGGAAACTTCACAAATAAATAAATAATAATAATATTAAAATATATAATTATTTTAATTTTAAAAAATAATTATAATTACAAATAAAAAATCAACAAGTCTAATATTTTTTAACCTAGTGAAAGTATTAGTAAATAAAATCTCACATGAAAACTTTACTAAATAATTCTAAAAAAAAAAAAAAAAAAACTAAATTAAACAACTTATATATGAAGCGTAATTAAATTTTATAGATAAAAAATATTTAATTTTTAGAGTAATTTTAAATTTTAAAAAATTTAGTAGCAAGTACTCAAAAAACTATCGTTTGATCCCAAAAGTTAAAAAAAAAAAAATTAGAATAGAAAATGTATTACATAAATCAACAATTTTTAATTCTCATAATAATTTTAAATTCTAAAAAATCAGCACAAAATACTTTTTAAATACTAAAAAAATATAGCAACCATCATTTAATCCCAAAAGTGAAAAGTATTTAAAAAATTATAAATATATTTACATAAACAGAATTTAAAACCAAAATTGTAATTTTTTTAAGAGAGTTATAAGAGTAATTTTTTATTAATTAGTTTTAATTATTTTTTTTAGGATTAATTATACTTTACCCCTTATGGTTTGGCCAATTTGTACTTTACCCTCTTGTGGTTTGAAAATAATCACTTACTCTCCTGTGGTGAGATATTTATTGCACTGAACCCCCTACATCAGGGATAAGTGGTTTGAAAATTTGACCACAGGGGGGTAAGTGGAGATTTTCAAACCATAGAGAAGTAAGTATAAATTGGCGAAATGACAAGGAGTAAAATATAATTAACCTTTTTTTTTTAATAATATAATATCAAGGATAAATATTTAATTTTATATTTAATATAAAAGAAAGTGAGGGTCAGAGATATTTTTCAAATGACATGTGATATCATTGTAAAGTTTCTCAATGACAATAACATGGATCTTCACTGAAATTTATCAATATTTTAATTGATTTTTTTTTTCATTATAATTAATTATATATAACCTTATCTCTCTCCAACCATTTAATAAAATTATCTCTCCAATTAGTTACATATAACTTTTAAACAATATAAAAAAAACTTATTAACTTATTTTAAAACTATTATTTAAAGAAAATAGAAAATTTACAAAATCGTCTAAGAGAATTACATATTATATATTAGTTTCTAAAAATAAATGTGAGTGGTGAACAATAATTATTTTAGAGGTTGACATTATTTATTTTTTAATTTATAATTTTATTTTTATTTTTTAGAATTAATTTTTTTTTCTTCCTATTTTTATAAGATAAATTAAATATAAAATTAAATGATTAATTATTGATATAATTTTTTTTTAGACATGCATATTAGTCTAAAGCTAGTTTAGTTGAATTTCATTTTCTTTTTGACCAATTTGCGTTCTTTACCAGCAACGACCTTGACCCCACCATGGCGTCTCCGGCCACGAAGACGAACACCCTTGAGCTATATTGTTTCCTTCTCATTTTTTCCGGCGATGAGAGGAACACTGGTAAGTTCATTACCGGTGGCGACGTCGGAAATCTCTCCAAATGCCAGCTTGATCCTCCCTGCAGCTCTACTGCCGGCTGAGAAAAAATGTCTTGACCTATCTCATTTCTGCAAAATTTTACGGCAAAATACGACCAGTTGCGGCGGTGGAAAAAGCAGACCTAAGTTCAGCTGTTATCAGCAAATGAATTCTTACTAACTCTACATTGAGGAATAACGCTATCGAATGTAAGTTCCAGTTTCAGCATATTTTTGTTTTCACAATTCCTTTTTTTTTTCAATTACATTATTAATTCATGAGAATTGGATAGCTTCATTGTTTGATTCTTTTATGTAAAAATTTGTTTCATTCCAAGTCTTAATGTTTGTTCATAGTTTGTGTAATTTGTATCGCGTGCATTTGGTTAGAGACGAGAACAGTATTAAAATTTTTAGAAATTAAAAGAAACTTTTTGGTGTCTTTTGCCATTTTCTTCTGATCCCATAGATGCCAGTGGGAGTAATGGTAAAAAAATGGCAGTTTGGCAAGTTGTCTTATATTACTGATGATAAATGTGTAGTGTATTACATGTGATTTCGTTGACTTCGATTATATCAAAACCAAATTGACTTTGATTCTCTTTCACATTTCTGACTCATCTAGATTCTGGAGCAGTGATCAATGGATGCTTTCAGAAGCCAAGCAGCCCCCTCTTCCATGTCTCGGTTTGCTTACCATCTGTTCTTGAGCTTCAGAGGGCAAGACACGCGCAAGGATTTCACGGACCATCTCTATACGGCTCTTTTGAATTCAGGAATTCGTACGTTCAGAGACGACGATGAGCTTCAGCGAGGAGAGAACATCGAGATACAATTGCAAGAAGCAATTGAAGGATCTAAGATCATGATGGTTGTCTTGTCCAAAGACTATGCTTCTTCCCGGTGGTGTCTAGATGAACTCGTGAAGATTCTTGAGTGCAAGAATAGATATGGACGTGTGGTTTTGCCGATCTTTTATCACGTGGATCGATCTCAAGTTAGGGAGCAGACAGGCAGTTATAGAGAAGCTTTTGAGAGGCACAAGGAAAGGTATACAATGGAGATCAATGAGAGAAAGAAGGCATGGATGGAGAGGATTGATGGGTGGAGGGCTGCCCTTACTGAAGTTGCGGATATGGAGGGAACGGTGTTCCAAAATCGGCCTGATGGGTTAGTAAGCTTCATTAAAACCGACCTCTTACGCATAGTTCCAAATTGTATATGGAAACATAACAAATTTATTTTGGAACAATTTAACATAAATGATAAATATTGAATGGGTGAAACCCATAGGATTGATCATACCTCTAAAATTTGGGTTCTCAAATCAGGTAAACTTTGTCAATTTTTTATTTTTTTTTGGAAATTATAGATACAAAGAAATATATTGATGAATGATAATTTAGATAAATTTAGATGATAGACATACAAGTTATTCTACCATCATCCCCTTTTTTTCTTTTCTTTTTTTAATTTTTTTGGTGGAATAAAGATTAGAGAACTCATTGTAGCCAGTAAAAGAAGAACGTATGGAGGTTCCAGAAAATCATTCTTCTTGAAAATAATTCCTAAATTCTGCAGCAGTCCTCCTTGAAAATAATTCCAGAAAACAGTTCTTCATTTACTTTGTTAGTGAATAAGGAGCATATATGTTATCATGAGTAGGTAATAGATTCTTCGAAGATGTAGCACTTACATGTAATCATCGGAAAAAATTCCAGTGATTTAATGCCTAAAATATATGAGTTATTCTGACTAGATATTCCAATGATTGTTTCTTTTAAATCCTACTTGTATTTTTGAAGGCATGAGTCCAAGTTTATCCAAGAAATTGTTAAGGAGACGGGAAAAATACTGAACCGTACCATTTTTAGAGTTGCTGCCTATCCCGTTGGAATTGACTCACGAGTAGAGAAAATCAATTTGTGGTTACAAGATGGATCAGACAATGTTGGTATATTTGTAATCTATGGCGTTGGTGGAATAGGGAAGACTACAATTGCCAAAACTGTTTACAACCTGAACTACGACAAATTTGATGGAAGCAGCTTGCTGGCAAACATTAGAGAAGCCTCAGGAAATCCATATGGTTTGGCTCGGTTACAAAGACAATTTCTGTCAGATATAACGAAAAAGAGAATGAGGAAGATATACAACGTAGACGAAGGAATTATTAAGATCAGGGATGCTGTATACCGCAGAAGAATTCTACTTGTTCTGGACGATGTGGATGACTTGGATCAGTTAGATGCAGTGTTTGGTATGCGGGAGTGGTTTTATAGTGGAAGTAAAATCATCATCACAACCAGGCACGAGCGCCTCTTGAAGGATCATGATGTCTGTGAAATGTATAAGGTTAAACCATTGGATGAAAAAGAATCACTTCGACTTTTCTGTTGGCATGCTTTTAGACAAGACCTACCACAAGAAAGTTTTATCAAGCTCTCAAGAAGTGTTGTCTATCATTGTGATGGACTGCCCTTGGCTCTTCAAGTTTTAGGTTCCTCGTTATCGGGCAGGAATGAAATTGTTTGGGAAAGCGCGTTGAAGAAATTGAGAGCAATCCCTGACAGTCATATTTTGACAAAACTTAGGATAAGCTTCGATAACTTAGCAGATTATCATGATCAAAACTTATTTCTTGATATTACGTGTTTCTTTATCGGGAAGGACAAAGATTACGTGGTAACAATACTTGATCATGATTTCTTCACGATGGTTGGGATACAAAATCTCGTTGACAGATGTCTCTTGACAATTGATAGTGAGAACAAACTCAGGATGCATCAGTTGCTCCGAGACATGGGAAGAGAAGTTATCCGCCAAGAATCACCGGAGAGGCCAGGGAAACGTAGCAGGCTTTGGCGTCTTAAAGATTCCTTTAACGTGTTGAAAGAAAAATCTGTAAGCATTGTACCCATTAATTTCTCTTTTGTGTGCTTCATTGCCTGAGCGAACTTACATTTTCTTCTTGTTACCAGGGCATGGAGACAGTGGTAGGGTTTGTTCTTGATATGCAAAAGGTGAAGGAAGTTAAAGTAACTGCTGCAAAACAAACACATTCTGAAGAAAATCGTGACAAGCTAGTGATGACAAACCAACGCCACTCGGTGAAAGGGCGTCGTGTCGGTTTCTTTGGGTTGAAAAATGATCCTATATTCTCGAATGATGTCAGCTTCGAGATTGATGCATTTGCAAGGATGCAGAAATTAAGGCTACTCCAGCTTAGTTATGTACAACTTGATGGATCTTATGAGAAATTTCCTAAAAGATTGAGATGCCTTTCCTGGCGTGGATTTCCTTCAAAATTTATTCCTAATGATTTTCCTATGGAGTGCTTAGTTGCTCTTGACATGCGTAATAGCAATTTGGAGCATGTATGGAGAGGAAGAAAGGTATGGTTAATCATGAGTCTTGAGATTTTGTTTGGTCATTAATCTTGTGAACTAATTTCACCCTTCCCCCTATATATTACAGCTCCTCACATTATTGAAGGTCCTTAATCTCAGTCATTCACATGGCCTTAGACGGACCCCTGATTTCTCTGGACTCCCTAACCTCAAGATGTTGATTCTTAAGTATTGCATAAGATTGGCGGAGCTTCATGAATCTGTTGAAGACCTTGAGAGGCTTGTGCTTTTAAATCTAAGAGGTTGCAAAAACCTTAGGAATCTCCCAAGAGGAGTCGGTAAGCTTAAATCCTTGGAAAAGCTCATAATCACTGGTTGCACAAGGCTTAAGTTGCCTGTGGAATTGGGCAAGCTGGAATCATTGGAAGAGCTCCGTGCAAGTGGGATTGATTTAAACGAATTTGTGTATACTCGTGTTGAGGTCAGATCTTGGCCTTCACTTTTCTTTTCTTGGGCACTAAAACGAAGAAAATCCCAGCAACCCATTAATTTTTTATTATCATCTCTATCACACTCCTTAAGAAACTTATGTCTTGCAAATTGCAATCTTTCTGATGATGCAATTACTGTTGATCTTAGTAGCCTTTCTTCATTGCGGTCCTTGAATCTGAGTGGAAACCATATTTGCAGCCTACCTGTGAGCATAAAAAATCTCCCTATGCTCAAGGAACTTTTGCTCTATTCTTGCAAAAGCTTGCAATCACTTCCAGAGCTCCCCTCAAGTTTGACTGACTTGAGGGTAGTGGAATGCACATCATTGGAGAAATTAACAAATTTGCCGAATCTCTTGAAATCATTGTATCTGGATGTAGATGGTTGTGAAAAGCTAACCGAGGTTCAGGAATTGTTCAAGCTAGAAACTATTAGCAACTTTGATCCAGGAATGATCAGAAGTTTGGGCATTGTCAACTTGGAATCTATTGGGAACAGTCAACTGGAATTGTTCAATAAAATGACAGAAATAAAAATGACACTTGTCGTCCAGGTACTCTCTCTCTCCCTCTCTCTCTCTCTCTCTCTCTCTCTCTCTCTCTTGATTGTAAAGAGTTCCATAATATCTTCTACATTGGTGCAGGGACTATATGAATTTGGTATATTTAGCACTTTTATTCCTTCTTGTGAAGTTCCAAGCCCTTTTTGCAGTATAGGCACAGACAGCATTGTGTCTCTCACCGTGTCTCCACCTCCTGATATGGTGACTATGGGCTTGAATATATGCTTCATCTATGCTCGTTCCAGAAGTAAATTGGATGACTGGAATGCATTTTACTTCAGAGTCGAAAATAAGACCAAGGGTCTGATATTGGTCTATGGCCCAACATTTACTGGCATTCCAGGAGCAAAGGAAGATATGACCTTCCTTTGCCATTGGAAATTGGGAAGTCTACTGGATGTGGGAGATGAAGTGAATGTCTCAGTAATTGGGTGGGCTTACAGTTTTCAGATTAAAGGCTTTGGTGTAAGCCTTGTGTATGAAAGGGTCGAGGAGAGGAACGTGGAATCAGAAAATGGAGAAGAAAAAGAAGCAACCCAAGACAACACAATTTGTTTGCATCGGAGAAGCAGTGATTATAATTTATCCCCATATCAGGTGAAATCAAATGAATACTTTCTCTCTCACCCTGAGTACTATATGCTTCGAGAAGTCTCGGTTGATGAATGGGCACGGTTGGGTTTGTACCACACCTTTTTTGGAGAATTTGTGCAAACTGAAGGTATGATTGCTCTCATATCTATATTACAAATGAGGAGTCTTTTTCCTATCTAAAAGAGTGCTTGGATTTGCCCAAATAAAATTCAACAGTGTGAATTGTCTTTAATACAATAGCTAAGATTAGGCTGACAAAGTTCATTTCAGTTGTGTTCCTGCCTTGTCATGGTCTGACACGAACACAACTAAGGCTGCTATGAACATGCCATGAATTAATCGTGTTGGGTAAGAACACAACACATCGATGTGGTTTTATTGTTTTGACATGAACATGAGTTGTGTAACCTGTTTAACTATATTTGCAACCATACATGTTGATAAGGCAACATAGATAACACGTGCAACCTGAAACTGACATGGTCAACCAATTCAACACGATTAATCTTCTTCAAGTAATTAGATCATTATAGGTCTCATTTAAATTGAAACCCTTATCTAACTACTCATCATTAATGGGTCACAAATCATGAATAGTTCAACAATTGTGCCAAATGTAATTTTTACACGATATATATTTAATCGAGACGTGAACATGAAAAAATTGTGTAATTTTTGTGTCATGTTATATTTGTATTAAGACACTTTTTAGCTAAGATTTGCCCAACTTTAATCCAATTGGATCAATAACCTCAATAAAGTAAAGTTTAGGACCCTAAATCATCACTACATCTTAATTTTTGACACAACATTTTCTCAATCAAAGACATCACTTCGATCAATATCAAATGACACAAGTGAAATAAAACCACTGCATTCGCTTAAATGTTCGTGTTAGGAGGCTCCATCGTAAAACCATATGGTATCAAGTTTTGTTGACATTTATGATGCTTTAGGAAGTCTCTTGTGACCGATGTAAGATAAGTTTCTGTACACTCACCCTCATTAGCAGCCCCCAGTTTCCACATGTGATTTGACTACGAAATTGATTGTGCAATCCGTGACTTAGACGGGTGATTTGACTGTGATGGAGAATGAAAAGGCTTCCCATAAACTTGCCTTTGATATTATGATAGGACGCACCATTTTAAAATCATATGATATCAAGTGGTGCCCTTTGACATTTATGATGGTTTGGGAAGTCTCTTGCTACTGATGTAGGATAAGTTTCTTAGCAGTTCTATTCTTTTTAAAATATTAATGAGTTACTAGTTGATTTTTATTGTTAAATTGTAGAATTTCCATTTATAAATTTGAATAAAGATAGAGGCAAAAGGGGTTTATGTTTGGAGTGGGATTCAAGGGCAAGCCTAGTGGTAGGCATACTCTCCCCACAAAGGTGTGTGGGGTTTGAGTCCCACTGCGTGAGTAGGTGCGTCTGTTAAAAAGAAAAAAGAAAAAAAGAAGCTTTTGGAGGATTGGAAATGTGATTATCTGTGGGTACTTGCGCACTTGAATATTCATATTTTTTTTGGTAAATATGTTTTGGCTGATTATGTAGTGCCTACGCAAGTGGGGGAGGAAGATGATGATGATGATGATAATGATGATTACACTGAGACGGAATCCGACGTTGATGAGGAGATGGAGGCTGAGGTAGAGGAGCTTCTTGCTGCTCCGAATTGGCGACACCATCAAAGGCAACAATGACTGTGTGGGACAACTTTCAATGCAAATCTGTGTTACTCCTGCCATTCTTCACCTTCTTTTACCTGCTAGGTTTGGTAGTTTGCTTCATATCCAGGAATCGACAACGGAGGTAGAAATACAAGTTCAAAGTTTTAGATGAAAGGGGCTCATCATGTCACCGTTAATCGGACAGATTCGTCATTGCAGAAGAAAGGTTTTCTGGTGCAACTGTAAACTTTATTTTTAATATATATATATATATATATATATATATTTTTTTTTTTTTTATTTTGTAGTACCATTTTTAAAATTTACTTCTGTTTGAAACAAACAATTACATATTGTTCATTTTATATTATCATTTTAAAAAATGAAGGCCGTTTATCTCATTTTCATTCTCTACCTTTCTTTGTAGTTATTATAACCTTATATCGTATGGTAATGTTAATATTTGAAAGTTCATAGTGTAGGCATGCATATATGGACGCTATATAAGCACATATTTACATGATAGAAAGGTGTGTACTGTTTGATTTTGTATTTTCTGTGCTACTCTGTATATTTCTTTATCTTTTTGTGATTCCATAGATGACAGTTGGAGGAAGGATCCACAATTGGAATTTGACAAGTCATCTTATTATAATCATGTGTGTACAATGCTGTCCCTCCCTCTCTCTCTCTCTCTCTCTATATATATATATATTTATATATCACATTGTCACATTCCATACATTGACTTTGATTGTATCAAAATCATTGGTATTGTCAATTTTATGTATTATGTTTATTTACTAGTTTATAACCCGTGCCTGAAGGCACGGCGCGTATAATATACATCATAATTTAGGACAATTATATCAATTCGTTTTATTATTCAAGCCAACAATGAAATTGTAGAATAAAAAAATAACTAATAAAGTGTATACATGAAACTTAAATGGTATAAAAATGTTTTACCTGATTCGAGAACTAAGATTTAACTTGATTTTACAGTCGTTTCCCTTCCTCGTCGCTAGGATAAGAAACATGTTTACCAATCGCGTGTCTGGACATTAATCTTAAAATTTAGGTAGCGGAAAAAGGAATCAAGGAACAAAAAAAAAAGGAGGGGGGGGGGGGGGGGGGGGAGGCCTAATACAACGGTGGAGCACCCATAACCATGGCTATCATTGAAGTCTTCAAACTGTTTGCCAAAAGTATGCTTTAGTATTTGACATCATTTTCTTACAATTATAAACTATAATAATCTTAGTTTGTTGGGTTTCCCAGAGTCGTAGGCACTAAGGTCAGGGCTTCCCAAAAGAGTTCCTTGTATATCAAGGGTCATGTTTTTCGAGGACAGAGAACAGAAACATAAACGGGAATAGTAAACAAGAAACAGAAACAGAAATAGAAACTGAAAGTTTAAACAACATACTTCTACAGAATAGTTATGCAAGCTGTTAACCGATCTGTCTGTTGCAACATCAACTCCATTATTTGAAAACATTTTCAAATGAACACAACCAAAAATTAATATACAAAAAAATTGAACATAATCCTCTTTACTTATTTGACATTCTAAATTTTCAACTCATATTCTTGAAACAACACAACATCAACAAACACGATCAATAACAATCAAACACTACAATAACTAACACAATAAACATATTAATTATATACATTATAAACATACTAATATAAGTCCACTAATCGAGCTCAAATTTGACTGATTAATTTCAAATTTAAATTAAATCAAAGAATAGAAACAATTTGTTTTTTTTTTAATCTTTCTTCAAATAATTCAATCAACCGCAAACTAATTCTTTCGGAAACTATTAGTTTAATACTATCAAGTGCATTGCAATTTCAAAAAAAATGCACAAATGGACAACCACCGAAAAAAGAAAAAAACAAGGAAAAAAACAGAAACAGGACTGGAAAGAAAAAAAAAATGGGAAGGATACAAAAAAATAAATAAATAAGTTCCAACCCAAAGATATAAACTCAAATTATAACAAAACAAATATAATATTAATTATTGCAATTTCACACACTACGAGCATAAACACAGAAGAAATAAAATAGAGAAAAGAAAGGGAAAAACCATAAACAAAAAATATTTGGCATTTTTCTCCATCTCTACTTGTGCTCATATCTATAAAGGACAAAAAAAACACAAAATGCTCAATGACATAATTTAGCGCGCGTGTGCACACACTTTAAAGCTAATGAACAAACACACACAAAAATGGGAACATAACAGAAATATAGGAATGAAAATACAAAATATGGGAACAGACCCTTTGGCGTAAAAAATGTTAAAAAATATATCGGTTGCGGTTGACTGATTAATTTCAAATTTAAATTAAATCAAAAAATAGAAACAATTTGCTTTTTTTTAAAATCCTTCTTCAAATAATTCAATCAACCGCAAATTAATTCTTTTGGAAACTGTTAGTTTAATACTATCAAGTGCATTGCAATTTAAAAAAAATGCACAAATGGACAACCATCGAAAAAAGAAAAAAGTAGGGAAAAAAATAGAAAGAAAACTGGAAAGAAAAAAAAAATGAGAAAGATACAAAAAAAAAAAAAAAAAAAAAGTTCCAACCCAAAGATATAAACTCAAATTATAACAAAACAAATAAAATATTAATTATTGCAATTTCACACACTACCAGCATAAACACAGAATAAATAAAAGAGAGAAAAGAAAGGGAAAAACCAGAAACAAAAAATATTTGGCGTTTTTCTTCATCTCTACTCGTGCTCATATCTATAAAGGACGAAAAATACACAAAATGCTCAATGACATAATTTAGCGCGCGCGCGCACACTTTAAAACTAATGAACGAACACACCCAAAAATGGGAACATAATAGAAATATAGGAATGAAACTACAAAATATGGGAACAGACCCTTGGGCGTAAAAAATGTTAAAAAATATCTCGGTTGCGGTTGACTGATTAATTTCAAATTTAAATTAAATCAAAGAATAGAAACAATTGGCTTTTTTTTTAAATCCTTCTTCAAATAATTCAATCAACCGCAAACTAATTCTTTCGGAAACTATTAATTTAATACTATCAAGTGCATTGCAATTTAAAAAAAATGCACAAATGGACAACCACCGAAAAAAGAAAAAAGCAGGGAAAAAAAACAGAAACAGAACTGGAAAGAAAAAAAAATGAGAAGGATACAAAAAAATAAATAAAAAAGTTCCAACCCAAAGATATAAACTCAAATTATAACAAAACAAATATAATATTAATTAGTGCAATTTCACACACTACCAACATAAACACAGAAGAAATAAAAGAGAGAAAAGAAAGGGAAAAAACAGAAATAAAACTTAGAAAAGAAAAGAAAAAACAGAATTACAAAAAAAGAAGGAAACAACAAAAAATAATTTGTTTCTATTTCTATTTTTTGAGACCCCAAAACAGAAACTATAAATCTAAATTTTGCTACAGAAAAAGAACAAAAAACATAAAAACAACGTGTGAGGCAGCGACGGCGATGGATTGTAAGGGTTAAGTATACTTCATAAATTTCCACGAACAAAAAAAACGACCTGTGAGGCACTCCTGATATCAAACAATGGTTCTACTATCTTCAAATTCTCAACTATTGACATTATGGTACTATGGTAGTGATCATAAGACTGCAGATTTTTTTTTGTTATTCATGGGTTTGGAAGAGTAGAACTCAAAACTTACAAACAAATTTGGAAAAAAATTATGGAATTCTTGAAAGAATTTACCGAATGAGGAGAGACTCTTCAATTTGCCATTGCTAAATCCATCGACTGTGGCAATCTTGCTTGATGTTGGTCCATTTCCATCATAATAGTACTTTTGTCAGCAACCTTGGTAGTTGGGCGCGGCGCATGTGTACAAAGGTTGTCAAAATTCGTCGTTCTGGGGCATGGGTCCACGACTAAATGAGAAAAAGAAAACTAAACAAAATAATTTATGTTTCTGTTTCTGTTTTTTGAAACCCAAAAACAGAAATTATAAATCTAAATTTTGAAACAGAAAAAGAACAAAAACAAAAAAAAGACATGTGAGGCAGCGACGGCGATGGATTGTGAGAGTTAAGTATGCTTCATAAATTTCCAAGAACAAAAAAACTATGAAGGCACTCCTGATATCATGCAATGGTTCTACTATCATCAAATTCTCAATTATTGACATTATGGTACTGTGGTAGTGATCATAAGACTGTTGATTTTTTTTTGTTATTCATGGGTTTTGAAGAGTAGAACTCAAAACTCACAAAGGAAAATTGGAAGATAGAGTGTTGGAATGAATGTTTTATCTACCAAATCATATTTGTGTTCTCTCCAAGAAAGTAATAAGTGAAGAAAACAATAAAATTTGGAACAAATCTCGAAAGCAAGTTGAAGTAAAAAAAATATAGTGTATGAAATTTGAAAGTAATAAAGAACATAGTAGACTCAATTTTTGTAAAAAATTCTGCATTTTTTATTTTAATATAGACTCACTTTAATCACCGACACAATAGACTCACTTATTGTTCAGAAGACTCTTCACAACAACAACAGAACTATTCGGTAGAACTTTTAAGTTGAAGCAGAACTCTTCACACCAACAAAGAAAAAGGAAAAAAAAAAAAAAAACGAAACAAAAACAAACTGCAAAAAGAAAAACAAAATTAACCCCAAAAAAAAAAAAAGGCAAAATAGTTGAAGCTTTAAGTTCAAAATTTTATATTAAAATAAAAAATGCAGAATTTTTTACAAAAATTGATTTAACGTCGGAAAGAGAAAAAAGAAAAAAAAAATAGTTAAAATTATATATAAAAAAAAAAGGCCAACTACTAATAAAAATCACTAAAGAAACTATTCAACTATATGAGTTGTTGAAAGACAGAGAGAAAAAATCTCAAACTACACTCAAGAGTCTGAATTATCTCTTTCAATTTTACTCCAGTATATTGCCAACAAAGAATAAGAGACATTGTAACTTTTTTGTATCATGATTTCCTCGACTGTTTTATCACTTCATTATAATTTTTATTGATATTTTTAGGAAGAAACGAATTTAAAATCTCATTGAAATTTAACAAAAAAATATTACTTTGATAATATACCTTGTTGGTGAAGATGCAACTCTTAATTCAAACCTGAAAACTTGCAAAAAATTCAATCCATCCTCGTCAACTGTAAAGCGAAACATTTTCAATAGAAAATTACGATAAGATAAATTATATATTTTCTTGAAAGAAGTTTTCTAAATTATGATAGGAAATCCAATTTTAGGGGGAGGGAAGAAAAAAAACACTAAAAGGCAATTAATATATCACATTGGATCCTCTATCCGCATGAAGTATTTGCCTGAACATAGAAACCATATGAATTCCTAATAAATCAATGAGTAATTATGGAACACAATTGATGACCCTATTAGTTACCAATTGAAAAAATCAGTTATAAACAGAGACCAAATAATGACCTAATTAGCTATCCTACTTAACAAAACCACAGAAATTATATCAAGTTGCTAAAAGGAGGAACACATTGTTATTAAAACAACAACTGAGTATACGTTTAACAAAACATGCTTACTCGCAACTGTAGGATGAGTTGTAGCTTTTCCATTCCATTCGATCTAGCAGTTTCTCGTTCCCACATCATCACCTTTGGACCTGCATTCACTCGCAACTGTAGGATGAGGTATGGCTAATGTAGATGTACATATACTAATATATAAATTGAAGAAATCTATAATAAAAAAAAAAAAAAAGAGAAAAAATAAAAATAAATAACTCACCTTGGACAGTGGAAGAGTTGTTGGTGATGAGAAATGGGGTGGCGAATGAGATCGATTCGGCGACAACGGTGATAACTCCATTTGGCCAGATCTGGCCAAATCAAGGGAGATATGGCAAGAGATGGCGACAGTGGAGGAGTGGTAAGCTTTGGGAAATAGGGCGGCAAAGGAGATCGTTTCGGTGAAATCAGTCAGGCATTTCATCAAACATGTGGTGCTCAATATGAAATCAGTAGCTGAGTGAAATCAATATGAAATCAGATTGCTGCTTTCATACAAAATTGGGGAATAAAATCAGTAACCTAATTATTGTCAAACATTTGAAGATGGAAATAGAATGGAAATTGAAATTCGTAAACATCAGAATACAAATTCGTAATCGAAACAGAATGGAGACTGACCTTAGCAGTTGATCGTCTGAAGCGATGTCGATTATTGTGAGGCAGTGTGCGTCTGATGTGAGGGGCTTATGGATGCGAGATGAAGGCAATGTGTATCTGATGTGATCGTCCAAAGGGACTGAGTTTGGTTCAACGAAGGGATTGTGCTTCAATGCTGATTGTTGCGAAGAAGCTGTGCTTCGGTGAAAGGGCAATAAAGCAGAGATACTGTGATGATGGTGATGGAAAGACGATGGGATCA
Organism: Eucommia ulmoides; assembly: GCA_016647705.1. Lineage (NCBI taxonomy): Eukaryota > Viridiplantae > Streptophyta > Magnoliopsida > Garryales > Eucommiaceae > Eucommia > Eucommia ulmoides. The sequence goes on from CM028341.1 coordinate 6,214,271, forward strand.
ATCAAGTCCTAAAGTCAAGGAACCCGAAATTAAAATTGAAAGGAATAAAAATTAGAAATTGTAAATCAGAAAATCAAAAAAATAAAAATTTTGGGACAAATACTTACTGTGAAGGCCGAAGGGACTAAGTTTGGTTCGATGAAGGGGCAGTGCTTCGATGGTGATTGTTCAATCAAGAGACGATGGAGCAGGGATGGCGTGGTGATGGCGATGGTTGGCGGTACAACAACTGTTATTCTGGCGATGAGAGAGCAACCCTAATTTGGAGAGGGCACAACGGTAGTGAGAGAGCAATCCTAATGCGGTAGAGAGAGAAATCGAAGAGTGACAGTAGCGACTGAATCTGTACGTGTGTGAAAGAGAGAGATGATCGACTATCTCAAACCACTATATCATTGTACGCCGTCCGGATCAGACCACCGCCGGCCAACGACCGACGGCCATCGCCATCTAGATCCGGCCAAGTCGACGGCAACGGCTACTGCAACAGATCGGGGCGACAATGGCGATGGCGATGGCGAAGGAGATCGTTTCGGCGACAATGGCGATCGCTTCGGATGAGAAGCGAGAGATTGCTTCGAGAGAGAGAGAGAGAGTCAAGGCCTGAGAATGATTCGGAAGGCACAGCCGTCGGTCGTTTGCCGTCCTCATCGTCGCAGATCTGGGACCGGAGTGAGGGGCGTCGTCGCGAGTGAGATAGAGAGAGAGAGTGAGGTCAAGAGCGAAATAGAGGGGGAGGGAGAGACTAACAACAGACATTTGATCTGGGCCCTTGGATCAAATGTGGATCCAATGGCCTAAATTGCTTCCCTCCCAAAAATGGCTTTAGTTACTGTAGCAAACATTTTCAAATAAGAATGTGATTTGATCTAAGGGCTACCAATATATAGAGACATCCAACGGCCCTGAATGTAAATGAGCTGTTTTATTATATAAATATTCTCGGTTTTGACATTTAGTAGCACCTTGCTTGGACTCCGGCCAGCAGCAATCATCTTCATTTTTTATTCTTTTTAATATTAAAAATTAAGTACCACATCAAATATTCACAATCACACTACCATCAAACACTAGCCATTGTATAAAAATCACTACCACCAACATGACTACCGTTTATCACAATTATAACAAATATTTATCGCCATCACAAATTTTACTGACACCATAACCACCATTGAACTAATCGTTATCACCACCATAACAAAATAACCATTTTCACCATTGTTACTACCACAACAAACATTCACTATCACCACCACCATAATAAATATTCATTATCAATGCCACCATTACATCAAATATTTTCTTTCACTATCGCCAGCACAGAACAAACATTTATATTACTTCTATCATCTCAACAAATATTATTTATCACTACTACCACCACCCCAATAAATATTAAAAATTTTATCAGGTGTTCTCAATTTAAGCATGAAATTACCAATTAATTCCAACTGTTTAAAAATAAACCAAACAATCAAAGTGTATAGATTCTTGAACCGTCTAGTCCCAAATTAAAAAAACGCAAAAATTACATGACAAATTTGTCTTTGCGAGATCCGCGGGATTGAAATTTTTCATATTTACGATTTCACAACAAAATTATTTTATTAAAATCAAAATAAATATTCTTGTACACATTTTTTTTACGATCTAATCATATATTCAGATTCGTCTGAATAAGATTTTTAAAATGATATTACATTCATTATTTCATTAGTTTTAGATTCGTACATTTATGTACATTCAACATTATACTTTTAGAATTTTCAATTTTCACAAGGTCTTATATATCATTAAAACACATTTGAGTGCTACATTCAACATCCAAATCATCTCTATCAATAAGTCATATTACGTTCAACATGTTCATATAATTTGTGTCATTATCAATGTTAATTGACAATATTTCTAGGGAAAATTACCCATGGATCCATATTAACCACTAATCTACCAATTAAACTCGTTAATTAAGTATTAAATCGAGCATTCCCTCTTTGCAGATTACATGCACAGCGCAATCCTTGATTCTGGATCCATACACTTCTTGTTGACAAATTTACCCTTGTGTTATATAAGACAGTGAAGATTCTATAATAGAGATTGAGAATTTCAATATCAACAAAATCATTTTATTAAAATGAAAATAATTATTATTGTACACATTTTTTTTTATAATCTAATTATATATTCAGATTCGTCTAAACAAGATTTTCAAAACGATATCAAATTCACTATTTTTTTTATTAGTTTCAGTTTTCACATTCATGTTACATTCAAATAGTACTTCTAGAATTTTTAGTTTTATACGAACTATAAAATGTTATATGTAATATTTACATACAGAAAATATTACATTCCATATGCAAAGAACGATGGTTTATAATCAGATGCGATGCGAACAATATAATGTTGTTCTGTCTGGATTGGATATTACATTGAATATGCAAATATAAATAAGAATACAATAATGTAACATGTAACATTGATGTTACATGAATGTTACATGTAATACGGTATAGTTACTAACCTTTTGATTTTGATTTTGATTTAATTTTAATGTTACATATAACATACCTTTTGGTTTTGATTTGGTTTGAATGTTACATGTAACATGGTGTAGTTTACAAATCTTTTGGTTTATGTTTTGGTTTTGATTTGGTTTTAATGTTACATGTAACATTGATGTTACATGTAATATGATACAGTTACTAAATGTTAAATGTAACATTCATACTCATTATGATAAGGAACTCCAAAAAATGTGATTGATATCTCATTTTGAAGAGAATTAATCGAATATAATTGTTGTGTAAAAAAATTATTGTTTCACGTTCGGATTGAGATCAAAACAAATATTTTGTTCCACCTAGAGTTAGTCGCATGTTACCCAATTTAGGCCCGCATAAAGGGGAGGTGATTGCATGATATTTATGAAGTGGTGCTTTAAATAGGGGTATTTTAATCATGAAAATGCCATAAACACTGTTCGATTCAAAGAAAAAGTAGTAGATTTGTTTGATAGTTTTGGCAATTTTTTAGGACTACTTGGTAAGCACCCCTTATTTCTATTGCATTTGATGTTATATTCAACACTTACGGGAGTACACAAATTGTAACGATATTATATATAGTATTAATATCACAGTTAATGTTATATACAACATTCACATGCATCATAATCCAAAACTCCCAAAAAAAGATTAATATCTTATTCTGAGGATTATGATTGATAGATCATTGTAATGTAAAAAAAAAATTAAATAACAATCATAACTGGGCGAAATTAGGTTTCGTTTTCAATTTTAGTGGTAATTTATTGTCATATATTTGTTTCCTTTTTTAGGACTGACTGTAACGATCCGATTTTTCAAAACCGCCACGCGATTTATCCCTTTGAAAAATTAACGCTAACATTGATTGACCGAATTTTCATTTTATAAAATCTGATAAATTTTATGACGTGACGGTGACGAGTAATTACTACTTCGTTTTATAAAAATATTTTAAATTACAATGTGGCGATGATAATTAGAATTATTGAATTTATAATTTATCAATTTATCGAATCGATTTTACAACGGTGAATAATAAATACAACTATTACAATTTTAAATAAAAATTCAACTAAACTTTTTGTCACCGTTTCCCTCTCGCCGGCCCTACAATCAAATCTATGGGATTTTGAGCCAACGCTTAATAGAACTTCAATCCTTCTAATACGTACATTTAATCAATACAACAAATAAAACATATAGGTATAGTTTTCACATAATTTTTGCATAACCACAATTATTTCATAAAAATTAGCAATTATAATCTGACAATAATAATAATACAAATCTCACAGTAAAAAAAATTTAAATATATATATTAGAAGAGTTAGAAATTTCGCCGTAATTCAAACCGAAATAGTTTCTCATAAAAATAACCATTCATCGTATATACCGTTACCTTCCCCCTGTATAAGCTCGTGTACATCATTTATGTTGTTCCTAACGTCAAAAATAACCATTCATCGCATATACCGTCACCTTCCCCCTATATAAGCTCATGTATATCAGTTATATTGTTCCTAACGTCCCACCTATATATTTAGTTGTTGTCATTCTTATTATTATTCTTCTTTTTATTATTTTATATGTAAACACACATGCACACAAATGAATATGTGGTCCCTATTTTTCTTATATCATAAATAATTACTTAATTGTTAAGTTTTAAGAAATTTACATTTAGCATCCATAACTTATAAGTAATTCATATTAAACTCAATAATTATCCTTATTTCTCCAAAATAATCAAATATTTATTATAAATTTCTATAGGATTACTAGCACTTTACCCCCTATGATTTGGTCGATTTTCACTTACCCTCCTGTGATTTTATTTTTGGCACTTATCCCCCTGTGGTCTTGGATTAAAGTACAACCGTTAATTTTTCCGTTAACTCTAACGTTTTCTTTCTGGGTTTTTCTTAGATTTAGAGATTGGAAATTGAGTCGAAAAATTCATTGGAAAAAATGGGAGATGCGACGGGGATGAACGGTGAACTGAATGATTCCGGCGTGATGGAGCTCACCGGAAAAATCATGATGGCTGCCAGTATAAACCTATTTTTAGTCGTCGCCATTGTATTCTTCCTCCACCTGTACACCAGCTAGTTCTGGTATAACTACCGCGAAGAAGAAGAAGCTTTTGCCACCACCGGGTGGCCTCGTCGGCGTTGTCTCTGATTTGAGTACGCCTCAGATCAACAAAAGCTCACCGCCGTCGAGTTCGCCCCAGATCAACAAGAGCTCACCACTGTCAATTGGCTCCGTCACGGCCTCGATTTCTCCGTCCAGATTTGTGGTGGCCGTTGTGGGCACACCCAAAAGATAGAGAAATACAGGGAGGGGGGAAGAGATAAACAAAATACATTTTGTCCCTTACAATTTTGAATGACTTTTAAATAAACCCTGCATAATTTATTATAGTAAAATAACTAAATTACCCTTAATTTTAAAGGGAGATGACAAGGTTATCCTTAATTTTAACCGTTGCACTTTAGTCCAAGACCACAGGGAAGATAAGTGCCAATAATAAAATCACAGGAGGTAAGTGCAAATCGACCAAACTACAAGGGGATAAAGTGCTATTAACCCATTTTCATAATATGCAAAACAACCCAAAAATATTAAATTTATGTAAAATAATATTTTTAAAAATATCAATTTTATATTTAACTCTCAAAATTATTAAATATATATTTATAGCACAAATTTATAAAATTGTCCCCAAAAATATTAAACTTATATAAAATAATAGTATTAATTAAACTTGATCCCCCTGTGGTTTGAAAATCTCCACTTACTTCCCATGTGGTTAGATTTTCAAACCATTTACCTCCTGATATAGGGGGATAAGTGCAAGAAATATCTCACCACAGGGGGGTAAGTGGCGATTTTCAAACCACAGGGAGGTAAAGTGCAAATTGGTCAAACCATAGAGGAATAAAGTGTTATTAACCCAAAATAATATTTTCAAAAAAGGGTTAATTACACTTTATCCCCCCTGTGGTTTGACCTATTTTTACTTTACCCTCCTATGGTTCAAACGTCGTCACTTACCTCCCTTGTGGTTTGTGGACCTAAATGCAACCCTCACTCCGTTAACGAAAATCGTGGAATGACGATTTTACCCTTCTTTATATCTTAATTATTCATTAACCCTACCCACTTCTCATCCAAGCTTTCAGCCTCTGCACATTTGTTCCTCATTTCCTCAAGAGTCATCGCCTCCTCTCTTTCTTCTCAACCTCCACCCACACCCAATCCTGCTCCGAACATCGTTCACCCTCCACCTAAATCATCTTCACAAATATCATTTGCTCAAAAATCCTTTGCGAGTATACTGAACTAGAAGATTCGCTTATTCTCAACCTCCGCTCAACCATAACGGCGATCTCTGCCTTTGCGCAGCTCAACGTTGCCGATCTCTGCCTTTGCTGGACGGATCTGCGGATCTCTGGTCCATTAATCTCTGCCCCAATCGTTCTCTTTCGGTGAGTAGTTAGGGTTTCGATTTAGTTCGTTCACGTTCGTCTTCTTCGTCTTCTTCTCTATTTCGATTTCGAAGTGTTATTCGCCTCTGGGTTTTGATTTCGATTTCAAAATCAAAATCAAAACTCTGTTTCGATTTGGGATTTCAATTTGGGTTTTCGAAATCGATCTCTGCCTTTTTTCTTCTTTATTTTGTCTAGACAATGGAGAACGGATGAGAGAGAGAGAGAGATTTGGCTTCGAATGGTTAGGGATTTTGTGAATCCTATAGTCTATGTTTATGTCTTGCAATTTTTTGTTCCCAATTTTGTTTCTATTTCGTTCGATTTCGTGTTTGAATGGTTGATTGCAGGTGTTTTTGGTGTTCGTTTTCGTGTTCAAGCATTATATGATTTGGTGTTTTTGGTGTTCGATTTCGTGTTCATGTTCGAATGAATCCGATCTCTGTTTATGTTGCTGTTCAGTTCAGGCAGTGTTTTTAGCTTCCTCCTGGTTGATTGCAGGTGTTTCTCTGGTTGCTAAAGTAGTGTGCATTACTTCTTTGGACTGTTTTTTGGACAGCATTTGGTCAGGTTTGGACAATGTTTTTTGGATAACGTTTAGTGAATAGGGTTTCGATTTCGAAATCGAAACCAAAGAAGACGACGCAGACGAACGAAGGCCATTGATGCAGACAAAGAAGAAGAAGAAGAAGAGGATGCCAATGATTTTTTATTTTTTGGTTATTGATCTAATGAATGCAAATTCAAGAATTATTAGGGTCCGTTTGGGTTTTCATTGAATTCGTTAATTGTTCCATTTTATAGTTTGGCGGTGTTTGATTTCATGGAATTAGACCTTTAGATATGAAGTACGTAAAAATCTTTAAAAAAATATCAATGTCAATTTCAACACTTGAATCATGCGCCACGTTAATTTATGAATTGTAAATTGATATTTTTTTTGTTTTTTTTTGTAAAATGTTAAACGAATGTCTGTTGCAACTCTACTGGCATTTGTTTGGTATTTTGTTCTCAAATTTCTGTTTTTAGTATAGTGATATTTACAATTTTTAATTTAAAATATTTTAATGAGAAATGTATTACAATTGTATATTATAGTAAAACGTGATTGTTTACATTTTGATATATTAACAATGAAAATTTAAAAATATTTTAAGGAAGAAGAACTGTAACTCCAAATTAAGTGTTCTGGGTATGGAAATAAATTATATTATCACCTCTCAATTTATATTTTAATTTTGAATTAATCACTAGAATTTTTATTTAGTTATCCATTCAATAAATTGACCCTTGACTTTATTTATAAATGCATTTAGTGCTAAAAATGAATTTTTAATAAATAAATGATATTAATTAAAAGACATGAAAATCAATAAATATTTGAATAAAAAAATGTGATATTTAAATAATCAAATGAAATTAATAAGATTAATTTTAAATAAAAATTTTGAAATAATAATGATTGAAGTCTTGAAAATAAATAATAAATTAAGAATTATTGTGGTGTAATAAATGTGAATTATTGGTGGTTTGGAACAAAAAATGAGTGAGAAATCTTGCACTTATATAGAGAAATGTGGGGGTAAATTGGGAACAAAGAAAAAGAATTTTGAAGGGAAAAAACACAGATAACAAGCTCAACCATATTTCTGGTACGTGAGGCTCAATTCTGTCAATTTTGACAGAAACTATTACTTTTGCACTTAGGCCCAAGACCACAGGAGGGGTAAGTGGTGACGTTTAAACTATAGGGGGTAAAGTGCAATGGGTCAAACCACATGAGATAAAGTGTAATTAACCTTTTAAAAAAATATAAATTTTCAGGGTATTACACTGACAACATGTATAGAAGATAAAGACTCATTAATAGGGACAAATTAGTCCACGAAATACCAATAAGATTAATCGATGCAAAAAAAATTAATTGAGTTCATTTGATAATTTCTACGCTAATTTGAAAACTGGTGATAAGCGCTCCATAAATATTTATTACTATTGTTGCTGCAGAAAATAAAAAAGAACGAGTTTACCGAATTAGCTTGGGTTGAATCGCGGATTAGGTCGCTCTCTTTAAGACGTTTCGCGGCTCTGCCCAAGAAGTGTGCAAGCAGTATATAAGCCCCGTCATCCCTAGGATAAAACAGCCCAGAATTCTTCTCTGTCTAGGACGTTCGTTGTACTGTAGAAGTCCCGAAAACCAAACACCCCCACACACTATTCGCAAAACGAATAAACTACTCAAAAACCAAAATCGAACTGAAGAAATAGCACCGGAACAAATCTGAAAAATTCCGGAAGAACAAAACAGTAGGAACCGAAACTGTTTCAAAACAGTTCAGAACAGAAACAGAACAAATCAGAAACAGAAACAGAACACTGTTTCGGAACAATATCAGAAAAACGAAGAACAATTTCTGTTTCGGAACAATTGCAGAAAAAACGAAGAATAGTTTCTGTTTCGGAACAATTGCAGAAAAACGAAGAACAGTAGTTTCGGAACAAATCTGATGAAGAAGAAACTGGTTTTTGAGAGAATGAACTTCCATTTTTCTGATCTGAAAATCGTCTGCTTATATAGCAAAGTTTCAGATCTAAAACCGTTTAGAATTGGTGGAGAGATTTAGGGGATATGGGAGAGCAAATCGCGGAACGGTTTTTTTACCAAGTTAAAGAAAAAAAAACGTTTTGAAAAGAAAAAAAAAACGTTCTGAATTTAATTTAAATAAAATATAATTATTTAAATAAATTTTGTCCAAATAATTAAGTGCCACCTCACCACACGCGCGACTTGGCTCGGCACGACCGGACGGACGGCGGCGGTGGTGCGCGCGCGCGCGTATTAAACTAGTAAGGATGTAACTCCTCTCCCCTCCACAAAATGTGGGTACCCCTTGGGGCACACCCCAAGTGTCTCACATACCACTAGTTATACACCTCAATTCAACCTCTCCCAACCAATGTGGGATAGAAGGTTTAGAGGGAAAAAACCATTTGACACAAAAATATTTTTTTTCACAAATTCATTTGCTCCAACAATCCCCTACTTGAATTTTTTTAAAAATAATTTTTTCTCGAGCAGTATTAACAATATAAGATTGAGCATAAGCAAAGGTGTCTATCGACTTGAACCTTTACATAGTGAAGATGTTTTATATTATACTAGAGTAACTCGTAGTTTTAAACTCTATCTCTAACAACATCACACGCACAACCTTATCAGGGTGTAGTCTAAAAGCCCGTGCTTTACGGCCATGCACGTATATCCCAGTATAGTGAATGCTCTAGAGAATTTGCCCAAAATTCCATAAGAAGCGGCCACACTTCCACATTCACATAGGTGAGTTTATCAAGAGTACTCCTGTAGCTAGGTACTCCACTCCAAATAGATTATAGATCTCATTAAGAGTTAATAAAAGAAAACTCAACCTTTTATTGCTTCAGGATGTCATACTACAAATAACACATATTTGGAATAGAACTTAAAATTATTATTATAGTATGTTTTTCTTCATATCACTTCATAAGTTGTTATTACCCTTTGAACCTATTTCTTGGGATCTTCAGTCTATAGGTTGGGTTTCCCTCACAAGTGACTCGTCAATCCATGGGCTTGAGTCCCATTCCTTTCGAGGTTTTGTAAACCTTTTCTCGTGCTAATCCTTTCGTCAAAGGATCGGCTAAGTTATCATCAGACCGTGCATGATCCACTCTCATAGCCCCTGTAGAGATATATTCCCTAATAGTGCTGTGCTTACGATGTATTTGTCGCTTTTTCCCGTTATAGTAATGGTTCTGAATTTTTGCAATAGCCACGGTACTATCGCAATGGATCAAGACAGCTGGAATCGGTCTCTCCTATAAAGGGGTATCAGAAAGCAAGCTCCTTAACCACCTTATTTCCTCACTAGCCGAAGCTAGTGCAACTATCTCAGACTCCATAGTAGATTGAGCCAAAATAGTCTGTTTCTTAGACTTCCAAGAAACAGCTCTACTAGCTATACTAAATATATAGCCGCTAGTTGCCTTGGAGTCATCTGAAAGGGTATTCCAATCAGTATCGCTATATCCTTCCAGAACAGCGGGAAACTTCTGATAATGTAAACCAAGGTTCATAGTTCTTTTTAGGTATCTCATGATCCTATCAATAGCATGCCAATGCTCAATATTAGGTCTACTTGTAAACCTGCATAGTAATCCTACAGCATACGCTATGTCTGGCCTAGTGCAGTCAGTGGCATATCGGAGACTACCTATGATGCTCGCATACTCAGTTTGTCTAACACCGTCACCGGTGTTCTTGAACAACTTTACACTAGGGTCATAAGGAGTACATGCTGGTTTACAATCAAAATAATTATATTTCTTTAGAATCTTCTCTATATAATGAGATTGATTCAAAGAAATTCCATGTTTAGACCTAGTTAGTTTAATACCAAGAATTACATTTGCTTCACCAAGATCTTTCATGTCAAAATTTGCACATAACATGGTTTTCACATTATTCACAACATGAATGTTAGAACCAAAAATCAACAAGTCATCCACATAAAGACATATAATAGTGCAAACATCATTTTCAGATTTATAGTAAATGCATTTGTCACTTTTATTAACTTTAAAACCATGTGAAATGACTAGATTATCAAATTTCTCATACCATTGCTTAGGTGCTTGTTTCAAACCATAAAGAGATTTATCTAATTTGCAAACTTTGTATTCTTGACTAGGAATGACAAAACCTTCAGGTTGGTCCATATAAATCTCTTCTTCTAATTCACTATTTAAAAAAACAGTTTTAACATCCATTTGGTGCACAACGAGATCATGAATAGCAGCAAGTGATAAAAGCAAACGAATAGAAGTAATTTTAGAGACAGGTGAGAATGTATCAAAGAAATCTACATTCTCTCTTTGTCTAAACCCTTTGGCTACAAGACGAGCCTTAAATTTTTCAATGGTTCCATCGGGTTTTAATTTCTTCTTTAGAATCCATTTACATCCTATTGTTTTACAACCAGGAGGTAAATCTACTAAATGTCAAGTTCTATTTGACTCGAGAGAGTCCATTTAATCATCTATGGCCTCTTGCCACAAATTGGCATCTATAGAGGAAAATGCCTCTTGGGGGGTGTGTGGATCTTCCTCTAAAATGTATGCAAAGAAATCTGAACCATAATCCTTAGCAGTACGAGTACGTTTACTTTTCCTAGGTTCAAATTCTAATTCATTAGCAGGCTCATTAATTCTAATGATAGGCATATTACTAGATGTCGAGCCCCCACTATTCTTCAATTTAAACGGAAATCTATGTTCATAAAAATCAGCATCATTAGATTTAATAATAACATGATCATGCAAGTCGTAAAATCTATAAGCTTTACTATTCACAGCATAACCAACAAAAACACATTCATATGCTCTACTAGCAAGTTTTCTCCTTTTTGGATCAGGAATCCGAACATATGCCAAACAATCCTAAGTTTTAAAATAAGACAAATTCGGTTTCTTATTTTTGAAAACTTCATACGGTGAAATTTTACTATGCGATTTGGGAACTCTATTAAGCACGTAACAAACAGTCAACAAAATCTCACCCCACTAGTGAGAAGCAGCACCAGAGTTAAGTAAAATAGCAACTACGGATTCAGTAAAAGTTCTATTTTTCCTTTCAGCTTTACCATTCATTTCAGGAGAATATGGTGCAGTTCTTTCATGAATTATCCCATGAGAATTATAAAATTCAATAAACATATCAGAATCATATTCGGTACCTCTATCACTACGCAGCATTTTAATTTTCTTATTGCACTGATTTTCAATCTCAGTCACATACAATTTAAACATATCAAGTTCTTCACTTTTATTTTTCATGAGATAAACATAAATAAAATCAGAACAATCATCTATGAATGTAATAAAATAGCGTTTACCATTCCTAGTCAAGACACCATCAAGTTCACAAATATCAGAATGTATCAAGTCAAGAGATTCAGATTCTCTAATTACTGATTTATGAGGGGTTTTGATAATTTTAGCTTGATTACAAAATTCACATTTTTCAAAATCATTTAAAGACAATTTAGGAATTAGTTCTAAGTTGCTTAAGTTTTTAATGTTACGTTTGTTAATGTGACAAAGTCTAGCATGTCAAATATTAAAAGAACACTACATATAAGCAAAAGAAGAAATTTTATTCGCATCAACATTCAGTTTGAACATTCCATCAGTTGCATAACCCTTCTCAACAAAAACATTATTTTTGGTTAAGGTATACAAATCAGCCCCGATAGTTTGAGTGAACTCCACCTTGTTAAGAAGATAACCCGAAACTAAATTCTTTCTTATCTCTGGGGTATGCAGAACATCCTTAAGAATGACCGCCTTTTCAGAGGTAAACTTCAATTCCACGTCACCAGAACCAGCGGCAATAGTGGAGTGGGAATCACCCAGCAGCACTTTCTTATCTTCACTTTCAGAATAAGTTTTGAACATAGCACGATCAAAGTAGACATGGCGTGAAGCACCCGTGTCTACCCACCACCCTTCGGATCCACCAACTATGTTGATTTCAGAAATCATAGCAATTAGTTGGTCCTCGGTAAGATTCGCCTGCGGAGCAGGATGACGTCTTTACCGGCAGTTCCGAGCCATATGGCCCTCCTTTCCACAGTTGAAGCAAGTAAATTGTTCAGAAGTATTTCTTGAAGGGGGTTTAAACTTATTCTGATTTTGATGTGCATTTCTGTTCTGATTGTTGTGGTAGCGATTCTGATTCTGATTCTTCATATTTTTTCTTTTGGGTTTCAGAATTGCAGATGATGATTTTCTGTGAGCGTTGTTGGACACAACGAGCACTTCATCTTTTTTATCTTATTTTCGGGCTTCCTCCTCAATCCGAAGACGAGTGATCAAACTTTCTAAAGAAAACTCTTTTATTTTGTGCCTGAGAGTATTCTTAAAATCTTTCCAAGAAGGGGGTAATTTGTCAATTAAAACAGCAACTTGAAATTGTTCATCAAGGGACATACCTTCAGCAATTATTTCATGAGCAATTTTTTGAAGTTCATGAGATTGAGCTTCCACAGATTTGTCATCGGTCATTTGATATTTCAGATATCGACTTACAGCATATTTCTTCGTTCCTGCCTCCTCAGTGTCGTATTTCTTTGAAAGAGCATCTCATATTTCCTTAGCAGTTTTGTTAGAACAATAATAATCATATAGGTCATCAGACACACCATTAAGAATAAAATTCTTACAACAAAAATCATTTTCAGCCCATGTCTTATCTTCCTGAATCTGGGCGTCGGTAGGATCTTTCGGTAAAATAGGTTTTTCAGTGGTACAGACATATGCTAGTTTTTCGATAGTTAGAAAAAATAACATCTTCTGTCTCCACCTCACCACACGCGCGATTCGACTCGGCACGGCACGACCGGACGGACGGCGACGGCGACGGCGCGCGCTCGTGTGTTAAACTAGTAGGGATGTAACTCATCTCCCCTCCACAAAATGTGGGTACCTCTTGGGGCACACTCCAAGTGTCTCACATATCACTAGTTATACACCTCAATTCAACCTCTCCCAACCGATATGGAATAGAAGGTTTAGAGGAAAAAAACCATTTGACACAAAAATATTTTTTTTCACAAATTCATTTGCTCCAACACTATCGGCGTCACCACACAATAAGGTGGTGTTTGGTACGTTGGATTATAGCATTCTTGATAATGAGAATTGAATTTAATCCTTGACACCAAACTCAAAAATGAAATAATTATTCAATAGTCATTCCAATGCTGTCTTTTATTTCATGTAGCAATGGTACATAAAATATTCTTATTTATTAATATTTAATCCTGATGAAAAATGGAAAAGGACAACCTCCGCGCCATTATTTTTTGGGTCATGAAGCCCGGCCCGAGAGAGAGAGAGAGAGAGAGATCAAATTCGAAATTCACTTGCACGGAATTCACTCGGTCTGCGCAGAGCCTTCAGTTGACTTTGATCCTATCGATTTCAGAATTTCTCAATCAATCCGCCATTTTCGTTTTCAATCATCCATCTAGTCGGAGCTCTGTTCAATTCAATGGCTGTCGCGGGACCATCCTCTTCCACTTCTAGGTTTAGCTACCATGTGTTCTTGAGCTTCCTACGCGAAGACATCGGCCTGACATTCGCCGATCACCTCCACGCAGCTCTTCGCGGCGCCGGAATTCACGCGGTCAGAGACGAAGGCGACGTCGAGAGAGGTGAAAACGTGGAGTCCGGTCTGCAGAGGGCGATCCAGGAGTCGAAGATTTCGATCATCGTCTTCTCCAGGAACCACGCCGGCTCTAGCCGGTGCCTCGACGAATTAGTGAAGATCGTCGGTCGCCGGAAGACGTCCGGACACAGGGTACTCCCGGTGTTTTTCCACGTCGACCCTTCCGACGTCAGGAAACAGACGGGGACTGTTGCGGAGGGATTGACGAGGGTTGAAGAAGAGGAACTCCCGGCGGAGGCGACGGCGGAGAGGAGAAAGGAATGGGAAGAGAAGTTGGGTGGCTGGAAGGCGGCGCTCCGGGAGGTTGCCGATTTGGCCGGAATGGTATTGGAAAATCAAGCAGATGGGTACGCATTTTGTTTACTTCCATTCAATCATATCTCTTAAATTGAAATCAATTCAAGCATGCATTGTAGGCCATATGTTTGATGAAATGTCTAAACCAAATTCTAAATATTATTTTTTTAAAAATAAAATAAATTATTTTCATCAAATATAGAGAATTTGATATATTTTTTATATATTTTTAAATTTAGTTGTTACTAATTTTCTAATTTTTATTTTATTTTCTTATAGATTATAAAATTTGATTCCTTGTCTTTACTAAAATTTCATAAAAATTAATATTATAACCAGAAGTGTTTCTTTAATTATGTTCTCATGAATTGTGAAATAAGTTTACAACAACACACTTCAAAATTTATGTTCTGCTATCATTCCAAAAATATTTTCGGCACCCCTTATTATTTTAGAAACTCAACAACGACAATTCAAAATTCTGACAAATGAATGATATCTAATGTTTTATATTTTTACCTATTTATAATTTTTTATTTACATAGGATGATAATTTTATCACATTTAAATAAAAAGATAAATTTTTGAAATGAATAAAAAAAAATTATAAATATATTACTTAATAAACTTTTTATTTTTTTAATTTTATTTTTTACATTTTCTATACTCTTTGTTTTCTCATGTAAATGTTGATAGAATTAATAAAAAAAATATTTTTCTTTTCATACATGTAATTTCATATACAAAACGAGCTATAAATGAACAAACATATGAAAAATAACAATTACATGATCGACAAGTTCACTATTTTTTAACCTGAATGAAACTATTACTAAATAAAATCTTATATTAAGATTTCACCAATATGTAACTAAATGAAGTAGATTTTATATAATCTCTAAACTAAACTTCATGAATCAACAATATTTAATACTTTCAAAATATTAATATATCACCAATATGTAACTAATATGTAACTAAATGAAGTAGATTTTATATAATCTCTAAACCAAACTTCATGAATCAACAATATTTAATACTTTCAAAATACAAAAATACACAGCAAGTACTTTTTTAAAACTAAAAAAAAATGTAGCATTCGTCATTTGATCCCAAAAGTTATAAAAATAAAATAAATAATAATGAAATAAAAATATATTACATAAATAAAATTTAAAAATAAAAATCAAATTTTCAAAATGTTAATTTTTTAAAAGGGTTTTAATAGTAATTCTTTTGTTAAATAATTTTTGTTGGTGCATAAAACTGGTACACATTTCGAGTATGGTCCAGTCGGATGACAGGTGGGTCCTCTTGCTGAGGTGGAGTCGTCGGTTGAAAAGTTCTCACATGAGCTGTGCTGGGTCCTGGGAGGACTAACCTACTATGTCCAAAGTCTTTCTCCTCAGGAAGTGTACCTGTAGAAGGCCCAAACCGAGGTTTGTCCCGGTGAAGCCCCTCTGGCGTGGTAATCAGTGCTCAGAGAGAAAAGGTACAGAATATAGCAAGTAAACAATTAAACTCGCACGTAATGTAAAACATTAAAGCGTACCTCGAGCTTACATAGCCCTCGATATATATAGGCGTTGGAGATGATTAGTCGGATCTAAACACGGTTAAGTAGTCGAAACCATGTGTTTAGCCGATAATCCGAGGCGTTTAGGAAATAATCGTTGGGCTTGGGCTTTTGGGCCCATTTGGTGAAGCCCGCGGACCTTTGTCAGGCCTGCGATGGTAAGACGGTGGAGGAGAGCGGAGATCTGTGGAGTTCTGGATCGAGGTGAACGGCTAAGTCCCTGAAACTGACTACCCAGGGCACGGCGCAGAGCTCAGAGCGACACGTCCCAGCAGGTCTCCTCGCTCCTCCTTGGATGCAAATGAGGTTCTAGGGAGGAGCTGTGGTCGATGTATGCTCCAGTGTGGCGTTTGTGGATTTTGGAATGCGTCCCTGTCACTACAACGACGGACATGTGGCTGAGTCCTAAGTACTGACTCGGAGAAGCCCAAAAATACCCTCATCAGTAGCCCTTCCAGCCCTGTGCAACGAGGGAAGCGAGACGGTCAGGGATATCAATTCCTGGTTTAAACGAGCATCCTAGAGACTTCGTAGCGCAAGAAACACCTCTGATTGATATTTTTTCAGGAGTTAATTTTTTCTTAAGGAGTTTATTCGAAATAGGCCTCCATACGGTCGGGGTCCGGGGTCAGGTAGCACGGCAAGGCGGTCCCGAATTTTTTAGATTTTGCGGCGACGATTTTTCAAGAATGAACATTTTTAGAGGAGCTAATTTGAAATACGCTCCCCTACGGCTGGGGTCCGGGGTCAGGTAGCACGGCAGGACGACCCCGAATTTTTTCGACTTCACGGCGATAATTTTCCAGGAGTTTAACTTCTTTAGAGGAGCTAATTTGAAATACATTCCCATATCACCGGGATCCGGGGTCAAGTAGCACGGCAGGGCGACCCCGAATTTTTTAAATTTCACGGCGACGATTTTTCAAGAGTTGAACTTTTTTAGAGGAGCTAAAATGAAATACACTCCCATACTGCCAGGGTTCGGGGTCAGGTAGCACGGTAGGACGGTCCCGAATTTTTTCGAATTTCAGGGCAACACACGTTCACCGTAAACAAGCCCTGAGCATGGACCGGCGTTCAGCGCGGAAAAACTAAAAGTGAACCACAGGTTGGCGGGCACACGGCGAGTGGCCGGGAGCTCGCCGACTGCCGCCGTGCACTGGGCGACGGCCCAACCAGGCTGACCAGCGCCCACTTATGCTGGGCGCTGGTAACCCCAGCCCCCAAAGTGGGCGCTGAGCTGTCCCCAGCGCCCAACTGGGCGTTGGTCAGACCAGCGCCCATTTTGGGCGCTGGTATCACCATAACCCATGCACTGGTGAATTTTTTGAGGAGAGAATTTGGGATAAACTCTCATCTGCGCCCAGCCAGCTTAAGGCAGCACGGCAGAATAGGGGGAGCCGGATTAGACGACGCCGGCTCAGGGAGATATGGTGAAATCTCTAGACGACACTCTTGGACGACGTTTTTGGATAAGGTTGTCACTGGACCCTACCGGCTAGGAGTAGCACGGTAGGGCGGTGTCCGTCGCTACCCGAACCATGCCGGCTAGCAGTAGCGCGATAGGGTGGTACCCGTCAAACTTGATGGTTCTGGATATGGGACACCTAGGCCGATGCCCCAGACGGTGTCACGCACACTGCGCCGAGCAGAGGGATGCCGAGGAGGAGAGTGCTGACGAGGGGGCTGAGGAGGGCGAGATAGACGCCACTTCCCCTCGCACGAACGTCCCTCACAACGAGGGTAGAGAGGACTAAGCTCGGACCATCGCCTTTTCAGGACTTAGGATTTTGTAGACTCCTTTTCGCTTATTCCTATTTTTCTGCGCGCGAGCATGTAAGCTTTTAAGCAGCATTACCAGGGTACTTCAAAGTTTATTCCTTTCTCTCAATGTTTTCGCCAAGTCATTCTTTGCCTAGCACAGTTTTTAGAGTTGTAAAATTTTGAAAAGTTCACAAAAACTTCAAGAACTTCTCGTCTCTGTCCAATACCATAGTCCACTAGCCTCCCCAGTTCGGGACACGAGCTAGTTGCAAGGAAATCGTGTCGTGAACTTAGGAATAGGGTTTCCCAGGGTAGCTGATCCTCTTGGTCCACAAGAGCGCAACACGGTGGTTGGACCCCTGTGGCCAGTCATTGGGGAGTTCTCCGTAGTCAGGCTCATTCAAGAACCCTTTCAGGTTATCTTCATTTAGTCCATGCAGGAGCACCTTCCCTTTTAGAACGCCGAACTCATAGTCGACTGGTAGGGAGAAGTACTTGGTTGCAGGCCCTCAGACCCAATCAATGCCCCGCCCTTGGTGGATGACCTAAGTCTGTCCCCGGGTATGGACTATTGACTTTCGGAGAGGGTTTGGTTGTGACCCTCGACGCTGAGCGCCGGGATGAGACTTGTGGAGAGTTACTCGTGATGCCGAGAGTTGGGATGTTGATTTGGAGTATTATCCGCGACTCAAGAGGTCGGAGTACCACTGAGGAGAATCATTCGCGACACCGAGAGTTGGGACACAACTTAGGGGGTCGAAATGCAGTCATGGAGAATCACTCGCGACGCCGGAGCCAGGATGTGACTCAGGGGGTCGGAATGTAACCATGGAAAATCACTCACAACGCCGAGAGCCGGGATGCAGATCTGGAGAATTATCCATGACTCAGGCGGTCGGAGCGCCGTTGCTGGAGATAGGCTGGAAGGCTCTCGTCTCCATCTCTAGTAGGATAGAAGGCTACTCGTCTCCGCCTTTGAGTTGCATGCTCACAGTTGGCCATTGCTCGAACGCCCTGGGAAGCTGAGCCCAAGGGTAGCCATGGTCAGTCCCTAGCACCATGTCTTCGTGGAGAACGGGGTCTTGACGTGGTCGGGGGGGCTCTCCAGTCCGGTAGCCCCAATATGGCAAGGTGGAGGGCGGCCCTCGGGCACAGGCCCATTTGAAGATTCCACACGAGCATTGTGATCTTGGGGTCACTCATCGGGCCCTGCAGTCTAGAGAGACGGTTCCCCATGGACGGGGGTTAGCAATAGGCACGCGAGGAGGAGTTGTACATTCGACTTGAACTCTTGCATTTAGCGTTCAAGGAGATCAACCCGAGATGCCTCTATAGCTCTTGAAGTCTGTCTCACAACCCCAGGTGGCAGATTTTACGGTCTTGCCTGACCATGGGGGGCAGTTATCCTTGTTAGTGGGAGCTAGGGGGTATGCGCTTGGATTGTTCGACATGTCTTCTCGTTCTTTTGTTTTGTGTCTATCTAACTGGACCTTGTGATTACTCAAGCTCAACTGAGTAGAGAGCAATGATCAGGGGAAGGTTTTTTGCTCGGTTTCCACAGACGGCGCCAAACTGTTGGTGCATAAAATTGGTATACACTTCGAGTATGGTTCAGTCGGATGACAGGTGGGTCCTCTTGCTGAGGTGGAGTCGTCGATTAAAAAGTCCTCACGTGAGCTGTGCTGGGTCCTGGGAGGACTGACCTCCTATGTCCAGAGTCCTGCTCCTCAGAAAGTGTACCTGCAGAAGGCTCAAACCGAGGTTTGTCCCGGTGAAGCCCCTCCGGCGTGGTAATCAATGCTCAGAGAGAAAAGGTACAGAATATAGTAAGTAAACAATTGAACTCGCACGTAATGTAAAGTATTAAAGCGTACCTCGGGCTTACATAGCCCCCGATATATATAGGCGTTGGAGATGATTCGTCGGGTTTAAACACGGTTAAGTAGTTGAAACCCTGTGTTTAGCCGATAATCCGAGGCGTTTAGGAGATAATCGTTGGGCTTGGGTTTTTGGGCCCATTTGGCGAAGCCCGCGGGCCTTTGTTAGGCCTGTGGCGGTAAGACGGTGTAGGAGAGCGGAGATCCGTAGAGTCTTGGAGAAGAAACAAGGTGAAAAGGGAAACCGGTCGAGGTGAACGGCTAAGTCCCTGAAATTGACTACCCAGGGCACGGCATAGAGCTCAGAGCGACATGTCCCAGCAGGGCTCCTCGCTCCTCCTTGGATGCAAATGAAGTTCCAGGGAGGAGCCGTGGTCGGCGTATGCTCCAGTGTGGCGTTTGTGGATTTCAAAATGCGTCCCTATCATTACAACGACGGACACGTGGCTGGGTCCTAAGTGCTGACTCGGAGAAGCCAAAAAATACCCTCATCAATTTTAATTTTAAAAAGTATAATACTAGAAAAAATAAACAATTTTATATTTAATATGAAAGAAAGAAAATATCATTCTAAAATTTTCAAACGAGTGTCATTCAAACTTAACCCGCCTTAATTTACTAAGGTCGTGTTTGTTTGAAAAAAAAAAAATAGAAACACAAACATCCCTTTAATTTACTCAATTCCAAAAATCTAAGAATGGGTTGGGATAGGATGGAATGAGAACACTAAGGTGGCGTTTGGTAACCGTCTCTGTTCCCATCCCAGCGGTGGGATAGGATGAGAATTATGTTTTCTTCTTGGGAGTAGAATCGCATTTGGTAACGATAATTTTTTTTTTCTTCTTTTTATTTTGGGAACAGAATCGCGTTTGGTAACGATTTTATTCTAAAACCATTTTATTTTTTTTATATTTTATTTTTTTTGTTTTTGCCGGACGATGACCGGCGGGTGGGTGACGGTGGCTGGCAGGTGGCGCCGAAAGTTGTCGGATGGTGGTCGGCGGTGGCTAGACGTGATCGGCGATGGTTGCCGGAGATGGCTGGCGACTGGCGGTGGTCGGACGGCGGATGAACAGTGACAGTGGTTTTGGGAATGGGACAGGAATAATGAGAAACAACTATTTTTTATTTATCATTTTTTAAGAAAAAAGTGGGCACAATTCTCAAATGGGAATGAAATGGGAACGGGAATAAAAATTACCAAACGCTATTTCCAAACAAAAATCTGGGAATGGGATGAGAATTTCTGAAATGGAAACGGTTACCAAATTCGGCCACCAGACGGGGCCGCACCTACCATGTTTTTTTGGGAACAAACTCCACTTTAGTTTAATTTAGGGGGGGTTGTTTGTTTAGTGGTTTTGTCCAAGTTTTTTTCGAGAACAAAAGAGCAAAAGAACATCTCATAAAGAAAGTGTTTCCTTTTCTTAATTTATATTCTTACTCCCAGAATTTTGAGATTAATGTGTAGAAATGTGTTTGGTAAAAAAAAAAAAGTTTTCAAATATTCATGAAGTTCTGGGAGTATAAATTTCTTAAGAATTTGAGAAACCAAAAAAAATAAAAAATTAATTTTTATTCATTATCACAAAATTATTCCCAATCTATTTCGTAAAGTTAAATGTTGGGAACCTACGCCAACAACCATCAAAGCCGGTCACCATCACTCACTCTGGCCACTAGCACACCAATCCACAGTCATCATTAAAGATGACAACGGTTCGGTTTTAGTTCAGTTTCACTAGAAACCAAAACAAAACCGTTAGATATATACCCAAATTAAAACCGTCAATATTTTAGAAAACGATTTTAAAACCGAACCGTTTAATTCTATATAAAACCAAAATTGCAAAACCATTAAATTTTTTAATTTTACATAAAACCAAAATCAAAATCGAAACCATCAACCATTTTTTTTTTTATTTTTTATATACAAATAAAAATATAACTAAAATACCAAAACAAATTATGAAGATTCTAAAATTAATCTAATTAACCCCATAAAACACACACACATATATACTAGGGACTAAAAAGGTAAATAAATAATTAAAAAAAAGATAATATATATAATTAAAATATCAATTACGCAGTACGGTTATATGATTTGATTTTTCAGTTAGTATCACAAAACCAAAATCAAAACTAAAACCGCTTCGATTTTCAACTCTAAACTAAAATTGTAATTAAAATCATTTAATTAGTTTTTAAACCGAACCGTTCAATATGATTTAATTATCTATCAGTCCGAGTTGAATTGTCATCCCTAATCACCATCGCACACTTTCATCTCTCTCCTATGAAACATATTTCACATCCTATTTTAAAAACAGTCAATCAAACCCATCTAAGTATTTTTTGTTTCTGTTCCCAGAAAATTTCAGAATGAAAAGAAGAAATGTAGGAGCATATTTTTTGTTTCTGTTCCCAGAAAATTTCAGAATGAAAAGAAGAAATGTAGGAGCACAGCAAATTCTTTTTTTAGTTCTCATATTTCTCGTTTTCTGTTCCAAGTTTTGTTTCTCTCTCAAACCCAAGTTTGCAGGCACGAGGCGAGGTTCATCGGAGAAATCGTCGGCGAAATCAAGAGGAAACTGAAGCGAACAGTCTTACATGTTACTCCATATCCAGTAGGCATTGAATATCGAGTCAAAGACATCGATTCGTGGCTGAAGGATCGATCGGAAACTCTCTCCGTTGCCGTGATTTCAGGGATGGGCGGGATCGGAAAAACGACGGTCGCCAAAGTTGCTTATAACCTAAACTTCGAAGACTTCGAAGGCAGCAGTTTTCTCGCCAACATCAGAGAAACCTCAGAACAACCTGACGGTTTGATCCGTCTCCAGAAACAGCTCCTCTCCGATATTCTAATTGGCCGGAACGAGAAAATTTATAACGCCGACGAAGGAGTTGTCAAGATCCAGGATTCGTTGTGCTGTAAGAGAATACTTCTTGTTCTCGACGACGTGGATCATCTGGATCAGCTCAATTCGGTTATCGGAACCCTAGATTGGTTTCTTCCGGGGAGTAAAATTCTGATAACGACTCGACACGAGCAATTGCTGAAGCCTCACGAGATCGATCAGAACTTCAAGATTAACGAATTGAACGACGATGAATCGCTCCGGCTCTTCAGTTGGCACGCCTTCGGCCAAGAGAATCCGACGGAAGCTTTCATGGAGAAATCAAAAGGCGTGATCCGCCATTGCTCCGGAGTTCCGCTAGCTCTTAGGGTTCTGGCTTCTTCTCTGTCGGGCCGGGGAACGGAGGTTTGGGGAGAAGCGTTGGAGAAACTGGAAGCGATTCTCCATGACAAGATTCAGAACACGCTCGAAGTGAGCTACAAGTCTCTGCAAGACGATCACGACAGGAATCTGTTCCTGTATATCGCGTCTTCCTGTATCGGGAAGGACAGAGACGAAGTGGTGAAAACCCTAGAAGAAGGGGATTTCTTCTTTCCGACGGTCGGAATTCAGAACCTCGTCGATGCGGGTTTGATCGCCGTCGACGGCGAGAATAAGCTGGTGATGCATCAACTGGTTCAGGACATGGGGAGGGGAATTATGAGCAAGGAATCCGGCGATCAGAGCACGTATCGACATCATGCGGAGGCCGGAGAGAGAAATGTAAGGCCGCGTTTGGGTAATGAGGTATTTGAATACGTGAATTTGATAAACTTGATTTATATATTTATTTTTTAACACTTTGTACGCCGAAGTTTTAAGAAATCCCACTTTGGTCCCTATCTTGTCAATTTAAACATATTAAACCCTAAAGTTTCCATAATGTCATTTCAGTCCAAATCACTAATTTGAACTTAAATGATATGGTTTAATGTGTAATTGAAAGAATAGGGACCAAAATCGGATTTCCCTGAAACTTCAGGGGGTATAAAATAAATTAATTTCTCTTTTCTATTTAATTTAAATTTTAATATTTGAGGGTAATAAAAGAGAAAAATTAACATTTTCTCTCGCTAATTCTCTCTCTCTTTCTACTTTTTTTTTTTTTTCCTTTAAGAGTGCGTTTCGCTAAGATATTCGGAGAAAGATTTTTATTTAAAAAATAAGTTTTTTACAAAATCCCTTTTCTAAACTCATTTCATTTAAAAATGAGACAGGTAAATTTTTCTTAAGAAAAATCCTTAAGGCCGTGTTTGGTTGCATGGAATCGAACCCCAAAAATTGGAATTAGAAATGAACGCATATAAAAAATCTAAAAAAAACTACATGGATTCATTTCCAATTCCATCCCATGATTTGGAAAATATATTTGTAAAATTTTGCAAAAAAAATTATTTAAGATTGCATTTAGGTGAGATATTTGGAGAAACAATTTGTTTTAAAAAATACGTTTTTTTTACAAATTCCTTTTTTGAACTTATTTCATTCTTCAAACATCTCACCCAAACCCAAATTTTTATGGATCTCTATTATAAATCATTTTTTTCTTTTTCAAATACCTCAATCAAAACACATTCCTATTTCACATTTCCTTGAGTTAATTATTAACAATTTGATTTCATATGATCAGAGTGAAATAACAGTTGAAGAATCCGCGTCAAGTGCGAATATAATGGTGAATGGTAAATCTTCGAGGATAAAACCGAGTTCTGGAAGAGCCAAACGACAACATTCCCATGATAATTCGGATGAATTGAGGTTGGCTTATCTGAACAATTCGTTGAAACGCCGGATTCTTAGCTTCTTTCCCTGCTTCAAATGACTTTTGCCTTCACATACTAAATAACAAGTTCAGAATAACACAAGGTACAGCCTTTTCGCCCCCTTTTTTCCCCATTTTTTTTTCCGTTTCTTGATGTTCAATAATAATTTACTTTCTTTCTTTACTTTGGTTTTCAAGCACCATTTATTTGTTCTGGAGTAGAAAAAATCGATTTCGAAAACGGTTTCTGAATATTTTTTAAAATTGTGAAAAATTGATTAGGTTGATTTTGAAAAGTTGCAAAAAAGAGGACATTTACTAACGATGTATTAAAAGAATTAAAAGTAAAAATGATGTGATCGATTTAAATATGAAAGAGAGGATTTTAAGAAAAATAAAAATGAAAGAATACAGAAAAAGATTAAAATTGAATTTGTAAAATAATAAACATGTAATACTAAATAGGTGTTGTGAAAGAGTGAGTATTGTAAAAATCTTTTTAAAAGTGTTTTTGAATTGTGATGCTAAAATAGAAATAGTTTTATTTTGTGTTTTTGAAAACAAAACAAAAAATAAAAAATAAAAAACTGGAACAAACTATATAAATATAGGCATGGCATTCGATTATTGTTTTTGTTCTCAGATTTTTAAAACATATGTATGAGATGGGATCATAACATAAGCATATTTTTTTTTTTTATTTTATGTTTCTGTTCCAAGTTTTCCGAGAACAGACACAAATTGGTTTTGCCAAATGTTCATGTTTGTTTTTACAAACCCTAGTGTTGATTTTTTCAGGCCATGTTTGGAATCTGGTACAATTTGTGTAATAAAAGCTAGTTTCAAATTCGAAGAATTGACTATTTTTCCCTCAGTGCAACCTGGCAACTCTCGAGGGTTTGTTGACATAGAAGTATTGTTAGGTATGGTGTCAAGAAGTCAATCCCAATTGGCGAGTCTTACAAGTTTGTCTCAAGACCCAACAACCTATATTATGGACAACCTTGACGAATCAGTGTTGTGTTGTGTATAGTTTACTTTCTTATACACTATCCGAGCGATGTAATTTTTTGTTCTTTTGCTTTATTTTTTGTGTATCTATTTTTATTTTGAATATTCATTTAGCACATTACTAGGAGATATCAAACGACGGTTTAGAATTGATTTTTAAATTGTACATTACTGTTTTCAATCTAAATGAGTCATCGGAGGTAGTTTGACAACCGATGGACGCTATTATATTGTGCCTTAGCTCTGAAAGTGCAATCTGAAAATTGTTAGGTTTTTTTTTTGTGAAATAATTCACTTTTTTTTTTTTTTTTTTTTTTATCGTTCATGTTTTTTTTCTCCTTCTCTTTTTCATTTTTGAAATAAAGGTTTAGTACTTCAATTAATATCAAGTTAAATATTACAAAAATGAAAATGAACCAATATATATATATATATATATATATATATGTGGAGTCTCGGAAAATACTATTTTCCTAAAAAAATTTGGCTAATGATAATTAATTTTTAGTTCTTCTGCATATTTCATAAAAAGGTCCTCAGAATGTCGTCCTTAATATTATACTAATTTTAGATCCGCACAACGTGCGAATTTTTAAAAATGAAACTAAAAATTATATTAATAGTATTTAAATTTTGATTGTTAACATTCAAAGTGTTGTTTCTTTTAATTTTATGCTTAATGATATTTTTTTTAAAAAGAAATAATAAATTTAAGGGAAAAAAAAGAACAACTTTAGATCACTCTCATTTGTTTTTACACCTAAAGATAAAGTAACAAAAAGCTAAAAAAATTTAAGTATTAAGTTCCAAGAGCATATATATAATTTTTAATTTTTAATGTGTGCTTGAATAACAATTTTTTTTTTAATTTTTTTTTAAGGTTAGTTTTTAAATAATATAATAGCTCCCAATTTATGGTGGTTAGTAAATATTATTATTAAAATTTTCATTAATGATTATCAATATAAAAAAATCACAATAAAAGAAGAAAAAAGAAAAAATACAATATTTTTTTTTTACCAATTTTATATGCCATATTTATTAAAAATAAATAAACATTTTGAATTGAAAGAATATTAATGAACTACTTGGATAATTATTACAACGAATACAATTAATATAAGGATTAATTTTGACCCTTGATTTTGGTAAGAGTAGGGAGATGAGAGAAATTGACAAATCTTAATTGTGGTTGTCTTGAAACTTTTCTCTTCCACTTTTAATATTATAATAAGATATTATATATTATGTACTAAAAGTGGAAGTCAAAACTAAGAATGAACCACAGTTCCAAAATAAGACATCTCTTCAATCTCTTTATTCATATCAAATCAATTGTCAAGATTTTATTTCACGCTATTAATATTTTGACCTTAGATTTTCTAAGAACTAATCAATCTTAATTTTTTAAAAATATACATTTTCACCTTTTTACTTTTAGAAAAAATCAATTACAATTTTTAAAATTTCGTATACTCCTCTAATTTATATAAATTTTAAGTTAACCTCTAAAAAAAATGATCTTTTAAAAAATATTCTATGTTATTAGTTATATGTATATCAAGAATTAAAATTACAACAT
Organism: Eucommia ulmoides; assembly: GCA_016647705.1. Classification (NCBI taxonomy): domain Eukaryota; kingdom Viridiplantae; phylum Streptophyta; class Magnoliopsida; order Garryales; family Eucommiaceae; genus Eucommia; species Eucommia ulmoides. The sequence continues at coordinate 6,241,355 of CM028341.1, forward strand.
AAAATATTCAAATTAAAAATATATATTAATATATATTTTTTCTAGACTCTCATATTATTAGGGGTGGTCATGGGCCAGGCTCGGGCCTAGCTAAGATTAGGATATTATAAAAAATTGTTAGGCCTGAGTCCTACCCGGCCCTATAAAAAAAACCTAAACCCAAAGCCCGGTCCTATAAAAAAACCTAGGGCCCCCGGTCCTAATTTTTTTTTTAATTAAAAAAAAATAAAAAAAATTACAATACCATACCCACAAGAAATATTAAAATTAGGGTTGTCTTATGTGTATAATGTGTGTGTGTGTGTATATATATATATTAATTATTCTTCGACAGGGTCTAAAATTTTTTGGCCTTGTCCAAACCCGGCCTATAGGCTCAAAACCTAAGTCCAAGTTCTAAAAAAATAGTATCGGGCAGTTCAAATAGTCGACGTTTACTGGTATATGTTAGCGAATCCTTGATAATGAGAATCGAATTTAATCCTCAATATCAAACCCAAGAATGGAATAATTATTCTAATGGTCATTTCAATTCAGTCTCGAATTTCATATGTAGCAATGGTACATAAAATATTCTTATTTATTAATATTTAATCCTGATGAATAATGGAAAGAGACAACCTCCGCGCCATTATTTTTTGGGTCATGAAGCCCGGCCCGACAGAGAGAGAGATCAAATTCGAAATTCACTTGGTCTGCGCGGAGCCTTCAGTTGACTTTGATCCTATCGATTTCAGAATTTCTCAATCAATCCGCCATTTTCGTTTTCAATCATCCATCAAGTCGGAGCTCTGTTCAATTCAATGGCTGTCGCGGGACCATCCTCTTCCACTTCTAGGTGTAGCTACCATGTGCTCTTGAGCTTCCTACACGAAGACATCGGCCTGACATTCGCCGATCACCTCCACGCGGCTCTTCGCGGCGCCGGAATTCACGCGTTCAGAGACGAAGGCGACGTCGAGAGAGATGAAAACGTGGAGTCCGGTCTGCAGAGGGCGATCCAGGAGTCGAAGATTTCGATCATCGTCTTCTCCAGGAACCACGCCGGCTCTAGCCGGTGCCTCGACGAATTAGTGAAGATCGTCGGTCGCCGGAAGACGTCCGGACACAGGGTACTCCCGGTGTTTTTCCACGTTGACCCTTCCGACGTCAGGAAACAGACGGGGACTGTTGCGGAGGGGTTGACGAGGGTTGAAGAAGAGGAACTCCCGGCGGAGAGGAGAAAGGAATGGGAAGAGAAGTTGGGTGGCTGGAAGGCGGCGCTCCGGGAGGTCGCCGATTTGGCCGGAATGGTATTGGAAAATCAAGCAGATGGGTACGCATTTTGTTTACTTCCATTCAATCATCTCTTAAATTGAAATCAATTCAAGCATGCATTGTAGGCCATATGTTTGATGAAATGTCTCACAACCAAATTCTAAATATATTTTTTTTTAAAATAAAATAAATTATTTTCATCAAATATAGAGAATTTGATATATTTTTTTAAATTTAGTTGTAATTAATTTTATAATTTTTATTTTATTTTCTTATAGATTATAAAATTTGATTCCTTGTCTTTACTAAAATTTAATAAAAATTAATATTATGACCAGAAGTGTTTCTTTAATTATGTTCTCATGAATTGTGAAATAATTTTACAACAACACACTTCAAAATTTATGTTCTGCTATCATTTCAAAAATATTTTCGGCACCCCTTGTTATTTTAGAAACTCAACAACGACAATTCAAAATTCTGACAAATGAATGATATCTAATGTTTTATATTTTTACCTATTTATAATTTTTTATTTACATAGGATGATAATTTTATCACATTTAAATAAAAAGATAAATTTTTGAAATGAATAAAAAAAAATTATAAATATATTACTTAATAAACTTTTTATTTTATTTTTTTATTTTTTTTTCATTTTCTATACTCTTTGTTTTCTCATGTAAATGTTGATAGAATTAATAAAAAAAAATATTTTCCTTTTCATACATGTAATTTCATATACAAAACGAGCTATAAATGAACAAACATATGAAAAATAACAATTACATGATCGACAGGTTCACTGTTTTTTAATCTGAATAAAACTATTACTAAATAAAATCTTATATTAAGATTTCACCAATATGTAACTAAATGAAATAGATTTGATATAATCTCTAAACTAAACTTCATGAATCAACAATATTTAATACTTTCAAAATACAAAAATACAGCAAGTACTTTTTTAAAACTAAAAAAAATGTAACAATCGTCATTTGATCCCAAAAGTTATAAAAATAAAATAAATAATAATGAAATAAAAATATATTAAATAAATAAAATTTAAAAATAAAAATCAAATTTTCATAATGTTAATTTTTTAAAAGGGTTTTAATAGTAATTCTTTTGTTAAATAATTTTTGTTGGTGCATAAAAATGGTACACACCTCGAGTATGGTCCAGTTGGATGACATGTGGGTCCTCTTGCTGAGGTGAAGTCGTCGGTTGAAAAGTTCTCGCGTGAGCTGTGCTGGATTCTGGGAGGACTGACCTGCTATGTCCAGAGTCTTGCTCTTCAGGAAGTGTACATGTAGAAGGGGCTCAAACCGGGGTTTGTCCCGATGAAGCCCCTCCGGCGTAGTAATCAGTGATCGGAAAGAAAAGGTACAGAATATAGCAAGTAAACAATTGAACTCGCACGTAATGTAAAACATTAAAGCGTACCTCGAGCTTACATAGCCCCCGATATATATAGGCATTGGAGATGATTAGTCGGGTCTAAACACGGTTAAGTAGTCGAAACCCTGTGTTTAGCCGATAATCCGAGGCGTTTAGGAGATAATCGTTGGGCTTGGACTTTTGGGCCCATTTGGCGATGCCCGCGGGCTTTTGTTAGGCCTGCGGCGGTAAAACGGTGGAGGAGAGCGGAGATCCGTGGAGTCCTGGATCGAGGTGAACGGCTAAGTCCCTCAAACTGACTACCCAGGGCACGACGCAGAGCTTAGAGTGACACGTCCCAGCAAGGCTCCTCGCTCCTCCTTGGATGCAAATGAGGTTCCAGGGAGGAGCCGTGGTCGGCGTATGCTTCAGTGTGGCATCTGTGGATTTCGAAATGCGTCACTGTCACTACAACGACGGACACGTGGCTGGATCTCAAGTGCTAACTTGGAGAAACCCAAAAATACCCTCATCAGTAGCCCCCCTAGCCCTGTGCAACGAGGGAAGCGAGACGGTCAGGGATATCAATTCCTGGTTTAAACGGGCATCCTAGAGACTTCGTAGAGCAAGAAATACCTCTGATTGATATTTTTTCAGGAGTTAATTTTTTCTTAAGGAGCTTATTCGAAATAGGCCTCTATACGGTCGGGGTCTGGGGTTAGCTAGCACGGCAGGACGGTCCCGAATTTTTTAGATTTCGCGGCGACGATTTTTCAAGAGTGAACATTTTTAGAGGAGCTAATTTGAAATACGCTCCCCTATGGCTAGGGTCCGGGGTCAGGTAGCACAGCAGGGCGATCCCGAATTTTTTCGACTTCACAGCGATAATTTTCCAGGAGTTTAACTTCTTTAGAAGAGCTAATTTGAAATACGCTCCCATCTCGCCGGGGTCTGAGGTCAGGTAGCACGGCAGGGCGACCCTGAATTTTTTAGATTTCACGGCGACGATTTTTCAAGAGTTGAATTTTTTTAGAGGAGTTAAAATGAAATACACTCCCATACCGCCGGGGTCAGGTAGCACGGCAGGACGGTCCCGAATTTTTTCGAATTTCAGAGCAACACACGTTCACCGTGAACAAGCCCTGAGCATGGACCGACGTTCAGCGCGGAAAAACTAAAAGTGAACCATAGGGTGGCGGGCACACGACGAGTGGCCGGGAGCTCGCCGACCGCCGCCGTGCACTGGGCGACAGCCCAACTGGGCTGACTAGCGCCCAAGCCCCCAAAGTAGGCGCTGAGCTGTCCCCAACGCCCATTTTGGGCGTTGGGGGACAGCGTTGGGCGCTGGTTGGTATCACCAGCACCTAAGCACTGGTGACACCAGTGCCTTGGGGACTGCGCCCCCAAAGTGGGGCACAGCCCCAAGGGGGCAAGCCCTTAGCTTGCCCCCTTCCACTTTTTTTTTTATTATTTATTATTTTTTTTATTTATTTTATATATATATATATATATATATATATATATATATATTTACTTATGAATTTTTTGAAGGGAGAATTTGGGATAGACTTCCATCTGCGCCCAGTCGGCTTAAGGCAGCACGGCAGAATAGGGGGAGCCGGATTAGACGACGCCGGCTCAGGGAGATGTGGTGAAATCTCTAGGCGACACTCCTAGACAACGTTCTTGGATAAGATCGTCACTAGACCATACCGGCTAGGAGTAGCACGGTAGGGCGGTGTCCGTCGCTATCCGGACCATGTCGGCTAACAGTAGCGTGACAGGGTGGTACTCGTCAAACTTGGTGGTTCTGGATATGGGACACCTAGCCGATGCCCCAGACGGTGCCACGCACACGGCGCCGAGCAGAGGGATGCCGAGGAAGAGAGTGCTGACGAGGCGGCTGACGAGGGCGAGATAGACGCCACTTCCCCTCGCACGAACGCCCCTCACAACGAGGGTAGAAAGGACTAAACTCGGACCATCGCCTTTTCAGGACTTAGGATTTTGTAGACTCCTTTTCGCTTATTCCTGTTTTTCTGCGCGCGAGCATGTAAGCTTTTAAGCGGCATTTCCAGGATACTTCAGAGTCTATTCCTTTCTCTCAATGTTTTTGCCAAGTCATTCTTTGCCTAGCATAGTTTTTAGAGTTGTAAAATTTTGAAAAGTTTACAAGAACTTCTCGTCTCTGTCCAGGACCATAGTCCACTAGCCCCCCAGTTCGGGACACGAGTTAATTGCAAGGAAATCGTGTTGTGAACTTAGGAATAGGGTTTCCCAGGGTAGCTGATCCTCTCGGTCCACAGGAGCGCAACACGGTGGTTGGACCCCTGTGGCAAGTCATTGGGGAGTTCTCCGTAGTCTGGCTCAGTCAAGAACCCTTTCAGGTTATCTCCATTTAGTCCATGCAGGAGCACCTTCCCTTTTAGAACGCTGAACTCATAATCAACTGGTAGGGAGAAGTACTTGGCTGCAGGCCCTCAGACTCAATCAATGTCCCGCCCTTGGTGAATGACCTAAGTCTGTCCCCGGGTACGGACTATTGACTTCCGGAGAGGGTCTGGTTGTGACCCTCGACGCTGAGCGTCGAGATGAGACTTGTGGAGAGTTACTCGTGACGCCGAGAGTTGGGATGTTGATTTGGAGAATTATCCGCGACTCAGGAGGTCGGAGTACCACTGAGGATAATCATTCGTGACACTGAGAGTTGAGACACAACTTAGGGGGTCGGAATGCAGCCATGGAGAATCACTCGCGACGCTGGAGCCAAGATGTGACTCAGGGGGTCGGAATGTAACCGTGGAGAATCACTCACAACGCCGAGAGCCGGGATGCAGATCTAGAGAATTATCCACGACTCAGGGGGTCGGAGCGCCGTTGTTGGAGATAGGCTGGAAGGCGCTCGTATCCATCTCTAGTAGGATGAAGGGCTACTCGTCTCCGCCTTTGAGTTGCATGCTCACAGTTGGCCACTGCCCGAACGTCGTGGTGGTGAGAGGGTGGCGGGTAGGCGCCTGGCCCTGCCCACGATGGGCCCTCAGGTCAGATCTTACTGCGTGGCTGGGAAGCTGAGCCCAAGGGTAGCCATGGTCAGTCCCTAGCACCATGTCTTCGTGGAGAACAGGGTCTTGACGTGGTCCCCGGGGGGGGGGGGGGGCTCTCCAGTCCGGTAGCCCTAGTATGGCAAGGTGGAGGACGGCCCTCGGGCACAAGCCCATTTGAAGATTCTACACGAGTATCGTGATCTTGGGGTCACTCTTCGGGCCCTGCAGTCTAGAAAGACGGTTCCCCATGGACGGGGGTTAACAGTAGGCACGCGAGGAGGAGTTGTACATTTGACTTGAACTCTTGCATTTGACGTTCAAGGAGATCAACCCGAGATGCCTCCATAGCTGTTGAGGTCTGTCTCGCAACCCCAAGTGGCAGAGTTTACGGTCTTGCATAACCATGGGGGGGCAGTTATCCTCGTTGGTGGAAGCTGGGGAGTATGCACTTGGATTGTTCGACATGTCTTCTTGTTCTTCTGTTTTGTGTCTATCTAGCTGGACCTTGTGATTACTCAAGCTCAGTTGAGTAGAGAGCAATGATCAGGGGAAAGTTTTTTGCTCGGTTCCCACAGACGGCGCTAAACTGTTGGTGCATAAAATTGGTATACACCTCGAGTATGGTCCAGCCAGATGACAGGTGGGTTCTCTTGCTGAGGTGGAGTCATCGGTTGAAAAATCCTTGCGTGAGCTGTACTGGGTCCTGGGAGGACTGACCTGCTATGTTTAGAGTCTTGCTCCTCAGGAAGTGTACCTGCAGAAGGCTCAAACCGGGGTTTGTCCCGGTGAAGCCCCTCCGGCGTGGTAATCAGTGCTCAGAGAGAAAAGGTACAGAATATAGCAAGTAAATAATTGAACTCGCACGTAATGTAAAACATTAAAGCGTACCTCGGGCTTACATAGCTCCCGATATATATAGGCGTTTGAGATGATTAGTCGGGTTTAAACACGGTTAAATAGTCGAAACCTTGTGTTTAGCCGATAATCCGAGGCGTTTAGGAGATAATCGTTGGGCTTGGGCTTTTGGGCTCATTTGGCGAAGCCCGCGGGCCTTTGTCAGGCCTGCGGCGGTAAGACGGTGGAGGAGAACGGAGATCCGTGGAGTCCTGGAGAAGAAATAAGGTGAAAATGGGAGCCGGTCGAGGTGAACGGCTAAGTCCCTGAAACTAACTACCCAGGGCACGGCGCAAAGCTCAGAGCGACACGTCCCAGCAGGGCTCCTCGCTCCTCCTTGGATGCAAATGAGGTTCCAGGGAGGAGCCGTGGTCAGCTTATGCTCCAGTGTGGCGTTTGTGGATTTCGGAATGCGTCCCTATCACTACAACGACAGACACATGGCTGAGTCCCAAGTGCTGACTCGGAGAAGCCCAAAAATACCTTCATCAATTTTAATTTTAAAAAGTATAGTACTAGAAAAAATAAACAATTTTATATTTAATATGAAAGAAAGAAAATATCATTCTAAATTTTTCAAACGAGTGTCATTCAAATTTAACCCGCCTTAATTTACTAAGGTCGTGTTTGTTTGCGGAAAAAAAAAATAGAAACACAAACATCCCTTTAATTTACTCAATTCCAAAAATCTAAGAATGAATTGGGATGGGATGAGAACACTAAGGTGGCGTTTGGTAACCGTTTCTATTTCCATCCTAGCAGTGGGATAGGATGAGAATTATGTTTTCTTCTTGGGAGTAGAATCGCATTTGGTAAAGATAATTTTTTTTTCTTTTTATTTTGGGAACAGAATCGTGTTTGGTAACGATTTTATTCTAAAACTATTTTATTTTTTTTGGATTTTTTTTTTTTGTTTTTGCCGACGGTTACCGGCGGGTGGGTGACGGTGGTTGGCAGGCGGCGCCGAAAGTTGTCGGATGGTGGTCGGCGGTGGCCAGACGTGATCGGCAATGGTTGCCGAAGATGGCCGGCAGCTGGCGATGGTCGGACGGCAGATGAAGAGTGACAGTGGTTTTGGGAATGGGACGGGAATAATGAGAAACAACTTTTTTTTGTTTCTCATTTTTTAAGAAAAAAGTGGGCACAATTCTCAAATGGGAATGGAATGAGAACAGGAACAAAAATTACCAAACGCTATTCCCAAACAAAAATCTAAAAAATCTAAGAATGGGATGAGAATTTCTGAAATAGAAACAGTTACCAAACGGGGCCTCACCTACCATGTTTTTTTGGAACAAACTCCACTTTAGTTTAGTTTAATTTAGGGGGGGTTGTTTGTTTAGTGGTTTTGTCCAAGTTTTTTTCGAGAACAAAAGAGCAAAAGAACATCTCATAAAGAAAGTGTTTCCTTTTCTTAATTTATATTCTTACTCCCAGAATTTTGAGATTAATGTGTAGAAATGTGTTTGGTAAAAAAAAAAATGTTTTCAAATATTCATGAAGTTCTAGGAGTATAAATTTCTTAAGAATTTGAGAAACCAAAAAAAATAAAAAATTAATTCTTATTCATTGTTATAAAATTATTCTCAATCTATTTCGTAAAGTTAAATGTTGGGAACCTACGCCAACAACCATCAAAGCCGGTCACCATCACTCACTCTGGCTACTAGCACACCAATCCACAGTCATCATTAAGGATGACAACGGTTCGGTTTTAGTTCAGTTTCACTAGAAACCAAAACGAAACCGTTAGATATATACCAAAATCAAAACCGCCAATATTTTAGAAAACGATTTTAAAACCGAACTGTTTAATTCTATATAAAACCAAAATTGCAAAACCATTAAATTTTTTAATTTTACATAAAACCAAAATCAAAATCGAAACCATCAACCATATTTTTTTTATATACAAATAAAAATTTAACTAAAATACCAAAACAAATTATGAAGATTCTAAAATTAATCTAATTAACCCCATAAAACACACACATATATATACTAGGGACTAAAAAGGTAAATAAATAATTAAAAAAAAAAAGATAATATATATAATTAAAATATCAATTACGCAGTTCGGTTATGTGATTTGATTTTACGGTTAGTATTACAAAACCAAAATCAAAACTAAAACCGCTTCGATTTTCAACTCTAAACTAAAATCGTAATTAAAATTATTTAATTACTTTTTAAATCGAACCGTTCAATATGATTTAATTATCCATCACTCCGAGTTGAATTGTCATCCCCAATCACCGAGTTAAATTGTCATCCCTAATCACCGTCACACACTTTCATCTCTCTCCTATGAAACATATTTCACATCCTATTTTAAAAACAGTCAATCAAACCCATCTAAGTATTTTTTGTTTTTATTCCCAGAAAATTTCAGAATGAAAAGAAGAAATGTAGGAGCACAGCAAATTCTTTTTTTAGTTCTCATATTTCTCGTTTTCTGTTCCAAGTTTTGTTTCTCTCTCAAACCCAAGTTTGCAGGCACGAGGCGAGGTTCATCGGAGAAATCGTCGGCGAAATCAAGAGGAAACTGAAGCGAACAGTCTTACATGTTACTCCATATCCAGTAGGCATTGAATATCGAGTCAAAGACATCGATTCGTGGCTGAAGGATCGATCGGAAACTCTCTCCGTTGCCGTGATTTCAGGGATGGGCGGGATCGGAAAAACGACGGTCGCCAAAGTTGCTTATAACCTAAACTTCGAAGACTTCGAAGGCAGCAGTTTTCTCGCCAACATCAGAGAAACCTCAGAACAACCTGACGGTTTGATCCGTCTCCAGAAACAGCTCCTCTCCGATATTCTAATTGGCCGGAACGAGAAAATTTAAAACGCCGACGAAGGAGTTGTCAAGATCCAGGATTCGTTGTGCTGTAAGAGAATACTTCTTGTTCTCGACGACGTGGATCATCTGGATCAGCTCAATTCGGTTATCGGAACCCTAGATTGGTTTCTTCCGGGGAGTAAAATTCTGATAACGACTCGACACGAGCAATTGCTGAAGCCTCACGAGATCGATCAGAACTCCAAGATTAACGAATTGAACGACGATGAATCGCTCCGGCTCTTCAGTTGGCACGCCTTCGGCCAAGAGAATCCGACGGAAGCTTTCATGGAGAAATCAAAAAGCGTGATCCGCCATTGCTCCGGAGTTCCGCTAGCTCTTAGGGTTCTGGCTTCTTCTCTGTCGGGCCGGGGAACGGAGGTTTGGGGAGAAGCGTTGGAGAAACTGGAAGCGATTCTCCATGACAAGATTCAGAACACGCTCGAAGTGAGCTACAAGTCTCTGCAAGACGATCACGACAGGAATCTGTTCCTGTATATCGCGTCTTCCTGTATCGGGAAGGACAGAGACGAAGTGGTAAAAACCCTAGAAGAAGGGGATTTCTTCTTTCCGACGGTCGGAATTCAGAACCTAGTCGATGCGGGTTTGATCGCCGTCGACGGCGAGAATAAGCTCGTGATGCATCAACTGGTTCAGGACATGGGGAGGGGAATTATGAGCAAGGAATCCGGCGATCAGAGAACGTATCGGCATCATGCGGAGGCCGGAGAGAGAAATGTAAGGCCGCGTTTGGGTAATGAGGTATTTGAATACGTGAATTTGATAAACTGATTTATATATTTATTGTTTAACAGTTTGTACCCCGAATTTTTAAGAAATCCCACTCTGGTCCCTATCTTTTCAATTTAAACACATTAAACCCTAAAGTTTCCATAATGTCATTTCAGTCCAAATCACTAATCTGAACAGAAACCATCCTCGTGCTTGGCGCATGTGTTTTTAAGGGGGTTTTTCTGCAACAAAGATAGGGGAAAACGAAAAGAGGATGGTTTCTGTCCAGATTAGCGACTCGGCTAATGATTTGGACTTAAATGATACGGTTTAATGTGTAATAAAAAGAATAGCGACCAAAATCGGATTTCCCTGAAACTACAGGGGGTATAAAATAAATTAATTTCTCTTTTCTATTTAATTTAAATTTTAATATTTGAGGGTAATAAAAGAGAAAAATTAACATTTTCTCTTGCTAATGCTAATTCTCTCTCTTTCTACTTTTTTTTTTTTCTTTTCTTTAAGAGTGCATTTCGCTGAGATATTCGGAGAAAGATTTTTATTTAAAAAATAAGGCCCCGTTTGGTAACTATTTTCATTTCAAAAATTTCCATTCTATTTCCAGATTTTTGAGAATTCTGTTTGAAAATAGCGTTTGGTAATTTTTGTTCTCGTTCCCATTCCATTTTCATTTGGGAATTGTGCCTATTTTTTTCTTAAGAAATGAGAAATAAAGAAAAATTGTTTCTCATTATTCCCATTAGATTCCCAATATCTGTTACTGGTCATCTGTTGCCGTCGGTCGACGGCCATCTCTGGCGACCGTCTCCAATCATCTCCGGCCGTCACCCACCCGCCGGTCACCGTCGCCGTCGCTGCCGCCACCGTCACCCACCTGTCGGTCGCCACCGCTGCCGTCCGGCCAATTTTTTTTATTTTTTATTTTAGGATAAAATCGTTATTAACGCGATTCTCTTCCCAAAACAAAACAAAAAAAAAAAATTATCGTTACCAAACGCGATTTTACTCCCAAGAAGGAAACAAAATTTCCATCTCATTCCTATCTCACTGCTGGAATGAAAACAAAAACGGTTACCAAACGCCACCTAAGTTTTTTACAAAATCCCTTTTCTAAACTCATTTCATTTAAACATGAGATATGTAAATTTTTCTTAAGAAAAATCCTTAAGGCCGTGTTTGGTTGCATGGAATCAAACCCCCAAAATTGGAATTAGAAATGAACGCATATGAAAAATCTAAAAAAATTACATGGATTTATTTCCAATTCCGTCCCATGATTTGGAAAATATATTTGTAAAATTTTGTAAAGAAAATTATTTAAGAATGCGTTTGGGTGAGATATTTGGAGAAACAATTTGTTTTAAAAAATACGTTTTTTTTACAAATACCTTTTTTGAACTCATTTCATTCTTCAAATATCTCAGTCAAATTTTTACGGTTCTCTTTTCTAAATCATTTTTTTCTTCTCAAATACCTCAATCAAAACACATTCCTAATTCACATTTTCTTAAGTTAATTATTAACAATTTGATTTCATATGATCAGGGTGAAATAACAGTTGAAGAATCCGCGTCAAGTGCGAATATAATGGTGAATGGTAAATCTTTGAGGATAAAACCGAGTTCTGGAAGAGCCAAACGACAACATTCCCATGATAATTCGGACGAATCGAGGTTGTCTTATCAGAACAATTCGTTGAAACGTCGGATTCTTAGCTTCTTTCTGTGCTTCAAATGACTTTTGCCTTCACAAACTAAATAACAAGTTCAGAATAACACAAGGTACATCCTTCCCCCCCCCCCCCCCCCCCTTTTTTTTTTTTCCTTTTCTTGATGTTCAATAATAATATACTTTGTTTCTTTACTTTGGTTTTCAAGCACCATTTATTTGTTCTGAAGTAGAAAAAATCGTTTTCGAAAACAATTTCTGAATATTTTTTAAAATTATGAAAAATTGACTAGTTTGATTTTGAAAAAGTTGCAAAAAAGAGAATATTTACTAACGATGTATTAAGAGGTTTAAAAGTAAAAATGATGTGATTGATTTAAATATGAAAGAGAGGATTTTAGAAAAATAAAAATGAAAGTATAGAGAAAAAGATTAAAATTGAATTTGTAAAATCATAAATGTGTAATACTACAAATAGGTGATGTGAAAGAGTGAGTATTGTAAAAAAAAAATTAAAAGTGTTTTTGAATTGTGGTGTTAAAATAGAAATAATTTTATTTTGTGTTTCTGAAAACAAAACAAAAAATTAAAAACAAAAAATTGAAACAAACTATATAAATATAGGCATGGCATTCGATTAGTGTTTTTGTTCTCAGATTTTTAAAACAAATGTATGAGATGGGATCATAACTTTCTTTTTATTTTATGTTTCTGTTCCAAGTTTTTCGAGAACCGACACAAATTGGTTTTGCCAAATGTTCACGTTTGTTTTTACAAACCTAGTGTTGATTTTTTCAGGCCATGTTTGGAATCTGGTATAATTTGTGTAATAAAAACCAGTTTCAAATTCGAAGAATTGACCATTTTTCCCTCAAGTGCAACCTGGCGACTCTCGAGGGTTTGTCGACATAGAAGTATTGTTAGGTTTGGTGTCAAGAAGTCAATCCCAATTGGCGAGTCTTACAAGTTTGTCTCATAGACCCAACAACCTATATTACCGACAACCTTGACGAATCTGAGTGTTGTGTTGTGTATAGTTTACTTTCTTATACACTATTCAAGCGACGTCATTTTTTGTTCTTTTGCTCCATTTTTTGTGTATCTATTTCTATTTTTATTTTTATTTTTATTTTGAATATTCATTTAGCACATTGTTGGAGATATCAAACTACGGTTTAAAATTGATTTTTAAGTTGTACATTACTATGTTTTCAATCTAAATGAGTCATCGGAAGTAGTTTGACAACTGATGGACATTATTATATTGTGTCTTAGATCTAAAAGTGTAATCTGAAAATTGTTAAGCTTTTTTTTTTTTTTTTTGTGAAATAATTCACTTATAATTTTTTTTATCGTTCATGTGTTTTTTCTCCTTATCTTTTTCATTTTTGAAATAAAGGTTTAGTACTTCAATTAATATCAAGTTAAATATTACAAAAAATGAACCAATATATATATATACGGAGTCCCGGAAAATACTATTTTCCAAAAAAAAATTGACTAATGATCATTAATTTTTAGTTCTTCTGCATATTTCACAAAAAGGTCCTCAGAATGTCGCTCTTAATATTATACTAGTTTTAGACCCGCACAACGTACGAATTTTTAAAAATTAAACTAAAATTTATATTAATAGTATTTAAAATTTGATTGTTGTTGTTTCTTTTAATTTCATGTTTAATAATATTTTTTTTAAAAAGGAATAACACATTTAAGGGAAAAAAAAAATTTAGATCACTCTCATTTGTTTTCACACCTAAAAATAAAGCAATAAAAAGCTAAAAAAAAATGAAGTAGGGTTAATTACACTTTACCCCCTTATAATTTTGCCCATTTGCACTTTACCCTCTTGTGGTTCAAACGTCGCCACTTACTCCCCCTGTGGTCTTGGACTTAAGTGTCACGATTACATTTTCTGTTAATTCTAGCAGTCAATGGACGGAAGTCAACGAAAATCTATTAAATAATATGAAATGATATTTATACCCTTAAAAAATTGAGTAAGGACTATTTTAATACTATTAAAAAACTTAAAGGGCTATAAGTGTATTTTTTTCAATATATCTCATCTTCTTTGTCTGCTCTCCTTCACGGCGCCGTCTTCGCCATCTTCGCCGTCCTCTCCGTTTCGATTTCAATTTTGAAATCGATTTCGAAACTGGGTTTCTATTTTGATTTTGAAATCAAAATAGAAACCCAGTTTCGAAATCGATTTCAAAATGGGAACCCTGGGGAAGAGGATCAAGTTGACCCTTGCGAACAGCTTGATGCACTATCTCCCTTCAACCCTTTGAGCGAAATGCGGAGAAATCGAAATAGAAACCCAGTTTCGAAATCGATTTCAAAATCGAAATCGAAACCCTCACGTTCGTCTTCGCCGTTGTCTTCGTCTTCTTCTCCGTCTTTGCCGTCACGTTCGATTTCGATTTCGAAACCCTCAAAACCCTCACGTCTTCGCCGTCTTCTCTGTCTTCTCCGTTTCGATTTCAATTTCGAAATCGAAATCGAAACCCTAGTTCGTATGTGTATGTATGTATATGTATGTGTATATGTATGTGCGTGATGTTTGGAGTGGCCGGTGTGGATGGTTGGGTTGGGGGTGGCCGGCGACGTTGGATGGTTGGGTTGGGGGTGGTTGGTACCAGAAGAGAGAGAGATAGAAGACGTCGGAAGTTCACCGCCGTCGTCGGAGAAGAGGAAAATTTTGGAGAAAAATACATTTTGACCCTTTTAGTTTTTAAAAATTTTGCAAATAGATCCCTTGAATTATTTAAACAAAATGACAAACTTACCCTTAATTTTGAAGTGAACAGACACAATTATTCATAATTTTAACTGTGGCACTTAAGTCCAAGACCACATGGGGGATAAGTGGCGACGTTTAAATTACAAGGGAATAAAATGCAAATAGACCAAACCACAAGGAGATAAAGTGTAATTAACCCAATTAAGTATTAAGTTCCAAGAGCATATATATAATTTTTAAGTTTTTAATGTGTGTTTGAATAACATTTTTTTTTTAAAAAAAAAATTAAGGTTAATTTTTAGACAATATAATAGCTCCTAATTTGTGGTGGTTAGTAAATATTATTATTAAAAATTTCATTAATGATTATCAATAGAAAAAAATCAAATAAAAGAGGAAAAAAGAAAAAATACATTTTTTTTTACCAATTTTATATGCCATATTTATTAAAAAAAATTAAACATTTTGAATTGAAAGAAAATTAATGAGCTATTTGGATAATTATTACAACGAATACAATTAATATAGGGATTAATCTTGACCCTTGATTTTGGTAAGAGTGAGGAGGGGAGAAATGGACAAATCTCAATTGTTGTTATTTTGAAACTTTTCTCTTCCACTTTTAATATTATAATAAGATATTATATATGGGTATATGACGTTGACCTCCCATGTCATTTTGTACTATATCAGATATCTCCCCTGTTATTTTGTAAATACCAGAGACCTCCCCTGTCTTTTTTACCTCCCTTTGGACACGGCTAACTAAAGGAATGAAACAAAAATTAATAAAAGCACCTAACAAAGCCAAGACAACATTTTATATGCAATCAATTATTTTTAACAAAAAAAATTGTTAACTAATTTAATTCAAATAAATGACACCATACTAATCGCTTCGGCCTCTTCAATTTCATATCCATATCAATTATTTTTTAGTAAAAAAATTGATATAGTTAATGATTGTTAATTCGACAAATTATATTTTATACTCTCTAATTATTAACATATTTTTAAGTAGTTTTCCTAAGTTTATGCGTTTTATTTTAAACCTTATACGTGGAAAACAGTTTTAAAAGGTCTTTCTGTTAGAAATTTCATCCAAACTAACAAAATTTAGAGGGTAAAATTGTCATTTCATATATTTTTAAATCAATTTTCTATTTTTTTTTTCTTTGTTTTAAGAAAGGCAAAATAAAATAAAAAATAAACAGGGGAAATCACCTGTTCAGGGGGTGAACCACCCCCCGTTACGGGGGGAACCTCGTAATAGGGGTTGATCACCCTTTCGGCAGCATTGGTGGTGGCGGGGTAGTGGCTGCACTGGTGGCGACGGCAGAAGAATGTGGTGGAGAGAGAGAGAGAGAGGTGAAGAGAGAGAAAGGTTGGTGACATGAAGGAGAAAAAAAAAAAGAAAAATAGAAAATTGATCAAAAAATGAAAAAAAAAATATGAAATGACAATTTTGTTTTCTAAATTCTTTTAGTTTGGATGAAATTTCTAACAGAAGAGCCTTTTAAAATATATTCATGCGTAGAGGGTTTAAAATAAAACACATAAATTTAAGAGAACTACTTAAAAATGTGTCAATAATTAGAAGGTGTAAAATATAATTTACCATGAACAATACTCAACATTCACTTTGAAATCTGTAAGTTATATATTGATCATCCACTTATACATTGCTCTTATATATGCTTGAGGGTAAATGCAAAATTTTAAGTTAACATTTAGTAATCATATATAGAAAATCATTTAGTCATCATTAACTTGTTTAACAAAATCACGTTAATGATATAATGAGATGTACCTAACTAAGAAATGCAATATCAAATTAATATTTATTAGATCAAACTCATGTGGTTAACATTTATTTAGTATAGAAAAACAATCAAAAACTTGATATAATGAAAACACCTAACGAAAAAGAGGCAATATTGATTTGACATTCACTAGTTAACATTTATGAGTTAAACATGTGATGTAATGAGATTATTTACAATGAACAACACATTAACATTAACCATGCATATATGTTTCATAATACTGATGTAAATGGTATTCTAAAAATGAATAATATATTAAGTTAAAGTTCACTAAAAACTTATATAGTTAACATTCACTAATCCCCAATTAAGACGAGCATGAACATTTGAACATATCCAATGATCATTATGTTCAAAGAAATCATATTTTTCCCAAGCATTTTGTTGAATAACATATATGCATTAGAAATATATCTCCATGTTCGGTAACAAACACTGAAGGACCCCATTTTTAAATTTCGCTTTATGCCTCCAATCTAGGGCCAACCTTAGGAAGAAGAGAAGAAATGCATCAACGAGTTCTAAACTGGTAAAACATTGTTAATACCATTTAAAACAGTCTACTCATGCTATTTTTGCCCAGATTTCAAAAAACATATTTTGCTTCAAGAGTTCATCAATGGCAAAAAGTAAAATTATTCAATTTTTTTTTTTTTTTTTTTATCTCTGATTATTTGCGTCTGAGAAGAAAAATCTGAAAAAGACAAAGAAAGAGAAGTAATCGGGGACGAAAAACGTGAAAATTTTGATTTGGAGAGGATTAGAGATGTAGAATGAGATAAACAAGTGGTTTCCAATTACGTTATCATGATTAAAGTTTAAAACATGTGATTACATGTTAAAAAGACATATCAGTCATCTCAAGAACTAACCGTTAAACATTATTTATAAAAAGGATAAAAAAATATGTATTAAAAAAAAAAAGATAAAATTATAGTATAGGGGATAAAATATTAAATTTCTCATAATTTTTTTATATTGCACTTTCATCTTTTACTAGTTTAGACCCGCTCATTACATAAACTTAAAAAAAAATTATAATAAATTCTCAATATTGTAACATGAAATACATATCTATTATTTCGTTAATTTGATAGCAATATTCAAGAGGGACTGCATAAATCTTATTGAGCAACAACGTTTTATAAAATACCGAAAACAAATATACTATTAAAAATTGCATAAATAATAAATGAAATAATATTTCTACAATTTAACTTTCACTAATATACTATTAAATAACAAACAAATAACCGTAAATTAGAATTAATTTTAGGGTTAATTACACTTCACCCCCCTGTGGTTTGGCCAATTTGCACTTTACTTCCCTGTGGTTTGGAAATCGCCACTTACCCCTCTTATGGTCAGATTTTTAAACCACTTATTCCTTTGATGTAGGGGGATAAGTGCAACAAATATTTGACCATAGGGGGGTAAGTAACGATTTTCAAATTACAGGGAGATAAGTACAAATTGATCAAACTACAGGAGGGTAAAGTGTAATTAACCCTTAATTATCATTTTTTGTAAGTCTAACAAATTCTAATTTAATTAATTTATATCGTGTTTAATTTTTTTGAGTGAAAATATTTTATCAATTACAATTTTTTTTAAATAATTTAAAATGTGGATCATGAAATTTAATTATTAATTTTTGTATTAATTAAAAAAAATAAAATAAATTAACTAAACAAAAAAAGCAAAAGAAATTGAGTGAGACCACTCAATATTTGATATATAAAAAAATAAAAATAAAAAATAAAAAAACATGTAAGAATCACAAAAAGACTAGATTTCCTCCGACTTCATTAAAACCTTCGTTCTCGTTCCACTTCTAAATATTAGGATTAGATTAGTATTAACTTATCTCATACTAATATATAAAGGTGGAATGAGAGAGAAGTTTTCAATGAGGTTTGAAAATGACTCTTTCAAGTTTTTTTGGTGAATTTTCATTTTTTTTTCATTAATTCTTACCAATCTTCCTAAGTTTTATGTTTTTTTTTTCCTTTTTCTTTTTGCATCAATAAGTTTCCTTCAAGTCTTTTGGAAACTTCACAAATAAATAAATAATAATAATATTAAAATATATAATTATTTTAAATTTAAAAAATAATTATAATTACAAATAAAAAATCAACAAGTCTAATATTTTTTAACCTAGTGAAAGTATTAGTAAATAAAATCTCACATAAAAATTTCACCAAATAATTCTAAAAAAAAAAAAAAAAACTAAATTAAACAATTTATATATGAAGTGTAATTAAATTTCATAGATAAAAAATATTTAATTTTTAGAGTAATTTTAAATTTAAAAAAATTGTAGACACGGCATTTTTGACCGCCTCGCAAAAAAATTATACTTTATTTTATAGTTACCTTTTTTTTATTTTATTTATTTTGTTTTGATTGTACCGTATTTATGCGGTTTAATACTGCTAAATTAAGTTTTATTAATCTCTTAAGTAAATTAAATATTAGTAATTGATTTTTTATTTTTTATTTTTTTGGTTTTGTAGATTTTTCGAAGTGGAATAAAAACGCGTTAATTCGGAATAAAATGGACAAGAAACAGACGAGAACGAGAGAGGCCTGGACCGAACGCGGGGGGGGCTGCAAAAGGGTCGCTGGTGCGACCAGCTTCGGTGCACCCAAAAACTGGTGGGTGCACCGAATTTCGGTGCACCCACCCATTTTTTTAACATTTCCTTACCTTTTTCGCACGCGGGAGAGTTTTCAGAAATTTCCTATAAATAGAAGAGGGCTCAGACAACTCAGGGGGAGGATTTTGGAGGGGAATAAATTTTTTGAGAGGAATTTTTGTAAGGGAGAGGGGAAATCTGGAGAAAATTTTTGAAGAAAATAATATTATTTTCATTTTATTGTAATTTTGAAGAAGAAAAATCTCCAAGAAGGTGGTAAATTTTCATCTGTTGTAAATCTTATTCTTATTTTTTTAAGTTGTTATTATACTAATTTTTTTTTTTTTTGTAAATTATATTTTTTTTTTCTTCTTCCTTTATTATTTATTTATTTATTATTTTTTATTTTCTTTTTATTTATTTATTTATTTTTATTTTTTTTTGAGTAAATAATACGAGGTGGAAAATTCTCAACCTTCAATTTGAATGACTAAAATTTAGAAGGGAATTACTCCCCTCTATGCGTGTGTGCGGGTGTTTTATTTAATTTGTATTAAATATAATGTGCTAACAATACGAGGTGGAAAATTCCCAACCTTCAATTTGAATGGCTAAAATTTAGAAGGGAATTACTCTCCTCGATGCGTGTGTGCGGGTGTTTTATTTAATTTGTTTTAAATATAATGTGCTAACAATACGAGGTGGAAAATTTCCAACCTTCAATTTGAATGGCTAAAATTTAGAAGGGAATTACTCTCCTCGATGCGTGTGTGCGGGTGTTTTATTTAATTTGTATTAAATATAATGTACTAACAATACGAGGTGAAAAATTCCCAACCTTCAATTTGAATGGCTAAAATTTAGAAGGGAATTACTCTCCTCGATGCGTGTGTGCGGGTGTTTTATTTAATTTGTATTAAATATAATGTGCTAACAATACGAGGTGGAAAATTCCCAACCTTCAATTTAAATGGCTAAAATTTAGAAGGGAATTACTCTCCTCGATGCGTGTGTGCGGGTGTTTTATTTAATTTGTATTAAATATAATGTGCTAACAATACGAGGTGGAAAATTCCCAGCCTTCAATTTGAATGGCTAAATTTAGAAGAGAATTACTCTCCTCGATGCGTGTGTGCTGGTGTTTTATTTAATTTGTATTAAATATAATGTACTAACAATAAGAGGTGGAAAATTCCCAACCTTCAATTTGAACGGCATAAATTTAGAAGGGAATTACTCTCCTCGATGCGTGTGTGAGGGTGTTTTATTTAATTTGTATTAAATATAATGTGCTAACAATACGAGGTGGAAAATTCCCAACCTTCAATTTGAATGGTTAAATTTAGAAGGGAATTACTCTCTTCGATGCATGTGTGCGGGTGTTTTATTTAATTTGTATTAAATATAATGTGCTAACAATACGAGGTGGAAAATTCCTAACCTTCAATCAGAACGGTCTAGGTTTAGAAGGGAGATCACTTCCCTCAATGTGTGTGTATGTGTATATAAGGAGGATTTAAAAATAAAATAAAAACATTCGGATTTAAATTCTAATTGGACTTAATCGGATAAAGTACCGTCTTTGGACGGGCGTCTTGGGGTGCTTGACACCTTCCCTGAGCGTAACTGACCCCCGAACTCTTTAAACGAATCTCTGGTTAGACTATATTATTTTTGGAGTCAAATTTTACTTAAGCCATTTTTTTTTTAAATTATTTTCAAAAAAGAAAAATATGGTGACCTAGCATATCATTTAAACCCAATGCTAGGTGGCGACTCTTTTTTCTAAAACAGGCTTAAGTATATTTTAATGAGAAAATCGACGTTTTTAAAAACCCTTCTCGTTTTACCAGCGCCAAGCATATATAAACATATATCTATATATATATATATATATATATATTTTTTTTTTTTTTTTTGGTTTCTCTGGAAAATCGGGGCGCGTTCAAAAATTTAGTAGCAAGTACTCAAAAAACTATCGTTTGATCCCAAAAGTAAAAAAAAAAAAAAAAAAAAAATTAGAATAAAAAATGTATTACATAAATTAACAATTTTTAATTCTCATAATAATTTTAAATTCTAAAAAATCAGCACAAAATACTTTTTAAATACTAAAAAAATGTAGCAACCATCATTTGATACCAAAAGTGAAAAGTATTAAAAAAAATTATAAATATATTTACATAAACATTATTTAAAACCAAAATTGTAATTTTTTTAAGAGAGTTATAAGAGTAATTTTTTATTAGATAGTTTTAATTATTTTTTTAGGATTAATGACACTTTACCCCCTTGTAGTTTGGCCAATTTGTACTTTACCCTCTTGTGGTTTGAAAATAATCACTTACTCCCCTGTGGTGAGATATTTATTGCACTGACCCCCCTACATGAGGGGTAAGCAGTTTGAAAATTTGACCACAGGGGAATAAGTGGAGATTTTCAAATCACAGGGAGATAAGTGTAAATTGACGAAATCACAAGGAGTAAAGCATAATTAACTTTTTTTTAATAATATAATATCAAGGATAAATATTTAATTTTATATTTAATATAAAAAGAAGTGAGAGTCAGAGATATTTTTCAAATGACATGTGATATCATTGTAAAGTTTCTCAATGACAATAATATGGACCTTCACTGAAATTTATCAATATTTTGATTGATTTTTTTTTTTTCATTATAATTAATTATACATAATCTTATCTCTCTCAACCATTTAATAAAATTATCTCTCTCCAACCATTTAATAAAATTATCTCTCTCCAATTAGTTACATATAACTTTTAAACAATATAAAAAAAACCTATTAACTTATTATAAAATTATTATTCAAAGAAAATTGAAAATTTTAAAAATCGTGTCTAAGAGATTAATTACATATTATATATTAGTTTTTAAATACTAGTTTCTAAAAATAAATGTGAGTGGTGAACAATAATTATTTTAAAGGTTGACATTATTTATTTTTTAGTTTATAATTTTATTTTTTAGAATTAATTTTATTTTTATATTTTTATAAAATAAATTAAATATAAAATTAAACGATTAATTATTGATATAATTTTTTTTTAGGCATGCATATTTGTCTAAAGCTAGTTTAGTAATTTCATTTTCTTTTTGACCAATTTGGGTTCTTTACCAGCAACGACCTTGACCCCACCGTGGCGTCTCCGGCAACGAAGACGAACACCCTTGAGCTATATTGTTTCCTTCTCATTTTTTCCGGCGATGAGAGGAACATTGGTAAGTTCATTACCGGTGGCGACGTCGGAAATCTCTCCAAATGCCATCTTGATCCTCCCGGCAGCTCTACTGCCGGCTGAGAAAAAATGTCTTGACCTATCTCATTTCTGCAAAATTTGACGGCAAAATACGACCAGTTGCGGCGGTGGAAAAAGCAGACCTAAGTTCAGCTGTTATCAGCAAATGAATTCTTACTAACTCTACCTTGAGGAATAACGCTATCGAAAGTAAGTTCCAGTTTCAGCATATTTTTGTTTTCACAATTCCCTTTTTTTTTCAATTACGTTATTAATTCATGAGAATTGGATAGCTTCATTGTTTGATTCTTTTATGTAAAAATCTGTTTCATTCCAAGTCTTAAAGTTTGTTCATAGTTTGTGTAATTTGTATCGCGTGCATTTGGTTAGAGACGAGAACAGTATTAAAATTTTTAGAAATTAAAAGAAACTTTTTGGTGTCTTTTGCCATTTTCTTCTGATCCCATAGATGCCAGTGGGAGTAATGGTAAAAAAAATGGCAGTTTGGCAAGTTGTCTTATATTACTGATGATAAATGTGTAGTGTATTACATGTGATTTCGTTGACTTCGATTATATCAAAACCAAATTGACTTTGATTCTCTTTCACATTTCTGACTCATCTAGATTCTGGAGCAGTGATCAATGGATGCTTTCAGAAGCCAAGCAGCCCCCTCTTCCATGTCTCGGTTTGCTTACCATCTGTTCTTGAGCTTCAGAGGGCAAGACACGCGCAAGGATTTCACGGACCATCTCTATACGGCTCTTTTGAATTCAGGAATTCGTACGTTCAGAGACGACGATGAGCTTCAGCGAGGAGAGAACATCGAGATACAATTGCAAGAAGCAATTGAAGGATCTAAGATCATGATGGTTGTCTTGTCCAAAGACTATGCTTCTTCCCGGTGGTGTCTAGATGAACTCGTGAAGATTCTTGAGTGCAAGAATAGATATGGACGTGTGGTTTTGCCGATCTTTTATCACGTGGATCGATCTCAAGTTAGGGAGCAGACAGGCAGTTATAGAGAAGCTTTTGAGAGGCACAAGGAGAGGTATACAATGGAGATCAATGAGAGAAAGAAGGCATGGATGGAGAGGATTGATGGGTGGAGGGCTGCCCTTACTGAAGTTGCGGATATGGAGGGAACGGTGTTCCAAAATCGGCCTGATGGGTTAGTAAGCTTCATTAAAACCAACCTCTTACGCATAGTTGCAAATTGTATATGGAAACATAACAAATTTATTTTGGAACAATTTAACATAAATGATAAATATTGAATGGGTGAAACCCATAGGATTGATCATACCTCTAAAATTTGGGTTCTCAAATCAGGTAAACTTTGTCAATTTTTTTTTTTTTTTGAAATTATAGATACAAAGAAATATATTGATGAATGATAATTTAGATAAATTTAGATGATAGACATACAAGTTATTCTACCATCATCCCCTTTTTTTCTTTTTTCTTTTTAATTTTTTTGGTGGAATAAAGATTAGAGAACTCATTGTAGCCAGTAAAAGAAGAACGTATGGAGGTTCCAGAAAATCATTCTTCTTGAAAATAATTCCTAAATTCTGCAGCAGTCCTCCTTGAAAATAATTCCAGAAAACAGTTCTTCATTTACTTTGTTAGTGAATAAGGAGCGTATATGTTATCATGAGTAGGTAATAGATTCTTCGAAGATGTAGCACTTACATGTAATCATCGGAAAAAATTCCAGTGATTTAATGCCTAAATTATATGAGTTATTCTGACTAGATATTCCGATGATGGTTTCTTTTAAATCCTACTTGTATTTTTGTAGGCACGAGTCCAAGTTTATCCAAGAAATTGTTAAGGAGACGGGAAAAATACTGAATTGTACCATTTTTAGAGTTGCTGCCTATCCCGTTGGAATTGACTCACGAGTAGAGAAAATCAATTTGTGGTTACAAGACGGATTAGACAATGTTGGTATATTTGTAATCTATGGTGTTGGTGGAATAGGGAAGACTACAATTGCCAAAACTGTTTACAACCTGAACTACGACAAATTTGATGGAAGCAGCTTGCTGGCAAACATTAGAGAAGCCTCAGGAAATCCATATGGTTTGGCTCGGTTACAAAGACAATTTCTGTCAGATATAACCAAAAAGAGAATGAGGAAGATATACAACGTAGACGAAGGAATTATTAAGATCAGGGATGCTGTATACCGCAAAAGAATTCTACTTGTTCTGGACGATGTGGATGACTTGGATCAGTTAGATGCAGTGTTTGGTATGCGGGAGTGGTTTTATAGTGGAAGTAAAATCATCATCACAACCAGGCACGAGCGCCTCTTGAAGGATCATGATGTCTATGAAATGTATAAGGTTAAACCATTGGATGAAAAAGAATCACTTCGACTTTTCTGTTGGCATGCTTTTAGACAAGACCTACCACAAGAAAGTTTTATCAAGCTCTCAAGAAGTGTTGTCTATCATTGTGATGGACTGCCCTTGGCTCTTAAAGTTTTAGGTTCCTCGTTATCGGGCAGGAATGAAATTGTTTGGGAAAGCGCGTTGAAGAAATTGAGAGCAATCCCTGACAGTCATATTTTGACAAAACTTAGGATAAGCTTCGATAACTTAAAAACTTATTTCTTGATATTACGTGTTTCTTTATCGGGAAGGACAAAGATTACGTGGTAACAATACTTGATCATGATTTGTTCACGATGGTTGGGATACAAAATCTCATTGACAGATGTCTCTTGACAATTGATAGTGAGAACAAACTCAGGATGCATCAGTTGCTCCGAGACATGGGAAGAGAAGTTATCCGCCAAGAATCACCGGAGAGGCCAGGGAAACGTTGCAGGCTTTTGCGTCTTAAAGATTCCTTTAACGTGTTGAAAGAAAAATCTGTAAGCATTGTACCCATTAATTTCTCTTTTGTGTGCTTCATTGCCTGAGCGAACTCACATTTTTTCTTCTTGTTACCAGGGCATGGAGACAGTGGTAGGGTTTGTTCTTGATATGCAAAAGGTGAAGGAAGTTAAAGTAACTGCTGCAAAACAAACACATTCTGAAGGAAATCGTGACAAGCTAGTGATGACAAACCAACGCCACTCGGTGAAAGGGCGTCGTGTCGGTTTCTTTGGGTTGAAAAATGATCCTATATTCTCGAATGATGTCAGCTTCGAGATTGATGCATTTGCAAGGATGCAGAAATTAAGGCTACTCCAGCTTAGTTATGTACAACTTGATGGATCTTATGAGAAATTTCCTAAAAGATTGAGATGCCTTTCCTGGCGTGGATTTCCTTCAAAATTTATTCCTAATGATTTTCCTATGGAGTGCTTAGTTGCTCTTGACATGCGTAATAGCAATTTGGAGCATGTATGGAGAGGAAGAAAGGTATGGTTAATCATCAGTCTTGAGATTTTGTTTGGTCATTAATCTTGTGAACTAATTTCACCCTTCCCCCTATATATTACAGCTCCTCACATTATTGAAGGTCCTTAATCTCAGTCATTCACATGGCCTTAGACGGACCCCTGATTTCTCTGGACTCCCTAACCTCAAGATGTTGATTCTTAAGTATTGCATAAGATTGGCGGAGCTTCATGAATCTGTTGAAGACCTTGAGAGGCTTGTGCTTTTAAATCTAAGAGGTTGCAAAAACCTTAGGAATCTCCCAAGAGGAGTCGGTAAACTTAAATCCTTGGAAAAGCTCATAATCACTGGTTGCACAAGGCTTAAGTTGCCTGTGGAATTGGGCAAGCTGGAATCATTGGAAGAGCTCCGTGCAAGTGGGATTGATTTAAACGAATTTGTGTATACTCGTGCTGAGGTCAGATCTTGGCCTTCACTTTTCTTTTCTTGGGCACTAAAACGAAGAAAATCCCAGCAACCCATTAATTTTTTATTATCATCTCTATCACACTCCTTAAGAAACTTATGTCTTGCAAATTGCAATCTTTCTGATGATGCAATTACTGTTGATCTTAGTAGCCTTTCTTCATTGCGGTCCTTGAATCTGAGCGGAAACCATATTTGCAGCCTACCTGTGAGCATAAAAAATCTCCCTATGCTCAAGGAACTTTTGCTCTATTCTTGCAAAAGCTTGCAATCACTTCCAGAGCTCCCCTCAAGTTTGACTGACTTGAGGGTAGTGGAATGCACATCATTGGAGAAATTAACAAATTTACCGAATCTCTTGAAATCATTGTATCTGGATGTAGATGGTTGTGAAAAGCTAACCGAGGTTCAGGAATTGTTCAAGCTAGAAACTATTAGCAACTTTGATCCAGGAATGATCAGAAGTTTGGGCATTGTCAACTTGGAATCTATTGGGAACAGTCAACTGGAATTGTTCAATAAAATGACAGAAATAAAAATGACATTTGTCGTCCAGGTACTCTCTCTCTCCCTCTCTCTTGATTGTAAAGAGTTCCATAATATCTTCTACATTGGTGCAGGGACTATATGAATTTGGTATATTTAGCACTTATATTCCTTCTTGTGAAGTTCCAAGCCCTTTTTGCAGTATAGGCACAGACAGCGTTGTGTCTCTCACCGTGTCTCCACCTCCTGATATGGTGACTATGGGCTTGAATATATGCTTCATCTATGCTCGTTCCAGAAGTAAATTGGATGACTGGAATGCATTTTACTTCAGAGTCGAAAATAAGACCAAGGGTCTGATATTGGTCTATGGCCCGACATTTACTGGCATTCCAGGAGCAAAGGAAGATATGACCTTCCTTTGCCATTGGAAATTGGGAAGTCTACTGGATGTGGGAGATGAAGTGAATGTCTCAGTAATTGGGTGGGCTTACAGTTTTCAGATTAAAGGCTTCGGTGTAAGCCTTGTGTATGAAAGGGTCGAGGAGAGGAACGTGGAATCAGAAAATGGAGAAGAAAAAGAAGCAACCCAAGACAACACAATTTGTTTGCATCGGAGAAGCAGTGATTATAATTTATCCCCATATCAGGTGAAATCAAATGAATACTTTCTCTCTCACCCTGAGTACTATATGCTTCGAGAAGTCTCGGTTGATGAATGGGCACGGTTGGGTTTGTACCACACCTTTTTTGGAGAATTTGTGCAAACTGAAGGTATGATTGCTGTCATATCTATATTACAAATGAGGAGTTTTTTTCCTATCTAAAAGAGTGCTTGGATTTGCCCAAATAAAATTCAACAGTGTGAATTGTCTTTAATACAATGGCTAAGATTAGGCTGACAAAGTTCATTTCAGTTGTGTTCCTGCCTTGTCATGGTCTGACACGAACACAACTAAGGCTGCTATGAACATGCCATGAATTAATCGTGTTGGGTAAGAACACAACACATCGATGTGGTTTTATTGTTTTGACATGAACATGAGTTGTGTAACCTGTTTAACTATATTTGCAACCATACATGTTGATAAGGGAACATAGATAACACGTGCAACCTGAAACTGACATGGCCAACCAATTCAACACGATTAATCTTCTTCAAGTAATTAGATCATTATAGGTCTCATTTAAATTGAAGCCCTTATCTAACTAATCATCATTAATGGGTCACAAATCATGAATAGTTCAACAATTGTGCCAAATGTAATTTTTACACGATATATATTTAATCGAGACGTGAACATGAAAAAATTGTGTAATTTTTGTGTTATGTTATATTTGTATTAAGACACTTTTTAGCTAAGATTTGCCCAACTTTAATCCAATTGGATCAATAACCTCAATAAAGTAAAGTTTAGGACCCTAAATCATCACGACATCTTAATTTTTGACACAACATTTTCTCAATCAAAGACATCACTTCGATCAATATCAAATGACACAAGTGAAATAAAACCACTGCATTCGCTTAAATGTTCGTGTTAGGAGGCCCCATGTTAAAATCATATGGTATCAAGTTTTGTTGACATTTATGATGCTTTAGGAAGTCTCTTGTGACCGATGTAAGATAAGTTTCTGTACACTCACCCTCATTAGCAGCCCCCAGTTTCCACATGTGGTTTGACTACGAAATTGATTGTGCAATCCCTGACTTAGACGGGTGATTTGACTGTGATGGAGAATGAAAAGGCTTCCCATAAACTTGCCTTTGATATTATGATAGGACGCACCATCTTAAAATCA
Organism: Eucommia ulmoides; assembly: GCA_016647705.1. Taxonomy (NCBI): domain Eukaryota; kingdom Viridiplantae; phylum Streptophyta; class Magnoliopsida; order Garryales; family Eucommiaceae; genus Eucommia; species Eucommia ulmoides. Next base: position 6,269,777 of record CM028341.1, read on the forward strand.
TATGATATCAAGTGGTGCCCTTTGACATTTATGATGGTTTGGGAAGTCTCTTGCTACCGATGTAGGATAAGTTTCTTAGCAGTTCTATTCTTTTTAAAATATTAATGAGTTAGTAGTTGATTTTTATTGTTAAATTGTAGAATTTCCATTTATAAATTTGAATAAAGATAGAGGCAAAAGGGGTTTATGTTTGGAGTGGGATTCAAGGGCAAGCCTAGTGGTAGGCATACTCTCCCCACAAAGGGGTGTGGGGTTTGAATCCCACTGCGTGAGTAGGTGCGTCTGTTAAAAAGAAAAAAGAAAAAAAAAAAAAAAAGCGTTTGGAGGATTGGAAATGTGATTATCTGTGGGTACTTGTGCACTTGAATATTCATATTTTTTTTGGTAAATATGTTTTGGCTGATTATGTAGTGCCTACGCAAGTGGGGGAGGAAGATGATGATGATGATGACAGCGACAATTACACTGAGACGGAATCCGAAATTGATGAGGAGATGGAGGCTGAGGTAGAGGAGCTTCTTGCTGCTCCTAATTGGCGACACCATCAAAGGCAACAATGACTGTACGGGACAAGTTCCAATGCAAATCTGTGTTACTCCTGCCATTCTTCACCTTCTTTTTCCTGCTAGGTTTGGTAGTTTGCTTCATATCCAGGAATCAACAACGGAGGTAGAAATACAGGTTCAAAGTTTAAGATGAAAGGGGCTCATCATGTCACCGTTAATCGGACAGATTCGTCATTGCAGAAGAAAGGTTTTCTGGTGCAAAAGGAAATAGAAGATGAAGAAGAAAGAATAAAAATAAAAAGGGGTGTAATCGGTTGGATGAGCTCATGGTTCTGTACCAAAACATTGAAAAATTAATCTATCAACTGTAAACTTTATTTTTAATATTTTTTTTTTTTTTTTGTAGTACCATTTTTAAAATTTACTTCTGTTTGAAACAAACAATTACATATTGTTCATTTAAAAAAATAAAGGCCGTTTATCTCATTTTCACTCTCTACCTTTCTTTGTAGTTATTATAACCTTATATCGTAATTGTAATGTTAATATTTGAAAGTTCATAGTGTAGGCATGCATATATGGACGCTATATAAGCACATATTTACATGATAGAAAGGTGTGTACTGTTTGATTTTGTATTTTCTGTGCTACTCATTATATTTCTTTATCTTTTTATGATTCCATGGATGACAGTTGGAGGAAGCATCCACAATTGGAATTTGACAAGTCATCTTATTATAATCATGTGTACAATGCTGTCTCTCCCTCTCTCTCTCTCTCTCTCTATATATATATATATATATATATATATTTATATATCACATTGTCACATTCCATACATTGACTTTGATTGTATCAAAATCATTGGTATTGTCAATTTATTAGTGTCTATGTATGATGTTTATTTATATTCTCTGTTTTGACATTTAGCAGCACCTTGCCTGGACTCCTGCCTGCAGCAATCATCTTCATTTCTGAGCCATCTAGATTCTGGAGCAGTGATCAATGGCTGCTTTCAGAAGCCAAGGAGCCTCCTCTTCCATTTGTCGCTTTTCTTATCATGTATTCCTGAGTTTCCGAGGGAAAGACACACGCAAGAACTTCACTGACCATCTATACACCGCTCTGTTGAATGCAGGAATTCGTACGTTCAGAGATGATGATGAACTTCATAGAGGAGAAACCATCGGGACACAGCTGATAAATGAAATTGAACAATCAAGGATCTTGATGGTTGTCTTATCGAAAGACTATGCTTCTTCTCAGTGGTGTCTCACTGAACTTGTGAAGTTTCTTGAGTGCAAAAATAGATATGGACGTGTTGTTTTGCCTATCTTCTATCACGTGGATAGAGCGCAAGTTAGGGAGCAGACAGGTAGTTATGAAGAATCATTTGAGAAACACAGAATGAGTTATACAAGGAAGAGCGAAGAGAAAAAGAAGGCATGGATGGAGAAAGTCAATCAGTGGAGGGCTGCTCTTGTTGAAGTTGCAGATATGGATGGGACGATGTTCCAAAATCAACCTCAGGGGTTAGTAATCTTCACTAAAACCTACGTTTTCTTAGGCATAGTATTTGTGATCTTACAATCTCCTCCCTCTTTGCATAAGCTTCATCTTTTTTGATAAATCTGAGTTAAATTTGCTCAATCCATATGGGGATATAACCAAATATTGCGGAACACGTATTTTGAACAGGTGAAAATCAATTTGATTGGTTCTCCATTCTCCTCTTAAATTTAAGACACTATTAGGTAAAGTTTTACAATTTAGAGATCAAAGATGACTTCTTTACGGTGTATGAAAATTAGACTGTATGAGTCATCCTACCATCATTTTCGGGTTTGGGGGATGGGTTACCTAACCTGTATTAAACTCAACATGGATAGCATTGCAATGATCACAATAGATGGCACCTTGGATGGGCATCATGCATATATTATCACATCCTACTTAGAAATATGAATCTCGTTTCTAGGAGAGCTCAGGACTTCATAGTTGTAAGGAAAAAAGAAAAACGAAAAAAGGAAAAATGAAATATGAATCTTGTTGCGGTGGATATAGTCGAGACATTATTCATGGTAGATTCTTTCAATATGTGACATTTTATGCCCAACCATCAGAAAAGTTTCCAATAGTTTAAAGGCTTCCTTGTGTATGAATTACATTTTTTACTAGATATTCCAAACGTGCTTTGTTTATAGCGTATGTGCATTTTTTGTAGGCCGGAGTCAGAATTCATCCGAGAAATTGTCAAAGAGACTGGAAGAATACTTAACCGCCCTATTTTTAGAGTTTCCACCTATCCAGTGGGAATTGAATCTCGAGTAGAACGCCTCAACTTGTGGTTACAAGATGGATCAGATGCTGTTGGCCTTTTTGTACTATATGGCATAGGTGGAATAGGGAAGACTACAATTGCTAAAACTGTTTATAACCTGAACTACGACAAATTCGATGGAAGCAGCTTTTTGGCAAACATTAGAGAAGCTTCGACACAGCCATATGGTTTGGCTTGTTTACAACAACAACTTCTTTCAGATATAACAAAAAAGGAAATAAGGAAGATATACAATGTAGACGAAGGTATTATTAAGATCAAAGATGTTGTATGCCACAAAAGAGTTCTACTTGTTCTGGACGATGTGGATGACTTGGATCAGTTAGATAAAGTGTTTGGTATGCGAGAGTGGTTTTGTAGTGGAAGTAAAGTCATCATAACAACCAGGCACGAGCGCCTCTTGAAGGGTCATGATATATGTGAGATGTACAAGGTTAAACCATTGGGCGAAAAGGAATCGCTTCTACTTTTCTGTTGGCATGCCTTTAGACAAGACCATCCACATGAAAGTTATGCCAACCTCTCAAGAAGTGTTGCAAATCATTGCGGAGGACTTCCCTTAGCTCTTCAAGTTTTGGGTTCTTCTTTATCAGGCAAAAATCAAGATGTATGGGAAAACACATTGAAGAAACTAAAAGCAATTCAAGATAGTCAGATTTTGGAAAAACTCATGATAAGCTATGATAACTTATCAGATTATCATGACCAGAACTTATTTCTTGACATTACTTGTTTCTTTATTGGGAAGGACAAAGGCTATGTGGTAAGTATACTCGATCAAGATTTCTTTCCGATAGCTGGGATTCAAAATCTAGTTGACAGATGCCTCTTGACAATTAGTGGTACGAATAAGCTCATGATGCATCAGTTGCTCCGAGACATGGGAAGAGAGGTAATTCGTCAAGAATCACCTGAGAGGCCAGGGAAACGCAGCAGACTTTGGCGTCTTAAAGATTCCTTTAACGTGTTGAAAGAAAACTCGGTAAGGAGATTTATTTTTCAAAGATTGGAGGGTTGATACTGCTTCATGAAATTTCTGGGGGCAAAGCTCCCGCCCCAAAAACCTCTTAAATGTTAATTTGAAATTTTATACCCGTGAAGTATATAGTTTGTTACTCATTGTACTTTAATATTTTATTTCATCAGGTTGCTTTATGAAGTTCCTCATTTGTGTTTAATTGGCACTTTTGATTAGGTCCAATCACTTTTCTTTCCTGAATTTTCCTCACATCTATTGAAAACGCACACATTTTTTCACAATTCGTGAAACAATGAAGGGTTTAATCAATTTTTGATTTGGTTGAATCTTTAGTTCCCTACGAACATTGCTCTTACAAATAGTTGTCAAAGGCGCGCCTAGACTTCAGTCACACAAAGGCATGCTTCACTAGCCTCAGACAAGGCACACTGATTCAACAAGGCACGCGCCTCAAGAGTTTAGGCCGAAGGCCCAAGGATCAAGAATTGCGCCTCTGATTGAAGTTATGCAATATAGTTGCATTGATGTTTGTCTTCTTACTAAGTTGCTCAAAGTGTTCTACACTAAAGTGAGCATGTTGGGTCATACATATTACATACCAAATTATTAAAAACATGGTCTTAAGTTCTCATGCATCTTAAAAAAGATTGAACCGCACATTTTCAATTGCAAAGGTCTTAACACATTAACATGGTAGAAAAGATTTTTGATCTCTTTGATTTCTCTTCTGGCACTTGAAATATGTCTTTTGAAATCTTTTGATGTCTGTTATGTAATTAAATTAAGTATAATAATATCTTCATTGCTAATAAATGACATCAAAATATATATTTCACTTGTCCCTTAAATGTGCACCCCATTTCAGCCATATGCGCGCCTCACCTTGTGCCTTGCGCTTAGGTACCAGAAGACGACGGCGTCTCGAGCATTTGACATGCTTCTTACATTTTTTTTCCTACTTGTTACCAGGGTACAGATGCTGTTGCAGGCTTTGTTCTTGACATGCAAAAGGTGAAGGAAGTCAAACTCAGTGCTGAAAAACCACCTGTTTCTGAAGATGACTCTAACAAACTAGTAGTGGCAAACCAAAGGTACTCGGTAAAAAGGCGTCCCATCTGGTTCTTTGGGCAAGTAATGAGGGATAGCCATGAATCATCAACTGATATCAGCTTTCCCACTGATGCATTAGCAAGAATGAATAATTTAAGACTTCTCCAGCTTAGTTATGTACATCTTACCGGCTGCTATGAGATTTTTCCTAAAGGGTTGAGATGGATTTTCTGGCGTGGATTTCCTTCAGAAGTGATCCCTAATGATTTATCTATGGATAACCTGATTGTCCTTGACATGCGCAATAGCAAGTTGGAGCAAGTGTGGAGAGGAAGCAAGGTAAGGTTAGTTTCCAGTCCATAGCTTTTTATTTGATTATCAAAGTTGGAGAAAAAAAAAATATCACTTTTTTTTTTCCTTCCTGTTCTACGTTACAGTTTCTTCCGTTATTGAAGATCCTTAATCTCAGCCATTCACATGGACTTAGAAGAACCCCGGACTTCTCTGGACTCCCTAATCTCAAGAAATTGATTCTTAAGTATTGCTTAGGGTTGTTCGAGCTTCATGAATCCATTGGAGACCTTGAGAAACTTGTGTTTTTAAATCTAAGAGGTTGCAAAAATCTTAGAAAGCTTCCAAGTGAAATAGGTACACTTAAATCCTTGAAAACACTAATTATAATTGGTTGCTCAAGGCTAAAGTTGCCTGTGGAGTTGGGTAAGCTGGAATCATTGACGGAATTTCTCGCAAATGGGATTGCCTTGAATGAATTTCTCTATACTTGTGATGAGCCCAAAACTTGGCCTAATATTTTCATTTCTTGGATATCAAAAAGAAGAATGCCCCAGCAACCTATCAGGTTTTCATTGGCTTCTCTATCCCGCTCCTTAAGAATCCTTAGTCTTGCATACTGCAATCTTGAAGTAATTTCGGTTGATCTGAGTAGCTTTTCTTCACTGTCGTCCTTGAATCTAAGTGGAAACCCAATTTGTAGCCTACCGATGAACATAAACAGTCTTCCTATGCTGCAGCGGCTTTTGCTCTATTCATGCACGAGGCTGCAATCACTTCCAGAACTTCAATCGAGTGTGACCGACTTGAGGGTAGAAGGTTGCACGTCGTTAGAAACATTAAAAAATCTGCCTAATCTCTTTAAATCACTGTTTTTTGATGTACGCGGTTGTGAAAAGCTTGCAGTGGTTCAAGAATTGTTCGTATTACAACCTATTGGGAACTTTGATCTGGAAATGATCAGGAGTTTGGGCATTCTTGACTTGGAATCTATTAGGAACAGCAGAGTGGAGTTATTCAATAAGATGACAGAAACAAGGAGGACAGTTCCAGTCCAGGTATTCACACTAGTGTAGGGACCTCTTTCTTTCTTACTGTTTTCTCAATACTATTTACATTGATGTATGAACCCCTCTCTCTCTCTCTATATATATATATATGTTCACAATATTATTTACATTGGTGTAGGGACTATATGAGTTTGATATATTCAGCACCTACATTCCTTCTCGTGAGGTTCCTAGCCATTTCTCTGTCATGGGCACAGACAGCTCGGTTTCTCTTATCGTACCTACCCGTCCCAATACAACCCTTCTGGGCTTGAATATATGCTTCGTCTATACACGCCGAAGAAGGAAACTCGATGATTGGTATGCATTTTATTTGAAAGTAGAGAATAGGACAAAAGGTATGAAACTTGTCTATGGCCCAACATTCATTTCCATTCCTGGAGTGATGGAAGATATCACATTCCTTGGCCATTGGAAATTGGGAAACAAGTTAAATCCAGGAGATGAAGTGAACGTCTCAGTGATGGGGTGGTCTTATAATTATCGTATCAAGGGTTTTGGAGTAAGCCTTGTGTATGATGAAGGCGCCAAGGAGGGCGGTGAAATTTGTCTTTATAATGCGTTATCGTATCAAGTGAGGTCGAATGAGTACTTCCTCTCTCACCCTGAGTACTTTATGCACCAAGGAGTGTCCCTAGACGAGTGGACAAAGATGGGTTTGTACCAAAGCATGTTTGGAGACTGCGTGCAAAATACAGGTACTAATAGTTGAACAATGTTAATCATATTTGTACTATCTTCCCAATTTTTTAACATATTTTGGGTCTCTGTAGAGTCTACATCGGAAGAAGAAGAAGAAGAAGAAGAAGATGATGATGAGTTTGATTATGATTGTGCTGAAATCGATGAGGAGGTGGTGGCTGAGGTAGAGGATCTTGTTACTGCCCGAAATTGGCGAAACCATCAAATCACATAGAACCAGATCGCGCCACGGTCTTATCTTGCCTCTCTCCAATGACTTTAACTTGGTGTGATCTGCTTTGTGCGTCCTCATTCCATTTTTTCAGGTGAGACTTTAATGCTTCTTCTTGATTCGATTGAATCGAATTAAATGGTTTGCCCCTTCACCGCCCCTTTATTTTGTTTTATTGAGTTTGTCGACTAGTTTTTGATTCCTTTAATTCATATGCTTCTGCCTCAGTTCAGAAACCATCTTTTCGACAATTTTTTTATTCCTTCAATTCATATGCTATGAGATCCCACGTTGAAAGAAAATGATTGTTTGATATATAAAGTACTATGTGGACTACTACTAGATCTTAGTTTAGCATTTTGGGCCACATGGATTCGGTCCAAAGAGGTACTAGGCCAATAGGCCACATGGGGCATTACATAAATTGTCTTCAAATAAAAGTCCTATTTGTTGCCGGGATAATACCATAGACACCCCTTCAATTCTTTAATGGAACCATGAGAATCCCCTCAAAATATATTAGCATACCCCTTGTACTATTTTGTCGGGTACATCTTCGTATTAGATTCCATTTTTACCCTTTGAAATTCGTACTTCAACTTTTGTGTTTCAATTTGACCATCATGTTCTCAATGCAAAAACATTATTACCCTTATTAATTTACGTAATTGACCAAATTACCCTTATTTGCTTTTCCTCCCACTACTCAAATGTGAAGTTACCAATTTGTCCTCATCTTCTTCTCCCTTAATTGAACCCATCTTACCTTCATCTTCATCACAGACCCACCTCCATGGCCTTTTTTGTGTTTCTGTTTTTCGTTGTTCCACCTCTACCAAACTACACAACACCGCTGAAGCGAACACCACCACTACTGAACAACACTGCCAAACTGAACACCAACACCGCCAAATGCCAAAGAAAAAGTTTCGTCCTCACCTGGCCCTCACTAGATCTTTGATTCCCAAATCGTCCTCACCTGGTGTCACCAGATCTGCGATTCCCAGATCATCCTCACCTGGCCCTCACCAGATCCACCATTTCTTGATTCGGCTTCGTCTTCACCAGGCCCTCACCAGATCCACCGCCGAACAACACCATTGAACACCAAAGAAAAAGCTCCATAGAATCCTTTTGTTTTGTTTTAAAGCAAAGAGAGAGAGGTCACTAACAGATTTAGAGAGAGAGAGAGAGGGGTCACGTGGTCGGCGATGTGTGTTGTGGTTGGCGGTTGAAGATGGTCTCGGTGGCAGTGTAAGATGGAGGCGGACGGTGTGCTCGGTTGTGAGTTCAACGTCGACAGAGAAGGGAAGAACTTGATTCTTTTCGGAAAAAAAAAATCAGCCGGAATTTCGATCTATTGGGAAAGATGACAGGATAATTTTATCGGTTCCAGAACATTTTCCCAAATCAAAATAAAACAGAAATAACACAGTGGATTTTAGCGTGGAAAACCCTCCTCAATTGAAGGAAAAAAACCACGGGACCCGTAGGTCGCTTAAATCTTCTACTATAATAAATAATGGGATTACAAACCTCACACTTTGGTGGATCACTCAAACAATACACAAAAATATTGCCTCCAATTTGTGGATAAAACTTCACAAATTGACTCTCACTAATATCTTCCCACAAATGGGGTTTCTCTCTCTCTGCAATCTTTCTTTGCAGAGGATTATTTTCTCTTTAGCTCACCTCCTCTATATATAGAGGAGGATTTGATCAATTTAGCAGTCTGAATACATGCCAAATTGAGTACCGAATTCAGCTGCCGAATTCATTTTTTTTTTTTCCATGTGCAGCTCCATTTGTCCAAGTTGGTGAGCTGTTTTCCTTATCTTCTGTTTCTTTCCTTTTGACCTGCATGGGCCATCAATTTGTTGAAAAAATCACCCCCAATTGGGAGTGATTTACCCAACACGATCTTGATGATCTGTTGAAGGCGTTGGCGGAGGTTTGAGGAAAAGGACTTTCGGCACAGCCTACAAGGTGGTGATGGAAAAAGGAATGGCAGTGGCGGTGAAGAGGTTGAAGGACGTGGCGGTGTGCTCGGTTGTGAAGTGGAAGATGAAGAAGAGGAAATGAATGTGAAGTGGAAGCTAAGAGGAAATGAAAAATAAAAATCAGAAGATGAGGGTAAAAAAAAGAAAAAGAAAAAGGACGATGAGGGAAGAAAAAAAAAAAAGAAAAAGGAAAAAGAGATTATTAAAAAACATTAATAGATAAAATATTTAAATTTATTTTTGAAGGGCACTATGGTAATTGAATTATACTATATTTTTTAGTTTATTAATTTTGATAAAGTTGAGGGTAAAGATGCCATTTATTTTGATTTTTTCCGGCAGGGGATTCCCGTGGTAATTTCTATACATATGGGGATGTTGGTGAAATTTTAAAAAAAGACAGAGGATGTTTGAGGTATTACCCCATTTGTTGCCTGACCTGCCTGCTGAATTCAGATTTCAGATATCACAATCCTTTACTATATTGCGTCTATTGAAAATAATGTTAAAGTGATAAAACTTTTGAAATTTGAATGTGTGGTGGAGAAGAAAATTAGTTTGGAAAATGGTGTTAAAGTGGCACGTACCATTTCATAGTATATATAAAAGTTGTCTTTGTTATGATATTTTTGTTTATGTTCCATGTTTATGCGAAAAAGAAAAATCATTTTGGACAGAAATACTAATTAAATGCCATCATATAATTTATGGAAATTTTGTTGGTGTGACAACAATGAACATGTATCTGAATTCATACTCTATTTTAGCCGTTTTTGGAAAATTAAGGATCTACTCAAGAGGTGATAGTTTGGTTGGGAAGGGGACGTGTTCCCTTTTCTTGTCTACCAGGGTTCGACTCTCCTGGGAAACATTCTAGAAATTAAATTTTGAATTTAATTCTAAATGCACCAGGTCGATGTGCAGGAGTGCGCCCTTAAGATCATCGGTAAGGTGATTAGTCGAGGTGCGTGTAAGTTAGCCCGGAAACACCTTATCGTAAAACCCAAAAAAAGAAAAAGAAAATTAAGGGTCTAAAATATAATTTATCATTTTGCTTGCTACATTGGCTTCGATGTAGGGATGGCAAAAAAAAACGAACCGACGGGTAACCGAGAGGAACTGAACCGAATGGTCTGGTTTTGAAATCGATTAGAAATGGTTTGGTTGCGGTTTTTTGGTTTTGAAATTAGCAGCCGAAGTGGTTTTGATTTTGGAATAGTAACCGCAAAACCGAATCATGAAATCGAAGTGTGAAATCGATATTTTAGATATATTTTGATGACATATATACTCTCATTTTTTATATATTTACACTTTAATCCCTAAGATATATAAGTGTGTTTTTATTTATTTACACTTTAATCCCTCCTATATATACACACACTTTGATTTGTATTAGTGTGATGACTATTCATCATTGTATTTTAATTATAGTTAGAAATGTTTATCGTAACCATTAATAGTTTTGTGGTTTGGTTTGGTTTTTTGGAATTTATATTTTATATTTTAGTTATGTTTTTGTTTATATATAAAAAATAACGGTCGATGGTTTGACGGATTTGGTTTTGGTTTTGATTTTTTATTAAATTGAAAAATCTTAAATGGTTTCGTGGATTCGCGGTTATGGTTTTGGTTTTTGTGTAAATTTAAGTGGGTCAGTTTTAAAACCGTTTTATAAAAAAGGGCAATTTTGGTTGCAGTTTTGGTTTGGTATATATCCAACGGTTTTCGCTTTAGATTTGTGTGAAACTAGACCGAAATTGAACCATTGACATCTCTACTTCCACGGCTCACTCAAACCATTTAAAATGTACTTGAATTTTTAGGTACTTAAATGAAAAAAAAAAAAAAAAAAAAAAATCAATTTAAAGTGTCAAAAGTGTTTGAGCACTAGGGTCGAAAATGTAATTTACCATTTATATGCATCGAATCAGCTGACTTTCAATGCATGCTGCATTGGCTTCCAGCTAACACTACGTAAAATCTCCGTTCACCCACAAGTTCATACCTTTGAATCATCTGCAGATAGCGACTAGTGCTAGGGATGTTAATAGTCCGGGTTCGGCTTGGTTTCGTACAAAATCAAAACCGTTAAACATATGCAAAATCAAAATTAAAACCGCATATTTTTTTTAAATGATTTTAAAACTGGACCATTTAATTTTAACCAAAATTAAAACCAAAACCACGAAACCGCAAAACTGTTTAAGATTTTTAAATTTTATAAAAAACCAAAACCAAAATCAAAATCAAACCGCGAAACCGTGGACCATTGTTTCTTATATATAAATAAAAACACAACTAAACTATAAAATATAAATTCCAAAAATAAAAACTAAACTACAAAATTATTAATTGTAAACATTCTTAATGATAAATAAAATACAATAAAATCATAGATAATAGTCACAAATAATACAAACAGTCTCCAAAGTGTAAAGTGTAAAAGGGTTAAAGTGTAAATAAATAAAAAATAAAGATTAAATTGTAAATACTAAATATATATATATCGGTTACACGGTTCGGTTCTCGGTTCGGTCACGTGGTTCGGTTACGCGGTTATTATTCCAAAACCAAAACCGCTTCGGTTGCAAAATTTAAAACCAAAACTACGAGCAAAACCATTTAGTCGGTTTTAAAACCAGACCGCTTGGTGCAATTTTGTTCGGTTACCCATTGGTTCGGTTTTAATTTCCATCCCTAGTTGGTGCAGCTCAAGAAGCCTCTTCTTCTTTTTCTACCACATGCGGATTCAATTATCAAGTTTTCTTGAGTTTTAGAGGTACGGACACTCGGAAGACCTTCACAACTAGTCATACCTTTGAATCATCTGCAAATGGCGAGTTGGTGAGGCCATCAAAGTCAATAATGAATGTAGGGGACAAGTTTCAATGCAAATCTGTGTTACTTCTGTCATTCTTCACCTTCTTTTCCTGCTAGGTTTGGTAGTTTGCTTCATATCCAAGAATCAACAAGGGAGGTAGAAATACAAGTTCAAAGTTTAAGATGAAAGGGGCTCATCATGTCACCGTTAATCGGACATAGAATCGTCATTGTTGAAGAAAGGTTTTCTAGTGCAAAAGGAAATAGAAGACGAAAAATAAAAAATAAAAATAAACAACATATTGTTCATTTTCAAAAAAATTGGCCGTTTATCTCATTTTCACTCTCTACTTTTCTTCGTAGTTATTATAACCTTGTATCTTAATCGTAATGTTCATATTTTAAAGATCATAGTGTAGGCATGCCTACATGGACGCTATATAAGCACATAGTTACATGATAGAAAGGTGTCTACTGTTTGATTCCATAGATGACAGTTAAAAAAGGATCCACAATTGTAACTTGACAAGTCATCCTATTCTAATCACATATGCATATATATGTATGTCACATTCCATACATTGATTTTGATTGTATCAAAATCATTAGTATTGTGTCGTTAGTGTCTATATATTATGTTTATTTGTATTCTCTGTTTTGACATTTGGCCGCACCGTGCCTGGACTCCTGCCTGCAACAATCTTCTTCATCCTGAGCCATCTAGATTCTGGAGCAGTGCTCAATGGCTGCTTTCAGAAGCCAAGGAGCCAACTCTTCCATTTGTCGCTTTTCTTATCATGTATTTCTGAGTTTCTGAGGGAACGACACACGCAAAAACTTCACTGACCATCAATACACTGCTCTGTTGAATGCAGGAATTCGCACGTTCAGAGATGATGATGAACTTCGTCGGGGAGAAACCATCGGGACACAGCTGATAAATGAAATTGAACAATCAAGGATCTTGATGGTTGTCTTATCGAAAGACTATGCTTCTTCTCGGTAGTGTCTCGATGAACTTGTGAAGATTCTTGAGTGCAAAAATAGATATGGACGTGTTGTTTTGCCTATCTTCTATCACGTGGATAGATTGCAAGTTAGAGAGCAGACAGGCAGTTATGAAGAATCATTTGAGAAACACAGAAAGAGAGATACAAGGGAGAGCAATGAGAAAAAGAAGGCATGGATGGAGAAAATCAGTGGAGGGCTGCTCTTATTGAAGTTGCAGGTATGGATGGGACGATGTTCCAAAATCAGCCTCAGGGGTTAGTAATCTTCACTAAAACCTACGTTTTCTTAGGCATAGTATTTGTGATCTTACAATCTTCTCCCTTTTTGCATAAACTTCATCTTTTTTTTGATAAATCTGAGTTAAATTTGCTCAATCCGCATGAGGATGTCACCAAATAGTCACCAAATATTGCTATTTTGAACAGGTGAAAATCAATTTGGTTGGTTCTCCATTCTCCTCTTAAATTTAAGACACTCACTCGGTAAACTTTTTCAATTTAGAGATCAAAGATGACTTCTTTACGGCGTATGAAATTTTTTTAGATTGTATGAATCATCCTACCATCATTTACGGGTTTGGGGGAAGGGTTACCTAACCTGTATTAAACTCAACATGGATAGCAATTGCAATGATCATAATAGATGGCACCATGGATGGCAATCATGTATGCATATTATTACAATGATCTCGTTTTTGGGAGAGGTCTAGACTTCATAGTTGTATAGAGTTGACACCCCTCGTGCACTTTAATGATATCTTCTTGCTTTCTTAGGGCAAAAAATAAAAATAAAATAAAATAGAAATATGAATCTAGTTGCGGTGGATATAGTCCTTCTTTTGCATTGTTATTGATTAAAAAACATACATTTTGCCGACATATTATTCATGGTAGATTCTTTCAATATGCGACATTTTACGCCCAACCATCAGAAAAGTTGTCAATATTTTAAAGGCCTTTGGGTGTGTGAATTACATTTTTACTAGATATTCCAATTGTGCTTTGTTTATATCTTATGTGGATTTTTTGTAGGCACGAGTCGGAATTCATCCGAGAAATTGGCAAAGAGACTGGAAGAATACTTAACTGCCACATTTTTAGAGTTTCCACCTATCCAGTGGGAATTGAATCTCGAGTACATCGCGTCAACTTGTGGTTACAAGATGGATTAGACAATGTTGGCATTTTTGTAATTTATGGTATAGGTGGAATAGGGAAGACTACAGTTGCTAAAACTGTTTATAACCTGAACTACGACAAATTCGATGGAAGCAGCTTTTTGGCAAACATTAGAGAAGCTTCGACACAGCCGTATGCTTTGGCTCGTTTACAACGACAACTTCTTTCAGATATAACAAAAAAGAGAATGAGGAAGATATACAATGTAGAGGAAGGTATTATTAAGATCAAAGATGTTGTATGCCACAAAAGAGTTCTACTTGTTCTGGACGATGTAGATGACTTGGATCAGTTAGATGTGGTGTTTGGTATGCGAGAGTGGTTTTGTAGTGGAAGTAAAATCATCATTACACCTCTTGAAGGGTCATGATATATGTGAGATGTACAAGGTTAAACCATTGGACAAATATGAATCGCTTCTACTTTTCTGTTGGCACGCCTTTAGACAAGACCATCCACATGAAAGTTTTGCCAACCTCTCAAGAAGTGTTGTAAATCATTGCGAAGGACTTCCCTTAGCTCTTCAAGTTTTGGGTTCTTCTGTATCAGGCAGAAATCAAGATGTATGGGAAAGCACATTGAAGAAACTAAGATCAATTCCAGATAGTCAGATTTTGAAAAAAGCTATGATAACTTATCAGATTATCATGACCAGAACTTATTTCTTGATATTACTTGTTTCTTTATTGGGAAGGACAAAGGCTATGTGGTAACTATACTCGATCATGATTTCTTTCCGATAGCTGGGATTCAAAATCTAGTTGACAGATGCCTCTTGACAATTAGTGGTACGAATAAGCTCATGATGCATTAGTTGCTCTGAGAAATGGGAAGAGAGGTAATTCGTCAAGAATCACCCAAGAGGCCAGGGAAACGCAGCAGACTTTGGCGTCTTAAAGATTCCTTTAACGTGTTGAAAGAAAACTCGGTAAGTATTATACCTATCTGTATAATAAAACACAACGTGTTTTCAAAATGTCGTTTAATAGAAGGTGGAGATTTATTTTTCAAAGATTGGAGGGTTAATACTGCTTCATGAAATTTCTGGGGGCAAAGCTCCTGCCCCAAAAACCTCTTAAATGTTACCTAACTTAAAATTTTATACCCGTGAAGTGTATGGTTTGTTGCTCATTGTACTCTAATATTTTATTATCAGGTTGCTTTATGAAGTTCCTCATTTGTGTTTAATTTGTTCTTTTGATTAGGTCCAATCACTTTTCTTTCTATTGAAAACGCATACATTTTTTTCACAATTTGTGAAACAATGAAGGGTTTAATCAATTTTCGATTTGGTTGAATCTTTAGTTGCCTACGAACATTGCTCTTACAAATAGTTGTCAAAGGTGCGCCTAGACTTCAGGCACACGAAGGCTTGCTTCACTAGCCTCAGACGAGGCACACTGATTCAACAAGGCACGCGCCTACGGAGTCTAGGCCAAAGGCCCAAGGATCAAGATTGCGCCCCTGATTGAAGTTATGCAACATAGTTGCATTGACGTGTGTCTTCTTACTAAGTTGCTCAAAGTGTTCTACACTAAAGTGAGCGTGTTGGGTCATACCTATCACATACCAAATTATCAAAAACAAGGTCTTAAGTTCTCATGCATCTTAAAAAAGATTGAACCACACATTTTCAATTGCAAAGGTCTTTACACATTAACACTTTGATTTCTCTTCTGGCACTTGAAATATATCTTTTGAAATCTTATGGTGTCTGTTATGTAATTAAATTAAGTATAATTATATCTTTATTGCTAATAAATGATATCAAAATATATATTTTACTTGTCTCATTTAAATGTGCACCCCATTTCAGCCATATGCGCGCCTCACCTTGTGCCTTGCTCTTAGGTGCCTGAGGACCTTGGCGTCTCGAGCATTTGACATGCTTCTTACATTTTTTTTCCTACTTGTTACCAGGGTACAGAGACCGTTTCAGGCTTTGTTCTTGACATGCAAAAGGTGAAGGAAGTCAAACTCAGTGCTGAAAAACAACCTGTTTCTGAAGAGAACTCTAACAAACTAGCAGTGGCAATCCAAAGGTACTCGGTAAAAAGGCTTCCCATCTGGTTCTTTGGGCAAGCAATGAGGGATAGTCATGAATCATCAACTGATATCAGCTTCCCCACGGATGCATTAGCAAAGATGCATAATTTAAGACTTCTAGTGCTTAGTTATGTACATCTTACCGGCTGTTATGAGATGTTTCCTAAAAGGTTGAGGTGGATTTTCTGACGTGGCTTTCCTTCAAAAGTTATCCCTAACGATTTATCTATGGACAGCCTGATTGTTCTTGACATGCGCAATAGCAAGTTGGAGCAAGCGTGGAGAGGTCGCAAGGTAAGGTTAATTTCCAGTCCTTAGCTTTTTATTTGATTATGAAAGTTGATAAAAAAATCACTTTTTTTCTCCTGTTCTGCTTTACAGTTTCTTCCATTATTGAAGATCCTTAATCTCAGCCATTCACATGGACTTAGAAGAACTCCGGACTTCTTTGGACTCCCTAATCTCAAGAAGTTGATTCTTAAGTATTGCTTAGGGTTGTTTGAGCTTCATGAATCCATTGGGGACCTCGAGAAGCTTGTGTTTTTAAATCTAAGAGGTTGCAAAAATCTTAGAAAGCTTCCAAGTGAAATAGGTAAACTTAAATCCTTGAAAACACTAATTATAATTGGTTGCTCAAGGCTTAAGTTGCCTGTGGAGTGTGGTAAGCTGGAATCATTGATGGAGCTTTGCGCAAATGGGATTGCCTTGAATGAATTTCTCTGTACTCGTGATGAGGCCAAAACTTGGTCTAATATTTTCATTTCTTGGACATCAAAAATAAGAAAACCCCAGCAACCTATCAGGTTTTCATTGGCTTCTCTATCCCGCTCCCTAAGAATCCTTAGTCTTGCATTCTGCAATCTCGAAGCAATTTCGCTTGATCTGAGTAGCTTTTCTTCGTTGTCGTCCTTGAATCTAAGTGGAAACCCATTTTGTAGCCTACCACCGAACATAAACTGTCTTCCTATGCTTAAGGAGCTTGTGCTTATTTCATGCACGAGGCTGCAATCACTTCCAGAGCTTCAATCAAGTGTGACCGACTTGTGTGTAGAAGGTTGCACGTCGTTAGAAACATTAAAAATCTGCCTAATCTCTTGAAATCGTTGTTTTTAGATGTACAAGGTCGTGAAAAGCTTGCAGTGGTTCAAGAATTGTTCGTATTACTACCTATTGGGAACTTTGATCTGGAAATGATCAGGAGTTTCGGCATTCTCGACTTGGAATCTATTAGGAACAGCAGATTGGAGTCATTCAATAAGATGACAGACTTAAGGAGGACAGTTCCAGTTCAGGTACCATTCGCATTGGTGTAGGGACCTCTCGCTTTCTTACTGTTTCTCAATACTATTTACATTGATGTATGAACTCCTCCCTCTCTCTCTCTATATATAATCACAATACTATTTATATTGGTGTAGGGACTATATGAGTTTGATATATTCAGCACCTACATTCCTTCTTGTGAGGTCCCTTGCAATTTCTGTGTCATGGGCACAGACAGCTCGGTGTCTCTCACCGTATCGACTCATCCCAATACAACCCTTCTGGGCTTGAATATATGCTTCGTCTATACATTCTCAAGTAGGAAACGCGATGATTGGTATGCATTTTACTTGAAAGTAGAGAATAGGACCAAAGGTATGAAACTTGTCTATGGCCCAACATTCATTTCGATTCCTAGAGGGATGGAAGTTATCACATTCCTTAGCCATTGGGGAACAAGTTGGATCCGGGAGACGAAGTGAGTGTCTCAGTAATGGCGTGGGCTTATAATTTTCGTTTCAAGGGTTTTGGAGTAAGCCTCGTGTATGATGAAGATGCAAAGGAGGGCGGCAAAATTTGTCTTTATAATGTGTTACCGTATCAAGTGAAATCAAATGACTACTTCCTCTCTCACCCTGAGTACGTTATGCAGCGTGAAGTGTCTGCAAATGCATGGACAAAGATGGGTTTGTACCAAAGCATGTTTGGAAACTTTGTGCAGACTACAGGTACTAATAGTTGAACAATGTTAGTCATATTTGTACTATCTTTCAATTTTTTAACATTGTTTGGGTGTCTCTGTAGAGTCTACTTCAGCAGCAGCAGCAGCAGAAGAAGATGATGATGATGATTGCACTGAAATCAATGAGGTGGTGGTGGCTGAGGTCAAGGAGCTTTTTAATGCCCCAAACTGGCAACACCATCAAATCACATAGAACCCGATCTCGCCAAGGGCTTGTCTTGCCTCTCTCCAATGACTTTAACTTGGTGTGATCTTCTTTGTGCACCCTCATTCCGTTTTTCGGGTGAGACTTTAATGCCGCTTCTTGATTCGATTGAATCAAATTAAATGGTTTGCCCCTTCACCCCCCCTTCATTTCTTTTTATTGAGTTCATCGACATTCCGTCAATTCATATGTTGTGAGATCCCACATCGGAAGTATTAGAAAATGATTGTTTGATATATATAGTCCCATGTGGGCTACTACTCATACCTTGATTTGATTTAAGCATCTCATCTTTGACCACGTGCCACTGGTCCAAAAAGGTACTGGTGGGTCAGATGGGACGTTACAGAAACCGTCTTCAAATAAAAATTCTATTTGTTGGCTAACTTGCCTACTGAATTCATATACTACAATTTCTCAAAGTAGGTGACTTTGGTCAGTTGATTTTTTGTTTTCCAAATATATATTTGATTTTGCACAAAATTTTAAGGTAGTATTTGAATATTTTTTTACTTTACTGTGTTGCGCTAATTGAAAATGGTGTAAAAGTGATAAAACTTTTTAAAATTTGAATATGCGGTGGAGAAGGTTATTTTGAGAAGAGTGATAAAAGTATATTTGTTAAAAATAAAAGGCGAAGCCATGTGTTTGACAGTCTTCCCAGAGGCTTTCTGCACATTGTTCTTATGAATAGAATTTTTAAGGGACGTGTACAGGTAGGTCCTATTTCGCGATTTCATGTACTGATCCAACCCAATGATTTTTGTTTGTACCAATAATTCTTTTTCCTATTTTTCTGACCAAAATACCCCTCATTCAATTTTCACAAGCCTAATTCCATATTCTATTTTCGCAAAAAATCTCCACCGTGTTCGCCATCCACAGTCCGCCGCCACTACCCACTGTTTGCCGTCGCCGTCAACCGTCCTTGTCCGATGTCGACGCCGACGTTGCCGTTCTGTCCGCCGTGCATCGTACGCTTGTCGCTGTTCGTCCCTAAAATCCTAAACGATTTCTGCAATAGACCTCAAATCAAAAACCATAAATCGATTTGCAGAGAATGACTCTTACCGTTCGTCTTGTCTTTCACCTTCGCCATTTGCCGTCGGCGTTCGTCATTCGCCGTTCGTCGTTGGCAGCCACTCTGAAGATTCGTGATACATGGGGCTAGGTTTTCAGATTTTGATAGCATTATTACATTTTTCATTTTTTACACTTTCAGGTTCAACATTTTACTATTTTTTACACTTTCTTCCCTAAAACCTTCATAACTTGTTTTTAACCCCCAGTTGTTTTCACTTATCTTGACCAAATTCAAAAAACTCATGTTGTTGAATGTAACACTCTTTGATCTTGTCAAAATTATTCAAAAATAATATTCTTGATGAATGTAATACTTCTTAATATTGTCGAAAGTTAAAATGCAATGTTTCAAAATGAATGTTGAATGTAACACTGTCTCAGTGTTGAATGTAACACTGTCTAATATTCTCAAAAATCAAAAATCATTTTCTTTGAAATTTCAAAGAATTGAAACCATTGTTTATCAAAAATAATTGTTTAGAAAATTCAATAACATTAATTACATTTCTCACTCCTTATTTTGTTTTAGATCAAATCACATACCACATGTTTTAGGTTTTCGAACCCTCCGAATTTGTTTTCAATGTATGTATTGAATGTAACACTCTCTGATATTGTCAAACTACGTGTTAAATGTAACACTGTCTATATATTCTCAAAAATCATTTTTTTTAGGAAATTCAAACATTTGAAAACCAATATTTCTCATAAATCAATTTTTTTTAGAGAATTCAATGACATTAATTACATTTCTCATCCCTTATTTTGTTTTAAATCAAATTACATACCACATGTTTTAGGGTTTCTGAATTCCCTAATTTGTTTTCAATGTGTGTTAAATGTAACACTTTCTGATATTGTCAAACTATTTATAAACAATATTCTTGTTGAATTTAACACTTCCTAATATTGCCAAAAATCAAGTTTTAAAGTTTTTAAAATGTGTGTTGAATGTAATACTGTCTAATATTCTAATCAATCAAAAACACCATGTCTGACCTAAAACAATCCAAATACACTGTTTGAACTAAACACATGCAGTGCATGTTAAATGTAACACTATCTATATATTCTCAAAAATCATTTTTTTAGGAAATTCAAACAATTGAAACCCAATATTTCTCATAAATCAATTTTTTAGAAAATTCAATGATAGTAATTATATTTCTCACCCCTTATTTTGTTTTAGATCAAACCACATACCACATGTTTTAGGGGTTTCGAACCCCTAATTTGTTTTCAATGTGTGTGTTGAATGTAACACTCTCTGATCGTGTCAAACTATTTAAAAATAATATTCTTATTGAATGTAACACTTCAACAAGGTATCTACTATCTGATCTTATTAAAAAATTCAATATGAGTGTTGAATGTAACAATTGTGCGTGTTGAATGTAACATTCTCTGAATTAAACATAGGAAAAAAAGACCTATCAATCCCAAACATAGAAGATATCTTCTTATATTGCAAAACACTTTAATCGACTTAACTCAACCAAAATTAAATTCTCATCATACTCAAAACTTGATAACCTAAAAACATAATAAGTTGAACTAACTTCTAGCCAATCCAAAAATAAAATCAACCGAAGACACACCAATAAAGTATCGGTGCTCATAAACAATATACATGTTGAATGTAACGCTATCTAATATTGTCAAAAATTCAAATACAATATGAGTGTTGAATGTTACACTGTATGATCTTGTTACATTCAAAAACAAATATGCGTGTTGAATGTAACAGTGTCTGTATGTTGAATGTAACACTGTCTAATAATTCCGAAAATTCAAAATTTAAAATTCAAATGCGTGTTGAATGTAATAATATTTGATCTTGTCGTATATTCAAAAAACAAATATGCGTGTTGAATGTAATATTGTCAGTGTGTTGAATGTAACACTGTTTAAATAATCTCAAAAATCAAACTTTTAGAAAATTTAACAAATTGTTAACAAATTGAATCCAATTGTTTCAATGTGTGTGTTGAATGTTACACTTCTAAAATTACCAAAAAATCAAATTGCAAATTGTCTGATTAAAAAATGAAGGAGTCAACGATTATCATGATTTGGGTGTTTACTGCCTTGAAGATGGAAGCATTGAAACATTGCCTTGTTATCCTCGCAATTCAGAATCCGAGATTCATCTGCCTCCTCCAATCTGGGTTTCTCCAAATCCATGTTAACAACATGTATATTTTCCATGTTTTTGTGCTCTATTTTAATAATTCAAATCTATTTGCTTGTACCCTAAAAATGGAGTTTTACAGTGGCAAGGTTTTTAAATACTTGGATCAATCAAAAGTTTTATCAACATGATTTTGAGTTGCCAATTTTACTTCAGCATGGAACTTGAATAATGCCCTTTTCATTATGTGCAGAGATACAACTATTATCATAAGAAAATGAAAAGAAATTTAAGGAAATCGGATCAAGAAATTGAAGCGATTATCAAGAAATCGGATCGAGAAATCTCACAGGAAATTGAAGCGATTATCACGAAAATAAGATGAAAATAGAGTGTTGGTGAAATCAAAACCTAAATCGATTTCTGCAAATGAAATCAAGATCGAAATGAACAAATCGAAAATTGAAATTGAGATAGAGAGAGAGAGAGAGAGGATCTTACACATATGGTTGAAAGGGGACAACGATCGACGACGGATGGCGATACTGATCAGCAATGGAGGGCAGTGATTGAAGACCAAAAATCATCGTTGATGGATGCATCTACATGAAATAATTTCATCATTTATTTCATCCCTAAACCCTAAAAATCGATTTTGGAAAAATGAACAAATCGAAATCAATAAATTGAAAAATCGAAAAATGAAATCGACCGAGATAGAGAGAGATGAAGTTTACACAGATAGCAGTGGAGGCGAAGACAACGACGATAGCGGTGTAGACGACGTTGGCGATTGCTAATGGCGACGACAAAGAAGACGGCGATGGAGAAGAGCGAGACGGCGACGGAGGTCTTGAGGTGAAGACGCACGAATGAAAGAGAGAGAGCGTAGGGTTAATGAGCAGGGGCAAAATAGTAATCTGACATTTAAATTTTTTTAAAAAATGGACGAATCAGTTCAAATAATTACAGGGATAAAAGTTTTTGGTTTAGTTATAACTAATTGGTATTAAGTGGTACATGAAAAGTAAAAACAGTACTTGATGGTAATTGTGTCAATTTTTAATTGCTTTTTACTCCATCTACTTAGATATGTTAATATGCGTGAAATTAAATTTTTCATCTAAGTTTTTCATGAGATGAACAAGAAATTCTTTTATTTTAATTTTATTTTGTCTTTGTTAAAAAAATAGGAGTAGAGAGAGAAAATAATAGTTTTCTCTTTTATTATCTTTAAATATTAAATATAAATTTAAAAAAAAGTAATTTCTCCTAAATTTTGTTTAACAATAATTCATCTGAAAAATGAGAGAGAAGTTTGAATTGTTATTAGGATAAAATATCTTAATGTTATTGGATCCCCATTAAAAGGTCACATGCTGAGAATAATCTATTTTCCGTCCAAACTTATTAACAACATTTTCAATTTTACAGGGTTGAAATAAATGTAAAATTTGAGGGATCGAATGTATAATTTAACAAAGCTCAAGATCCACATAGACATCCACTCCATACTCAAGGGATCAAAAATGTAATTTTCCCTAAAAATAAGTCCAAACGAAAATCTTATAATGCAAATAAAATGAAAAACAAACCATTTCATGCAACCACTCTAATCACAAGCTCTTTGGGCCCAGTGATTCTTCCCAGATTTCTGTTTCTGTTCCCTTAAAACTTGGAGCATGAACATAAATATGCGGAAAACAAAAACTATAAAAGTTGTCTTTGTTCTGAATCTTCTGGTTTATTTGTTTCTGTTACATGATTGATGCGAAAAAAGAAAAATCATTTGGGACAGAAATACTAATTAAATGCCACCATAATTTATGGATTTTATTTTTCTTATAAAAAAAGAAAAGAAAAAAGCACTCTTGGAGATATTGAGTTGATATTCTTAAAAAGATTCAATTTAAATTGCCAAAGAAAATTGAGGGTCTAAAATGTAATTTTTCATTTTGCTTGCTGTAATGACTTCCACTTAGGAGTGTAATTCGGTCGGGTGGGTCGGGGGGTGGGACTTTTTTTGGCCAACCCGATCGGGTTTGTGGGTGGAGTGCACCGACCGGCCCGACCCCCGCTAATCTGAATTGTTTTCGGGTTTCGGGGCATTGGGTTATGGGCGGGTATTCGGATTTGAGGGCTTTTTTTTTTGCAGTGTTTGTCAATTGTTCCAAAATTTTCAAGTGTTCCAGTGCAGTGTTAAATTACAAATTACAATGCAGATCACTCATAAGTGTAGTGTTCAATTTAAAAAACACATCTCAACAAACACAAGATAATAAGGTGGCGTTTGGTAACTGTTTTTGTTTCCATTTCAGCAGTCGGATGGGAATGGGATGGGATGGGATGGGATGAAAATTTTATTTTCTTTTTGGAAATAGAATTGCGTTTGGTAACGATATTTTTTTTTTTGTTTTGGGAAGGGAATTGTGTTTGGTAACGATTTTATCCTAATTTTTTTTTTTTTTTTTTTGTTTTGTTTTGGCCTGACGGCGGTGGCGCCGTCACAGGCCGGCCGGCGGTGCTCCGGCAACGGCCTCCGTCGGTTCTCCGGCGTCGGAGACGGCGGTGCCCCCCCGCCGGCGACGCCGGACGGAAGACAATGGCGCCGTCGCCGGCGATTGCCAGAAGTGGCCGGAAAATTTCCGGCCGGACGGTGACCGGCGACAGTCGCCGGAGATTACCGGCGGCGGGGGGTGGCCGGCGGCGGCGGCGGGCGGTGGCCGGCCGGTAGGTGAATAGTGACCATGGGTTTTGGGAATGGAATGGGAATAATGAGAAACAACTTTTTTTTGCTTCTCATTTCTTAAGAAAAAAGTTGGCACAATTCTCAAATGGGAATGAAATGGAAACAGAAACAAAAATTACCAAACGCTATTCCCAAACAGAATTCCCAAAAATCTGGGAATGGAATGAGAATTTCTGAGATGGGATGGGTTACCAAACGGGGCCTAAATTAAAGAAAAAACAAAAAAAAATACCAATTACCATCATACAACAATACCAATTACCAAATCACAACAAAAATAACAAATTTTAAACTTCAACAAACGAAACAACAATACCAATGAGCAAACCAAAGCAAAAATAGCAAATTATAAAGTCCAACCACTGGCTCATTAATGTCGCCATCATCTGTAATCCCTACAATATAAATTGAGAGGATTATTAATAATTAGATAAATGAAAATAAATGAAAAATAAATAAAAATTAAAATAAAACTGTGAAATGGTACCAAACATAAGACCGTTTCCTGCCGTTAGGATCGCTGGGTGCAGGTGATGGCCTTTCAGTAGTAGTATCTTTTGCATACTCTTTATAGCGCTCACTCTCAGCCATTTAACAATCTAACAAAAAAGTAAGTATACAAAAATTAATTATGGAATTGTTTCCTTCTTTGTTTTTTATTTTCTGGTATTTTATTGTTTGGTACTCTGATAAATATGCTGAAATTAAAATGGAAAAATACTCATTTACAACCGTCCAACCAACAACGCATAAACACAGAATTACAGAATAAATTTGATAAGAAAATAACAGAAACAACTAACAATAACAGAATAAAAAAGTTAACAATCTAAGAAAATGAAACTTGCCTAAAAAATGGAGTTCACACTGAAATTAAAAAGGAAAAATACTCACTTACAAACAAACAAATTAAACTAATAATGCATAAACAAAATCAGACACAAAATCAAACAAACAATGCATAAACAATATATAAACCGTTCAACCAACAATGTATAAACACATAATCAAACAAACAAAAAATTAAATTAGAACAAAATCAGACCTAGACGGAGAACAAAATCAGACCTAAACTAAAAGTTCTGAAGAATCAAACAAACAAAAAATTAAAAATCCTAACTAGAAACTTACAGAACCGGAGCAAAAATTGAAGCGATCTTCTCTGTTGAGGTCCTGAGGAAGCGATCTTGGTCGTGGCAGAAAAGATTGAGAGAGAGAACAGAGAATGGGGTCTTGGCCGTGGGGAGAATCGGAGCAAAGATTGAAATCTTGGCCGTTAAGAGAGTGAGTGAACGAGAGAACAGAGAAAATAGAGATCGAGAGGGGCAGCGACGATTGAGGGAGTGAGTGATCAGATTAGGGTTAGGGGGGTATATATATATATAGAGGGGGATATTTTGGTAATTTACAAGGCATTTGGTCGGGTTCGGGCTATCGGGCGGGTATAAGAAAGAATCCGATCGGATTACCTCATTTTTTCGGGTCAGGTCTTAAGCAAAAAAATGTAGAGTAATTCTGCTCGAAACCGAATGGGTTGGGGCGGCGGTTTTTTATTTCAGCCCTACTTCCACTACATAAAGTCTTCACTTTTTAGGGGTGGTTATGGGCCTAGGGGCCGGCCGACCCTATTTGTTTACGGTTTGGGCTTTAGTTTTAAGCCCATCAACAGGGCTTGTGCTTTGATTTTCAAGCCCAACCAAATTTAGGGTCGGGCTAGGGCCTTTCCAAATTTTTTTAGGGCCGGCCCGGCCCGAGTATTAATTAAAATATATATATATATATATATATATATATATATATAGAGAGAGAGAGAGAGAGAGAGAGAGAGAGAGAGAGAGAGAGAGAGAGAGAGAGAGAGAGAGTGTGAGAGAGAGAGAGAGAGACTAAACAAACTCAACCCTGGTTCATTTCATTTCATTTCATCCCCCGCTTAGCACTTTGTGTCTGCCACTTCAATCTTCATTCCTCTTCATTCACTTCCTCCCTGCCTGCCTACATTTCCTCGCCGTTGTCGTCTATCATGTTCCTTCACCGTCGATCGCGTCTATTCATCGTCGATCGCTTTTCTTCGTCGCAAGTCTCACATTGTCGTTGATCGCTTTTATGTTTTAGTGTTTATGTTTATATTTTAGTGTTTATTTAAAAAAAAATAAGGCTGGGCAGGCCATAAGGTCGGGCTTAGGCATGAAAGTAGAGTCTGATCATAGGGTCGGGCCAGGCTAGGGCCTAGAATTTTTTTGTAATACCATAACTAAAGCCAAACCCATGACCACCCTATCACTTTTGATTGGAATGATAGAAAATAAAAAGAAAAAAGAAATTAAGAGGATAGTAGTTTTATCTATTCTAAAAGAAAAATAATTCAGTTTAATATAATTTATTATTTTATCTTCGTATATTATAAAAATAAATTAAAAATTATATTATCAAGGATAAATTGTAATTTAACTCATTGTTCTTCACTTTCATTCTAAATTTTTGTGGAAAAAATTGTTTCGAAAATTTTGTATTTTCCTTCCTATTTTCCATTCATACCAAATAATATATATATATATATATATATATATATATATACATATATACATACCCAGACACACGCGTACCACTATCAATATTTTTTCCAAAACAATACCTCAATCTCGTTTTAAAAAATATGGGACACACCCGTCTCAAATATATATACAACAAAAATCACTAAAAATATACTGAACCTTCTATGGTTCGCCTCTGACTGGCCCATTCCCAAGATGACACTACCTCCAGACTCTACTTAGTGCCAGTAGTAGACCCACACTTATTTGTGGCATCTGAAACCATTTTTTTTTTCTGGTGTATTGTCTTCATAATAAAAACGTTTTGTATGGATCAAGTATAATAATTTAAACACCACGTTACAAAATATAATATTATATAATCACATACCATACGGAAATCCAATTTCCCTGTCACTAATGAAATAACTCATATATTTAAAACACCCAATCCCAATATTTTTAATCAACCAGTGCACAAAATAATATATTGACGCCAATCCATTTTTAAATAATAAATCTAAGCCAATCAATCTAGGCAGTTCATCGTATAATAAAATACCCCACTACAATTTCCTACTAGCCAAATGATCGTTTTTACCTCATGATCGGGAGTTGCAATGGTACCGTAACTTGTACAACTGTACCATTTAAGTGACTACCAGTGTCAGAGCCATTTATTATCCCTAATAGTAGGGGTACTACCCGCAGGGTTTGCACTCCTGACGGGTTAATCAACCACCTGCAGGATTAATCCTCCTGATAAGTCATTATATCAACAACCACCTGCCGGACTATCCTCCAGACATGTCATAATATCAACAACCACCTGCCGGACTAACTCTCTGGACAGGTCATAATGTCAACAACCACCTGCCGGACCAACCCTCTGGGCAGGTCATAATATCAACAACTACCTATCGGACTAACCCTCCGAACATGTCATAATATAACCAACCACCTGCAGGACATGCCCTCCTAATAGGTCAAAACCATCCCGCAGGACATACCCTCCCGACGGGATCAAGCTATGGCATAGTCGGACCAAAAATCACCCTCTACATTTAGAAATCTACTTGATCCATGTAAGTTGAAAAAAATCGTCCAATTTTAATAAACCCATTTTTTCACAATTTATACAAAAGTAAAGTTTATATATTTACATAGAAGACAATACCCTCATGAATAGACTAAACGACGACTGATCGCACATACCCACACTGACGACGCTAAACCGCACGCCCACACCCGCTGAACGACGGCGACGCCACACACACTTACGACTGAATGACACATGCACACACAACACACATCAAAGCACACACATGCACACGACGAAACAAACAGAGGAACACACATACTCTTACCGTTTACCCACCGCATACACATCCACGCCATCGACACACCACCGTCGATCCTCTCTCTCTTCTCTATTTCCTGATTTCTTCTTCTTTTTAAGTGTTGGGATTGTGAATTGCATGCATGATTATATATTAGGGCTGGAAAAACAGGTATTTACACGATGACACGACACGAGACCGACATGAGATTATCAGGTTTAGGTTTTACTTATCAGGTATCGGGTCGTTATCGTGTCAGACCGATAACTCGATAAGAAATAGTGCAGGTTATCAAGTTGACCTGATAACCCAATAGGTTACACGATAAGAGACGATAAGAATTTCGTGTATTCAGGTTACACGATAACCTGAGATCTAATAGGTTCCCCGTTAATTTAATAAATTATTTTTACACCCCCAAATTATCAAATATTATAATTTAGTACCTAATATATATTCACATTTCCCTAACTCTACTCATTTAATCAACTTAACAGGTTAACAGGTCATTAACGTGTAATGGGTTAACGTGTAATGGGTAGGTTAATGTGTAATGGAAACCTATCAGATCTTATCGTGTCATGTTTACCTGGTAGGTTTCATGTCATCGTGTGACACGAAAAATTATCGTGTCGTGTCGTGTTGACAAGATAATTTTCGTATTGTGTTGGTGTTTAGGTAGTCTGACACGATATGTTTATTGTATCATGTTCGTGTTTAGGTCTTATCGTGTTTCGTGTAATGACCTGTTACACGACCTGTTATCTATTTTGCCAGCCCTATATATATATATATATATATATAGTGGTATTGATTGATCCCTTGTGAAGCCACGTCGATCATCCTCCATGTTCTTGGTTTTTCTGATCCCAACAGTATGTGTGTGTATATATGACACATTCCACACCGTTATTTTCTAAATGTTTTAAAATGCAGCTAAGTTATGCGTATGCGAAAATTAAGGTCTTACATTTTCACCCAACCAAACGCACCCTCAGGGTATGTTTAGTTGAAAGGATAAAAAAGGAAAAGGAAAAAGCAAATGAGAGAATAATATTTTTATTTATTGTGAAAAAAAAAATTATTTTTCTTAATATTGTTTGGTTAGGAAAGAAAAATGAAATGAGGAAAAATAATTTACTTTAATATAATTTACTATTTTACTCTCATATATTATAAAAATAAATTAAAAATTCTATTATCAAAGATATAATGGTAATTTTATTTATTTTCCACCACTTCTCTTCATTTTACTCCCATATTTATGAGAAAAAAAAAAATTGCTTCGAAAATTGTGCGTTTTCCATACTATTTTTTTTTCCTTCTATTTTCTATCCTTACCAAATAACTTTTATTTGCATTTTTCATTATATTTTTCTTTTTATTTTCTTTTTCATCAATTTTTCACTTAACCAAAAACACCCTCAAAGTCTCAAACTATTTGAAGTGAACTTCTTTAGGTACTGAGAGTGAAAATCAGAATAGCTCAGACACTTACCACAACTCCTTTTCTACTCCACCATTAGATGAAGTGACAACCGGCTCACTTATATCACGAGTAAGACTCGAACCTGCACTTCTACTGGATGAAATCATCACACGAAAAAACGATTTACAGTGTCAAAGTGTTTGAGCACTAGGGTAGAAAATGTAATTTACCATTTCTTCTATTTTCCATGCATCCAATATGTAGACTTTCAATGCATGCTGCTGCATTGACTTTCGCTGCGTTAAATCTCCGTTCACTCACAAGTAGTCATCATACCTTTGAATCATCTGCAAATGGCGCATGGCGGTGCAGCTCAAGAAGCCTCTTCTTCTTCTACCAGATGTCGATTCAATTATCAATTGTTCTTGAGTTTCAGAGGTACGGACACTCGTAAGACCTTCACCGATCACCTCTACACGGCCCTCGATCGCGCCGGAATCCGCACATTCATAGACAACAACGACCTAAAAAGGGGAGAGAACATCAATTTCGAGCTCCCGAAAGCGATCAGAGAATCTAGGGCTTCGATCGTCGTATTCTCGACCGACTACGCCTCTTCGAGATGGTGCCTCGACGAGGTCACGGAAATCCTCGATCGAAAGAGAAGCGTCGGCCACGTGATCTTTCCAGTGTTCTACGACGTAAATCCGTCGGAAGTCCGGTCCCAATCGGGGAGCTTCGCCGAAGCGTTTGAAAAGCATGAAGAGCGATTCAAGGGGAGAGGAGATGAAATTGAGAAGGAATGGATGGAGAGGGTGCGAAAATGGAGGGCGACGCTTCGAGAAATTGCTGATTTGGGAGGAATGGTCTTCCAAGATCAAATTGATGGGTATGTTTTCCTTCCTTAGATCACCAATTGGTCCAGGATCTCAAGAAAAAGATGAACTTGACGTGATGATTGAAAAATATATATATTAATAATAGGGTTAATGGACGCATGTTAGACAAATTTACTAAAGTGGCGTTTGGTAACCGTTTTGAGCCCATCCATACAGTGGGATGGGAATGAGATGAGACAACATGGGATGAGAATTTTATTTCCTTCTTAGAAATAGAATTGCGTTTGGTAACGACAATTATTTTTTAGATCCGGGAACAGAATCGTGTTTGGTAACAATTTTGATCCATGAAATTAAGAATGAATCATAATTCACAATCAAGAAATCATTATGCAATCAAACCCTAAACCCCAATCGAAATTGAAATCTTAAAATTCAATCGAAATTGAAATCAAAATCATTGAAATCCGATTTGGGTTTCGAAATGGAAATCAAAATTCGAAATCGATTTCGAAATGGAAATGGAAATTTGATTTCGAAATAGAAATCGAACATGTTGTTCGATTTCGAAAACGAAATCGAAATTGAAAGGATTTGATTGATGAGGAGGCCGAATGACGACGACGGAAATCGAAACCATTCGATTGACAGGGTTTTGATTTCGATTTCGAAATCAAAACCCTATAAGCACTGGACGAAGATGACAACGGACGATGGCGGATGGACAGACGACGATGACGGAGGACGCGAAGAAGACGACGACGACGAATGTGATGGAGACGACGGCGATGAACTTGATGGTTGAAGAAGATGACGAACCAAAGGACTGCGGTGGAAGAAGACGAAGATGACGAAATGGAGATGGATGATGATCATGGGGGACGACGAAGGTGAAGGTGTTGGAGGTGATCATGGAGACAAAGAACACGGTTGAAGGTGATCGTTTTTTTTTTTTTTTGGTTGGGAATGGCTTTTTTTCTGTTGGGAATGAGATGGGAATAGGTAGAAACAAATTTTTTTTGTTTCTCATTTCTTTACAAAAAGTGGAATGGATTCTGGGATGGGAATGGAATGGAAACGGAAACAAAAAAGTGGGATGGATTTCCAAACGCTATGCCCAAAAATAAATCCCTAAAAAGTGGGAATAGGATGAGAATTTTTGGGAATTTTTACTTTCAATACTTTGATATTATAATTTTACTTCTTGATCTACATATAACGAAAAATATAGAGTATTTTTTAAAGGATTAAATTATTTTAGGGGTTCACTTAAAATTTATATAAACTAGAGGAGGAGTATATGAAATTTTAAAGATTGTAATTGATTTTTCCTAAATATAAAAGAATGAAAATGTATATTTTCAAAAAATTAGGAGTGATTAGTTCATAGAAGATCTAAGGTCATAATATTAATATTGGTAAAAAAAATCTTGGCCATTGATTTGATATGAACAAAGAGATTTGAGAGATGTCTTGTTTTGAGTTATGCTTAATTCTTAGTTTTGTCTTCCGCTTTTAATATATAGTATATGCTATGCATAGATTCTTCTTATAAAATACTATAATTTAAAATCAAGATCTTTAAAAAAAAAAAAAAATATTTGACACCCAAATTGTACCACCTTTGTTTATTTTATGTGAAAAATCAAAACTTTAAGATACGAAATTGATTGTATATTTTATTAGTTTTTAATTATCTTTATATATTTTTCAATGTTTTGAAATGTAAAGAATTCATTTCTTCAATCAATTGTATTATAAATAATTTTTTGGAGTTTTTAGAAGAAATTGATTTTTATACAAACCTTTTATATTAAAAATGATTAAATGATTAGAATCTTTACCCTGGTAAACATATATAAATTATTAAAAATAAATAAAAAATGAGATCAATTTTGCGTTTGAAAATTTTGAATTTTCATGTAAAATAAACATTGAGTTGAATCTAACCATGCAAAACATTCCATTAGCAAAATCTCCAAGTGCAAATTTGAAAATTTAATTCATCATTAATGATGATATGCATTTCATGAATTTCCTCCATTTTCATGGAGATTTGCAGGCAAGAATCGAAGTTCATCCAAGAAATCGTTAAAAACATTCAGGCTAAACTCAAACGCATTGTCTTGAACGTTCCTCGCCACCCAGTTGGAATAGATTTTCGATCTAAAAAGATCAACCTGTGGCTACAGGATAATTCAACCGACGTTGTTGTAGGGGTGATCTGCGGAATGGGTGGCATAGGAAAAACAACAATCGCCAAGACCGTTTACAACCTAAACTTCGAACGATTCGAAAGCAGTAGCTTCCTTGCAAACATCAGACAAATGTCAGAACAGCACAATGGGTTTCTCCGTTTGCAGAGACAACTCCTTTTAAACATTTCCAAGGGGCGACAGAAGGAAAAAATATACAATCTCGATCAAGGAATCACCAAGATAAAAAACGCCATATCCTGTAAAAAAGTTCTCGTTGTTCTTGATGATGTAGACGAAGAGGAGCACTTGAATGTGGTGTTTGGGATGCGAGATTGGTTTTGCCATGGCAGCAAAATCCTCATCACAACGAGGAACGAGCGACTGTTAAAGGCTCATGAAGTGTACAAGATGTTTAAGATCACTACATTGGATGATCACGAATCGCTCAAACTCTTCAGCTGGCATGCCTTTGGGCAAGATCATCCTTCTGAAGGCTATAAGGAGCTTTCACAAAGTGCTGTCCGCCATTGCAGTGGAGTTCCTTTAGCCCTTCAAGTATTCGGTTCCTCTTTATCTGGAACAAGTGTTGATGTCTGGAGAAACGCTTTGGAAAAATTGGAAGTGTTTCCTGAGAATAAAGTCCAGAAAACACTGGAGATTAGTTATGCAGCGTTAGAAGATGATCACGACAAGAATCTGTTCCTGCATATTGCTTGTTTTTTTGTAGGCAAAAAGAAAGATTTTGTTGTTAAAATCCTCGACGAGTGCAATTTCTACACAATCGTAGGGATCGAAAATCTCTTGGATAGATTTCTTATAACTACCGACGAAAGCAGTACGCTGATGGTTCATCAATTGCTTCAAGAGATGGGAAGAGAGATCATTCGTCAAGAGTCGCCCGAGCCAGGCAAGCGCAGTAGATTGTGGCATCACAAGGATTCATTCTATGTATTGAAAGAAAAAACGGTGAGAACCAAAATCGAGCTCGTGCCTGTAGTGTATCATATTAATATTTTGCTCAATTAGCTGAAACTGTTTTTATATTTAATTTTAGGGTACTGGAAACATTGAAGGTTTTGTCCTTAACATGCATACCTTGAAGGAAGACAAGTCTTTTCAGAAAATCCATCATGTAAAACGACGTTTCGGTGATGCCAAACTAGTTGAATCATCAAAAAGGCGCCGTCTTGAAATTTTGAATTGGCACCCAATAGCCAATGCTGTTTCTAGACTATTTCCTATGCCCAATAAAGCGGAGTTGAACGCTGATTCCTTTACGGGGATGCACAATTTGAGCTTATTGAAGCTGAATCATGTAGAGATTGGTGGAGACTACAAAGAATTTCCGAAGAACTTAAAATGGTTGTGTTGGCACGGGTTCTCTTTAAACTGTGTGCCCGATGATTTGCCAATGGAGAGCCTGGTTGCTCTTGAAATGCAATATAGCAGCTTGGAACAAGTTTGGAAGGGAAGCAAGGTATTGTCTTCGGTTTTCCCTCTCCTTTCTTCTTCACCTTTGTTATTTTACCTTTTTTTTATGGAAAGTTGCACTTTTGATCCTTCAGGTTTGGAGTGGTTGCTTGTGATTTGCAAAGTAACTCATTTTTATCCTGAAAGGTTTCACGTTTGTTTTAATTTGGTTCAATCGAAACCACCTCTTTGACCCTCCCCAAACACAACAATGGTGGGAGCCTTCGTAGTCCCGTCATTGTGGACTTGGCTGCCCTTTTTTATTTGGACGGAAAAGGCCATGTGCACATGTGACCCAAATTTTGGGGGCTATTTTCATCATTTCCAAGAGCTATCCATTAAAACTCCTGCCCGAAGTCTTCCCTGACATTGTCAATGGCTTTCTGAGTTTTGCATAGATGACTTGATAATCATTAAATTGTAAAGCTTACATGCAAGGTACCAAGAAATTTAGAGAGCACGACACTACGGTTTAATGGCCCTCAGGTCACATGCTCTGCACTTTGTTCTTTTCCGTCCAAATTTGTTAACCCCATTTCCAATTGGACCAAATTAAAATGAAAGTGAACTCCAGCCTCAGGGATACAAATGTGTTACTTTGCAAACTACATGGATCACTTAAGATGCCAACCCGCATACTTTTAAGGGTCAAAAATGCTATGTTCCCCCTTTCCCTTGAGTAGCTGATATGGCTAACTTCTTTCATTCTCTTTTCCCCCTCATTTTGCAGTTTCTGAAACCATTAAAAATCCTTAATCTCAGCCATTCCCATGGCTTGATTAGAACTCCAAACTGGTCGGGACTACCTAATCTCGAAAAACTGATGCTTAAATACTGCACAAGTCTTGTCAAGGTTCACGAATCCATCGGAGATCTCAAAACACTCGCCTTCTTGAATCTAAAGGGCTGCAAAAACCTCACCGAGCTTCCCAAAAAAGTCGGTCATATGAAATCACTCAAAAAACTTATCCTCAGTGGTTGCACAAAGCTAAAATGGGTGTCCACAGAGCTGGAGAAATTGGGATCCTTAACTGTGCTTCACGCAAACTGGACATCGATAAGTAAGTTAAACTCAATAGCTAAAAAGCAGGACGATCAATGGACCAAGTTTATTCAGTATTGGACATCAAGACCGAGCAAAAGTTCGGATTTTTCTTTGGCGTCTTTGCCACGAAATTTAACTAAACTAAGTGTTGCAGGCTGCAATATTTCAGATAATGCTATACCTAAGGACCTTAGTGGCTTGTCTTTGTTGTGGTACTTAGACCTGAGCTTAAACCCGATCTCTAGCCTACCTGAAAGCATCAAGGGTCTTACCATGCTGAATTCCCTTTGGCTAGATACCTGCACAGAGCTCCAATCACTCTCAGATCTTCCCTTAAGTTTGAAGGAATTCGTCGTGTCGAATTGTAAATCGCTGAAAAAAATGACTGTTCTGCCGGAGTTATTGCGATCACTGGACATTAAAAGTCTTGACGGGTGTGATAAACTTGTGAATATTGATGGGTTGTACAGGTTGGAACCTCTAGTGAACTTTGACAAGAGAATGATCAATAATTTGGTAAGGGTTGATTTGGAATCCATGGGAAACATTGAGGTGGAAATGTGCAATGGCTTGTTACTGACTCGAAACAAAGGTCCCATCCAGGTGATCCATCTTTCTCCCTACTCTTTTTCTATACTTATAGAGGGGGAGTCAATGGTGGATTATGACCCGAATCTAATTCATTTATTAGGATATGGATCAAAGTATATGATTCGATAATCTGACTAATTAACAGATCGAATATGGATTATATCGATTTGGTAACGATCCGATCCAAATAATTTTTTATTAAATAATTTACTAATTATATTATGTAATTTATGTGATATACAGACGTGTATGCATATATGTGTTTCATTTTGCTTAGCATAGCATTTTGAATTTATCACTTCACAGGGACTTCACGAATTTGGCATTTTCAGCACTTTCCTTCCCGGATCCAACGTTCCAGACCAGTTTACCAATAAAACAAAAGGCTCCTCGATTTCATTCACCGTGCCCCCGCCTCACCACAATCTCGAGATTCAAGGCTTGAACGTATGTGTTGTCTATTCGCCTTCCAAATACCACAAGCACTCCAATTTCCACAATTTTTATCTAGAGATCACTAATAAAACCAAGGGTGTCCAATGGAACTATGAACCAACATGCTATGGTGATGGAGATATGGTGTGGCTAAGCCATTGGAAAATAACAGATCAGATTGAAGCTGGAGATGAAGTGAACGTATCGATGGTTATGGGGTACGGTTTTCAGGTACTAGAGTGTGGGAGTTACCTTGTGTATGGAGAAGAACAAGCGTCTAAAGAGTTGATCGAACCGAACTTGTTTATTCGTGATAAGAATGTGTTTCATGGGGATTTGTCGGCGTATCAAAGAGGAGGAAGATCATATTTTTTGGGTTACTGTGATTTCTATCCTGATTTACGTCCACCTGAGAAAGAACCCCCAAGTGATCGCTGGGATGACCCAAACGTTTATGATCCTTCGTATTGGCAGCCCGTTTACAAATCAGGTTAACATAAGACAATTGCGTGTTTTTTTGTTTAACCAAACAATATAAATTTGATTAAATTTTAGATAAATAGAGAATTATACAAATCGATTCATCAAATATAAGATAATTAAGAAAAGATGATAATGTAGACAACCATTTCGTCCATTGGTTATTTTGAATTGTTATATTTTAGTGTTTGGCTGTAAGAATTAAAAACAATTAAATTAGCTAGTTTACCATTTTATTTTTAATTCAACGGCTATTTTCTCGTATAAATTGGAAAAAAAAAATAGAGATTAAAACTAAATTAAAACAATTGTATCTTTTTTTATTCTAACAAATAATATATAAATATGATTAAATCTTTGGTAAATGAGAAATATACAAATCGATTCATAAATTTAAGGTAATTCATAAAAATAGGATAATTTAAACAATCAAATAGGCCCTTGGTGTTTTGATCTATCGAAATGGGACCATTTTGGAACTAAAGTAACCATTATGTTTCCTCTCTCGTGTGAAAAGTTCTTTGTTATTTGATGATTAACAGATGAAGAAGAGATTGAAAGTGGAAATGACAATGAGGAAGAGGAAGATGACGTCGACGATTTTTGAATTGAGATGTTTTCAACTTGCTATTTCTTGATGCTGGGATGGTCACTGCGAGTTGGTTACTCGGGTAAATCCAAGTACTCAATTATTGTTACTCCGATTTTTTTTTTCGGCGTGTTTCACATGTCTTCATTGTAATATATGAAGCCACACCGATATGTGCTATGCATTTGACTTTTTTCGTTGAAATTTGTCAATCTCGTTTTCTGATTGGACCATATTGAAACGAAAGTGAAATCTCATGGTACAATTACTTTGCAAACCACAGAGATCAACTGAACACTCACCTCGAACTTCAAGGGTCAAAAGTTTAATTTTCCCGACTTCTTTTATCTGCACTAACATGCATAAAAATACCCCAGGCTTCTTTCTCCTTCATATTTGCCGATTTCACATTTCCTAGATGAAATTAAATGACCAACAATGATGTGAAGTTTATTTCACTTGGGTTCTATTTGACTCACAAACTGTGGGTATGAGTCAAGTTTTATTCGGAATTTTGTTATGAAAATTTTGTTAATTCCTCTCTGAAATTGAAATTTTATTGATGCAATTTCAATTCGAGATGGAGAGGTATACCTCGTTCGGAAGGATTTATATACGTATATACATATATATAAAATAAAAAAGAGAAAAACGCTCTTTAAGAGGTGTTTGGATATTTTATTTTAACCCCCTTAAATCCCATTTCAAATTCAAAAGAATTTTTCAAATTCCGGAAATACCCAAACAGGTAATTTCAACTTACGAATTTCAGAAATTCTTTAGAAATCAAATTCTATCCCAAAATCCTTCACCCAGACACACCCTAGGAGTTCATGCATGTCTATTTCTCTATGTTGTTATTGGTGAGTCTACTAACCCTTTTATTTCTTGGCTACTTGTTTCCCCTCCCAAATTAGGGCACAGATTTGGTTGAAGGCCTCCCTCTGAATCACCATGTGGCAGAGGAGCGCAAGTATCTTCTCAAATTATATACCAAAATTAGACATAGTAGAGAGAAGATTATGCATTTTCATGTATGCGTAACTTATGCCTGCTACAATAATGCCTAGTTGAAGAATAGTTTTATTGGTGTGTAACGGTTTATCGACCTGATGTTACAAGTCGATAAACCGTTTGTGGGCCGATTCACCACCGAATTGGCCTGTATTATACGCAGAAAGAAGAGAATCTAGTAGTAGTGGCACTAACAATACCATTTATGATCATTGCACCTTTAATTACTTTGATTATGGTGATGTAGAACAAAATCTGAGTGGTAATTATGCCAATGATGTCGACTATGAAGATTCATTTTAGTATTGATCATTGAATTTGAATTCAAAGTATAATGTTTGTAATATGATAATGATGTACAACTTACTCTTTTATTATGTTTGTGTAATTTTTTTTTTTTATTAAATGTTGTGCATTCTCTTATTCTTTTAAGCTTATTCAGTACGTTAATTTTTCGTCTTTTTGATATTTTTAATGTGTTTTATATATAGTTAAATATCATATTATCTATTAAGATGTACTTATTAATGGTTAAATGTTTAGAATAATTAATATTATTGAGTTTTTGAAGATTTTCTGATGATCTTAAAAAATTCACGACTGTTACAACTGATTTCCGTTGCGGACAGATCGATACTTCCGATACCGTTACACCACTACTGTTACCGTTACGTAACTCAATATGACGATATAAAACAAAAAGGAATCCATGAAGCATTTTCAAAGAATTTAAGATGATTGTGCTAGCGCCGGTTTCCTTCAAAGTACATACCAAATAAGTTTCATGTGGACTTGATATAGCCGCCTGGAAAGAGTAAAATTGCTAAAGTTGCGGTTGGAAGTAATAGAATTGAGGCTTTGGAATTCAAATTAGAAATGAACGCATGAAGAGAGAGAGAAGGCTAGAGTTTATTATTGCTAATAATGTTTAAAATGAAAATACTTAGAAAAGATAACTTATATAGAGAGTTCTTTATCTAATAATTGTTATTTAAATAAATAATTTTTGAAAACTAATATATCTAAACTTATTTATGGAACACTTATAAAAACACAGGGGTGAAATGCATTTTTTGAAAAACGCAAGTGTGATATGTTAAAAAAAAAAAAAAAAAAACTAAAAATGCATTAAAAAAACCCGTTTATATGGTTTCTTAATTTTTTTTTTACTTAAAACGCAATTGCATTTTGCGTTTTTATAAGAAACACATAACATTTTTGCGTTTCTTGCTAAGAATACGCAAAACGCATTTGCGTTTTCATTAAAAGGAAAAAAAAAAAAAAAAAAAAGAAGTCCACGTTTGGAAGGCAATTTTTTTTCACTTAAAATGCAATTGTGTTTCTTGCTCACACAAGGCAAAAAATTTGCGTTTTCTTTAAAAGAAAAAAAAGGCCATGTTTGTTGAGTTGCGTTTTGAAGAAAAATGCCACATTTTTTAGAAACACAACGTTTTCTTTAAAAAGAAAAAAAAAATCTCAACCGAAGCTTTGCCATGCGTTGCAATTAGAAATGAAAAAAATTTGCATTATTATCCTTTAAATTTTAGAATAGTATTAACGTAAACTCTATTAAAATATTTAAGGGTATAAATGTCTTTTAACTTAAATTGACTAATTTAGCTTTATCATTTCTTTTTCTCGTTAATCTAGCTAATATTTATTTCAATAAAAATAATTATTTTTCTTAAATTTGTGTTTATCATTTGATTATAAAATAATTTTTTATTGTTATTTTATAATAAAATAATTTTTTTAAATACTAATTGGAATGAAAATTCCCCGCAGTCTATATTAGTGAATATCGGTGGCTTAGATTTTGACTCAAAGCTGATGACACTTTCTAGATTGTCAAAAAGTGACCTAGAAATGATATTAGATTTGGATGGAGAAGAAAAAAAAAACCAGACAATGGGACTGTTAAAATTTGTTGTTTTATCTGAGATAGATATCAATTAAAAATTAAAATCGATAAGAAGTACAAGTAGTAATCATAAAAGGACAAAACAATAAACATTACATAAAGTAAAAAATACTACCAATTATTGAACTTTTGTAGCATCGATAACTACTTAGTTTTTATCAAACTATTCGTAGTGAATTTTTCCGTCTTCGTGATCGGATAGTTCTGGATTATCAGTGTATTGGGATCGGTGAAGTACTTGAGTGTTTGCTCGTTTGCATTTGGGGGCATTGGCCTTCCGAATCTGGTTAAGTCTCTCTTTGACATAAATTCGTTTCTCCATTTGTTTTATTTCTCGTTCTAAATGCATGACAAATTTTGCAGATGTTATTCGATTCGTTTTCAAAAATTTTGAAAGACCATAATTTTGGAATCTTGAGGTGGTACATATGAGACCTTACCTCATAAAAGTTCATTTTTGCCATTAGCGTTTGCCATTGTAAATTCTTTGTCTCTTCACTATTCTTGCCTCATTTGGTGTAGTTGTAACTCTCGTGGTAACGACGATTGACCCATCGAACAGTTTGTTTGAAAGGATCACCATGTACTAAGAAAGTCCATTTCTTCGTGATGGGATTTAGCCATGCGCTAGAGAGATCTAGTTGTCGTTGAATACCAGTGATATCTGTAATAACATTTCACGGACCGCATACATCTTGTGGGTAACACAACCTCTCTCGGGCGTCATACCATAATAGTGGGCGGCGTGGTTCGTCTTCACTCCAATGTATGACCTTTGACCAGCGTATCTGGATTCCATACTATGTACATGGCACCTTATCCCTAAACCCTCACCGGTGTAATAAATCTTTATTTTTGTACTTGCCTTTGCCATTACCCTTATCGTTTACTGACCCGCTTGCCATTTGAACTGATTTTTTGAGTAATGAAAATAGAGAATAGGAATGAATGTGTGCCCAGAAGACCACGTTGAATGTCGAATAGCCCGGTTGATTGGTCGGAACGATACTCTATTCAACAATCGTCCCAGGATTAAAGTGTTGCAATGCGGACATAAACTTGGGCAACTTCCGATACGATTTGTTCTAGTCACCGAACAAGGTCTCAATGGCTTTAGATCTAGCCAACCAAGCCTTTTGGTAGGAAATGGTAAATACCCGAGACTCCTTCACAGAGGTAATGATAACTCCCATCTTCACTTCCGAATCCTCTTCGACCTGTCAAAGTATCATGTTAGAAATGACACCCGAATCCAAGTTTTCGTGATCTAAGGTCGTATGATTGTAGAAACACGTGTGTAGCCTATTGTACTGCGTAATCTAGACCATTCTGTGACTTTTTTTCAGAGTCGCCCGCATCCTCCATCGGCAACCGTGCTCTCATTTAATCGATTAAACTTTAGGATGCGTCTCTACTACACAAAACTCTTTATTTTTTATAATATGGTAATATTTCATGACATTCTGAATATATTTCTTATCCTTAAATACCATGCTGCTACAAAATTCGTCCATTTCCGAGTTCCAAAAATTCTTCTGCAACGTTGGCTCATACTTTGTCCTATCATCATCATTACTCCATTCCAACTCATTATAGAATGAAGAAACTATATGCAACGACAATTGTTTACTCCCTTGCTCGCTCAGCTCGACGTCCATATCTTCATCGCCATCCCCACCATTCCCCTCTTCCTCTAACGCAACAACATCTTCCAAATTTGTATGTTCGCCGTTGTGGAAACTATCGATTGTAACTGGCCCATCCTCCACGTTCCCATCATACCTACCACAATTGTTGTCGTGCGGTGGACTAATTGGTGAATGATGGTGATGTGGAGCAACAGAATTGGTGTGTAATAACTCGATTTCTTAGGGTCGCCACTTGGTTTCTCTCATTGGGAAATTTATAATTTTACAACACAAATGGAATTAAAATTCAAATGAAATTTTCATTTCTTACTGATTCAAATAAAAATATAACTTGAAAAACAACCATAAATTTAATTATAACTTATTAACAAATTTCCAATTCAATTATAAGTTTTTTTTTTCTTTTTTTAACAGTGACTTCCAAATTGTAATACTAATAAACGAAATTGTAATACTAATAAACGGCTTGGTGAGACGTAATTTATTATAAATATATTCGGTAATAATCAAGTAATTGTCTTACTAAAATCACGAATTTATTTGGCTTGGGATATGTAATAATAATTCACGTAATACGAAATTCTCTATAAATACATGATTACGAAATTTATAATGAGATCACAGGGCCGCCCACGCGGATCCTCCCCAAGGAGAATTAAAACTACACCGAACGGCCAATATTTGATCGAATTTTTCGATTCAATTTTACAACGATAATTAATAAATACAATTATTACAAATTAAATAAAAAATTTTGTCGCTGTTTTGTTCTCACCGGTCCTGTAATCAAAACTGTGGGGTTGTGAGCCAACGCTCAGTAGAACTTCAACCCCTCTAATACATGCATTTAATTAATGCGAAAAATAAAACACATTGACATGATCTCCACATAATTTCACATAATTATAGTTATTTCATGCAACTTAACAGTTATAACTCGACAACAAAATAACACGAATCTCACAATAGAAAAATTAAATACATGTATTAAAAGAGTAAAAAATTCTACCTCAAATTCAAAATCAAAATCTGAATTGGAATACTTTGAATCGCAACTATTCTAATTTTTGCAAGAAAAAGGGAAAGAAAAATAACATTCCCCAAAACCTTTCCTCCACCTCGCATGTATGTCCTAGAATGATTATTCTTCCTCTCCACTATCACTATTATTATAATTAAAAAGGCTCCTCCAATGCTACATGATTCCTTAACATCTAAGGATTAAAGTTTTTTTTTTTTTTTTCATTATTCACGGCCACAATTCTTTGCTTAACAATTAAGGATTAAAAATTGTATTTAACTCCCATAAAATAAAGAAAATATTAATTATATCCCAAAACTTTTAAAAATATATTTTAACTAACGCATTAATCCCAAAACTTCTAAAATCAATTTAAAACAATCACTTAATTTCCAAAAATTCTCAAATATTATTTATACCATAAATTTACAAAATAATCCCAAAAATATCAACTTATATAAAATAATATTTTTTCAAAAATATAAATTTAACATTCAATTTAAAAAATTAT
Source organism: Eucommia ulmoides (assembly GCA_016647705.1). Lineage (NCBI taxonomy): Eukaryota > Viridiplantae > Streptophyta > Magnoliopsida > Garryales > Eucommiaceae > Eucommia > Eucommia ulmoides. The sequence continues at coordinate 6,313,224 of CM028341.1, forward strand.
CAAGTATATATTTGTATCGTAAATTCACAAAACCGTCATCCAAAAATATTCGAATTATATAAAATAATTTTTTTTTCAAAAATATAAATTTTGGGGGTATTACAATCTACCCCCCTTAAATAAATTTCGTCCGCGAAATTTCTTTTAAAACAATAATAATTAAGAACCGCATCGCACAGCCATGTTAATTACACTCGATTCTAAAACAATTGTTCTCTATGTAGGGTCCCATAACCGAAAGTCACCTATAATTCATAACCGTCAAATCCATTCCACCCATCGTGACTTCTCCATTCGCAGTGGCCCATATTATATCCAACACCTACGGACAGAGTGCACTTTAGTCGGTAACACCCAACACAGGTAACTAATTGCTAAAAAATCTTATATTTTTAAATGCTTCTGTTGCGCTACTTTGATAAAAATAGCAATAAATAACAACATATCTTTAAAATATAATGGTAATCTCACTGGATTGAATTTATCTTAATTCCAACAAGTCTGCGACCTCAATAATTTTCCTACTTAACATGACTTTTTCGAGTCCACTGCCATACCCATTACTGACATTTTTCAATTTCCATCTAACATTTCAACCAACATATTTGCAACCAATATCGTAACCAATAGATAGCCCTAATTCCATGTGGACTATGTGGACTAGCCTGTGAGACAAAAAATAATCAAACAATCCAATATTCGTATTAAAATTCCAATAATCTCATAATTTTTTCATAAATATCAAACAATCTAAATTTCAAATAATAAATTTCTCACAATATGTCTAAAACATATAAATACTTCTTAAGCACATAAATATATCTCAAAACACTAAAATATATCAAAATCATATAAATTTCTCACAATATGTCTAAAACATATAAATACTTCTTAAGCACATAAATATATCTCAAAACACTAAAATATATCAAAATCATATAAATACCTCTCGAAACACAAATACAACCAAACTGCATAAATGTGTCTCAAACACATACATACGTGTCAATCAACTAAATACGTCTCAAACACATAAATACATGTCGAAATACACAAACACGTCTCAACCACCTCATTGCGTATCGAAATACATAAACATGTCTCAATCACATAAATATGTTTCAAACCTCCAAATACGTGTCGCACTATAAAAATCAAATACATCTCAAATCACATAACTACGTCTTCAAGTCACGTAATATAACGAATTTAATACTGAGTTCCATACTTACGTAAAACGTATATAAGAAAATATTACCTAAAACCCCCAATCGAATTTCTAAAATACCAGTTAAGCTAAAAAATTTAAATTAATATTTCCAAGTAACAATTGGATCCCACTAGTCTTATAATTACCTTACACACCAGCTCCACCTAACGCTAGTTGTGAACCAATATCTATCTGAGTTATTTTTATAGGTGTATTGTCTTCGTAGTATAAAATATTTTATGAATTAAGTATTTTTATCAAAATCTATTTTTCAATAAAATATAGCCACACTGGGCAGTATCCAAATCTCAACAAAAATATCACCGTAACAGAACAATCGAATTAAATCAACTGTTCAATTCACTTGTCTATAATATAATAACATACTTCCTTGCCAGCCATATGATCGTTTTACCTCACGATCGGGAGTTATCATATCCACCCTATAGGACTTGCCTGACAGGTAATAACATATATAATATATCCATCCTGTAGGACTTGTTTGACTTGTAACAACGTATATAATATATTCACCATGTAGGACTTTCCTGACAGGTAACAACATATATAATATATCCACCCTATAGGACTTGCCTAGCATGTAACAACATATATAACATATATTATATATCCACCCTGCAGGACTTACCTGACATGTAATAGCATATATAATATATCCACCATGTAGGACTTTTCTGATAAGTAACAACAAATTCACATCTCGCAGGACATGCCCTCTTGACAAGAAGACAAGTATGGCATAACAGGAAAATAAAAATAATTTTTTTCACTTTTTCAATTTTACTGGATCCATTTAACATCATAAAATTGTCAATTTTCATCAATACTTTTTTTTTTCCATAATTTAATATGAAAAATATAATTTGATAATTTATATTGAAGACAGTAAACACTTTTTAAATTGATCTTTTCAATGCAACAACATAGTCCACGACGTCATCGAAACTTCCAAAATTCAAACACCCAAAATTCAAACTGTGATAAATACGATTGAAAAAAATATAATAACTCAGGCATATAAATTATTACTAATTATTATTATTATTTTTCGGCAGGTCTCACTATAAAGAAATAAATATGGAATGACATGTAATTCAATAATGAATAATGGAAATCAACTCACATGCAACGCATAAGGTAGAACTTATTACCTACAGATCCAGAGACAAAACTAAGATAGTCCTAAGGTATCAACCTTCTATCAAACCATAGCAAAGGAATAAAATATCCAACACGACTTATCACAAGTAATACAGTTGTAACAAATAACCTCCTGCTTTATTTGGCCAGGTAACTCTAGGTCCCTTTTTATGATGTGCACTACATGCTGCTAGTTATCTAAACAATATAAATACAGGCATAACAGTTGACCAAAGATGATACACAAACTTGGACAATTATTATAGACTGAGGAGAGCAATTGCGTCCACGACATCATGGCATTTTAAAAAAAAAAAAAAATGATAAAACATTTTTTTTTGCGATATAGTGCACATCCTAAATGTATGAACAATGTATCTTTGGCTTATTTTTCACATCTTCTTAAACGGTTTCCGTCGAAAAGCATTTTCTTTTACACCCATAGATCATACAAAGTAGCATAAAAAAATGAGTAACACTAACATACATAACTATCGGTTCACAAAGTAAACAACATGTTTAATTAAAATTATAGGGACCAAAGTGAAATTTTGATCAAACTTTAGGGTTACAAAGTGTCAAAACCAACTTTTCATGCAATAGTGGGCAGGGTCGATTTTAAGTATTAATTTTCAGTTTGCTGTTTTTTTTTTTTTTTTTCTTTCAAATTGTTTGATTTTCACAATTAAAAAAATCATTAAATAGACAACTATTTATGTTTCCATCGAAATTTAAAGTCCAAAAATATATTTCAATTTTTTTTAATTATTATTATTTAAAAATAAAAAATAAAAGTTATTATTTTTAATATTATTTAACTTATTATGAGAAATGGGTATCATAACCCAAGCCTAGAGCGGTCGCAAACCCGCTCTGATACCATCTGTAATAGTCCAGTTTTTCAAAACCGCCATGTGGGCTATCCCCAAGGAGAATTAAAACTAAAATCGATTGACCGATTTTTTTTTTCATTCTATAAAATCCGGTAAATTTTACAATGTGATGGCGACAAGTAATCAATAATTTGTTTTATAAAAATCTTTTAATTTACAATGCGGCGGTGATAATTATAATTATCGGATTTATAATTTATCAATTTATCGAATCGATTTTACAATGGTGAATATTGGAGAATCTAACTGAAATCGAATCACCAATATTTTTATTCTATACAATCGGATAAATTTTATAAACAACGATGATAATTTTTGTTGTCGATTTTACAACGGTAAATAATAAATATAATAATTACAATTTAAATACAACCGAACAACCAAGAATTCATTTTGAATTAATCCGAGAAATTTTACAAACAATGGCGACAATCACAAATATCAAATTGATTGATTCAATTTTTACACCGGTAAATAATAAATTCAACTATTACAAATTAATTAGAAATTCAGCTGAATTTCCTATCACCGTATTATTTTTAAATACTTAAATAAATTCATGGCGCCGGTTAATTTAATACTAACGTTTAAATTGTAATTTAATATACAATTACGGCGACAATTATAATTATCGATTTAAATTTTACAATACGATGTTAATAATTATATTTAATTTATCGAATCACTTTTTACAACGGTAAATATTAACTACAATTATTACAAACAAAATTTCTTATATAATCTCTATCGTCGTTTCGTTCTCACTGGCCCTGCAATCAAAACTGTGGGATTGTGAGCTAACGCTCAGTAGAACTCTAACTCTTCTAATACATGCATTTAATTAACGCGACAAATAAAACACATTGACATGATCTCCACATAATTTCACATAATCATAGTTATTTCATGCAAATTAACAGCTATAACTCGACAACAAAATAACACGAATCTCACAATAGAAAAATTAAATATATGTATTAAAAGAGTTAAAAATTATATCTGAAATCCGAAGCCAAAATCTGAATTGGAATACTTCGAATCGCAACTATTCTAGTTTTCGCGAGAAAAAGGGAAAGAAAAATAACATTCCCCAAAACCTTTCCTCCACCTCGCTTCTATATCCTAGGACGATTATTCTTCCTCTCCACTATCATTATTTTGTATATCCTAGAATGATTATTCTTCCTCTCCACTATCATTATTATTATAATTAAAAAGGCTCCTCCAATGCTACACGATTCCTTCACATCTAAGGATTAAGGTTTGTTTGTTTTTGTTTTTTTCATTATTCACGGCCACAATTCTTTGCTTAACAATTAAGGATTAAAAATTGTATTTAACTCCCATAAAATAAAAAAATATTAATTATATCTCAAAATTTTTAAAAATATATTTTAACTAACGCATTAGTCCCAAAACTTCTAAAATCAATTTAAAATAACCACTTAATTCTAAAAAATTATCAAATATTATTTATATCATAAATTTACAAAACAATCCCAAAAATATCAACTTATATAAAATAATATTTTTTCAAAAATATAAATTTAACATTTAATTTAAAAAATTATCAAGTATATATTTGTATCGCAAATTCACAAAATCGTCCTTAAAAAATATTTGACTTATATAAAATAATATTTTTTTAAAAAAATATAAAATTTTGGGGTATTACATGGTGCCTGCGTTACGGTCAATCACTGTATGAGGTTGATATTCTTCGGGAATGTAGGGAGATCGGTGAGTGTAACTGGATTGAATAACTTAGGGATTGAACGTAGGAATGTTATACAAAGAAAATTGCCCGGATAACGTGGCAACATGAGGATTGAAACTCTTACTTAAAAATTGGGTAAAATGACCAGGTTGGGAAGTGGATATTGGATTGTTGTTAAAAGCTCGCTCTCACTCGACATACAACTTAACACCAAACAGTGAGGGCACTTTACGAGGTAATTGAAGCACATGGTCTAATGCCGCATCGTCAATAATTGAAAACAACATGTGTCTATAATTCCTTAGCCCAATAGTAGCTATCGAAAACCTACACTTTAACTTCAAAGTTTCATCAACTCCATCCTCAAGAATATAAGATCGTATCATCGCAATCAATTCATTTAATGTAATCCCCCGACAAACATCCAACGATTTTACTGTAGACAGATTATACGACACCCCAAACTCAATTCCTTCTAATATCCTACCACCCCAATACAAATGTAATATAACGATCTCCATTTCAAACAATTACAATGTCACAAATCAAAACAAAACAAAGACAATATTATTATCATTATCATTTAAAAAAAAAAGAGAAAATTACCACTAACTCCTAAAATAAGTTTTTATGTACCAATAAATACCAATTAGTTTATAATAAACTCAAAACTCCTATCCTAATTATTTTATAGACTGATTACTCTCATCCTAATCATTTTATGAACTAATTAATCCCAAATTCAAAAAATTCTCAAATATCAGATTACTAAGGCCCCGTTTAGTTAGTGTTCCCAACCAAACCCAACCCAACCCAACTAAAAAATTCTGAGTTTGATTTTTGGGAACGCGTTTGGCAAATACAAAACTCAACCCAATCCAACCCAAAAATAGGAATTGATTCTCAAAATATTAAGGAAATGAGAAACAAAAAAAACTTTTTTTTTTTTTTTTTTGCCCAAAAACTCAACCCAAAGTTCTCAACTTCGGCCACCGCCCGACAACCACCCGCCGCTGATCACCGTCCACCACTGCCGGCCACTTCCGGCGATCGTCGCCGGACATAGTGTATCACCGTCCGTCCGTTCGCCGCCGCCGGCCACCGTCCGGCCACCACCGCCGTCGCCGGCGTCCGGCCGCCGCCGCCAACCGCTGCCAAACACAAAAAAAAAAATTCAAAAAAAAAAATTAGTTTTAGAATAAAATCGTTACCAAACACATTCTGTTCTCAGCACAAAATAAAAATTGTCGTTACCAAACGCAATTCTGTTCCCAAAATTCTCAACCCAACCCAATTTAACTCAATCCAACCCATTCCAGTTGGGTTCAGAAAACTGGGAACACTAACCAAACGCCACCTAAATTGCCCATGTTCACTTTCAACCCTACTCTCTGTCTCTCTCTATGGTCGTGAGTCTCAAGTTCAGTTCTTCTCTCCTGTCGTGACCGTCGTCGTCTCCTCATCAACCGCCGTCGACTCCTCCTCCGCTGCCGTCGTCTCCTCTTCCACCGCCGTCGTCTATTACGCTCATCGTATCCACTAGCACGCACTGTCGTCTATTACCCTTTCTTACCAAGCGTCGACTCCTCCACACCGCCATCGTTGTCGTCGTCCCACTGGCATATGTGTGAGCGTCGTTTCTCTCTCTCTCTCTCTCCATCGAGTTCAATTTTCGATTTTCAGATAATACGAATTTTTTCAATTTTGATTCCATGATTGCAGAGATTGATTTTTAGGGTTTTGGGGTTGGTCTCTTCCATCAACCATTCGTACATTATCGATTTGGCCTATTCCATCATATGATTTTGAAATTGTTTTCAAGCAATTAGGTCTTGTGAGAATCAAATGCTTACGAATCTGAAGTCAAAAGTCATCTCCATTCAATTTTGATTTCATATTTGTGCGTCAAACGTCATCTCCATTCAATTTTGATTTCATATTTGTGCTTGAATATCAAATTGTGCTCTCCGTCGATTTCAATTTTTGATTTTCTGAATTTTTGTATTATTTTTCGATTTTGATTCCACGATTGTAGAGATCGAATTTTAGGGTTTGGGGGTTGGTCTCTTCCATCAACCATCTGTACATTACCGATTTAGTTTTTACCATCAACTTCTGCATCATATGATTTTGAATATCAATTAAGCTTTTTAATCTTCCAAACTTATAAAACTTTGCAGAGAGTAACTAACAAGCATTGTATAGAACTAAACTTTAGAAGTGTTACATTCAACACACACGAAAATAATGGTTTAATTGTTTAATTTTTTAATAAATTGATTTTTTAGAATATTAGACAGTGTTACATTCAACACGCACATTTATTTTTGAATATGTAACACATTTTGTTTTGGATTTAAATTTGTTTGAATTTTAGTTCAGTTTGGGAACGATGAGAAGGTATCTCCTATGTTTTGGATTGATAGACAATGTTACATTAGACAATGTTACATTCAACATGCATATCCTTGTTGGCACAATTTGTTTGAATATGCTTGTTGAATGTAACATTATCTGTTGACCTCTATTTGTTTGAAATATGCATGTTGGTGGCACAAATTATTGAATGTGCACAATTTATTAGGGTTTTGAACCATGTAAACAAACCTACCATGGATGCTTGGTTGTAACAACTTCTCTAAGTTCTTTCATGGCTTCTGGTTCTCTTGGATACACACTTGTTCAAGACTATACTGTAACTTATTTTGATGGCCTTCATTTCTGCATCATATAATTTTGAACTTATTTTCAGGTAATTAGATCTTGTGAGAATATTAGACAATGTTATATTCAACACGTAGACAGTACTATATTCAAATTTGTTTGAATTGTAGTTCGGTTAAAGTTTTGAATTGATAGACAATGTTACAATAGACAATGTTACATTCAACACGCATATCGTTGGTGGCACAATTTGTTTGAATATGCGTGTTGAATGTAACATTGTTTACAGAGCTCTATTTGTTTGAATATTCGTGTTGATGGCACAATTTGTTTAAATATGCACATTTTATTAGGGTTTTGAATCATGTAAACAATGTGTTCAAAAATTGATTTTTGAGAATATTAGATAATATTATATTCAACACGTTAGACAGTGTTACATTCAACACGTACTATGATTTTGAATTTTGACATTTTTTAGAAAGTTTTACATATTGTTTTGAATATTTGGCAAATTGATTCAATCATATTACATTCAATAGTATAAAAGTGTTACATTCAACACACACGAAAACAATGATTCAATTGTTTAATTTTTCTAATAAATTACTTTTTTAAAATATTAGGCAATGTTACATTTAACACGTAGACAATGTTATATTCAAATTTGTTTGAATTGTAGTTCGGTTAAAGTTTTAGATTGATAGACAATGTTACAGTAGATAATGTTACATTCAATATGCATATCGGTGGTGGCAATTTGTTTGAATATGCGTGTTGAATGTAACATTGTCTACCGAGCTCTATATGTTTGAATATGCGTGTTGATGGCACAACTTGTTTGAATATGCACAATTTAGTAGAGTTTTGAATCATGTAAACAATGTCTTCAAAAATTGATTTTGAGAATATTAGACAACGTTATATTCAACACGTTAGATAATGTTACATTCAACAAGCACTATGATTTTGAATTTTGGCATTTTTTAGAAAGTTTTACATATTGTTTTTGAATATTTGGCAAATTGATTCAATCAGATTACATTCAATAGTATAGAAGTGTTACATTCAATACACACAAATACAATGGTTCAATTGTTTAATTTTATTAATAAATTGATTTTTTAAAATATTAGACAGTGCTACATTCAACACGTAGGCAATACTATATTCAAATTTGTTTGAAATGTAGTTCGGTTAAAGTTTTGGATTGATAGACAATGTTACAGTAGACAATGTTACATTTAGCATGCATATTGTTGATGGCACAATTTGTTTGAATATGCGTGTTGAATGTAACATTATCTACTAAGCTCTATTTGTTTGAATATGCATGTTGATGACACAATTTGTTTGAATATGCACAATTTTATTAGGGTTTTGAATCATGTAAACAATGTGTTCAAAAATTGATTTTTGAGAATATTAGGCAATGTTATTTTCAACACGTTAGACAGTGTTACATTCAACACACACTATGATTTTGAATTTTGGCATTTTTTAGAAAGTTTTATATATTGTTTTTGAATATTTGGTAAATTGATTCAATAAGATTACATTCAATAGTATTCTAAAAACTAATTTTTGAGAACCGTAGACAATGTTATATTAAACACACATATTTTCTTTGAATATTTTTACAAGATCAGACAATGTTACATTTCAACAAGTACTTTGAAAGTGTTACATTCAACACACTGAAAAACAATGGTTTTTAATTGTTGAATTTCAAAATTGAATTTTTGAAAATATTAGACAATGTTATTCAATACGATTAGACATTATTAAATTCAACACGCACTTTTAAATTTTGAATTTTGCCAACATTAGGAATGGTCAAATTCAATATACACACTGAAAACAATTGAGGGGTCAAAAAAAAGTTGTGAAGGGTTTTTAGGTGGAAAGTGCAAAAAAAAAAAAGTAAAAATTTAGAACTAAAGTTAAAATAGGGGTTGGAAAATGTAAATAATGCTATTTTAATTGAAACCTGTCTCTATTAATTGCGTCCCTTTCAAATGTACCTGTGTGGGCCGTCAACAACGAAACGGCGAAGGACGACGGCATTGGCGAATGGCGAAGGACGAACGGCGAAGGCAAAATGTAAGACTAACGCTAAGAATCATTTTCTGCTGTTCGACGTCAGTTTTGAGAGAGTTTCGATTTTTTATTTTAATTGCAGAGATCGGTTTTTAGGGTTTCAGGGACGAACGGCGACGAAGACAGTGAAGGCGACGACGAATGTGAACGGTGACGACGACGACGAAGTGAACGGCGACAAGGACGGCGGATCGACGACGGATGAGATGCTCACCTGTGAGAATATATATGGAATTGGGTGTGAAACATTTAATGATGGGTATTTTGGTCAGGGAAATACAATGGGAGTTATTGGTGCAAAAAAAAGTCTATGGGTTTGATCGGTAGATGAATTTGTGAAACAAGAGCTATTGGTACGCGCCCCAAAAAAAATTGAAATTGACCAACTTTTTCTCAATAAATACTGTTAAAATTAATTGTCATTTATTAAATCTTAAGTTGTATATACATAATTACTTATTAAAATGAACTTTTTAAACACACTTGACTTATGAAGGTCGTAATATATAAAAAGTGAAAAAAACAAGTTATCGACATGAAGAGAAACACAATCACGAGTCAATTTTTTTTTCCAGTGGTGTTTGTGGGCCCATTCGTTTTCCTGATTATTTGATTGATTTAAACAAGGTTAAACCACCATTAGTCATAAATGATAACAAATCTAATTTGATTAGATCAAGAAGATTGAATGACTTGAATTATGGGAAAGTAACCTACAACTGATAATTTCATTATCTAAACCATTAGTTAAATCCAAGTAACCAAATCAGAGGTTTAAAAACTAAATTCAACCAACAATAGAGAAATATCAAGAAAAACCATAATGACAACTCAATTATTATCACCAAATACTAACGTAGTTGAATTTAACTCATGATATCAAAAGCTAACTATAGGGTTAAATTCAACTACAAAATTCAATTTAAATACACAACTTTGGGTTCAAAGCAACTAACTTATTCAAAATTAACGAAACACGTGTTGAAATCAAATTTGAATAGCAACAATAATTTTCTCACAACTAAAAAAAAACAAACGAAATCTATAATCTTAATTATTTTTTAAAAAATAATTTAAAACCTATATCCTAAACTTTTCTATATAAAATCGAGATGTTTAAACTATTCTACATAAAACAAGATCTTAAATCTAGATCTACACAAATACAAAACAAAATCCAACTACTAATTCCCAATGTGTGTCCAAACTAAAAATTCAAAATAGTAAAAACTAAATTTAAAACCGATCTATACAAATAAAAATCGAAATCTATCCAGGTTTTTAATTAATAAAATCATATACCCTAAACACAAACACAAACACAAATTCATACACGAACACAAACCTAAATGAGCACACAAATGCACAACATTATAACACGAATATAAAACCGAGACCAAACAATTGCTAACGAGCAAACAATACTCTATTTTTCTTTACATCCTTCACTTGAGAACAAAATGCACAATATTATAACAAAAATAGATGAAATTAAGCAAACAAACCCACAAAAAAATATTATTAAAAAAAAAAATTCTCACCTCAACAATAGTGGCTGGAGACGGCGAAGGTGGCTGGAAGCTGCAACGTTTAGTGGAGGCGTTTCATGGCGACGCAAATGAGGAGAAGACAGAACAAGAGGCGGCGATGAAGGATAAGAGAGAAAATGCCGACGGCGACGACGATCCACTTGTTCGGCGACGGGAAAGAGACGGCGGCCAAATGAGAGCTGGGCTTTGAAGTGTTTGCGATGAAAGTGAAATGAAGTAGGGTGCAGTGAGCTAGGGTTTGTTGGCCAAAAAAGCAAGTCCAAATTGCATTTTTCAATCGGCCAAATTTTGAAATTGAACGGCGGGAAACGTATTTATAATAAACGCAATCACTGAATGCGTTTTTACAAAAAAAAAAAAAAAAAAAACGCATTCAGTGTTTGCCTTTTTACGAAAAAAAAAAAAAAAAAACTTACCATAGAAATGCATATTTCTTCTGTGTGGGTTTTATTTTTATTTTTTTTTTAAAAACACATAGGGAATATGCATTTTTAACAAAAACGCAATTTGGATTTGTGTTTTATATATGTCTCGTAAATAAGATTTTGAACCTCAGTTTTCAGAATTTTTCTTTTTAATACCTAATTATCAGGTAAAGAACTCCTTATATAGACTTACAATAAAAAAAACATTGAAAAAATCTGAAAACTATTATACCCTTAATACTAAATAAATATAATAACTCTAATATCCTCCCCCAACTCATAATGCAGAAACAAGAAGCACATAGTTTATCAACAGAAAAAACGAAAATGTGAAATAGAATTTGATTTGGTCAACAAGTCAACAATCTGCATTGTTCTTGGTCTGTTTATGGAGGACTAAGTTGTAAGCAATTTAAATAGCACTCTTGTTATCACAATGCATAAGAGTGGGATGAGAAAGAGAAACTATCTGCAAGTAAATAACATAATCAAACTAGGTAGTAGATGTCATTACACGATACTCAGTTTTTGTAAAAAAAAAAATTAGAAACAATATGTTGTTCTTCTAAGAAATAAGACAATCACCAAAAAATACAAAGAAATCAATAACAGATTTGCGATTTGTGGAATCATTTACCCAACCAACATCAGAGTATGTGCGTAGTTCCAAAAATGAGGTCAATAAAAGTAAAAGACTCTAAAAGCCCTAAAGGGTTTAATCCCATTAACGTTGATTTTGATGATAACAACAACGTAAAGTTTTTTCGGACTAATCTATTTATTAAGATATGTGACAAATTTAGTGACGTGATAATGAACCAAGTATGTGATGTAATGATGATGAATCCAGATTGATCATGTTGAGCAAATAGATTGGAAGATCAAGATCTTTTGACAAATTATTTCTTTTTATTTTCTAAAGTAAACAACATGAATATTGGTCAAATTCATTTCAACCCGATTAGAATCACACACTACATTTAAATGCGTTAAATGCTATTGCGTGTGATTAAATGATACGTATGCGTACATGAATGTTTAAATGTGTTAAGATTCTTTCCTCATGTTTAGAGGTATTGGAGTTTAAATCAGTTTATTGGTGTTAAGAAATTTTGAAAAATTGTGTTCTATCTAAACCAATGATAAAAGTCTTTATTTTCGTGCACTCTACAAAAATCCATTGTATTCTCTTTTAGTCATAACTTTTTATACACTAGGAATTTTGAGTTGAAACAAATTTCATATGAAAATAGACTTCTTAATCTTTCCAATGAGTGATAATATAGTTAAATAAGAGTTCAAAAGAAAGAGTTATGCACATTTGAATTATAGGATGATTTATTGTAAATTTCAGTCAACTGAATTTATAATCAAACCACTGAATGATGCAGATAAGTGATTTTTTAGGAGTTTTAAGTGTTTCAGCCTACCGATTTGATGAAATAATCAAATGGTTGTATCAAGATCCCAAAATATTTGAAAAATTACTCGAAACAGTCGACTGAATGGTTGGATAATCGACTGATATGCTTTGTTTTTTCAAATTTTGTAAATGTTTTTCGAAAATATTTCTGCCTCGATTTTAATGTTAAATATTTCTAAATTATTTTTAAAATATTTTGAAATGATTATATTTTATTAGAAAGATATTGAAAGAGATTTTTACGTGAAATATTTTTGAAATTAAGGATTTTATCATAAAATCATTTTGGTCTTTAAATATTTCGATTTCGTAATTTGTTCGGTAAAACTTCTTGACCTATACTTTTTGCAAGACTTTTGAATTGATTTGGGACTTGAATATGGACATGAAAAGTGTTGCATTAATAGTCAAAATGACTAAAAATCTTTGAGTCAAAGGGGTTAGGGTTTAAGGGACAAAATTAAGGAAAATCTCACCTAAAACTAGCCGTTGTAGATGATTTGATTTTGTGCTTAAATAGATTGCATTTTTACCTTAAATGTTCAGATCTAAAGTGTAAATTTTTTGAAATTCAAGTGTTACAAGAGAGAGAAAAAGAGAGAAGGCAAAAAATCTGAAAAAATCTTTAAATGTTTGAGAGAAATCAAAGATAGTTTTTTTGAGGAAAAATTCTTGATCTTTTGAAGTTGATTTCATTATTGGACTACGTTGCTTTGATTACTATTATCTACTTGAAATACGGTAAGATAGTTCTTTGATATTATATTTTCTCTGTGAAATTTCTTGTTGATCTATTATGTACATTACTTGGAAATATCATTTGATTAGATCTTATCTTGAGAAAGTGAATTGAACTTTGTTTTTGAAAATCGCTTTTGAAAACTTGAAAATTATTTCCATTACAACGAGTTGATACAATTTATCTGGGCTATCTGATTTTGCGCTACACTTGTTTTAAATTCAAATAAACTTAAAACAATTTTAAATTAAACATTCTATAATCGTGTGCACTTCTATAACACTTAGAATCAGACTGAATTTTGAATTTGATATTTATAAATATTGGTAAAAACTCTTTGTGGGAAAAATAAAGAAATTTTTTGTATTCATGTGAGGTTGTAGCTCGGGTCTAACTATAACTGGTCTAGATGAGATTGTAATTGAGTATAAAGAGAATTTACTCAATCGGAAATATCAGAAGGGTTTTTGTGGATTGAATTCCCTGTGAGAGCTTACGGGAGCAATCGTAGGCAAGAGTAGGTTGCCGAACTAATACAAAATATTTGGTGTCAAATTTGTCTATCCCTTTCTATTTCTGTGTGTTTAGTTTAAACACTTTTGTAATTAATAAAGATTAAAATTGACTAGGCTTAATTAATTTGATTAAAAAGTTTTAAACTACCCAATTCACGCTCCTCTTGAGTAGATCTTTGGGCCAACAAGGGTGTCCTGAAAATGCTACAGGAGATGGAAAATAACCACCCAATGAATTATAGTATAAGTAACAAATTGATTAACGATGTGAATAACATGGGCAATGCATGGGTGACTAATATTGTGATATACCAAAATGTCAATAATAGTACAATATAAGGTAAGATATGACAAAAAAAAAAAAAAAAAACCATTAATAGGTGAATATTGAACATTCACCTCTGGAGGAGTCTCAACTGTCCTAATATCAGTGAGGTGAGCATGCTTAAGAATGGCGATTGTATAATTAGACTAATAGATAAAATAGCCTTGGGAGAAATATTACTTTAATACCCAAAAAGTAGCGTAGAGCTCCAAAGTCTTTCATTTAAAACTATTGAGATAGTTCTTAGTTCTATACTGATCTCATCAACATCATCATTGGTTATTATAATCATGACATCAGCATATAAAGAAAGTAAAATATGATCTACAGTAGTACACTTTATAAGAAGAGCAAAATCATGATTAATAGGGTAAAAACCAAAAGAAGACATCCTAGTGGAAAACTTCAAAAACTAGGCCATAAATGTTTGTTTATGACCATATAGAGCTTTATTGAGCCTGCAAACTTCTTCAAGATTATGAGCAACACTGTGAGAGAGAGTCATGTAAACTTCATCTTGAAGATCGTCATTCCAAAAGGCATTCTTAACATCAATTGAGAAATATAGAACTAAAGAATAGATGAAATGACAATAAGAGTACAAAAAATATCCATTTTTACAATTAGGGCAAAGGTCTTTTCATAATCCCTGTTATATTGCTGAAAATCCTTTGACAATCTCGAGTTCTGTACCACTCAATTAACCCATTAGATTTGGTTTAATTTTGTAGACCCAATGAAAACAAATTTTACTTTTACAGGAAAGTAAAGATGCCAAATGTCAAGTATCCATCTTGTGTAAAGCAGAAAGCTCATCTGCCATAGCTACTGTTGCCAAAGAGGATCAAGAGCTACCTTTTTAATGGGACAAATGTTTAAAGAGGTGGTGAATAAAGGCTAAAAATAAAATAAAAAGAATCTGAATATCAGGAGTTAGAAAAAAAAAAAACTGTATGCAAGTAAACTCATAAATGAACTGAGGATGGTGGAATAAGTCTTCACAATCATAGAAGGTGCTTGGGCGATTGTTGGAAAAGAGGGATCATATGTACTTGCAGAACCACCTGAAGAATAATGTAAAGGAAGAGGTGCAATAGGAACATGACGACGAGAAGCAAAAGTTGAGTCAATATTTGTAGTGCATGGTATTGGCGAGATAAATTATTAGTATCATAAGAGAGAGGATCAATGCAAAAGAGATCAAAATTAGTTATGTGTACTAACATGAGTAGAAAAGAAAATTTGCTTAAGAAACAAAATTGTATCAAAATGACAATATCTACTCCATTCTTCACCATAACTTAGAAAGACATACCTAGTAGGGTGACAGATAACTTACTACTCTCTACACTCGTTCGAAGAACAAAACAAGTACACCCAAATACTCATAAGAAAGAATGATCAAGAGCATGCCCAAACAACTTTCAAGTGGAGACAAACCGAAAGAGTGAAAAGATGATATAGTTTATAGCAATAAGGATTGACACCCTCCAAAATGCTCAAGGAACAAAGGTAGAAAGTAAGAGAAAACAAGCAGTTTCAACAATATCCTTTTATTTCTTTTCAGCAACACCATTTTGCATGGGAATGTCACCATTTTTGTTAAGATCATTGAATAAATATAGAATCGGGAAAAAAAAGGCTATAGTTTATTATTGCTAATAATGGTTAAAATGAAAATTCTTAGACAATACAACTTATATAGACTTACAATAAAAAGACGTTGGAAAAAACTGAAAAATATTAAAACACGTGTCTTCACACACACGCATAAAGTTGTCGTTTTTTTGGGCGGGGGGGTTACGGTAAGGTGTTGTCCAAGCCAGCTTATGTGTACTTGGACTACTCACCTCCTTGGACGATCTTAAAAGCGCACACTATCACATTGGCCTGGTGCATTCAGGATCAAGACTTAAATCCCGGAGTGCTCCCCAAAAAAGTCGAACCCTAGTTGATAAGAAAATGTGACAACACCTCTTACGTAAAAAGTTGTCTTTGTTATGATATTTTTGTTTATGGGCCATAATTTATGCGGAAAAAAAAAAAAAATCATTTGGGGACAAAAATACTAATTAAATGCCACCATAATTTATAGAAATTTTGTTAGTGTGACAACAATGCAGATGTATGTGAATTCATACCCTACTAGTTGTAACCCGCGTAACGCGCGAGTTTAGACAAAAAATAAAATAAAAATCATATTAAGTTTATTTATAATAATACGACATAGTTGATTTCTATTTGGATGCTAAATTAAAAGAAATTGTATTTTCTTCCTCATGACATTTGCATTTGATACTCTTAGTAAAATTGATCGAATACCTAAATTTTTTGTAATAAGACCCGTTTAGAAAAAAACATAACAAAAATTAGAAGCCAAAAAAAAAAAAAAAAACAAAAAAAAAATATGGAATGAAAAATTAGTTTCTAACCTTGGAGCCAAAAAATTACAAAAATATCAACATATTGCATGTTTTTCAAGTTTTGTAAATTTACTATAAGCTAGTAGACTGTATGAATCTATATTTTAAGTGTGTGTTTTTCGAATATTATACGAACTTAAAATTTTAATCACTGTATTCTACGTCGGTACAATAATTTTTTTATGAATCTAAAATTATTATACTACTTTCAAATAACTGCAATTTTCATATAAAAAATTATAATAACTTTTGTAGCATATAATGACTTTTAACTTTTGAGAGAATTATTAGTTTTTCTTAGAAAATCACTGCAAAAAGTGAATTAGATAAATAGTAAATCGTAAAATTCAAATTAAAAAAAAAAATTATATTTAATTGATGAAAAAAATCATATTTAATTGATGAAATTTTCATCAGGAACCCTTTTTTTTTTTTTAATTGTGAGAAAAAATACATTTATTTAAAATAAGATTAATGCTAAAATAGATTATTGGAGAAAATAATATTTTTAAGAGACCATCATTTTCGGACCACATAATTAATCCCTTTTTTGAATAAAAAATAATTTAATTATTTAAAAAAAAATCCAATATTATGAATTTTTTTTTGTAAAATATGAATGAAAGTTCCAATTGATAATAATAACGAAATAAAAATAAATAAATAAACAGAATTGTTGATTAAAAATATTTTTATTTGAATGACAATTAATTTGCGTTTTTCTTTTAAAAATCCAATATTATGAATATAATTTTTTTTTTAAAAATATTGAAATTTTGAATTGATAATAAAAAATAAAAATAAAAATTATTTTATTATACAAATATATATAGGGTTGGAATTGGAAACATTTTTCTATTCATTTTCAATGTTATTAATTTTAATTAAAAGTAATTTTCTATTTATTTATTGTTATTGATAATAGAAGAGAAGATCTTGATCATTAATTTAATAAGAATAAGGAGATTAAAGAGATTAATCATACCTCATTTTAGACGCTTGGCTTTCACTTTTAATATTATAATAAGATTTCAGCCGTTTTTAGGAAAATTAAGAGTCTTAAAAAAAAGAATCAATTTAAAGTGTCAAAGTGTTCGAGCACTAGGGTCGAAAGTGTAATTTACCATTTCTATGCATCGAATCAGCTTCCAATGCATGCCGCATTGGCTTCCACTGCGTAAAATCTCCGTTCGCTCACAGGTAGTCATCATACCTTTGAATCATCTGCAAATATCGAAAGGTGGTGCAGCTTAAGAAGCCTCTTCTTCTTCTTCTACCAGATGTCGATTCAATTATCAAGTGTTCTTGAGTTTCAGAGGTACGGACACTCGGAAGGCCTTCACTGATCGCCTCTACAACTAGTCATACACATTCGGAAGACCTTCACAAATAGTCAGACCTTTGAATCATCTGCAAATGGAGAATGGCGGTGCAGCTGAAGAAGCCTCTTCTTCTTCTTCTTCTTCTTCTTCTTCTTCTTCTTCTACCAGATGTCGATTCAATTATCAATTGTTCTTGAGTTTCAGAGGTACGGACACTCGGAAGACCTTCACCGATCACCTCTACACGGCCCTCGATCGCGCCGGAATCCGCACATTCATAGACAACAACGACCTAAAAAGGGGAGAGAACATCAATTTCGAGCTCCCGAAAGCGATCAGAGAATCTAGGGCTTCGATCGTCGTATTCTCGAGAGACTACGCCTCTTCGAGATGGTGCCTCGACGAGGTCGCTGAAATCCTCGATCGGAAGAGGAGCGTCGGTCACGTGATCTTTCCGGTGTTCTACGACGTGAATCCGTCGGAAGTCCGGTCTCAATCGGGGAGCTTCGCCGAAGCGTTTGAAAAGCACGAAGAGCGATTCAAGGGGAGGGGAGATGAAATTGAGAAGGAATGGATGGAGAGGGTGCGAAAATGGAGGGCGACGCTTCGAGAAATTGCTGATTTGGGAGGAATGGTCTTCCAAGATCAAATTGATGGGTATGTTCTCCTCCTTAGATCACCAATTGGTCCAGGATCTCATGAAAAAGATGAACTAGACTTGATGATTGGAAAAAAAAAAAAAAATTAAAAGTAGGATTAATTGACGCATGTTAGACAAATTGACTAATTAAACGAATTCTGTTTTCGATCATAATATGCATAAATTCGTCTTATAAAATACTATAATTTAGAATCAAGAAGAGATTTGACACCCAAACCGTTTACCACCTTTCATGAAAAAAATTGATTGTATATTTTATCAGTTTTTAATTATTTTTATATGTTTTCAATATTTTGAAATGTAAAGAAGATCAATTTTAACCAATTTTAACATTTGAGGTATGTATTACAGTAGGAGTTTTTAAAAGAAATTGATTTTTATACGAACCTTTTATATTAAAAATGATTAAATAATTAGAATCTTTATTCTAGTAAACATATACAAATTATTAAAACCAAATAAAAAACGAGATCAATTTTGTGTTTGAAAATTGGGTGATTAATTATATAGTCTCCTAAAGATAGTGAAAAAAGAGACATTTGACCAAATTATTTAAGTATTTAGTCCTCATAAAGTTTTTAGAAAAATATCTCTAATATTACCCTCAATTATTCATTCATATTTACATATTTCATTATTTTGTCACTTGTAACAAGATAAAAGTAATGAGTTTTTTATATTTACAACAAGAACATCCTTCACACAAGCATAAAACCAATAAAAAATTTCAGAAAAAAAATATCAAAATAACTTTAAAAAAAATTATCTACACGATGATGTAATCAGATTTTTTTTACATTTTAAAATGATACGTAAACGTTAACGTAAATTTTAATTATTGGAGGAGAAAGACATTAACGTCCACATAAATGTTCAAACAATACACATTGTCTATATTACAACCTACGATTTGAATCTCATATTTATATTGTGCTTTAACATTAACATATATTGTTTTTTGGGAGTTTTGTACGTTAACGTTAACGCAATTTCATTTTTTTAACCCTCCGTGTATTTGCGTTAACATTAACTCACCGTATATGACATTTCGTATTTTGGGTTGAGTGTGCGTTAGCGATAATGCAAATTTTTTTGCCTCTTTATGTTAACATTAATGCATTTTCATATTATTTTGTTTGTGTTCATGTTAACGTATCTTCCCCCTCTACTTTTGTGAGTTAGCGTTAACATATTTTTATTTTCTGGGGTTCTGCGTGATAACGTTAATAGTGTTAATGTTAATATGATCGTACCATATCCGTTGTTTGTGTATTTAGGTTGGGTGTGCATTAACGTTAACGTATCTTCACCATCAGGTTATATGTTTTAGCATTAACGTATTTTATTTTTTGGGGATTCTGTGTATTAACATTAACGCTAACGCAACTTCATTTTTTTAGTCCTCGTGTGTTTGCTTAACATTAACTCACCATATATGATATTTTGTCTTTTTTGAGCTGAGTATGCGTTAACATTAATGCACATTTTTTTGAGATCTCTCTGTATTAACGTCAACGCATTTTTTTATTTTTTATTTTTGTGTGTGTGTGTGTGTTAATGTTAATACATCATCCCTATCTTCTTGTGTGTATTCACGTTAACGTATCTTTATTTTTTGAGATTTTGTGTGTTAACGTTAACATAATCGTCCCGTATCTGCTATTTGTGTATTTAGGTTGGGTGTTCGATAACGTTAATTCATTTTTGGGCCCCTCTATGTTAATGTTAATATAAAAATCAAAGAATCCAAATATGAAAAATCACGCAAACATTCAGGTTAACCGGCAAACCCAGATAGGAAATTAAGATCAGAAAACCTCAGATTTGGATTTTAGATCGGGAAATCCAGATCTGAGAAAACACCGAGAGAGAGAAAGAGAGAACCGACGAGCAACAAGGCCGATGACGCAATGGAAATCAAGATCTGAAACCTCAAATCTGGATTTCAGATTTGAAAATCTAGATCTGAGAAAAAACCGAAAAAGATAGAAAGACTGCGGCTGGACGATGACGGCGTTGAAAATTGAAACGGAAAAGCAGAAACACTGAAATTGAGAGGTTGTGTATATATACACAACAAACAAACATAAGTAAAAATCTTTTAAAAAAAATAAATGTTGGCCCAGTGAGCTACCGAAGAGGGAGAGTGAATTAGGTAAATAAAAATTATCAGAAAAAAAATACTTCAATAATCCAAATAATTAATTTTAATCATAAATTAATTATTATCTTTATATAACAGCGGAAATATAATATCAACTAGGTGCACACCAAACAACAAAATTAAATAATGAAAAATAGCAGGACACCACAAATTTATACTGATTCACTAAGCTACTCTTGGCTAATCTAGTCTCCCGAGCTCCACGGAGAGTCGCACTCACTAAACTCAAGATTCATTTAAAGGTAGGATCCAAACCCTAAAAAATATTCTTTTCACAGGCTCAGAACCAACCTTTACAAATTTCTTTTCTCATACTCAAGAATAACCTCTATTTTTTACAGATTCAAGAATAACCTAATTCTTTTTGTAATTTAGGCTAAAAAATCAAAATCTCATAAACACTCCAAATATCCTTTTACACAGTAAGGATAGAACCGTTACAAAATTGCTTACAAATCAATTTAATCAATGAAGAATTAACACCTCAATCTCTTTATAGGAAGAGACTGAAATTAGCTACCATTTGATTAAATACTCCCAATAGTATTCAATCCGCCACTCAACTCACTAATTACAAATTGATAAGCGATTTTTCTCACTCGGAGATTCTACCACCCCAGACAAATTAGAACTCAATTAATATCCCAAAACTAGTGATAGAAAAGTAAGATATTCAAAATCTGATTTTAAACAAAAATTGGGTAACACGTAATTGAGCATGTAATCAGATTTCTTCAAGAAATTATTTCAAAAATATTTTTCAATAAAAAATCAGAAAATAATTTCAAAGATCAAATTTCAAGTAAATAATAATTATAGCAAATAAACAAATAACTTGAAACAATCTCACTAGGAATCCACCGAAAGAATAATAATAACAATGAAACTTCATATTGGTAGCAGTAATAATCCACAGTAAATAATTCTCAAGAATAACTCTCAGAAAAGATCTCACAATTCAATCTGTATGATAACTCTTAGAAAGCTCAAAAGTTGAATAGCTCAGAATAATTCTCTAGATCTATATCTTAAATGTAAAAAAACGCAGGTCTATATAAAAGGGAATAAAACAAACTCTAGTTTTCACTTGTTATGACATTTAATAGCTCTTATAGACCCCTTATATCATTAAGATTTCATCATGATCCAAATCACTTAATTATGGTTTTTAAACTTCTCAATTTACTTTCCAAAGTATTTCTCAATCACAATTAAATAGGATAGAAAGAATTACATGTACCAAATTGATAAATATTCAAACTTGATGAACAATATCTATAGGGATATCATAATATATATTGCATATCTCAAATAACATCAAATCTCTAAGATATCTTGGAGATCCTAACAAAAAATGGCTGGTAACGGTTACTTTTAGAATAAAAATCGGAATTCCACAAAATCCTGAAATAGTTCCATAAGTTAACCGACCAAGGGTCACCTGTCGCCCGCTCGATTCAGGATGTAGGCAAGCCAAAAATCCATCGCCCATCGGTTGATGTATCTGTTAACCTAGATATTCAGAGAGTTTCATTTCTAGTCACAGGTCGCCCTCCCTATCGACTTCGATTTAGAGAGTTCACCATTTAAGCTCAGGTCGACCTATCTGTCGACCGAGAAATTCAGAGACTTTATATTCTGTGCATCGGTCAACTTACCTGTCGACTTACCAATGCTGGAATCCTCTCCTTAATTCGTTTTGAATCTATTTTCTTCAACGTTTTCACTCCTTTAACTGATTTCTTTTCTCGGTTAGCTCCACTAAATACTTAAATTCAATTTTAGTAAATTATCTTTATTTCTTTCTCAATTATACATAGAAGCAAATAATTTAACTAATTAGGATTCTATAAAAAAAACACATAAACTTTTAAATTTTTTTTTGTGTCGTGTGTGATCTTAATTGGGATATTAAGAGTTAAAATTTAACTTGAGTTGTTTTTCCCACGTTCTTCAAATTTTTCAACATCTTAATCTTTCATCATCTTTGTCATCATCTTTTAGTATCCATTCATTACTTGTCATCATATCTTCATCATTGGAGCTAATAAACTGAAACACTCAATTAAACCGTTAGTTCCACCAAAAATATCAACATTTAATTGTTCATCAAAATCTTAAGATCAATAATCTCCCTTTTTTTTATGTTGACAATTAATTTTGATGTTTTCTTCAAAATAATAATGTAACCACGCTCCCCCTAAATCCGAGGACGAATTTTATAACTCATTAAAGCATAGTAATCATAAGATATTCGACAAAACACAAATTTTGATATAATAAACTCTCTCTTAAGGTATTCAATTAAAACATCAACTAATTCTCCACATTTGTCATCTCAAAAAAAAATTAGGGAGAGGGGGAACTACAAAAGAATTCTACTTTAGGCAAACATCATTATGCCTTGCCATACCCAAATCGCGAATGATTTTCACAAACTGATCTTCCGCTAGTAGTTTGGTAAAAATATCAGCAAGTTGGTCGGAGATACCAATATACTCAAAAACAATGTCAATTTTCTGAATGTGATCACGAATAAAGTGATATTTAATCTCTATGTGCTTAGTTCGTGAGTATTGTATAGGATTCTTACTTAGATAAATAACATTTTTAATATCACAATAAATCAGGACTTTTTCTATGCAAATTCCAAAGTCATTTAATCGTTACTTAATATATAAAATTTGAGCACAACAGTTAGCTGCCATATACTCAGCCTCAGTAGTGGATAAGACTATTGAATTCTGTTTTTTACTTGACCAAGAAACCAATGCATGTCTTAACAAATGACATGACCCACTTGTGCTTTTTCGCTCAACTTTGAAACCGATAAAATCAGCGTCAGAGTAACTTATCAATTTAAAATCACTCTCTCTAGGATACCATAATCCTAGGTCAATCGTCCCTTTAAGTATCAAAAAATTCGCTTAACCGCAGTCAAGTGTGATTCTTTAGAATAAGACTGGAATCTAGCACAAAAACAAACACTATACATAATGTCAGGTCTACTAGCAGTTAAATACAACAGACTACCAATCATACCTCGATATATTTTTTCATTAACACTTTTGTCTGTATCGTCTTTATCTATCTTCGTAGCCGTTGCCATGGAAGTTTTGTACTCTTTAGCGTCATCCACGTTATATTTTTTTAACAATTCCTTGGTGTATTTAGTTTGGTTTATAAATATCCTTTCTTTGATTTGCTTAATTTGCAATCTAAGAAAGAAATTCAACTTTCTCATCATGCTCATTTCAAATTTGAACTGCATTATCTTAACAAACTCTTGGCAAAAATCCTCATTAGTAGATCCAAAAATAATATCATCAACATACACTTGTACTAATAGGATATCAAAATCAATTTGCTTCACAAACAGTGTTATATCACAAATACCTCTTCGAAAACCATTTTCGATTAAATACCGGCTAAGTCTCTCATACCAAGCTCTAAGAGCTTGTTTGAGCTCATACAAAGCCTTGCGAAGTTTAAATACGTGATCAAAAAATTTATACTTTCAAATCCCGGGGGTTGTTCCACATTAACTTCTTCTGCTAGAAAATCATTTAGAAATGCACTCTTAACATCCATTTGATATAACTTAAAATAACGTAAACATGCAAAAACGAATAACATTCTAATTGTTTCATAAATTAATATTTTAATATTATTAATTTAATATATATATATATATATATTTTAATTTAATATTCATAATTTCTGTACATTATATTTTCTCTTTATATTATTTTGTTTAATTTAACTCTCGTCAATTTAATATTTTATTATTATTATAAGTTTAATATCCATATATAATTTTTATAATTTTCGTGAAGTTAATGTCCATAATTTTTGTGTATTATATTGTCTTTATATTATTATTTTAATTTAATTTTTAAAAATTTAATGCCCATATATTATTTTTATAATTTTCGAAGATTAAAGTCCATAATTTTCATGTATTATATTTTTTAATTTATATTATTTGTTTAATTTAATTTTGATAAATTTAATGTTCATAATATATGTACATTATATATATATATATATATATTATTTTTTCTTTAATTTAATTTTTATAATTTCAATATTTCAGTATTATTACTAAATTTAATGTCCATAAATTTTTTTTATAATTTTCAGTTCAAGGTTTTTGTATATTATATTTTCTCTCTTATATTATTTTTTAATTTAATTTTCTTAAATGTAATGTTTCAATATTATTACTAAATTCAATTTGCATATATTATTTCTATACTTTTTATAAATTTAATATTTCTATTATTATTTAATTTAATATCCATATATTATTTCTATAATTTTCATAAATTTAATATCTAATATATTATTTCTAAAATTTTCGTAAAGTTAATATTTATAATTTTTGTATATTGTTTTTTTTTTTTAATATTATTTTTTAATTTAATTTCTATAAATTTAATGTTTTAATATTATTACTAAATCTTAATGTCCATATATTATTTTTATAGATTTATATAAATATATATATATATATATATATATATATATATATATATATATATATATAGAAAACATATTATCTCTCTTCAATTATACAAAAATATATATTTTCTCTCCCCAACTAGGTATAAGATATATAAGTCTAAACCTAAATATACTTTTTGTATTTATGTTAATATTGTAAATCAATTTGAACCGCTCTTTATGTGAGATATAAAGAACGACTGAGATTTATCTATAGGGTTTATGTCCGTCCTATTTTATTATATAGATAGTTTTAAGTGTAGTAACTTTTTTTAACTTATATGGTAATTTTGGAACTTTCAAATGATCATTGTGTGACATGAATTCAATACCCGCTCTTAAGTGTAACCCTCGATTTACGTAGATGATTTGACAACAAGAGAATGATGAGAAATGTGTAATCTCTAACTTACGCGAATGATTTAACTACGAGTGAATGAAAGAAAAATTCTCACAATCTTAAATCTAAGGTTTCAACTTAGAATCATATGGTATATGATATCGTGTTAGGAGGTTCCAACTTAAAGCCATAAAGTTTCAAGTAGAATAACTCATTTGACTTATATAATGATTTTGAAAAGTTCAAGTGATCGACGTGCGACATGAATCTAACAAAGGGTATGTCTTTGAACCCTGGCCTCAAAGCGTTGATGGCAGCCAGGGGCCTTCAACAAATCATGCTCTCTTCGACATGGCCAGCGTTCTTCGCCGTCATGAAGAACGCCTTGGGTAGATTGTTGAACACACGACTAACAGTGGTCATCGCCCTAAATGTAGCTCCAAATGACTGGACATTCAATGCGACATTTTGATTGGCAGGGTGGCTTTGAGTTGGCATCGGGGCAGTAGCCGATTGAAAAACTTTAACCGTGCATTTGGTTGGACGGAATAATGGTGGAATTGAATCACAATTTCACCCCTTTTCGATTCCTTTGTTTGGTTATCCTATGGAATCGAAAATTTGATTCCTTTTGGAATCAAATGGATAAAGGTGGATTCCGTATTTCATAGCCATAATTGGATTTCATAATTCATGGTAGGGTGTTTTTAGGTTACTCCTACAATTGCTTACCTCATTTTTGGCCTATAATTTTCAATTTGACAATGATTTCAACATTTTCTATAAATTGATTTTATCAATTTAGTCCTATATTAATTTGAATAAAAATAATAAAAATTAATATATATATATATATATACACACATTAAATAACTGAAACAAAATATTTTGTTCCCAATTTTATATTTTTATTTTGTAAAAAAATAGTTTTTTTTTTTTTTTTTTTTTTTCTAATATTCTATTTTTGTTTTAGAAATAGAAATATATTTTTTTTGTTCTCCATTTTTTTTTTTTATTATTTTGGAAAAGAAACATGTTTTTTATTTCAAGATTTATGTATATTTTTCCTAAACAAAACGTATTTTCTTGTTCACAAATTTATATTTAAAAAAAATAAAAAATTGACAGCAGAAAAAATAATTCATTTTCCCAAAACAGAAATATAAATTTGAGAACAAAAATCTAGGAACAAACATTCTATTTGTTTTCCTGAATCAAAAATATAAATTTGAAGGGTAAAAACTATATAAGAAATAAAAGTGAAAATCTGAGAACAAAAAATATGTTTTTATTCTTAAACAAAAATAAATATTTGAAGAAAAAAATATATTTATGTTCTCAAAGTAAAAACGAAAATTTGAAAACAAAATTATTTTAGTTATTGGTAAATCTTGAGTATTTTCCACTATATTACCCATATTTTGTATTCATTTTTGTTCGCCCAATAAGCTACCCAAGATAGGGTGAATTGGATAATTATAAAAATTTAAACAATTAAATCTTTCAACACTTAATTATCAAATAATCAATTTATCTTAAATCAACTACTATCTTCGTTACACAATGGATAAGTGTTTAATTCTAGGTGCACACCCAAACACAATATAATGAAAATAAATAATGCAACACACCAAAATATATCCTGATTCAGCAAACTAACCTTGCCTAATCTAATCCCCCGAGCTCCACAAAGATTCGCAACCACTAAACCCTTTGATCCCTTTACTAGGTAGGAACCAAACTCTTACAACGATTTATTTATTAGGCTTAAAATCAACCTTTACAATTTTTCTTTTTCCAAGCTAAGGAAAAACTTTATTTTTTTACCAAGCTAAAAACTAACCTAATTCTATTACAGGAAGAATCAAAATCTTACCACACTCACAAGTATTATTTTTCCAAGTAAGGATGGAACCTTTACAAGTCACTCAAATTAATTCAATTTAGGGAGAATCAGGATCTAGTTCTTTTTAAAGGAAAATAATAACCTAACATTTTTAAACAGGTTTTATCATAATCAATTCATTCATCTTGATTATAGCCTTGTGCTACCAATCTTGCTTTGTTTTTAATTACCATGCCAGATTCATCATTTTTATTTCTAAAAACCCATTTAGTACCAATAACTAGATGAAAATCCCCTCTCGGAACAAGACACTATACTTTATTCCGCTCAAATTGAACTAACTCATATTGCATTGCGGAAATTCAAGATTCATCAGTTAACGCCTCATCTACATTTTTAGGCTCAATTTGAGATAAGAAAGCAAGATTAATTATATCCCTAAGAAAAGAACGAGTACTTACACGTCTTTCAAAATTACCGATGATTTCTTTTACCGAATACCCCGGTACTGTCTTTATAGCTCGTGGTAAAGTCGAATCCTTATCCTTAAGTTCCTCTTCTTGTTAGGACTCCTTAGGTACATTATCACCTTGGTTTTGGTTATTTGAAATACATGCATCATCATCATCCAAAACCTTTCTCGATAAGAATAGATCAGCTTCCTCAAAAACAATATACATAGTTTCTTCTACTACTAACATACGTTTATTATAAACTCTATAAGTTTTACTGTTAACAGCATATCCAAGAAAAATCCCATAATCAGATTTAGCATCAAATTTACCAAGATTATCCTTATCATTCAAAATAAAATACTTACATCCAAATACTTTAAAATAGGAAATATTAGGAGTGTTACCATTCCATATGGGGTTTTGTTAAACCCTCTACGAATCAATACCTGATTCACTACATGACAAGTTGTACTTACTGCTTTGGCCCAAAAGTAGGTTGGTAAGCGATTTTCATTAAGCATCGTTCTAGCCATATCTTGAAGCGTCTTGTTCTTCTTTTCTACTACACAATTTTGTTGTGGTGATCTAGGTGCAGAAAAGTTATAAGTATAACCATACTCATCATAGTAACTTACCACACCATCATTCTTAAACTTTCTTCATCTGTCACTTCGAATGTTAATAATGGAACGTTACTTCTCATTTTAAACACATATATAAAATTTAGCAAGAACAGAAGTAACCTCACTTTTCTTAGCAAGAAAAAATACTCAAGTAAGTCCGAAATAATCATCAACTATAACGAAAGTATAAAACTTACCACCAACACTAGCAACAGAGTTTGGACCAAACAAATCAAGATGCAACAATTCAAGACATTTAGACGTGGACGTGTGCATCTTTTTCTTAAATGATGATCTAACCTGCTTACCTAATTGACATGCATCACATACTTTATCTTTTACAAATTTTAAATCAGGTAAGCCACGTACGAAACTCTTCTTAGATAAATTAGAGATTGACTCCATACTAGCATGCTCAAGCAAGGTTTTAAATATCGGCCGTTACGTACCATAACGGCCGATTCGTACCGGAAAATGGGTAAGCCGATACCGATACACGTCCGATTCCCGCATCTAGGGATGAATCGCACCGTATAGGGCCGATACGGGCCGTTAACGGCCGTTACGGTCTGTAAAGAATACTTTCTTCAAAGATTCTTCACCGACCGACAGTTTGCTCACACTTTTTAGCTTTCTTCAGAGATTCTTCATATAATTGAGAAAAAACTAGTAGAAGATAACCAAACACTTACCGATTATACTGTATCCATCCAAAGAGCTCGTCAAACGTTGAGATTTTCGTCGCAGTGTCGCCAAATCCTAACAGAAACAACTCGCCGTCGCCGAACATAGCTCTCGCGTCGCCGGCGACGTCTCCTCTCCTTCGCGTTGCAGCTTGTCGCCGTCGCCGTCGCCTACTCGCCTCCGCTCCGTTTGTCTCTCTCTCTCTCCATTCGGGTGTAGCATTTGATTTGGGCGTGTGGGTGTGGTTGAAATTGTTTACAATTTAGTCCTAAAATTTTTTAACTTATATTTTTGTAGCAATTTTTTTTTGTCATTATTATTTATCACATTATATATATATATATATATATATATATATATATATAATGGTTAATGTAGTGTTAATTAGCTTCAATTATAATTTTAGTAAATAGTATGAATTAAATTTGTGTATGTAAATTGTAGAAAATTAAAATTTAACAATGTCGGGTGAAGAAGAATCACATCCTCCTAGTGATGATATTTGATGGAAATTCGGGATTCCTATTGGTGATTCTAAACACAAATTAAAATGTAAATTTTGTGGTAAAGAGATAAATGGTGGAATAACTAGATTGAAGCAACACTTGGCGGCCAAAAAGGGTCAAGTAGCTCCATGCCAAAGTGTTAGTGCCGATGTCAGAACGCTTATGATGAAACATCTTGAAGGTAATTTGGAGAAAAAAATGGATAAAAGAAAACAAAGAGAAGAAGTGATTGAACAAATTCGAGCTTCTCAACGTGATTAAGATTATCCTTACGATTTGAGTGATGATGATAACTCGGATGATCCAGATATAGCTTATGCACAAAAAGAAAGTATGAGGTTGCATAGAGAAGAAGAAGATAGGGAGAGATATAGGAGGGATGCAGGCAACCGATATGAGACCGGGAGTAATAGCGGGGTTGGTAAAAGCACCAGACGGGGAAGCACTACTACTCGCATTGCTAATATGTTTCGACGATCTTCTATTGTCCGTGAATCGAGTTCGAAAAAAACTTGGATTGCTTCGTCTTTACCTGAAGCACGGTTGGCCGAGATTGATGTTAATCTACACCGTAGCAAAACCCCCAAATAACAAAAGATCTCAACAAGGATAATAAAAGGGTTGAGGAAAAAATTAGGGGTCGCAGTTAGTTAATTTGTGTTATACACACGTTTGCCAACAAACGTTGTTAATTCGCCATGGCTTGAGCCAATGTTGGATGTTGAAAGGGAGGTTGGAAAAGGAGTGAAAGTCCCTATTCCTTACGAGATGACTGAAGTTTTCTTACCTAGAGAATATGAAGAATTGAGAAAGTGGATCGAATTTCATAAACCAAGTTGGGAAGAGAGGGGCGTTACGATCATGTGTGATGGATGGAGCGGACCTACCCGGAAGCACATTATTAATATTTTGATTTATAGTAATCAGGGGACTGTTTTTCATAAATCAGTGGATGCCACCGATGTTGTTAGCAGAACTGTCGATTATTACTTCAGGTTTATGGACAAGGTGGTTGATGAAATTGGTGAAAAATATATTTTCCAAATTGTCACTGATAATGAGCCTGCAATAAAAGCGACGGGGAAAAAACTTATGTTAAAAAGACCAAATTTATATTGGACAGGTTGTGCTGCACATTGTCTTGATTTGATATTGAAAGATATTGGAGAGAAAACAAATGTACTGAAAGTCTTGGATGATACAAGAAGAATATCACACTTCATTTATAACTCTAGTTGGGTTCTTGATTTTATGAAGAGATTCATTGAAAGAAAAGAGTTATTACGCCCCGGGATCACACGCTTTGCATTATGCTGGAAAGCATTGTAAGGTATAAGAATGCCTTACAAGATATGTTTAATTGTGATGAGTGGAAAAGCAAAAGATGGGCGAAGGAGAAGTGTGGAAAAAAAGTTAAAAAAATTGTGAACGACAATGGTTTTTGGATAAAAGCTTCAGAAATTTTAAAAGTTCAAGAACCATTGGTGAGGGTGCTTAAGCTTGTTGATGGAGATGAGAAGCCTACAATGGGATTTGTTTATGAAGTTATGGACAAAGCGAAGATGGCCATTGAAAAAAATTATTGTTACTACAAAAAACATTGGAAAATAATCGACAAAAGATGGCAATTCCAATTACACCATGATTTGCATACAGTTGGTAAGTAATTGACTAATTGTAAATTCAATTTTAAAAACTCTTGTTACTTGTTAGAATTAAACTTCCTTTAACAAAATGTGCTTTTTGTTTTGAATTCATATAGGTTATTTTTTAAATCCTCAATTTCAATATGGTGGTAAACTTTTTGACCATAGAGAGGTAATGGAGGGAGTTCAAAATGTGATTCAAAGATTGGAGCCGATTATTGATAAACAAATTCAAGCTATTAATCAAGTTAGTTTTTTTTTTTTTTTTTTTTTTTTTAAGTAACAACTAGTGACTAACAAGTTACTAAGTTTTCTATGTTTTATTTGTGGGTTTTTGATTTGTTACGTTTTAAATATAGATTATGATGTTTCATGACAAAGAACATTCTTTCGGGATAGTATTGGTTCAAAAAGCAGTAACACGTACGAATCCAGGTAATACAATGAACAATTAACTATTAATATAAGAATCTCAATCTTCGTATCGTTTTAATTTATATTGTTTCTACAGCTGAATGGTGGATCCCCTTTGGTGCATCTGCCCCTGAACTTCAAGAGATTGCAGTTAAAGTGTTGAGCCAAACAACATCATCTTCTAATTGCGAGTGTAATTGGAGCACATTCAGCTTGATACATACAAAGACGAGAAATCGTCTAAAGTATCAAAAACTGAATAAACTTGTTTACGTGGCTTATAATATGAGGTTGAAAATTAGACATGCTACGAGATTAAGCCAAAGTGAAATTGAAGACAACTTCAACCCTATAAACTTGGATTATATCTTTGAGGAAGATGATCCACTATCTCCATGGCTTCAAGAGAGAGAAGAACCATTGTTAGATGATCAAGACAACTCCGGATAGTTAGACGTAAGCGATGATGAGGTCGCTACTGCCACTAGCCAAGCACCTCGACGTTGGTAAAATGATAGTCCATCTAGAGATGAAAGTGATACTGATAGTGGTCGTGGTTTGAGCCCACCTAGTGGAGAGTCTAGTGGTGATGATGGTGGAGGTGGATGTGGAGGAGACACTAGACAATCGCCGTATCATGGAGAGTTAGGAATGGCTGGATTTGCAGATAATGTCGAACGTGGGGATATTAGTGAGCCACGAAGGCATTTTATTTCTAGTGCAATTGGATTATCAAGAAGAAAACCAAACCCACAATCCTCAAATTTCGAAGAATATGATGACATGGCAAACCGCTTTGGTATGCTTGGAGTTGGAGGATACGTATATGGATATCAAGAGGATAATTATCATCAGTGGCCTCAACCACAACCATATCCTTACCTTTATTATCCCTCATCGGAATATGTTTCGGCGTCATATTATGTGGGTATGGGTCCTTTAGGATGCCCACAACCTCCTACTACTGGATACTCATATCCACCACCACCTTCTTACCAATACGGTGTCCCTCATCCACATCAAAAGAGTTCGAGTTCTACTTTCGGTTACTACGAAGAAAGAGTAGAATCTAGCGGTACCGGTGATAGTGGCCTTAGCAACACCATTTATGATCATTGCACCTTTAACTACTTTGGTGGTTATAGTGCTGCACAATAAAATCAGAGTGGTGATCATGCCGATGCCGACTATGAAGAGCCTGAGCGCAATTCGTTTTGGTATTGATAATTTTATATGAGTGTATTATTTTTGTAATATGATGTACAAGTACAATTTACTCTTTTATTATATTTGTGTAATATATTTTTATTAAGTATTGTGTGCATCATCTTATTCTTTTAAAATTGTTAAGTACGACGATTTTTTGTATTTTTTATGTCTTTATTGTGTTGTATATAACCTTAAAATGTCATAATATCTATTATAATATGTTTATTAAAGGTTAAATGAGTGAAACAATTATTCTTATTGAGTTTTTTGGGATGTTCTAGTGATTTTAAAAAATTCACGATCGTTACGGCCGATTCCCATTACGGACAGGCCGATACTCCCGATACCGTTACACCGCGACCGTTACCGTTACTTAACCCGATACTGCAATTTAAAACCTTGTGCTCAAGTCTCATATGCCATAACCAACTATTTTTAGACAAAGCATTCAAATAAGATAAATTTTGAGAATTAAAATAATCAAATGAATAAGTATAAACATTCTCAAAACGTGATGTAACTAATAAGATACTACTATCATAACTATTCTTAATAATGCACTTATCATGACCAAATATAACGTTATAGCCCTTGTCACATAGTTGATTAATATTAAGTAAATTATGTTTAAGTCCATCAACTAGTAACACATCTTTAATAATAGTAGTACCATTACCGATATTACTTATACCGATAATTTTACCCTTTGCGTTATCTCCAAAAGTCACATGACCTCCATCTTTAGATGTCAAAGATGTAAATTTTTCTTTGTCTCCTGTCATACGTCGAGAACAACCACTGTCTAGGAACCATTTGTCCTTACTTATTGAAGTTTTTAAAATAACCTGCAATGAGTATCTCAAATAGTTCCTAAGTGGTACCCAGTTTAAGTGGGTCCAATCTTGTTAATCGGGACAATTTTAGTTTCTTTTGAAACCCAAATTTATCTACAGTTAGATATTTTAGCAAAATATTTACGAATAGTATGCCTCACAGCATTACATTTGAAACATTAAACAAGTTCCTTGATTTCAGAAAAGAATTTGTGAAAATGTTTTTGTTTAAGATTTTTCTGAAATCCAATACCGGCTTTATAAAAAATTCCACGTGAACTTCCCAAAAGCATTTTCAAGTTATTTTCACCGCCGGTGAATTTGAGAACAATTGAATGTAAATCCGTCAACTTGGATTTCAATTCATTGTTTTCAGATTCGTAATCCATCACTTGCTTGTTTTATGTATTAATTGTACTTTGAATGACATTTATTTTAAAACACTGATTCTTATAATCATGATAAAGTTCTTGATAAATTTCAAATAATTCATCAAAATCTAAAGAACAAGAACTTGGACATTTAGTTACCTCACCACCAGTGGCAATTAATGCAAATATGGACATATCTTCACTATCTGATTTTTCGGAGCTACTTAATTCAGTATCATCCCAAGTAGCCTTCATGGATTTCTTTTTACTCTTCTTTGCTCTTTTCTTTTCTTTCTTCTTCTTTTCCTTTTTTTTTTTATCCTTCTTCAGTTCGGGACAATCATTTGAAAGTGACCGATCTTATGACAGTTGTAACATTCCACTTTAGTCATATTGAAGTTTCTTCTCCTGCGGAATATACGCCGAGTTATTTTTCTAAAATTCTTTGTGAGAAGCGCTACATCTTTCTCTTGTTCACTGTCAAGACTTTCATCATCACTGTCATCTTCTTCTTTAATTTTCTGAGCTTTTAGCACCAATAATTTCCTCTTGCTATTTCCGGTGTCATCTTCATATCCTTTAATCGCCGCTTCATGAGTCATCAAGTTACCTATGAGATCATCAATTTCGTATTTGCCAAGATCCTTAGATTCCTCAATTGTTGTCACCTTTGACTCCCATACTTTTGTTAAAGATCTTAGGACCTTTCGAACTCTATCCTCTATGGAGTATGATTTTCCAAGTTGACTCAAGTGATTGCAAATGTTATTGAAGCGAGTATACATCTCTTGAATCGATTCAATTTCTTCAATTCTGAACAATTCAAACTTCCTCATAAGAGCGTTGATTTTCGATTGCTTTACTTGACTTATCCCTTCGTGGGTAACTTGTAGTTTGTCCCACATCTCCTTTGCAAATTTACAACCTGAAACTCTAGAATATTTATTAACATCTAATGAGCAAAATAAAATATTAATAGCCTGAGAGTTTATAGAGAGTTTCTGCTTATTAGAAGCAGTTAATTGTTTCTTTTTCTTCTCGACTCCGTTTTCCATTGGAACAAACGGACCATCCTCGATTGTTAGCCACACATCGTAATTTGTAACCTGAAGGAAGACTATCATTCTGTCTTTCCAGAACGAATAATTTTCATCTGCAAACAACGGTGGTCGGAGCATAGACTGTCCCTCAGCTAGTGTGCCTATTATGTGCACCATGTGATCTTTATTAGCTAAGTGTGTCGAGCTAAACTAGCTCTGATGCCAATTGTTGGCTTAGTGAGCTACCTAAGAGGGATGGTGAATTGGGTAGATAAAAAATTATAAAAAAAAATAAAAATACTTCAATAATCCAAATAATTAATTTTAATCATAAATTAATTATTATCTTTATATAATATCGGAAATATAATATCAACTAGGTGCACACCAATTAATAAAATAAATAATAAAAAATAGCAACACACCAAAAATTTATACTGGTTCATCAAGTTACTCTTGGCTAATCTAGTCCTTCGAGCTCCATGGAGAGTCGCACCCACTAAACTCAAGATTCCTTTAAAGGTATGAACCAAACCCTCATAAAGATTCTTTTCACAGGCTCAGAACCAAACTTTACAAATTTCTTTTCTCAGACTCATGAATAACCTCTACTTTTTACAGGCTCAAGAATAACCTAATTCTTTTTGTAACTTAGGCTAAAGAATCAAAACTTCATAATAATTCCAAATATCCTTTTACCCGATAAGGATTAAACCATTACAAAATTGCTCACAAATCAATTCAATCAAGGAAAAATCAACACCTCAATCTCTTTACAGGAAAACGCTGAAACCAGCTACCCCTTGATTAAATACTCCTAATAATATTCAATCCGTCACTCAACTCACCAATTACAAATTGATAAACGATTTTTCTCACTCGGAACTTCTACCACCCCAGATAAATTAAAACTCAATTAATATCCCAAAACTAATGATAGAAAAGTAAGATATTCAAAATCTGATTTTAAACAAAAATTGGGTAGCATGTAATCAGATTTCTTCAAGAAATTGTTTCAAAAATATTTTTCAATAAAAAACCAGAAAACAATTTCAAATATCAAATTCCAAGTAAATAATAATTATAACAAATAAACAAATAAATTGGAACAATCTCACTAGAAATCCACCGAAAGAATAATGATAGCAATGAAATTTCATATCGGTAGCAGCAATAATCCACAGTAAATATTTCTCAAGAACAACTCTTAGAAAAGATCTCACAATTCAATCCATATGATAACTCTTAGAAAGCTCAACAGTTGAATAACTCAGAATAAATCTCTAGATCTACATCTTAAATGTAAAAAAACGCAGGTCTATATAAAAATGAATAAAACAAGCTCTCCAACGGCTAGTTTTCACTTGTTATGACATTTAATTGCTCTTATAGACCCCTTATATCATTAAGATTTCATCCTGGTCCAAATCACTTAATTATAGCTTTTAAACTTCTCAATTAAGTCCCCCCAAGTATTTCTCAATCACAATTAAATAGGATAGAAAGAATTACATGTACCAAATTGAGAAATATTCAAACTTAATGAACCATATCTATAGGGATATTATAATATATATTGCATATCTCAAATAACATCAAATCCCTAAGATATCTCGAAGATTCTAACAAAAAACGACTAGTAACGGTTACTTTTAGAATAAAATTCGGAATTCCACAAAATCCTGAAACAGTGTCATAAGTCGACCGACCAAGGGTCACCTGTCGACCACTCAATTCAGGATATAGGCAAGCTAAAAATCCATCACCCATCGGTCGACCTATCTATCGACCTAGAGATTCAGAGAGTTTCATTTCTGGTCACAAGTCAACCTCCTTGTCGACTTATCGATTCAGAGAGTTCACCATTTAAGCTCAGGTCGACCTACCTATCGACCGAGAGATTCAGAGACTTTATATTTTATGCATCGGTTGACTTACCAGTGCTGGAATCCTCTCCTTAATTCGTTTTGAATCCATTTTCTTCAACGTTTTCGCCCCTTTAACCGATTTCTTTTTTCGGTTAACTCCACTAAATACTTAAGTTTAATTTTAGTTAATTATCTTTATTTCTTTCTCAATTACACATATGAGCAAATAATTTAATTAATTATGATCTTATAAAAAACACACATAAACTTTTAAAAGACTTTTTGCGTCGTGTGTGATCATAATTGGGATATTAAGAGTTGAAATTTAACCTAAGTTATTTTTCTTAGATTCTTCAAATTCTTCAACCTCTTAATCCTTCATCATCTTTGTCATAATCTTTTAGCATCCATTCATTACTTGTTATCATAACTTTATCATTGGAACTAATAACTGAAATACTCAATTAAATCGTTATTTTTATAAAAAAATATCAACATTTAATTGTTCATCAAAATTTTAGAATCAACAATAAAGATTCAGGTCTTGTCCCCTCTCTTCGACGACTGAGTAAAAAAGTATTTCAAAAATAAAAAAAAATAAAAAAATCCGACTTCAAATTCAGACTTAATAAATCAAACAATTGAGGTGGCGTTTGGTTAGTGTTCCCACTTTTTTGAACCCAACTGGAATGGGTTGGGTTGAATTGAATTGGGTTGGGTTGAGAATTTTGGGAATAGAATTACGTTTGGTAACGACAATTTTTGTTTTGTGCTGAGAACAGAATGTGTTTGGTAACGATTTTATCCTAAAACTAATTTTTTTTTTTTTTTTGTTTGGTGGCGGCCAGACGGCGGCGGCGGAGGTGGCCGGCGACGGTCGCCGGAGGTAGTCGGCGGCAGTGGAAGGTCGCCGGAGGTGGCCGGAGACGGCGGAAGCGGCGGCCGGCGATGGTCACCAGAGATAACCGCTGGCAGCGGAAGGCCGCCGGAGGTGGCCGGAGACGGCGGTCGGTTGCCAGACGGCGGCGGCGGCCGGCGATGGTCGCCGGACGGTCGCCGGCCGGCGGCAGGCGGCGGCCGGCAGATGAAGTCGGAAGTTAAGAACTTTGGGTTGAGTTTTTTGGGCACAAAAAGAAACAACTTTTTTTTTGTTTCTAGTTTCTGATTTTGAGAATCAATTCCTATTTTTTGGGTTGGGTTGGGTTTTGTGCGTTGCCAAACGCGTTCCCAACAATCAATCCCTGAATTTTTGGGTTGGGTTGGGTTGGGTTGGGTTAGGAACACTAAGGTGGCGTTTGGTTAGTATTTCCACTTTTTTTAACCCAACTGGAATGGGTTGAGTTGAGTTGAATTGGGTTGGGTTGAGAATTTTGGAAATAGAATTACGTTTGGTAACGACAATTTTTGTTTTGTGTTGAGAACAGAATGTATTTGGTAACGATTTTATCTTAAAACTAATTTATTTATTTTTTTTAATTTTTTTTTTTGTTTGGTGGCGGCCAGACGGGGGCGGCGGCGGCAAGGTGGCCGGACGGCCGGCGGCGGAGGTGGCCGGCGATGGTCGCCGGAGATAACCGCCGCAGCGAAGGTCGCCGGACGGTGGCCGGCGGCGGGTGGTGGTGGTCGGCCGGCAGATGAAGTCGGAAGTTGAGAACTTTGGGTTGAGTTTTTTGGGCACAAAAAGAAACAACTTTTTTTTGTTTCTGGTTTCTTTAGGATTTTGAGAATCAATTCCTATTTTTTAGGTTGAGTTGGGTTGGGTTTTGTGCGTTGTCAACGCGTTCCCAACAATCAATTCCTGAATTTTTGGGTTGGGTTGGGTTGGGTTGGGTTTAATTGGGAACACTAACCAAACGGGGCTGAGTTTCCAAATTCCAATTACCACACATTTATCAAAATCCAAATAAAATCAAATTGATTCACCCATTCATCTCACTAACACACCACTCGATTGTTTAAGCAAAAGGAATAACGCCGTATTTCAATCACCCAGCCCTCAAATCTTACTCGATACAGTACAAATTTTACACCAATAAAATCAGATGAATAACAACACACTATTTAATAAAAAGCTCTTCAAAATTTTGAATTTTCATGTAAAATAAATATTTTTCTTAAAAAGGAGTTGAATCTAACTATGCAAAACATTCCATTAGAGAAATCTCCAAGTGCAAATTTGAAAATTTAATTCATCATTAATGATGACATGCATTTCATGAATTTCATCCATTTTCATGGAGATTTGCAGGCAAGAATCGAAGTTCATCCAAGAAATCGTTAAAAACATTCAGGCCAAACTCAAACGCATTATCTTGAACGTTCCTCGCCACCCAGTTGGAATAGATTTTCGCTCGGAAAAG
This sequence comes from Eucommia ulmoides, assembly GCA_016647705.1. NCBI lineage: Eukaryota > Viridiplantae > Streptophyta > Magnoliopsida > Garryales > Eucommiaceae > Eucommia > Eucommia ulmoides. The sequence goes on from CM028341.1 coordinate 6,353,217, forward strand.
ATCAACCTGTGGCTACAGGATAGTTCAACCGACGTTGTTTTAGGAGTGATCTGCGGAATGGGTGGCGTAGGAAAAACAACAATCGCCAAGATTGTTTACAACCTAAACTTCGAAAGATTCGAAAGCAGTAGCTTCCTTGCAAACATCCGACAAATGTCAGAACAACACAATGGGTTTCTCTGTTTGCAGAGACAACTCCTTTCAAACATTTCCAAGGGCCGACAAAAGGAAAAAATATACAATCTCGATCAAGGAATCACCAAGATAAAAAACGCCATATCCTATAAAAAAGTTCTTGTTGTTCTTGATGATGTAGACGAAGAGGAGCACTTGAATGTGGTGTTTGGGATGCGAGATTGGTTTTGCCATGGCAGCAAAATCCTCATCACAACGAGGAACGAGCGACTGTTAAAGGCTCATGAAGTGTACAAGATGTTTAAGATCACTGCATTGGATGATCACGAATCGCTCAAACTCTTCAGCTGGCATGCCTTTGGGCAAGATCATCCTTCTGAAGGCTATAAGGAGCTTTCACAAAGTGCTGTCCGCCATTGCAGTGGAGTTCCTTTAGCCCTTCAAGTATTCGGTTCCTCTTTATCTGGAACAAGTGTTGATGTCTGGAGAAACGCTTTGGAAAAATTGGAAGTGTTTCCTGAGAATAAAGTCCAGAAAACACTGGAGATTAGTTATGCAGCGTTAGAAGATGATCACGACAAGAATCTGTTCCTGCATATTGCTTGTTTTTTTGTAGGCAAAAAGAAAGATTTTGTTGTTAAAATCCTCGACGAGTGCAATTTCTACACAATTGTAGGGATCAAAAATCTCTTGGATAGATTTCTTATAACTACCGACGAAAGCAGTAAGCTGATGGTTCATCAATTGCTTCAAGAGATGGGAAGAGAGATCATTCGTCAAGAGTCACCCGAGCCAGGCAAGCGCAGTAGATTGTGGCATCACAAGGATTCATTCTATGTATTGAAAGAAAAAACGGTGAGAACCAAAATCGAGCTCGTGCCTGTAGTGTATCATATTAATATTTTGCTCAATTAGCTGAAACTGTTTTTATATTTAATTTTAGGGTACTGAAAACATTGAAGGTTTTGTCCTTAACATGCATACCTTGAAGGAAGACAAGTCTTTTCAGAAAATCCATCATGTAAAACGACGTTTCGGTGATGCCAAACTAGTTGAATCATCAAAAAGGCGCCGTCTTGAAATTTTGAATTGGCACCCGATAGCCAATGCTGTTTCTAGACTATTTCCTATGCCCAATAAAGCGGAGTTGAACGCTGATTCCTTTACAGGGATGCACAATTTGAGCTTATTGAAGCTGAATCATGTAGAGATTGGTGGAGACTACAAAGAATTTCCGAAGAACTTAAAATGGTTGTGTTGGCACGGTTTCTCTTTAAACTGTATGCCCGATGATTTGCCAATGGAGAGCCTGGTTGCTCTTGAAATGCAATATAGCAGCTTGGAACAAGTTTGGAAGGGAAGCAAGGTATTGTCTTCGGTTTTCCCTCTCCTTTCTTCTTCACCTTTGTTATTTTACCTTTTTTTTTATGGAAAGTTGCACTTTTGATCCTTCAGGTTTGGAGCAGCTGCTTAAGTAGTCTTCGTGATTTGCAAAGTAACTCATTTTTATCCTGAAAGGTTTCACGTTTGTTTTAATTTGATTCAATCGAAACCACCTCTTTGACCCTCCCCAAACACAACAATGGCGGGAGCCTTCGTAGTCCCGCCATCGCGGACTTGGCTGCCCTTTTTATTTGGACGGAAAAGGCCATGTGCACATGTGACCAAATTTGGGGGCTATTTTCATCATTTCCAAGAGGTATCCATTAAAACTCCTGCCCGAAGTCTTCCATGACAATGTCAATGGCTTTCTGAGTTTTGCATAGATGACTTGATAATCATTAAATTGTAAAGCTTACATGCAAGGGACCAAGAAATTTAGAGAGCACGACACTACAGTTTAATGGCCCCTCAGGTCACATGCTCTGCACTTTGTTCTTTTCCGTCCAAATTTGTTAACCCCATTTCCGATTGGACCAAATTAAAATGAAAGTGAACTCCAGCCTCAGGGATACAAATGTGTTACTTTGCAAACTACATGGATCACTTAAGAGGCCAACCCGCATACTTTTAAGGGTCAAAAGTGCTATGTTCCCCCTTTCCCTTGAGTAGCTAATATGGCTAACTTCTTTCTTCTCATTTCCCCCCTCATTTTGCAGTTTCTGAAATCATTGAAAATCCTTAATCTCAGCCATTCCCATGGCTTGATTAGAACTCCAAACTGGTCAGGACTACCTAATCTCGAAAAACTGATGCTTAAATACTGCACAAGTCTTGTCAAGGTTCACGAATCCATTGGAGATCTCAAAACACTGGCCTTCTTGAATCTAAAGGGCTGCAAAAACCTCACCGAGCTTCCCAAAAAAGTCGGTCATATGAAATCACTCAAAAAACTTATCCTCAGTGGTTGCACAAAGCTAAAATGGGTGTCCTCGGAGCTTGAGAAATTGGGATCCTTAACTGTGCTTCACGCAAACTGGACATCGATAAGTAAGTTAAAGTCGATAGCTAAAAAGCAGGACGATCGATGGACCAAGTTTATTCATTATTGGACATCAAGACCAAGCAAAAGTTTGGATTTTTCTTTGGCTTCTTTGCCACGGAATTTAACTAAACTAAGTCTTGCAGGCTGCACTATTTCAGATAATGCTATACCTAAGGACCTTAGTGGCTTGTCTTTGTTGTTGTACTTAGACCTGAGCTTCAACCCGATCTCTAGCCTACCTGAAAGCATCAAGGGTCTTACTATGCTGAATTCCCTTTGGCTAGATACCTGCACGGAGCTCCAATCACTCCCAGATCTTCCCTTAAGTTTGAAGGAATTCGTCGTGTCGGATTGTAAATCGCTGAAAAAAATGACTGTTCTGCCGGAGTTATTGCGATCACTGGACTTTAAAATTCTTCAAGGGTGTGATAAACTCGTGAATATTGATGGGTTGTACACGTTGGAACCTCTAGTGAACTTTGACAAGAGATTGATCAATAATTTGGAATTGGTTGATTTGGAATCCTTTGGAAATATTGAGGTGGAAATGTGCAATTGCCTGTTACGGAAACGAAACAAAGGTCCCATCCAGGTGATCCATTTCTCTCCCTGCTCTTTTTCTATGCTTATAGAGGGGGAGTCAATGGTGGATTATGACCCGAATCTGATTCATTTATTAGGATATGGATCAAAGTATATGATTCGATAATGTGACTAATTAACTGATCGAATATGGATTATATCGATCTGCTAACAATCCGATCCAAATAGTTTTTTATTATGTAATTTACTAATTATATTATGTAATTTATGTGATATACAGACCTGTATACATATATGTGTTTCATTTTGCTTAGCATTTTGAATTTATCACTTCACAGGGACTTCATGAATTTGGCATTTTCAGCATTTTCCTTCCTGGATCCAACGTTCCAGACCAGTTTTCCAATAAAACAAAAGGCTCCTCGATTTCATTCACCGTGCCCCCGCCTTACCACAATCTCGAGATTCAAGGCCTGAACGTATGTGTTGTTTATTCGCCTTCCAAATACCACGAGCACTCCAATTTCCACGATTTTTATCTAGAGATCACTAATAAAACCAAGGGTGTCCAATGGAACTACGAACCAACATGCTATGGTGATGGAGATATGGTGTGGCTAAGCCATTGGAAAATAACGGATCAGATTGAAGCTGGAGACGAAGTGAAATTATCGATGGTTATGGGGTACGGTTTTCAAGTACTAGAGTGTGGGAGTTACCTTGTGTATGGAGAAGAACAAGCGTCTAAAGAGTTGATCGAACCGAACTTGTTTATTCGTGATAAGAATGTGTTTCATGGGGATTTGTCGGCGTATCAAAGAGGAGGAAGATCATATTTTTTGGGTTACTGTGATTTCTATCCTGATTTACGTCCACCTGAGAAAGAACCCCCAAGTGATAACTGGGATGACCCAAATGTTTATGATCCTTCATATTGGCAGCCCGTTTACAAATCAGGTTAATATAAGACAATTGTGTGTTTCTTTGTTCAACCAAATAATATAAATTTGATTAAATTTTAGATTAATAGAGAATTATACAAATCGATTTATCAAATATAAGATAATTCAAAATATATGATAATTTAGACAACCATTTCGTCCATTGGTTATTTTGAATTGTTATATTTTAGTGTTTGGCTGTAAGAATTAAAAACAATTAAATGAGCTAGTTTACCATTTTATTTTTTATTCAGTGGCTATTTTCTCGTATAATTGGAAAAAAAAAATAGACATTAAAACTAAATTAAAACAATTGTATCTTTTTTTATTCTAACAGATAATATATAAATTTGATTAAATCTTTGGTAAATGAGAAATATACAAATCGATTCATAAATTTAAGGTAATTCATAAAAATAGGATAATTTAAACAATCAAATAGGCCCTTGGTGTTTTGATCTATCGAAATGGGACCATTTTGGAACTAAACTAATCGTTCTGTTTCCTCTCTCGTGTGAAAAGTTTTTTGTTATTTGATGATTAACAGCTGAAGAAGAGATCGAAAGTGGAAATGACGACGAGGAAGAGGAAGATGACGTCGACGATTTTTGAATTGAGATATTTTCAACTTACTATTTCTTGTTGCTGAGATGATCACTGCGAGTTGGTTACCCGGGTAATATCCAAGTATTCAATTATTGTCACTCTGATTTTTTTTTTCGTCATGTTTCACTTGTCTTCACTATAATATATGAAGGCACACTAATATGTGCTCTTTACGTTACTTTTTCTGTTAAAATTTGCCATTCTCGTTTTTTGTTTGGACCAAATTGAAACAAAAGTGAAATCTCATGGTAAAAATTTGTCACTTTGCAAACCACAGAGATCAATTGAACACTCACCTTGAACTTCAAGGGTCAAAATTGTAATTTTCCGAACTTCTTTTATCTGCACTAACATGCATAAAAATACCCTTCTTTCCCCTTCATATTTCCATATTTCACATTTCCTAGATGAAATTAAATGACTAACAATGATGTGAAGTTTATTTCACTTGGGTTCTAATTGACTCACAAACTGCGGGTATGAGTCAAGTTCTTTATTCGGACTTTTTCTTATGAAAATTTTGTTAATTCCTCTCTGAAATTGAAATTTTGTTGATGCAATTTCACTTCGAGATGGAGAGGTATACCTCGTTCCGAAGGATTTATATATGTAGATACATATATATAAAAGAAAAAAAAAAAAAAAAAAGGCTCTTTAAGAGGTGTTTGGATATTTTATTTTAGCCCCCTTAAATCCCATTTCAAATTCCTGAAATACCCAAACAAGTAATTTCAACTTGTGAATTTCAGAAATTCCTTATAGAAATCAAATTCTCTCCCAAAATCCTTCACCCAAACACACCCTACGAGTTCATGCATGTCTATTTCTCTATGTCGTTGCTATTGGCAAGTGTACTTACCCTTTTAGTTCTTGGCTACTAGTTTCCCCTCCTAAATTTGGGCACAGATTCGGTTCTCTGAATCTCCATGTGGCAGAGGAACACAAGTATCTTCAGCCTGCTCAAACTATATACCAAAATCAGATATAACAGAGAGAAGATTATGCATTTTCGTGTATACGTAACTTATGCCTGCTACGTCTCACTAATGCAAGGTTGAAGGATAGTTTTATCGGTATGTAACGGTTTATCGGCCCGCTATTACTGTTACGGGCCAATAAACCATTTGTGGGCCGATTCACCACCGAATTGGCTTGTATTGGAGGCGAATCGGGCCTTAACGGGGTTAACGGCCGTTACGCTTTAGTGTAACGGCAGTTACAGGTCGTGACACCCGATTCGGGGGTAAAATCGGAATCAGTGTATGTCACTCATTTTACCCCATCTACACCTGAACCCCAGCTCATCTCCCCCCTCCTCTAACCAGCAGCCAACCAGCAGTCTTGTTTTGGCTAGATCCAAGCCAAATTCAAGCTATTTTTTGCCAAATCCAAGCCAAGTCCAAGTAGTCCACTCCATTTTTGACAAGATCTATAAGGATTTCTTCACCAAAACAAGAAGATTTTTCCGTTTTCATCTACTTCTTTTGGTAACTACGAAGAAAGAGAATCTAGTGGTACTGGTGGTAGTGGTACTAGCAACACTATTTATGATCGTTGCACCTTTAACTACTTTGGTGCTTATAGTGATATAGAACAAAATCAAAGTGGTAATAATGACAATGATGTCGACTATGAAAACATTGAAAAGGCTTCATGCAATTCATTTTAATATTGATCATTGAATCTGAATTTTGAGTATAATGTTTGTAATATGATAATATGATGTACAATTTACTCTTTCATTATATTTGTATAATATATTTTTTGATTAGATGTTGTGCATTCTCTTTTTCTTCTTTTAAGATTGTTCACTTCGTTAGTTTTTCGACTTTTATATATTTTTAATGTGTTGTACATATAGCTAAAAATCATAATATCTATTAGAATGTATTTATTAAAGGTTAAATGGGTAGAACAATTACTGTTATTGAGTTTTAAAAGATTTTTGGGTGATTTTAAAAAATTCATGACTGTTACAGCCAATTTCCGTTATAGACAGGTCAATAGTTCCGATACCGTTACATCGTGACCGTTACCTTTACGTAACCCGATACTACAATTTAAAACCGTGAAGGAAATCCTTGAAGCTTTTTCGAACAATTTAAGATGGTTGCGCTATCGCCGGTTTCCTTCAAAATACATACGGAAAGATTGATACAGCCGTCTGGAAAGGCCTTCGAACGGAACAAAGGTAAAATGGCTAAGGTAGCGTTTGGAAGTAATAGACTTGAGGCCTTGGAATTTGAATTAGAAATGAACGCACAGGAAAAAAAAAACCTAAAAATTTACAGACGTTCCTTTCTAATTCCAATTCCGAGGCCCCAATTTCATGCTACCAAACACTACCGAAATCTTTTGCTTTATTCTTAAAAAAATTGGAGATTTTATGCACTTCCAGAGTCTAATTGTCTTCCATTTTAAAGTATTGCTCAGATTATTGAAAATCCAGCCATTCCCATGGCCTAATCAAAACCCTGAACTTCTTGCAACTCCCAAATCTTGGGAGATTAATTCTTAAACACTACAAGCTTGACATCCATGGATCCATAGGAAATCAGAAAGGCTGCAAAAGCTAACAAAGCTTCCATGAGAAATCGGCCAGCTAGAATGCCTTGAAATGCTTGTTTCGTTAGCTGCTCGAAGCTTTGTGAGCTGCCTACGGAAAAGGCTAACATTGAATCCCTAAAAGTGCTTTACTCCGAAACACTGGATATAAGTCATGGTTTTCTGCAATGGTTTCGCTCCCATTCTTTCCCATCACAAAATGGGACACGTTCGTCATTTACGAAATTATTAATGAGAAGAAAATGATCCCACCTCTTCCCAAGCTTCACGTTCTTCTTTTCTTGTTAGATTCTTAATCAACTTCATCAAGGATAATCTTGATGTCAAAGATGAACTATGGGTCAGAAAAAAAGAAGAGGCCATATTTTCGATTTGTGCTTTACTGCCCAGCTTGTTTTACCACCATTTGCCTGGATTGCCGAAGGTACATTTATCGGATCTGAAATTATGTATGGTGAACATTGTGTGTGTGCGCGTGTGAATGTGTGTGTGTGTGCATTCCTCTTCAATAACTAATAGTTAGCACTTAGCGACATATAATTTGTTTTTGTACTGAATTATGGATTTGGGAAGGATTTTTTCCTATTCCAATAATTAATTAAAATCACAGGGTCTTTGATTGTGCTGTTTTGCTATAATTTTATCTTTTATCCTCGTATTCTAAGGGAATGCACGTTGTAGCGGTAAAAATGAGTAAAATGCTCTTCTGATTTTGTATTGTAGTTTGACTTTGGATACTTGTAGTGATATTTTGAAATGGAATTAGTTTTCTATGGAATCTATTAATGAGATTAGGAGGAGGAAATCGGGGAAATTTATCTCCCTCTTGTGTGTTCGTCAATTATCAATATCGTGAATGACCAAGACTAGGGAATTGAAGAAGTATATAGATCAACATCTAAAGGCAAACAAGTACTAAAAGAAATAGCTGGTGTGCTTTTACATTGTAATTCAGATATAAAGTGCAACATGGATATGACTGTCTTGAACACGACTTAGTAGTTGCATACAAGCTTCCAAGAGTTATTATTTTCAGGACTTGGTGTCTGAATCGTGTATTGATGTTTTTGCTTTGGTTTTCTAATTTCAAGTTTATGTTGTGGCTTGATTTCCTTTCTCTATTTCTTTCTGCCTTTCTCATGAAGCTATGATGATATAGTTTGCAGGTTTTCGTACATAATATTTAAAGAGAAAATGGAGAGGTCCACTAAAATTTATTGTCCTGATTTTTTCTTTATATGATGTTCTTAGTTCTTGTTCTTGTTGGTCTCTAGTGGCCTTTTCGGGAGGATCATTTTCTTAATTTTGAGGATACTTTTGTTGTTGAATTGTTCATTTGGCTTTGATTCTACGGATGACATTTGGAGTAGTTTACGTTTCAAGGGTTTCTCTATGCCTCGTAAACTTATGATTAATAACCATATTTTATGCCTCGTAAACTTGATGATTAATGACCATATTTTGTGATGAAAACATGTTTTGGTAAGCATTGACTTTTTTTATTTTCTCCTTTTTTTTCATTACAAGGGTCTTGCTCGATGCACAGTTGATTGGAGGTAATAAAATTGACTTTAGATAGGTTGAAATCAAAATTTAAATGGACATCTATTCAATATTTTATCTATTGAAATGAGATTTAATCACTTTGGACCAATCCAAATATACATTTGGTGATTTATAGTTTTCCAAAATTATTTGTCTTTTATTTTTTTTAACTAAATTTTTTTTGTCAATTACTTATAAAATTGAGTTATTATTTAAAAAATTATTTTGTTTTAATCTTGGAGTCCAATTTTGTAAAAATAAAAAATGTGTTTTTGTTCGATGGACCTCAACTAACCCTCGATCAATCTCTCCTTTTGTGGCTATTGTGTTAGAGTTGTTGTAACCTAAACTCTGATACCAGTATAGAATAGTTTTGGGCATCTCTTAACCCCAAAAGCTAACTAATGAGACGATGTTTTTCCTCATACTTATAACTTGTTCAACAGTCTTTTCTACATTCAATGTAGAATAAACCCAACATCAAAAAATAAAAAAGTAAAAGTGATGCGATTGATTGATTGAAATATGATATTGAAAAAGATAGATAGAGCAATGATATTTGTTGGGTGAATGCGACAAAAAAAAATGTTGAAAAATTAAAAATAAAGATATAAAGAAAAAACCTAAAGCTAAATTTATTAAAAAAAAATGACGTGTTAGATTAGTATTGTGAAACAATTTGTAAAAGTGTTTTTCAATTGTGTTCTTAAAAGAAAAATAATAGTCTTTTGAGTTTTCAAAAATTGAAAATATTACCTGAATAGTAAAGCAAACCACGCCTAAAGTATCCGCCAACCACGTTCCGGTCAGATCCTTTATCTTACATCACAGTACCTCAAAGATACGATAGACTCTTTCTTGCCCGGAGACTTCTCCAGGAACAACATTCCGGAAAGGATTTGTCCCTTCAATCTCATCAACTCTAAACCCATCACCACCCTCTTCTTCTGCTTCTTCATAGTAAACAATGTGAGCTCCAATCTCCACTACTCTTAACCGATGTTTGGTGCCGACGGAAACCTCCACATGGTCGCCAGATTCCAATAAATTCCCAAACTTCCAGTGGCTCAACCACAAAACACCCACATTCTTCTCTGGCATGCCCAGAAAAGATGGGTACTGATCCCACTGCATGTTCTTGGTAAAATTGTTGATGGTTGTGCATGGCACACTCCAAGATGATAGACGATCGACTTCCTCTGGAAGTGTATAGACAGAGCACAAGTTCAAGCCTTTGATCTTCTTATCGAAAACCAAAGGCACAGTAAAAGATATAGAGTGTCCAGTGCACCTGTGACTGAACCAACTCGGAACGCTGTTTCCAGGAACAAAAGTGCTGAATACTCCACGTTGGTACAGTCCCTGTCGATAGAATTGATACTCGAAATCTTAGTATTTTACTAAACCGATTTTTTTGTTCCCAATTTTCTGTTTCTATACAAGTAAAAGAAAATGGAAAATTGGTGGAAAAAACACTAAACATTGTCTTCTTAATTCAAATGTCATATTTTTTAGAATTAGGTTTCCAAAATTGATTCTATATATATATATAAGAAGGTTGAATATATTTTGGGCATATGTCCTACAAGACAGAGAATGATCAAGATTAAATGCAAAATTCCAAACCCTAAACTCTTATATCATTCCCTCTCTCCCTACCCTCTTTCTTCCACCACCGACCAAAATTCCCAACTCTCTCTTTCAGCTACGGTGATTGTCATATCCCAGAATCCAGATACATTTAAACTGAAGTATGTCATCATGAAACTAAAGTATATCGCAGATACATTCAAACTCTCTCTCTTTTGGTTGTGAAAAATATATTTTCTGAACTTCTTTTTTATTGATTGTTATATCGCAGATGCATTCAAACTGAAAGTTAAACCCAGAAAGACATATCTTCTTAGATTCATCAATGTCAAGTTCCCAAATGCCATTTTTCTCATGACCACTAGACCATACACTACAGGTCAAGGAACATTCGATAATTCAACAGTCGTCAACCTCCTAGAATACGAATTTCCTTCAAATCACGGCTTGAAAATGAAGAACTTCCCGATTTTGAAACTAACCTTAACTAACCGTACCTCCTCTAAACCACACTTCTTTTACCGCCAATTTTACAAACAAATTACGAAGCTTGCCACGTACTAGGTTTTCGAGGAATGTCCCTCAACAGATCGACCGACGGCTTTTCTTCACAATGGGTCTCGTGACAAGCCCTTGTATTATATAAAACAGCTCACTGTAGACACGGCATTTTGACCGCCTCCCAAAAAATTATACTTTATTTTATAATTACCTTTATTTTATTTCCCTATTTATTTTGTTTTGATTGTACCGCATTTGTACGGTTTAATACCGCTAAATTAAGTTTTGTTAATCTCTTAAGTAAATTAAATATTAGTAATTGATTTATTTATTTATTTTTGTTTTTGTAGATTTTTTGAAGTGGAATAAAAACGCGTTAATTCGGAACAAAATGGACAAGAAACAGACGAGAACGAGAGAAGGTTGGACAGATCACATTCAAATGGGGTGGGGGGGTTGTATAAAGGTCGCACGTGCGACCAAAAACTGGCCGCATATGCGACCAGCTGGGCAGAGAGCAAAGCTCTGTGCCCAGTGCACCTTTGGGTGCACCGATTTCGGTGCACCCACCCCCTTTCTCTTACCTTTTCTCGGACGAGTTTCGCGTTGTAATTCCTATAAATAGGTGAAAGCGAGGACAAGGAAGAGGGATTTTTTTTTAGAAGGGAGAGGTGAAATCTGGAGAGAAATTTTGAAGAAAATAATATTATTTTTATTTTATTGTAATTTTGAAGAAGAAAAAAAAATCTCCAAGAAAGTTGTAAATTTTCATCTGTTGTAAATCTTACTCTTATTTTTTAAATAAGTTGTTATTATACTAATTTTTTTTTTAAATTAGATTTTTTTTTCTTTCTCTTTTTATTATTTTTTATTTATTTATTTATTTATTTTTAAATTTTTTTTTGAGTAAATAAAACGAGATGGAAATATCTCTGCCTTCCATTGGAACGGTTTAGGTTTAGAAAGAAATTACTCTAATCAAGGTGTGTGTGTGTGCGTGCGTGTGTGTGCGTGTGTTTCTTTAACTCGTATTAAATATAATGTGCTGACAAGATGAGGTGGAAAATTCTCAATCTTCCATTGGAATGGTTTAAGTTTAGAAGGGAATTACTCTCCTCGATGCGTGTGAGTGTGTGGGCGCGTGTTTTATTTAATTTGTATTAAATATAATGTGCTAACAATACGAGGTGGAAAACATCTGACCTTCCATTGGAACGGTTTAAGTTTAGAACGAAATTACTCCCCTTGAGGAGTGTGCGTGTGCGTGTGTGCGTGTGTTTTATTTAATTTGTATTAAATATAATGTGTTAACAATACGAGGTGGAAAACTTCTGACCTTCCATTGGAACGATTTAAGTTTAGAATGAAATTACTCCCCTTGAGGAGTGTGCGTGTGTGTGTGTGTGTGCGTGTGTTTCTTTAACTCGTATTAAATATAATGTGCTAACAAGATAAGGTGGAAAATTCACAACCTTCCATTTGAACGGTTTAAATTTAGAAGGGAATTACTCCCCTTGATGTGTGCGTGCGTGTGTGTTCGTGTGTTTCTTTAACTCGTATTAAATATAATGTGCTGACAAGATAAGGTGGAAAATTCCCAACCTTCCATTTGAACGGTTTAAATTTAGAAGGGAATTACTCCCCTCGATGTGTGCATGCGTGTGTGAGCGTGTGTTTCTTTAACTCGTATTAAATATAATGTGCTGACAAGATAAGGTGGAAAATTCCCAACCTTCCATTGAAACGGTTTAGGTTTAGAAGGGAATTACTCCCCTCGATGCGTGTGAGTGTGTGCGTGCGTGTGTTTCTTTAACTTGTTTTAAATATGATGTGCTAACTAGATGAGGTGGAAAATTCCCAACCTTCCATTAGAACGGTCTAGGATTAGAAGGGAGATCACTTCCCTCGATGTGTGTGTATGTGTATGTATGTGTATATGAGGAGGATTTCAAAATAAAATAAAAACATTCGGATTTAAATTTTAATTGGACTTAATTAGATAAGGTACCGTCTTTGGACGGGCGTCTTGGGGTGCTTGACACCTTCCCCGAGCGTAACTGACCCCCGAACTCTTTAAACGAATCTCTGGTCAGACCATGTTATTTTTGGAGTCAAATTTTTACTTAAACCATTTTTTTTAAAATTGTTTTCAAAAAAAGAAAATCTGGTGACCTAGCACATCATTTAAACCCAATGCTAAGTGGCAACTCCTTTTTCTAAAACAGGCTTAAGTATATTTTAATGAAAAAATCGACGTTTTTAAAAAACCCTTCTCATTTTGTCAACAAACGAATATATATATTTTTTAATTTTCTTTGGAAAATTGGGGCGCGTTCACTCACGCTACATTTTTGCCTCTATATTTGAGAAATTATTTAAGAAATTGTTCGAAACATTCTTTTCTCTCTTACTGTTGTAATGACGAGAGCATCGTCATGGGGAAAGTAATGATCCTTCAAGTCTTTCATCGGAGAATGTGATTACGACATTGGGTGCCACAACCACAATGATCTCACCTCATTTTGCTTCTGATTTTCTTTTCGCCGCATAGAGGTGCTCCTTGCATGCACCGACAAAAGTTCCTCCCGAGGCGAACTCCCCATGGATCGTATTGATTTGCCCTCGATCCTTTCCAGGTCACGGGGTTTTCTCCTTTTGTCATCACGGTTTTCAGGGGTCTGGTCCCTCCTTCGCTTATCCTCGTCCACCCTGACATAGTACCGAAGATAGCCATGGCGTATTAGATTCTTAATCCCTTTCTTAAGCTAGAAGTATTCGTCTATGGTGTGGCCATAATTCTGGTGGAACTCGCAGTATTTTTTTCGGTTCTTCCTATTGGGTTTTGATTTCAACAGGGTCGACCAACAAAGGCCCGGTTCCGACCATTTTATTTCATTCAGGATGGTTGCTACCAGTAACCAAAGTGGCGTAAACGGATCTAGCCTCCACGAGGGAGTTCGTCGATCATCCTTCGGCCTTCCTTCTGCTTTAAATTTCTTGCTTCCCGAGAGCTAAGGCTGTTTGTCAGCCTGATCTCCCTCACGTTTTCTCTGTCCTTCTACCTCAGTATTATCCTCCCAAATTGAGTCAGTCTCGCTGAAATGAATCCCTCTAGCAAGGGCATCGTCGAGGTTTCGGGGAGGATTTTTTGCCAGCGAGTAGAATAATTTTCCCTTTCAAAGGTTGCTCACAAGGGCCACAAGGGCGACGTTGTCCAAACGGTCAATAGCCCGAGCCTCAGCTTCAAAGAGATTGAAGAAGTAGTCTAGAGCTTCGTCCTTTCCTTGCTTAACAGTCAAGAGCCGTGTAGATGACTTCGGCTTTCTGCGGTTGCGATTAAAATAAGCTAGAAAAGCTTACTCGAAGTCGGCAAAGCAGGTGATGGTTCCTAGAGTGAGAGTGTAATACCACTCCCTGGCACACGCAACCAGGGTGACTAAGAAGGATTCGCACCTTATTGCATCCAAGGCGCCCTAGAGATCTAGGAGCATCTTGAACGTTGAAATGTGGTCAATTAGATCCGTCAGCCCGTTGTAAGATGGCACCTGATTGACGGGATAAGTGAACCTAGGAGGCATTGGTTCATCCAGTATCTCCCTCGTAAATGGTGGACGAGTCGAGAGAGGCGTGTCCTTGTACTCGTTGCCAATGCCTAGTGTCGCGCCTCCATCCCCTCGAGCTGACACTCCATGGCCAGAGCCTGCTCTGTGGGAGGGAATCGCGGGGGTGCTACGTGAGGGAATGATTCAGCATGGGAGGTGTCTTGCGAAGGAGATGGAGATCATCTTAGGCAAGAATCGGCCCCGAGATAGATGTAGCTCCCCAAAGGCTCATCATGGGGGGCCTGGTTCCCTCGAATTTGCGATTAAGGCGGGACTTGCAGAACATTTACCAATTGAGTCAACTGATAATTGAGTTCCACAACATGATTCTCGATTTGCTCCAAACGAGCTTCACCTACCACAAGTGCAAATCCCATAGCATGGGGATCCATTGGCGCTTCTCCTGGAGGTGAGTACTCAGACTAAGACTCAGGTAGAGGTGGACGATTTTCTCAAAGGGCGGTGCTCCTGGAACGGGTAAGCATGAACAAAATATTTGGTGAGTGTTACGAAGAGGGAATACGACTTTTATCGTCAGGCCCCACGATGGGCGCCAACTGATGATACCGAAAATTGGTACCACATCAATTTAGTGAAATGTTTCTGAAATCCTCCACTCCTTGCTCTGGTTAAACATACACAAAATCTTACATCAGGGGTGTAGATCCCAATGAAGAACCTCCAGCGTGAGAGTAAGTCATTTAGGTGGAGATAATTTGAAGCTCAACGCATATGGAAAATTGGACTTACCTTCTTCACACCAACTAGGAGTATTTATAGCTCTTCATTAGGCAGGAAAAGAGAAAGAAAGAGAGAGTATGCAATCATGAATTTGCTTTGGGGACACACCCAAGGCGTGTTCAAATTCTCAGGCGTGATCAGCATAACTTCTGTAACGAACATTCTAATCGAGTCGAGCTACTAGTCTCAGATGCTCATGTACCCGACCTACGCATAGACCCGAGTATTAGGTGCTCCTGGGCATGACTTGTGCATTGCTCGTACTCAAGGCTTTAACCCATTAATGCGGAGGTCTTAGGCCTATCGAGCTAGCTTGGACTTTTTGAAATGACCTTATTATGACCATATTTGGAGCCCAACCAACTAGAATGGCCCATGACCAAATTCACCATCATCAAAGATAAAATTTGAAAATTATAATTAATTGTTCAGTTTAGTTTTGAAAAAAAAAATCATTAATAACGTATTCAGAAATTAAACACTAAAAGTGACGTAATTGATTTGAAATTTGATGTTGAAAAGAAAGATGACAATGATGTTTATAGGGCAAATGTGTGGCAGAGATGTTTTTGAAAAATAAAATAAAAATTAAAAAGATATAAATAAAAAATTAAAATTTAATTTATAAGGGTTTTTGACACGTTGCATCCCTGAAGTTTGACCATTATCTCACTCTAGTCCTTGTAATTTCATTTTCAACACATAACACCCTAAAATTTACTAATCATCCCCTTCAATCCTAATGATTAAACCCGTTATAATTTTTAACTACACAGTCACATGTTATGCTACAAACTATTCTTACAGGGTTTAATCAGCACTTTCACCCTTGTCCCTTTCCCACCTCCATCCAAATTTTTTTTGCAAAATCCCCCCCCTCCCCCACATAATATATGTATGTACTCCTGAGTATTTGGTTGGGAAGTGGGGGAAATAAAAAGGCTAAAGATACCCAAGAAGCCCCTTAAAAATGATCAAGTGTGATGGTCATGATTGTTTACCTTACAAAATTATAATGCGGATATTGATTTGGACTAAAGTGGGATAATTAGGAAATTTCAGAATATTATGTGTTCAATTTAAAACCACAAAGACCAAAGTAAGATAATAGTCAAACTTCACGGATGCAAATTGTATAAAACCCAATTTATAATTTTGAGTGATGTGATAAAATGAGGATTATGAAAATTATTTTGTAAAATTGTTTTTAAATTGCGTTGTTAAAAGAAAAATAGTAGTATGTTTTTAAAAACTGAAATAGTACCTAAATAACAAACCAAACCGCGCCTAAACTATCCACCAACCACGTTTCGATCAGCTCCTTTATCTTACATCACAATAAGTCAAATATTCTGTAGACTCTTTCTTGCCCGGACACCTCTCCGGGAACAACATCCCGGGAAGGATTTTTCTCTTTGATCTCATCAAATTTAAACCCATCGCCACCCTCTTCTTCTTCTTCTTCTTCTTCATGGTAAACAATGTGAGCTCCAATCTCCACTACTTTTAACTGATGTCTGGTGCCGACGGAAACCTCCACATGGTCGCCGAATTCCAATAAATTCCCAAACTTCCAGTGGCTCAACCACAAAACACCCACATTCCTCTCTGGAATGCCCAGAAAACCAGGGTACTGAGCCCACTGCATGTTCTTGGTAAAATTGTTGATGGTTGTGCAGGGCACACGCCAAGCTGATACGCTATCTTCTTCCTCTGGAAGTGTATAGACAGAGCACAAGTTCATGCCTTCGATCTTCTTATCGAAAACCAAAGGCACAGTAAAAGATATAGATTGCCCAGTGCACCTATGACTGAACCAACTCGGGATGCTATTTCCAGGAACAAAAGTGTTGAATACTCCTCGTTCGTACAGTCCTTGTTCGATAGAATCGGTACTCAAAATTTTAATATTTTTACTGAAACCAAATTTTTGTTCCCACTTTTCTGTTCTATACAAGTAAAGGAAATGGAAAATTGAACAAAAAAAAAAAACACTAAACGTTGTGTTCATAATTCAAATGTCATAAAAAGGGCAGCCCAGAGCATGAAGGCTCTGGCTATTGCAGGTTCTAGAGAAAGTCAAAAGTACGCAACCTTATCCCTTTATACAGAGAGGTTGTTTCCAAGTTTTGAACCCGAGACCTCCAGATCACAATGGAGCAATCTTACCATTGTACCTAAGGCTCACCCTCAAAATTCAAAAATAGGACGGATATAAGAAGGATGAATATTTTTTAGCTGTCCGATGTTCTAGGAGACAAAATAGTCAAGATTATATCCAAAATTCCAAACCCTAAACCCTTATGTCAGTCGCCCAATTCTTTACATCAAAGTCATTCCCTCTCTCTCTTTCCCTACCCTTTTTCTTCCACCACTGGCCAAATTCCCAACTTGACTCTCTCTTTCAGCTACATTGATTGTTATATTGCAGATACATTCAAACTAAAGTATATTGTTGTGAAACTGAAGTATACCATAGATGTTGGAATATTCAATATTGTTATTATTTGTATATAGGGAAAGTCAAATATGTAAATTATGAATGTATTATCTGTCGTAATTAATTTTCTTATTTAGTCTTAATTACTCCTACATGTAGCATAATTGTACAATTAGAAAAATACACAATTGATTATTCAATTTTAATTTGGCATCAGAGTTAAAATAAAAAAACCCTAGCCTTTGCAGCAGCAGCCGGCCCTTTACAAACTTTCGACATTCGCCGCCGGCCATTATAGTCGTCGACGACGTTCGCGGGCATCCAACAACAGCCGACGAAGGTTTGCTGGCGTTCCTTACAGTCAGGCGACAAACGAAAGCCCCTTTACAGCCGACGACGAGCCCTCATTACAACTGACGAAGCCTCGCCGGTCCTCTACAGCCACCGATGAACACCCGCCGGCCTTCTACAACCGACGACGAAGCCTAGTCGGTCCTCTATTCGCTGCCGACAGCCTTGTCGGAGCCCTAGCAGCCGACGAACTTGCCCTCGCGAGATTTGTACGAAATAGATCTTGTGATTACAGCTCGATTACAGTTCGTGAGGTTCAATTGCAGCCATTGACGAACACTCGCGGCCCTAGCCACCGCCACCGCTGCCGGATTTGCTTGAAATCGACGAAACCGAGTCAACTCAGACGATTCTCAGTGAGTCAACTCAGCATCAAGCAGCTTGGTTTCGCGAGATTTACTCGATGAAGGTCAACCCGACGATTCTCAATTTCTGACGATATTTCCCCTTGCCTTCACCATGTCCGACGTTACCTCAAAATCCATCCCAAGGTTCAGCCAACTTACCCAACCAAAGCATCTCCCTTCCGAATCCCACTCCATCCAAATCACCTATGTTCATCTAAATGGAACCAATTTCTTGCATTGGTTTCAATCGGTGCGAATGTATATCCGTGGACGAGGACGGATGAGATATCTAACCGGTAATGCAAAGGAGCCCGCCATCACAAATCCTTCGCATACGACTTGGGATGCTAAAAATTTCATGGTGATGATGTGGCTCGTAAACTCTATGGATAAGGAAATCAGCTCCAACTACATGTGCTACCCTACGGCGAAGGAACTTTGGGACAATGTAAATCAGATATATTCTGATCTCGGAAACCAATCTCAAAAGTATGAGCTGACTCTAAAACTCTGTAATATCCGTCAAGGCGAAGACAGTATCACAAGTATTTCAATTCATTGAAGAGAATATGGCAAGATCATGATATGTTCGACGATCATGAATGGCATTCGACCGAGGATTATAGCCATTATAAAAAGTTGGTGGATGATGACCGTGTTTTTAAGTTCCTGGTAGGTCTGAAACCAGAACTTGACGAAGTTAGGGGATGAATCATTGATCATCAGCCTCTTCCCTCAATTAATAAGGTTTTCTTGGAGGTCTGAAGGGAGGAGACCCATCGGAACGTTATGCTCAACAAGCCACAAATTATCAGCCCTACAATTGCTCCAATTGACCAGTCTGCTTTGGCTGCTGCTAATGCTCACTCCAGCAGGTTTCTACGCCGACCAGAGGAACGTCCTCGTATATGGTGCGACTACTGCAACAAGTCCTGTCATACACGGGAAACATGCTGGAAAATCCATGGAAAACCGGCAAATTTGAAGAGCAACAAAATGGGAGAAAAACCTAACCGATCATATCCTTCCGTGCATAAAGCTGCCACCACTCCATTCAACAAAGAGCAGATTGATCAACTTCTGAAACTGTTGACTGTCAATCCATCATTTGGTACTCCTAATGCTTCCTTAGCTCAAACAGGTAGTAACTTTAGAACCTTTTCTTATTCGTTAAACTCAGCACCATAGATTATTGATTCAGGTGCTTCTGATCATATGACAAGTTTTTATCACTTTTTTAATACCTATTCACCGTGTTCTGGTAACGAAAGAATTAGAATTGCAGACAGTAGTTTCTCATCCATTGCAGGACAAGACCAAATAACAATCTCAGATAGCATTAATCTAAAAACGGTCCTCCACGTTCCTAAACTTATTTGTAACCTCTTATCTGTAAGTAAACTATTGCGAGATTCGAACTGTCATGCCATTTTCTCTTAATCTCAATATTTCTTTCAGGACCAGAGCTCGGGAAAGATAATTGACAGTGCAAGATTGGTGGATGGCATTTATTACTTCGATAATAACTCCCTGAGGAATAAAACAACTCACGGCCCCAGTGGTATAAGTTTAACTTCTGTTTGTGATAAAATCATGCTTTGGTACTTTAGATTAGGATTTCCAAGTTTTCAATATCTTAAATATTTGTTTCCGACTTTATTTAAGAATGTGGATTGTTCTTCTTTTCATTGTGAAAGTTGTTTGTTTGCAAAAAGTCAACGTACTTCTTATATTTCAAAACCATATCGTGCATCCAAACCATTCTATTTAATTCACAGCAATGTATGGGGTCCCTCAAAAATCACAACACTATCCGAAAAAAGATGGTTTGTGACATTTATTGATGATCACACACATTTATGCTGGACATATTTGATGCGTGCAAAATCTGATGTAGCAGTTTTATTTAAAGATTTTTGCATTATACTAAAAAACCAATTTCAAATGAAACCTAGCATTCTTCACACAGATAATGGAACAGAATATTTCAATGAATGTTTAGGTAGTTTTTTGAAAACAAATGGTATTCTACATCAATCCACATGTCATGACACGCCCCAACAAAATGGCATCGCTGAACGAAAAAATAAACATTTACTCGAAGTCGGACGTGCACTCATGTTTTCTATGCATATTCCAAAATATTTGTGGGGTGATACTCTTTTAACATCCGTATATTTAATAAATCGCATACCTACATGTATTCTAAATTACATCATACCATTTGATAACTTCAAAACACACTTTCCAACTTCTAGGATATCAGCTGACCTGCCTCTTAAAGTATTTGGTTGCACCTCCTATGTTCATATTCCTAGCCAATTTTGGTCTAAACTTGATCCTAGAGCAGAAAAATGTGTTTTCATCGGTTATACACCAAATCAAAAAGGGTACAAGTGTTACAATCCCCAAACCAAGAAAATTCATGTTAGTATGGACGTTACGTTTTTTAAAAATGTTTCTTTCTTTGACAAAAATCCCTTTCGAGGGGAGAATGTAATGGAAGGGAATTTTTGGGTCACTGATGATCCTCTCCCTACCATAGTCTTAGAAATGTTTCCTCCAAATCAGTCAAAAACAAGTGATGACAATATTGAAAAACAAAAAGGGATCCCTACTAGTACACTAGTGCCGAGCATAATTCTCTCACAAACAGATGAAGAAATACCACGATCATGTACTGAGGTGCGGGTTTATACTCGGAGAGGTACAAAAAAGAATACAGATCAGCCTACTGTTCTAGCACAAGGTCAATCCGACTCCCCAAGCAATGATCCAGGTAATCTTATATCTTTACTACCTCCTAATGAATCTTCTCATTCCAGTATTCCTTCAGATCTTAATATCCCTATAACCATCAGGAAAGAAGTTAGAACTTGCACCAATCACCCCATATCTAGATATATATCCTACACAAAACTTTTCGAACCTTATAAAGCCTTTACTTCTAAAGTTACTAATCTGTTTATTCCAAGGAACATTGAGGAAATACTAAGTGATACAGGTTGGAAGCTAGCAGTTTTGGAAGAGATGAATACTTTTAAAATGAGTGGTACGTGGGAAATAGTTGATTCGCCAAATGATACAAAGATAGTCGGGTGCAAGTGGGTATTCACAGTTAAGTGTAAGGCAGATGGAAGCATAGAACGGTACAAAGCAAGGCTCGTGGCTAAAGGGTTCACGCAGACATATAGGATAAACTACCAAGAAACATTTGCTTCAGTTGCTAAGATAAACTCGATTCGGGTTCTATTGTCCCTAGCTGTGAATCTTGATTGGCCATTACACCAATTAGACGTAAAAAATGCCTTTCTAAATGGAGACTTGGAGGAGGAAGTGTTCATGAGTTTACTACCGGGCTTTGAAAGAAAGATAGGATAAGGAAAGGTGTGCAAACTAAAGAAGTCACTATACGGCCTAAAACAGTCTCCAAGAGTGTGGTTTAAACGCTTTAGAACCACTGTAAAAGGTCAGGGTTATCAACAAAGCCAAACAAATCATACTATGTTCTATAGACACTCAATTGATGGTAAGATTGTCATTTTAATTGTCTATGTAGATGATATCATCTTAACAGGAAGTGATAGTGACGAGTTGAGAAAACTTAAAGGAAAACTTGCTGATAATTTTGAAATCAAAGACTTAGGTCTGTTGAAGTATTTTCTTGGAATGGAATTGCTAGATCAAAGGGAGGCATATTTGTGAGTCAAAGAAAGCATGTACTCGACCTACTGAATGAAACAGGGTTACTCGGGTGTAAAGCTGTAGAAACTCCAAGTGAACCGAATGAGAAACTACAACCGGCCAAACCTGAAGCTGTGATAAACCGAGAATAATATCAAAGACTAGTGGGGCGGTTAATCTACTTATCACATACTCATTCGGATATAGCCTTTGCCGTAAGCATGGTCAGCCAATTTATGCACTCACCAGGGCAAGAACACTTCGATGATGCCTATAGAATACTAAGGTACTTAAATGGTACTCTTGGAAAGGGAATTTTGTACAAGAAACGTGGCCACCAACTTGTAGAGGTTTATACCAATGCAGACTGGGCTGGGAGCATCACGGATAGGAGATCGACCTCCGGTTACTGTACCTTTGTTGGTGGGAACCTCGTCACATGGCGGAGCAAGAAACAGAATGTCGTAGCACAGAAGCGAAGTACAGATCAGTGGTTCACAGCATCTGTAAAGTGTTATGGATTAACAGATTACTCGGAGAATTGAAGATATCTAATTCAGCACCTATGAAGGTCTACTGTGATAACAAATCAGCCATTGCGATTGCTCACAATCTGGTATTGCACAATCGAACAAAACGTGTGGAAGTGGATAAGCATTTCATCAAGGAAAATATCGAAATTAGACAAATATGTATGCCATATGTACCAACTACTGAACAGATCGCAAACATTCTAACAAAAGGATTACCAAAGAAGATATTCGACTATCTAGTTTGCAAGCTGACAATGGAAGATATCTTCATACCAGTTTGAGGGGGAATGTTAAAATATTCAAATTATTTGTATATAGGAAAAATCGAATATGTAGATTAGGAAGATATTATCTGTCGTAGTTAATTTCCTTATTTAGTCTTAATTACTCCTATATGTAGCCTAATTGTACAATTAGAAAAATACACAATTGATTATTCAATTTCAATTGTAGATACATTCAAACTCTCTCTTTTTTGGCTGCAAAAAATGTATTTTTTGAACTTCTTTTTCGTTGATTTTTATATAGCAGATACATTCAAACTGAAAGTTAAACCCGGAAAGACATATCTTAGATTCATCAATACCGCACTCAATGATGAACTCTTCTTAAGTATTGCAAACCACACCCTAACAGTCATTGAGACCAATGCTATTTATGTTAGGCCCATTGAAACTAATGTAATTCTAATTATGCCCGGGCAAACAACAAATGTTCATTTGACCACGAAACCTGAGTTCCCAAATGCCACTTTTCTCATGACCACTAGATCATACGCCACCGGTCAAGGAACATTCGACAATTCAACAGTCGCCGGCCTCCTAGAATACGAATTTCCTTCAAATCATGGCTTGAAAATGAAGAACTTCCCGATTTTGAAACTAACCTTACTTCCTCTAAATGACACTTCTTTTGCCACCAATTTTATAAACAAATTACGAAGCTTGGCAAGTACTAGATTTCCAGGGAATGTCCCTCAACATATTGACCGATGGTTTTTCTTCACAGTGGGTTTCGTGACAAGCCCTTGTATTATATAAACAGCTCACACTACATTTTTGCTTAGATATTTTGTCTCCATATTTTGAAAAATTATTTAAGAAATTCTTCAAAACATTATTTTCTCTCTTAATCCCTAACTATTTTTTATGGACAAGTACTGAAACCCTCGACTTCTCTCTTATTTATTTTTCAACCCACTCTTTGCAAAACAACCAAATTCTATCCCCCCATTTTTTTTATATAATATTATCTATAAAATAAAATTGAAAATTGTGTACTTTCAAAAAATATTTTAAAGAGACATTATTAACCGTTAGTTTTAAAAATATGAAAACAGCTCAGTATACATTTTTGGAGATATTTTCGAAACAAAATTATTAGAGATATTTTCAGAAAAATGTGGGTCAAATCCTTCTCCTTCTCTCCATCTTTCAATGAACATGTACCCAAATAATCTACTTTTCTCTTATTTGATTTTCAAGTCATTTTTTTTAAAATTCAAAACAACCCAAATTTCATCATCCACATTTTTTAATTTATTTTGTGGTTTATGTAATAAAATTGTAAACAGTAACATTTCTAAGAGACATTATTAACCATTACATTTAAAAATAAATGATAAAAATCAAGATTGAATTTGAGAAAAAAATAGATTCCCACATAAACAAAAATAAGGTGGGCTTCCTCTATTACTCTATCTTTACAAAAAAAGTATTCAAACTCTCCCCTCCTCTCTTATTTATTTTCTAAGTTTCTTTTTTATTTATATCATATTTTTATTTTCTTTTTAAAAAAAATAAAAATAAAAATATTATTCGATTATTCTTAAAATAAGTCACTTTGAATTTTTTGTTCTAATTTTTCTCTTTTTTATTTTTCAGTATTTAATTTAATATTAACTAATTGTTTAACTTTATAGTTAATATCAATTAAATGTTAAATTCATATGAATAATATCAAGTAGGACTAAAAAATTAAATTGAAAATGATTAAAAAAATTTACTCTAAAATAGAACAAAAAAGTAAAAAAAATAGATAGATGACTTTAATTTTTGTTTGGAGGACAAAATATCGATCTATATTATATTTATTTTTGAACACTTATTAGCTTTTCTTCTAACCAGCAGCAAAATAGATTATGCATAATGATTAATTTTCTTTTTATAAAGTAACAAAACAATTAATTACACATACAATAATATAATATGAAAGGATCTAACAATGTATTGAATTAAAATTAATGTCTTTTGGCACCAAATATATCCTAGTATATATGTGCGTGTGTATATATATATATATATATATAGAGAGAGAGAGAGAGAGAGTGAGTACCTGGAGAGGAAGCTCTTTTTCATCATCACAATAGAAATGCAGTAGCTTCAAGGTAGTGTTTCTCATTGATTTGAACTCCAACAAGCCCAATGTGTTCGTTGTATCTTCATCAACATTTTCAATGGGGACCAACTTGAATCTTCCCTCGATTTCAACCAGATTATCACACTCAGTACATGTCATATCCTTTAGTTTCGACTCGGTTGATTGATACGATATTTTCTCCAAGGATTTGCATTCATCCACATTCAATTCCTTAATACCTGGAAGCATCAGAAGTGATTTGAGCTCTGCACATGATACAAGCTCAAGTCTCTGAAGCCCGGAAAGACCTCTGACACTCTCTGGAAGGCTACGTATCGGATTTCTGCTTAGATTTAGCTGCTTAAGCAAAGATAAATTGCTGAAATTCATAGGAAAAACATCTTCAGAAAGATTACAGCCTGCAAGACTTAGGCTTACTAAAGAATATGGCAATGAAGTAGTTGAAATTCCCGGATTTTTTCTTAGTTTTTGCAGCCAAAAAAAGGGTATAAATCCACATCCCATGACTTGATTTAGGGAAATTCCGTCGGCTTCAAGCACTTTCAATGAACCCATTTGGCTTAGCTTTGTCGGCAGCCACTTTAGTTTATTACAACCGGAAATAATAAGTGTTTCGAGAGATTTTAGCTTACCGATGTTTTCAGGTAACTTTTTTAGGTTCTTGCAATCTTTAAGATTCAAGTGCGTGAGTCTCTTTAGCGTTCCAACGGATTCATGAACTTGAATTAGACTTGTACAGTCTTTGAGGATCAACCTCTCAAGTTTTGGAAGTCTCGAGAAATCCGGTGTTTTCCTCAGCTCATGGGAGTGACTGAGCTTCAGTATCTTCAGCAATCCGAGAAACTGAAATGAAGACAACAGAGATATTAAGGTGGCATTTGTTTTATTGTTTTTGTTCCCAATTTTATTTTGTTTCTGATCCCAAAAAACTAGTGAAAAAAAAACATCAATCTGGGAACAATCTGTTCTCTTCCAATAAAGTTGTTCTACAATTAAGGGAAGATAACAGAAAGAGATTGTTTGTGTTTTAAGAATTACTAGCGTATAACCCGTGCCTGAAGGCACGGGTGTAGAATAACTAAACCCCAAAAAAAAAATGATATAATTTTATCTATTATACAACATTCTACATCTATTACATTTGAATATTAATAATAAAACAATCAAGATCAACATAATACACCTATTCATTTGAACATCGATAATAA
Source organism: Eucommia ulmoides (assembly GCA_016647705.1). Taxonomy (NCBI): domain Eukaryota; kingdom Viridiplantae; phylum Streptophyta; class Magnoliopsida; order Garryales; family Eucommiaceae; genus Eucommia; species Eucommia ulmoides. The sequence continues at coordinate 6,379,353 of CM028341.1, forward strand.
TTAACAATCGAACATCAATTGTAATTAACAATCGAGACTAAAACTTGTACTGATATAAAAAAGTTCAACAATATAAAAAATCCAATGATATTCTACGGTTTTATATATAATTTAATCTTCAAAGTAAGTTATAAACCAATTGAAATAAAAATAATGACAATTATGAAATTATCCAATCAAAATAATGGTACCGAACAATTAGTGAATAACGCGTGCTTAAAAGTACTATTATGCTTCATTAAGAAAGCCCAAAAGCACTATTATATTTCATTACGAAACAATCTTATTACAAATACAAACACTTAAAAAATATTTTTAAGAAAAATCCTAACCAAATAAAAAAACACTCATAAAACGCATTCAAAAACCAATTTCTTATGACAATAATTAATTTCGTAAAATGAATCTCAAATGAACACACACATTGCAAGGGAAACCAATAATAATATGACATTACCTCCTATTCGGATAGAATCAAGGTATAACTTAAAAAAATAAAGAATAACGTGTAAACTTGACAAATTATTTACACTGGAATTAAAATAAAATAAGCTCATAAAAAAAATCACATTTTCCTGAAATCTCAATATATATTATCTTATATATGTGTATGTGGATGTGTGCGCACGTATGTATGTGTGTGTAGTGCACGGACCTTCAAGTAATGACCAAAAATGATGACAAAACAACGTATTTAAAGAGATTTTCTTTATTCTTTGTGCTAAAAATGATAAATAATTCGATGAACATACGATTATGATTTTTAAATATGATAGGTTTAATTAATATTTTAAAATATGATTTTAAAAATTAACTGACAATCACATGAAATAAATAGGTCTGATGAACACATAACGAACTAAAATTTAGCAAAATAAAAATGTAGAGACAAAAGATTTCAAAGTCAGTATAAATTACAAAATATGAACATTTTTAACAGTAAATAGTTGATCACGTGCTCACAAATAGGATGTGTTCTTTAATTACTTAGGGTGAGTAACTGCAGAAAAGAGAAAAAAAAGGCACTGCAATTGGGGAGAGAGAGAGCTGAAAGAAGGGTTAATTAAATTGAATCCTAATTAGTAGTTTAATTAAGAAAAAATGGATGAATCAATGTCTAAATTAATTAATTAATTAGTAATTTAATTAGAGAAAAATGGATAAATCGCTATCTAAAATAATATTAATGGCTAAACTTTTGGCTCTAAACTTAATATGTTAATTTTGACTCTAAAATTAATTAATTGGAAATTTAATGTGATTTAGGACAAAAAATTTAGGCATTAATGTTATTTTAGGCATTATCTTTACTAATTAATGTTAATTTAGGACCATATATGTATCCCAACGTTTTTTGCCCCAACTTAAATTTCAATTTCCTTTTATGGCCCTAAACTTATATCTCGAAAATATCCTAGTCAGCAAATTTGTTTGTCCTAGTCAGCATTTGTCTAATTAATTAATCAATGCTATATTAATTTGATTTCCATTTATATTAATCCGATTTCTTGTTTGACAAATATAGTTTTCTTACACGTCCTCAACTTATGTCTTAAAATGTCCTAGTCAACATTTAGTTTGTCCTAGTCAGCAACTTTATTTGTCCTAGTCATATTTTTTTGTCCTAATCATAAGTTTATCCTAGTCAGCCAAAAAACCGTCCTATTTTATATAATAGATGTTTCCATTCCCACAAAACTCGAAACGCAAACTGAAATCTGGGATATTTCTGGTGCTACTCTCAGTTTTCTGGATACAGAAACAGAAATCTTAGAACAGAAACACTACACAAACAGGGCCTCAGTGGACGATTAAACAGCAAGAACCATAAGAAAAAGGAAAGGAGAGGGACCATACCTTCGTTCCTTCCCACAATTTCACCAGTCTGCTATGCCTCATATCAATAACGACGAGATTATCTAAAGGAAAATTACTTGGTATGGATTTTAAATAGAATCCATGCCATCGCAACCATCTTAAACTCTTTGGGAATTCCATATAGTCGCCACTAAATCTTACTTGATTGAGATTGACTAGTTTTAGTTTGTGCATCTTTGCAAATGCTTCAGTTTTCAACTCAACCATTCTTCTTGGACCAGACCTAGTCCCACTTGAACTGCTTTGATTTGAAGAATTGTCAAGAAATTCTTCAAGACCCTGCTTCTTTACTTCACTAACCCTAAAAGAAGTTCTGGTGGACATATATTTCATCAACATTTGCATGTCAAGAATAATACCTTCAACTGTCATTGTGCCCTAAATAAGAAAAGAATAACCAATCACCAATCATCATGACAAACCGGAAAAACTGAATATGTTTCAGTAATTTATGTGCGCGCGTGTGTGTGGGGTGTGTGTGTGTTCTTACCGTTTTATCTCTCAATACATTAAAGGAATCCTTATGATGCCACAATCTGCTACGTTTTCCAGGGACCATAGGCGATTCCCAACGAACAATTTCTCTACCCATGTCTCGAATCAATTGATGCATCACCAGCTTGTTGTATTCATCAATGGTGATTAGAGTTCTGTCTACAAGATTTTGAATCCCAACTATTGTGAAGAAATCACATTGGTCCAGTATCTTAACCGTGCAATCTCGATCCATCCCAACAAAGAAACAAGAAACATGGAGAAACAAATTCTTGTCATGATCATCCTGCAAAGAATCAAAACTTATCTTAAGCTTCTTTAAGATTTGATTTTCAGGAATCGCTTCCAACTTCTGTAAAGCGCTTTCCCAAACACCTAAAGTTCTGCCGGAGAGAGAAGAACCCAAAACTTGAAGAGCTAAAGGAAGCCCCACGCATTGCTGTACTACCCTTTTCGAGTACTCAAAATAGCCTTTGATCGGATAGGCTTGTCCAAATGCATGCCAACTTAGAAGCTCAATCGATTCCTCTTGATTTAATTCTTCTACCTTACAAACCTCGTGAACTGCATGAGGGTTAAGTAGAAATTCATGCCGGGTCGTTATAATGATTTTGCTTCCAGGATAAAACCAATTCCGCATACCTAATACCGCATCCAACTGCTCAACTCCATCCACATCATCAAGAACAAGAAGGATTTTCTTACAACAAATGGCATCTTTGATCATAGAAATTCCTTGATCAACATTGTATATTTTTTCCTTTCTTCCTTTAAGGACATCAGAAACGAGTTGTCTTTGCAAACGAACCAAACCATTGGGTAGTTTTGAAGTTTCTCTAACATTTGCAAGAAAACTACATGCCGGAAATTGGTCAAAGTTCAGATTAAAAACAAACTTGGCAATGGTTGTCTTGCCTATTCCACCCATCCCACAAATCGACATTATTTCAACATCATTCGACCCATCTTGTATCCATGAATTTATGTGTTCTGCTCGAGAATGTATTCCGATCAGGTAAGGGCCGATATTCAAGATGGGGCGTCTCACCTTATCAGAAATTACTTTGACAACTTTTTCGATAAACTTTGACTCATAACTGCAAATTCCAGTATAAGATGAAAAGCATGCACAACATTCAACAATTGAATGGACTACTAAATCAATTATGCTTCGAGAATATAACAATATCTAGACAAGTAAGGCACTGTTTGTTTCTGTTGCCAGTTCTTCAAGTGGCGTTTGGTAACCGTTTCTGTTTCCATTCCAGCAGTGGGATGGGAATGGGATGGGATGAGAATTTTGTTTTCTTTTTGGGAGTAGAATTGCGTTTGGTAACGATAATTTTTTTTTTTGTTTCGAGAAGGGAATTGTGTTTGGTAACCATTTTATCATAAAATCTTCTTCTTTTTTTTTCTTTTTTTTTTTTTACCTAACGGCAGTGGCGCCGGCGGTGCTCCGGGCAACGGCCGCCGGTGGTGCTCCGGCGTCGGTGACGGCGTTGGCCCCCGCCAGCGATGATCGGATGCCGGCCGGAAGACAATGGCGCCGTCGCCGGCGACGGCCGGAAGTGGCCGGGAATTTTCCGGGCGGCCGGTGGCGGCGGTGGCGACGACGGCGGCCGGTGGCCGGGGGGCGACAGCGTCGGCGGCGGCGGGCAGCCGGTAGGTGAATAGTAACCATTTGTTTTGGGAATGGAATGGGAATAATGAGAAACAACTTTTTTTTGTTTCTCATTTCTTAAGAAAAAAGTGGTCACAATTCTCAAATGGGAATGAAATGGAAACGGAAACAAAAATTACCAAATGCTATTCCTAAACAGAATTCCCAAAAATCTAGGAATAGAATGGGAATTTCTGAGATGGGATGGGTTACCAAACGGGGCCTCAGTAAACATAACAGAATGTTCCCAATTTTTTGTTTCTGTTCCAATGTTTTCTGTATGAACTAGTGACAAAACAACTGCACGAATTTTGTTAATTGGTTCGAGCACGATTCATAAGCTTTTATATTGTCATAATTACAGATAAAAGTTAATAATTGGTCAAACGAAAAGCAGATTTGATACTTCGAGTATTAAGGTGGAAGTAGGGTTATGAATGAAAGGTAAGAAGTGCTACTGTGGCTTTACTACTTTTTGTGACTTGATAAAATTAGGGAACTGTGCTAGAATATGCTTCAGAATCAGAATCAAATCAGCAAATAGATGAAATTTGACCATAAATCAAATGATTAGTTAATGGATTTTGATCAATTACTAACTCATTAGCTTGATTTTGCCACACCATTCCACCTGAATCTGCCAATTCCCTGAGCGCTTCCCTCCATCCATTCACCCTTTCGCGCCATTCTTCTCTTCTCGCATCGGTTCCCCCACTGAACTTCTCTTCGTGCGCGGCGAAAGCTTCCGCAACGCTTCCCGTCTGCTTCCCAACTTCCGACGGATCTATACCGTAGAATACGGGGAGAATCGCGTGGCCAGCGGCGCTCCTCTTGCGCTCCATTATCATCGCGAGTTCGTCCAAGCACCATCCGGACGACGCGTAGTCCTCGGAGAAGACAATCACCGAGGTCTTCGACCGGTGGATCGCATTTCGGAGCTCCAACTTGATGTCTTCTCCTCTCTCGATCTCTTCGTTGTCCCTGAACGTCCGGAGCCTCGCTTTCACCAGGGCGGTGTAGAGATGGTCGGTGAAATTCTTGCGAGTGTCTTCGCCTCTGAAGCTCAAGAAGACGTGGTAAGAGTATCTGGAAGAAGAAGAAGAAGAAGAAGAAGATGAGGCTCCGTGGTCTCTCGAAATCGAAGCAGCCATCGAAATTGAAGGGAAGAAATCAAAGCTGTCAGCCTTGGAGTCGTGGTACTAGCTTGCAGTTAAGGTGTTGACCGTACGAACTGCCGGGATTTCGAATATAATGATACTAACACCCCCTATTGTTTTTACCAATCTCATTAAAACCCCGTAATTTATATAATACCAAAAAAAAAAAAAAAAAAAAAAAAAAATAACAAACACACCAACCCCACCACAACGACTTATTATTTATAGTTACATCATATCAAGTTATCATCAACCATTGCAAAGTCCAATGCGGTTAGGAATGACTGGTTGGTTTTGCTAAAAATCAAAACTAAAACCGTAATTATTTACGTATAATACTAAACTGTTTTAGTTAACTACTTAGGTATAATACTAAACTCAAAATCAAAATCAAAATCAAAAATATATTTTTTTTAGAAATTGGTTTTAAAAGTGAACCCGTTAATTTTAGGGGCATGCACTATTTACTCTCAAAATGCGGAAGAAATTAACGATTAAGCGTATGACATTTTCTTTATACCAATAACTTCTTTTGTTTTTTTCTAATCAAAATACCCCTCATGTAGATGTTAAATGTAACATCAAATTTTTATTTTATTTATTTATGATGTTATCTTTTTCTGACTAAAATATCTCTTATGTGGATATTGAATGTAATATTCAACACCTGTGGATGTTGAATGTAACATCAATTGTTCTTTTATTTTATTTTTTATTTTTTATACGTTGTTACATTCAACACCTGTGGATGTTGAATATAACATCAATTGTTCTCATATTTTTATGGATCGTATTATATGTGGATGTTACATTCGACACCTGTGAATGTTACATTCAACATCTGTGGATATATATGTGTGTGTGCGCGCGCGCGTGTATTCTAGGGTTAATTAGGTTAATTTTAGAATTTTTATAATTTCTTTCGATATTTTAGTTATGTTTTTGTTTCTGTGTAAAAAACATTTTTCAGCAACTGAATAAATAAATAAATATTTATGTGTAAGAATACGCGCGCGCGCACACACACACATATATATATTTTTCAGCAACTGAATAAATAAATAAAAAGTGAGGGTAATTTATACAATAAAAATATATCTAAAATACCGGTTGCGCAGTTCGGCTATGTAATTCGATTTCAGGATTACTATCCCAAAATAAAAACCAAAATCGCTTCGAGATTCAATTCCGAAACCAAAACCGTAACAAAAATTATTTAATTGGTTTCAAAATTGAACTAACCAATGGTTCGGTTTGGTTCGCTTACCCGTCGATTTAGGTTGAATTATCATCTATTTGTGGTAAAAAATTGCTAATTTTATGGAATATGAACAAATATTAGTTCTAAATTTGGAAAAATTATAGTTGAGGGGACTAAATGGAAAGAATTTTATAGTTGAGTCCTTGATATGTAATCTACCCTTTAATTCAGGTTGGTATTTTCATATTCTTGGAAGTTGGGTTAATTGCTTTTTCACCCTTTATACTTTAGTCTTATTTCATTTTAATCCTCTCTATTTTAAAACCTACGCATCACCCACTCTGAACTAAAAAACAATTGCATTTTATTCAAAAAAATATATATAAAATAACTTAATTATTTTATTTCTTTTAAAAAAATTAAATTCAATAGTTCATAGTAATAAAAAGGAGAAACTAAGATTGTCTCTATTTATCTCACTTTCTTCTCTATTTTTTTTTTTATAAGTAAAATAAAATAAAATTTAAAATAAAGGATAGTCTTGTCCATTTCATGTTGTTAATGTAATAATGGACTTAAGCCCACTTAGACCCGTTAGGGCAAACCTAGCCCCCTCCTCCTATATATACTTGTATATATGGTATTTGTATCTGTATCTCTTTCACATATATCAATACATGATTCATTCTCCCACTTTTCAATCATTTTAACATTGTATCAAGAATAAATCTTTCTTGAACCTGTTCTCCCTAAAATTTTCACAATTCTAAAGCTTCCGCCGCCGCCGTCCTTATTCTCCCAAGACTTTCGTCACCACTATAGGCCTCATAACCACTTCGATATCAACAATTACTACACCACCATCTTCGTCTTGCAGAGACAAATACAACGCCACCAAAATCATTGCCACCGGATCTCAAACGCCCCTCACGCGCCTCAAACAGCCTGCAGTACCACCACATTTTGTTGTCTCGGATTTTGGGCTCCACCGCCTCCACCAGGGCTCCAAATCTACCTCACGATATACCATCGGAACCATATCGATGAGACGATTCAAACAAAGCAAAGATCACAGGTATACAATTCTTCAAGTGCCCCCACGCGCTGTACGAAAAACCAGGTGCTGTTTTTGGTTAGATTTACGCGTCTATTTATTGTTTCAATCGCCACATCAGCCCTAAAGATCTCAGTCAGCAGCCTTGTCAGTGCCACGTCAGCATTGTTGATCATTTATTTCTATGTGGCCGCCACGTCATCGTTGATCAGTGTTAACTGTCGCCACGTCAGCAACCATTCATTACTGGTCCTGCCACGTCACTATTTATTTAAAGTAATATTCTTCGAACCGATTCAGGCATTTTTTAACAGGTTTTCTGCAAACTTGGACCAGTTTATGAAGGTTTTCGACGTTCCGATTCTATTTCCAGCCTCCGTTTTGTGATTTGAGGCTCACAAAATATACTTTCTATTATATCTGTGTGGTTCCTGCACCGGTTCACTCGATTTTTACCCAGTTCTTGAAGATTCAATATCGGTTCCTGGACAATTTCATCATTCTGAATCCATCTGTGACAACAGTTTCTCTAGGTTCAACAGTGATATCTGTAGGTTCTTTGCTCATTATCAATGCCAAAAAAGGTTCGGATCCTGCCTCCACTATTGTCACCATGTCTATTGCAGATTTGGCCTCATTCCTCCTTCATATCTTCTCCAAAAATGGTAATGGTACAAACATTTCCCCTGCTTTCTCACTTACTACAAGTAACTCTTCTTGGTTCTTTGATTCTGCCTGTTGTAATTACATGACATCTGATCCCAATATTTTTTCAACCAAACTATCCGCGATGAATATCCTTAGTATTCATACTGCTAATGGTTATCAAATGCTTGTTTCCCATACCGATCAGGTTTTTACTTCTCATCTTTCTATTTCTGACACGTATTTGATTCCAAAACTCACCCTAAATCTCTTGTTGGAACTTATATAAATTTTTAATTATTTTTTATAAAAGACAAGTGTCAAAAGGATTTTCCTCTATTTTCTCTATCCCACATTAGTTGGGAGAAGAAGTGATGAGGAGTATAATTAAGGGCATGTGGGATACTTAGGATGTGCCCCAAGGGGTACCTACATTTTGTGGAGGGAAAAGGAGTTACATACCTACTAGTTTACCACACACGCGTGCGCCGCCGCCGTCCGTCCGACTGTGTTGAGTCGAGTCGAATCGCGCGTGTGATGAGGTGACACTTATTTATTTTTTGGACAAAAATTATTTAATAATTTCTTTTATATTAAATCCAAACTGTTTCCAAAACGTTAAACTGTTTTAATGTTTCGTTTCATTAAACCGTTTAAATTCTGAACGTTTTCAAAACATTTCAGCTTTGGGAATTAATTCACGAAAATTTTCCATTATTTTTGAACCGATTGGAAACGTTTTGTGTCGGTTTTTGGGTCTATAAATACTTGTGATTAATTCGGTTTTTGAAACACACGAAAACGTTCAGAAACAGTTCCGAATTTGTGTGAAACATTTCTTGTTTTCTTTTTTAAACTGTTCTTCGTTTTTGAAATTGTTCCGAAACAGTAAACAATTTTGTTCCGAAATATTATGTTTCGAAACAGTTTCTTCTTTCACTATTTTAATTCTTTGAACAGTTTCTTTGTCAATTTTTTCCTTGGATTTCCGAGTAGTTGTTCTTCATTAGAACAATATGTGGGGGTGTTTGATTTTCGAGACTTCTACAGTGCAAAGAACGTTCTAGATAGCGGAGATTTCTGGGCTGTTTTATCCTGAGGATGATGAGGCTGTTATACTGCTTGCACGATTCTTGGGTAGAACCGTGAAACGTCTTAAAGAGAGCGACCTAGTCCGCGACTCAACCCAAGAAAATTCGGTAACTTTGTTCTTTATCTTAATTGTACAGCAACAATTTTAAGACGTTATTAATCTGCTGCTCCAATTTTTATTATGGTTATTTGGTCCATGAATACTTACGGTTTCCACCCATAGATCTGCGCTAAATTTTTTATCTGTTCATGTTCTACCCCTGGACTTTCCAGTGCTTTAAGTGTTGATTTACATGCTCAATTGCTTCATAATCTGTTGATATGCCTTTCCAGCTATTTTTTCTTATTTGATATAAATAACTCATATATAGACTAATATGCTCAGCCTTATTTTTGAGAAACAATGGTTATAGGTTGACATGTGATATTGTGTGCAAGAAAGAAAGACAATGACATGTTGTTGATTATAGCCATTAATTTACCTTAGTGTTTTTACACTTTGCACCCCTGACATTTGATTCTCATTCGTTTGAAAAAATGGATATTTTCATATAGCATAGTTTAGCAAAGATTCTATTTGTCTTATACGTTGCATATGGTTGCAACTTTCTATTTTGATTGACAAATATATTGCGTGATATAAGGGTGTTTTTACACTTTGAACCCCTAACATTTGTAACTAATTCCTACATGGTCTCTTTGATTTCAATTATTAATTTATGTTTATACTTTGAAATTAAAATTGGTTTAAATGTCATGAGGGTTATTCAAGTGGTCAGGAAAGGTAGTGCTTTTTGGAATCATGTGGGTTATTCAAAAAATAGAATCTTGTGGGTCATTTTTTGGAGCCTTTTTACATTTTGCACTCCTGATTTTTTAAAGTGGGTTGTTGAAACTTGAAAGAAGTTTATCATGCGAATTGGTTATAGGTTATCATGTGCATTATTTCACAGGCCTTACCTTCTGCGATGCAGTGCTTATAGTATATCATGTGAATTATTTTAGAGCTTATTACACTAAGCACCCCTGATGTTTGACCAAAATATCAAAAATGGTTCCTATGGTTTTAATTTAGACACATAACACCCTAAAGTTTACAATTGTTTCAATTATGGAAATTGTTCATGAAATTATTTCTGGAAGTATGTCTCTTGATGAACAGTTTCATGTTACCGTTTTCATTGACAAATTACCCCTTAGTTAGAAAGATTTTAAGAGTACTATTAGTCCCATATAAAAGATTTTTCTTTAGAAAGTTTGATTACTAGTTTTCGTATTAAGGGGCAGCCCGCTAACAAAATCAATAAGATGAAGTGCTCGTTGTTTTCAACAACGCTAACAAGATAACCACCTCCACGGTTATGAAACCCAAAGGGAAAATTATGAAAAACCAGAATGGAAAACAGAAACCCCATTCAAGAAATGATACCGTACAGTTTACTAATTGCAATTGTGGAAAAGCGGGCTATATGGCTCGGAACTGTCGGCTTAGACTTCATCCTGCTCTGCAGGTGAATCTAGCCGAAGACCAACTTGTGGCTATGATTTCTGAAACCAACATAGTTGGTGGATCCGAAGGGTGGAGAGTAAACATTGGTGTTTCTCACCATGTTTACTATGATAGTGCTATGTTCAGATCCTATTCTGAAACTGTGTACAAGAAAGTGTTGTTGGGTAATTCTCACTCCACTATAGTTGATGATTCTGGTGAGGTGGAATTGGAGTTTACCTTTGGAAAGACTATTATTCTTAAGGATGTACTGTATATTCCAAAGTTGAGATAAAAATTAGTTTTGGGCTATCTTCTCGATAAGACCAGGTTTACTCAAACTATTAGGCTGATTTGTACACCTTAACTAAGAATAATGAATTTGATGGGGTCTTGACTAGAAATAGAAAACACTATTTTATTATGTTAATTGGTGATTACTTTAATTATACTTTTATTTATCTCATGAAAAATAAAAATGAAGCAATTGAAAAGTAAATTTCACCATATGAAATTAAAAAAAAAAAAAGAATCAAAACTATCTTATTTTCAGACTTGGGGTTGTTTGGCATATGTTCATATATTTGATTCTAAAATGCAAGTAGAACATATGAATGTATGTTTATTGGTTATGCAGTGAATGACAAAGCATATAGATTTTATGACTTGCAAGATCATGTGATTATTGAATCTAATGGCGCTGATAATTATGAATGTAAGTTTTATTAAATTGAATAATAGTGGGGGCTCAACATCTAGTAATGTGGCTGTCATTAGAATTAATGAATCAGATTAGGAATGAGAAATTGAACCTAGAAAAAGTAAACTAGCTCGTATTGCTAATGATTATGATTCAGATTTCTATGCATATACTTTAGAGGAGGATCCGCCCACCTTCCAAAAGGCATTGTCCTCTGTAGATGTCAATTTGTGGTAAGAGGCTATAGATAATAAGATAGACTATTTTTAGTCAAATAGAACTTGACATTTAGTAAATTTACCTCCTAATTGTAAAACAATAAGATGTAAGTGGATTCTGAAGAATAAATTGAAACCCGATGGAACTATTGATATATATAAGGTTCGTCTTGTAGCCAAAAGGTTTAGACAACGAGAAAATGTGGATTTATTTGTTTCTTTCTCACTTGTCTCTAGAATTACTTCTATTCGTGTGATTTTTATCACTTGGTTCTATTCCTGTGAATGTTAAAATTGCTTATTAAATGGTGAATTAGAAGAAGAGATTTATATAGACCAACTTGAAGGATTTGTAATTCATGGTCAAGAAAACAAAATGTGCAAATTAGATAAATCTCTTTATGGTTTGAAACAGGCACCTAAGCAATAACATGAGAAATTTGATAATCTAATCATTTCACATGATTTTCAAGTGAATGAAAGTGACAAATACATCTATTACAAATCTAAAAATGATGTTTGCGCTATTATAAGTCTTTATATGGATGACTTGTTGATTTTTTATTCGAATGTTCATGTCGTGAAAAAAAAAAAAATCTATGCTATGTGCTAATTTTGACATGAAAGACATTGGTGAAGCGAATGTGATCCTTGGTATTAAAATAACTAGGTCTGAAAATGGAATTTATTTGGATCAATTTCATTATATAAAAAAGATTCTAAAGAAATACAATTATTTTGATTATAAACCAACATGTATACTTTATGACCCTAGTATAAAGATGTTCAAGAACACCGGTGACGGTGTTAGATAATCTGAGTATGCGAATATCATAGGCAGTGTATGACTTGCCACTGATTACACTAGACCCAACATAGTTTATGTTGTGGGGTTACTATGCAAGTTTACAAGCAAACCTAGTATTAAGCATTAACATGTTATTGAAAGGGTCATGAGGTACCTTAAAAGAACGATTAACCTTGGATTACATTATCAGAAGTTTCCCGCTATCCTAGAAGGATATAGCGATGCTGATTGAAACACCTTTTCAGATGCCTCAAAGGCAACTAGCGGCTATATATTTAGCATAGCTGGTTGAGTTGTTTCTTAAAAATATAAGAAACATATTATGTTGGCTCAATCTACGATTGAGTCTGAGATGTATACACTAGCGTCGGCTAGTAAGGAAGCAGGGTAGTTAAAAAGACTGCTTTGCGATACCCCTATATGGGAGAGATTGATTCCAGTTGTCATGATCTATTGCAATAGTACTACAGGCTATTGCAAACATTAAAATCGTTATAATAACAAAAAATATGCGATAAATAAATCGCAAACACAGCACTATTAGAGAGTATATCTCGATTGGAGCTGTGGGAGTGGATTATGTACGAACTGATGATAACTTAGCTGATCCTTTGATGAAAGGACTAGCTCGAGAAAAGGTTTACAAAACATCGAAAGGAATGGGACTCAAGCTCATAGATTGATGAGTCACTTGTGAGGGAAACCCAACCTATAGACTGGAGATCCCAAGAAATAGGTTTAAAAGGTAATAACAACTAATGAAATGATATGAAGAGAATCTTGTTATAATAATTTTGAGTTCTATTCCTTACATGTGTTGATTAAAGCATGATATCCTGAAACGATGGAAAATTGAGTTTTTATTAACTTTTAATGAGATCTATACTCTATTTGGAGTGGAGTACCTAGCTATAGGAGTACTCTTGATAGACTCACCTATGTGAATGTGGAAGTGTGACCGCTTCCTATGGAATTTTGGTCAAAATTCTCTCGAGCATTTATTATACTGGGATACACGTACATGGCCGTAAAGTACGGGCTTTTGAACTACACCCTGATAGGGTTGTGTGTGTGATGTTGTTAGAGATAGAGTTCAAAACTACGAGTTACTCTAGTATAATTTAAAGTATCTTCATTATGTAAAGGTTCAAGTCTACGGACACATTTGCTTATGCACAATTTTATATCGTTTTATATTGCTCGATGAAAAATTATTTTTAAAAAATTCAAGTGGGGGATTGTTGGAACTTATATGAATTTTTAATTGTTTTTTATAAAAGACAAGTGTCAAAAGTGGTTTCTCTCTATTTCCTCTACCCCACATTGGTTGAGAGAAGAAGTGATGAGGAGTATAATTAACGACATGTGGGATACTTGGGGTGTGCCCCAAGGGGTACCCACATTTTGTGGAGGGGAGAGGAGTTACATCCCTACTAGTTTACCACACACGCGCGTGTCGCCGCCGTCCGGCCGGCCGTGCTGTGTCGAGTCGCTTCGCATCGCGCGTGTGATGAGGTGGCACTTATTTATTTTTTGAACAAAAATTATTTAATAATTTCTTTTATATTAAATCCAAACTGTTTCCAAAACGTTAAATTGTTTTAACGTTTCATTTCATTAAACCGTTTAAATTCTGAACGTTTTCAAAACGTTTCGGCTTTGGGAATTAATTCACGAAACGTTTCCATTATTTTCGAACCGATTGGAAATGTTTTGTGTCGGTTTTTGGGTCTATAAATACTTGTGATTAATTCGGTTTTTGAAACACACAAAAACGTTCAGAAACAGTTCCGAATTTGTATGAAACAGTTCTTGTTTTTTTTTTTAAACTGTTCTTCGTTTTTGAAATTGTTCCGAAACAATAAACAGTTTTGTTCCGAAATATTATATTTCGAAACAGTTTCTTCTTTCACTGTTTTAATTTTTTGAACAGTTTCTTCGTCAATTTTTTCCTTCGATTTCCGAGCAATCGTTCTTCATTAGAACAATATGTGGGGGTGTTTAGTTTTCGGGGCTTCTACAGTATAAAAAACGTCCTAGACATAGGAGATTTCTGGGATGTTTTATCCTGGGGACGACGAGGCTATTATACTACTTGTACGATTCTTGGGCAGAGCCACGAAACGTCTTAAAGAAAGCGACCTAGTCCGCGACTCAACCCAAGAAAATTTGGTAACTTTGTTCTTTATCTTAATTATGCAGCAACATCTCTTATTTGTTGGGCAACTTTGTGAATTGGGATTTAAGTCATATTTTCTAATATTGGTTGTCGTGTGCAGGATCCTCGGACAGGAGAAACTCTTAGAACTAGTCATAAGGTTGAACTCCTATTTAAACTTACCAGTTTGCACCTTCCATCTCCAACTTCACCACTACAACAACCACATGTCCCTTCATCATCCTGTGCAACCTCACCACTACCGTCAGTATCATCATCCTCATCTTCATCCTTATCTCCATAACCACCAATGTTGCTCTCACTATCCCAAATTTGGCATGCTCGTTTAGGCCACACTTCATCTAACTAACTCAAATGGCTTATCTCTAGCGGTTAGTTAGGTTCAGTTCAGCATGAGTCCTTCAAATATATCCATTGTCAACTTGCAAAACAATCAACCCTACCTTTCAAAGAGAGTTGGTCTGTTTCCTTTGCACCCTTTGATCTAATTCATTTTGATATTTGGGAGGCCTTCTCCCTACGCCTCGATGTGTGATTGTTATTACTTTGTTATCTTTGTGAATGACTGCTCTCGATATACATGGTTGTTTCTTATGAAACATCGAGCCGAACTATTCCAAATATATTATGAGTTTTCTTTTATGGTTCAAACCCAATTTTCTAGAAATATAAAAGTTTTTCGCTTAGATAATGCAATGAAATACAAAGATCATGTTTTTCTTAACCGGCTTCGCAAAAATGACACTCTCCCTCATCGCTCATGTCCTAGTACATCCCAACAAAATGGACGAGCTGAATGCAAATATAGACATATTCTTGACACAGTTTTGTTGTCGTCGCCATTCGCAAATGGACTCTCTTTCAAATGGATGTCAAAAATACATTTCTCAATAGAGATCTTCTTGAGGAAGTCTATATGCATACCCCTCCGGGCCTGACTACCTCTCAAAATAAAGTTTGTCGCCTTCGACGTGCCCTATATGGTTTGAAACAAACTCCACGTGTTTAGGTAAAGTCAGCACTACTATTTATCAGTTTGGGTTCACATCTAATGCTCATGATTCAACTCTGTTTATTCGTCAAACTACCAACGGTATTATCCTTCTCTTACTGTATGTGGATGATATAGTTATTACTGTAAACGATCTACGTAATATTTCTGAACTCAAAAAGTTCCTCAAAAACTAATATTTTTTTTCCATTTATTATAAATGAAAAGGAATAAAGTATAAAGTCTTAAAAATATAACGAATAAAATAAAATCTAAGGGTTTGAAAGGTAATTAATTTAAAATTTAATATTATAACTAATTTTTTAAGTAATACAAGTACTTTGGTTAGTCTTCTCGGTTAGTTGTTGACTTGGTGTTCCTGATTCTATGTGTTTTAGCTCTTTCCTACTTTTGCGGTATTTTTATTTTATTTTATCACTCCGTTAAACATATGATTTTTTTTTCGAACAACAATTCAAATTTTTCTCTCATTTTTCAGATGAAGTATTATTTAGGAAAGGTAAGATAAATTTGTTTTAGGTTTACTGAAGTGATAAAATAACAAAAATAATATCATTAGAAGGTCATATATGACACAAAATCCGTTTTTCATCCAAAATCATTAAGAACATTTTTTATATTGCAGGATTGAAACAAATGAAAATTTTGAAAGATTAAATGTGCAATTTTACAAAGTTTAAGATTTATAATGTAAAAAAATTATTAAATTTTTAACATGGTAATTTTTTTATTTTTAAGAATTAAAAAATTAAATTAAATAAATTATTGAGCGTTTAAAAAAAATCAGTTTTGCTAGAATCAGAATTTCTTAAAAATAAAAGTTTTATCTAAGTTATAATTTAAAAAATGAAAAATTGAATGTAAATTTATGTGAAAATAGATTTATTTGACTTGATTTAATATATATATATATACACATACACACACACTAGCGTATAACCCTTGCCTGAAGGCACGGGTGTAAAACAACATAAACCAAAAAACAAATTGACATAATTTCATGTCTATATAACATTTTGCACCAATTTCATTTGAATATAATAATAATTAACAATTGCATATTAATGATAACTAATAATCAAGACAAAACTTGTACTTATATAAAAAAAAAAGACATATCACGGGTTATATGCAAAAAATAAGTAAATTGTGGTGTAACTTATATGAGAAAATAAGCATCATTCACCCACATTATAAATTCCAAATAAAAAAAAATTATACATTATTTACAAATACATACTATTTATATACCTACATATAGCTTCCAATAGATTTTCTTTTCTATTTCATCTACACCCTAAAAAATCCAAAAAAAGAAATTAGACATAAAACATTACAAAAAAAAAAAATGAAAAAACAATCAATAATTACAACATAACTTTATTTAGAGAAATATTCGAAAATTGAAATAACAATAATCCATTAACGTCTTAATTTAATGCGGTAACAATCAACAGATACGTGGTAGAAGTTAACTACTTTAAGCATAAATTAGAATAAAAATAAAGAATTATTAGCTATACTTGTAGTAAATGACAAATTTATCAATGCACTTTGTTGTTGGAGAAATAGTTAAAATGATCAAAACTTAATTTTCCTTTAACGCAAGTAATAAATAAATTGTAGTGTAAATTATATGAGAAAATAAACATTATTTCACCCGTATTGTTAATTCCAAAAAAAAAAAGAAAAAAAGATCATACATTCTTCACAAATGCATAATATTTATATACTTACCAAAATTTCCATTCAATTCTCTTTTCTGTTTCATCTACACCTAAATTAAAATAAGCACCAATAATAGAGAAAATAGATGCAATAAGAAATCTTAAAAATTTCTAAAACTTCATAGAACTATTCATGAAAATTAACACAGAGTTTAGATAGAAAGAGAAAGTAGATGGATTTAAAAAATAAATCCATTATTTTGAACAATAAAGATGATTTATTTTAAAAACAAATCCAGAATAATTGAAGGAAAGATGATTTATCTATTTAAAAAAACTTATCCTTTAATGGATAAATGGTTCTCTCATACTCATTCCTACAACGATGAGCAAACCAACTGCAAAACCTAATAGCATCAACCAAATTGAATAACTAAACAATTGAATTAATTAACGATAGAAACAACTAAAAAAACCAATAAAAATACAAAATCAAATGTAAAACAAAATATGAACTTAAATTACTCATTCACTATGATGTACTATGCATCATAAGTTACGCTATTACCTGAAAATATTGACAGTAGTATATCCACTTGTAGTGGTCATTGGCTCGGGGCCCGCCCAGCCCGAACATATTTTTTTAGGGCCTGAGCCTAGGTATTAGGGCGGGATCAAATTTATGGCCAGGTTTGGACAAGGTCAAAAAATTTTAGGACCAACTCATCTCGGTCCGAAGAATAATTAAAAATAAAATATATATATACACATTATACACCCAAGACATGAAGACAACCCTAGTTCCCTAATTTTGTTCACGCCGCGCCAATGGAAAGAGGGAAGTGAGAAGTGAGAGAGACAACCCTAACCCTAAATCACTCAATTCCCTGTCGACGCTGAAGAGAGAGAGAGAAATCTGACCTTGTTTTCGACTTTCTCGTCGTCGCCATCGCTGAACACAACCAGAAGAACATTGCTCTGTACCAATTCCAGACTGGCATACCATTAACGACTGCGACGGCAGCGAATTTCACTAGGGGCGAGCTCGCCACTGCTTTGAGGAAGGTAAAAAGGTTTTTCTTCAGGCTAATATATGCTGCTCTAGTTTTTGGATTTCTTTTGCAGTATGATTTAGGGTTTCAGTTTGGGTTTTAGGTTATTGGAAGATCAATGGTATCAATAGGGCCTTATAGCTTCTTAAGGATGAGTTTTTGTTAATGTTAACTGTAGAAAATCAATTTGTTCCGCCATTTTGCATGTTGGAGATAGTTAAAAAATGATGATGATTCTTTTTCCTTCATTTCTCTTTCCTTGACTGATATACCTGCCGCAACAAGTTTGAGGAAAATATGGGGGCCCTAGGTTTTTTTATAGGGTCGGGCCGGGCTCGGGCCTAGCATTTTTTTGTAATACCTTAGTGTAAGCCCAGCCCATGACCACCCCTATCCACTTGTGGAGATCTGAAAACAAAAAAATTAAATCAAATAACCTAAAACAATGAAATTAAATAAAATTTCCTAAAAAGAATCAAATCAAGAATGGAGCTCCATCCCAAATTGAATTAAATCCCAACAATGAAGAAATAAAATCAAATCCCCTACAACCTAATGAAATCAAAATCCATAAAACCAAATCAAATTAGATATTATTTAACTCATATATTCTTCATCAAGAGTCACAACAGCAATTGGAGGAGGAACCAGAAAGTCCAGGATGTGAGAGGACTCCTAAAGGTAATACCAGCACCAAAGAAACAGTAGCAGCAACCCAAAAGTTTTCAATGGTGACCGTTGTAATTAAAACAAAATCCAGTTGTTGCAAAAAATAGCAAATAGGAAATCAAATGCAGCTATTTGAGAGAGAAAGAGAGATATACTATTAAAGAAAGAATGGCAGTGATTTGGTGAGTGGCGACACATTTGGTGGTGGTAACCATTCTATTCTGTTCCCAAAAATTATGTGGTAAAACTCATGTAAAAGAACAAAAAAATGATCTTTTCTAAACCCATTTTTTTGTTTCTGTTTCAATTCATCCATAAACCAAAAGAAATCAGGGAACAGAAACACTAACAATACCGCTCGCCGAATTAGAATTAAAACATTATTCCTCAAGAAACCATAATTCTTATAAGATGTAAACAAATAAATCATCCAATATGTAAAAAGAGATGAGAATCGTACCAAAAATTTTGTTTATTAGAATTTCCAGATCAATTCTGAAAATTTCTCCCAAAAGAGGCAAAAGGAATTGAACACGGGTATGGTGGCATTGTGTTCAGGGTCGTGACAGAGAGTATTTTGGAACATGTGAATTAGAATTTTCAGATCAAATCTGAAAAATTTCTCCCAAAAGAGACAGTAGGAGCGGTGTTATCGTGTGAGGGTTTCACGACTTGAGAGGGGGCTACTGGATCTGGCCAACTCGAACCAATTCAAAGTTTCAAACACAAATTTGGTCATATCAGACATCGATCTGGATAATTGGAACAGAAAAATGGTGAGAAATGGTGATGTTGGTGCGAGAAGGAGAGAAATATGATAGAGAAAGAAATTGAACTTACATTTAGCCAAATCGAGTGAGAGTGAGAAATGGGTGAGTAGCGGCCGAAAGGATTGAGGGAGACTGAAACGACGAAGCAAAGGCGCGGCGATTGGGGTTGGGGAGCGGCGCAGGGATAGGGGTTCTGGCGATGTAACGGCGCTGACGGAGAATCGGCGGTGGAACAATGATTCGGCAATGCAGCGACGATAGTGTGGCGGCGACGACGACCTGCAAAAGGAGGAGGAGAGAGCAAGAGAAAAAAGAAGCGAGAGTGAGGTAGGAGTAAAAAGTTTTAACCCTAATTATGTAAAGCACTTATGAAGTTAGAGTTAGGTTTAGGGGGTTCGTCGGCGGACTGTTGAGGAGACGTGAGAGAATGGAGAGAATTAGGTGCGGCGAGGAGATGTGAGTGAACAAGGCAGTCGGCTGGTAGCGTCTGAGAGAGGGGCAGAGGAAGCGGTGCCAAATCAACGGTGTTGTGGCGTGGCGGTGGCTAAGAGAAGCAAAGGGAGCAAAGAAGAGGGGACAGAGGAACCGACGATGGTGGTGAGTGTCTTTGGGGTGACTGGCCAGATGGAGAGTGAGAATGAGAGATCGATTGAGTGTGTGGGCGAAGGGAGCGGCTTACCCTAATTTTTATTTTTATTTTAGGGAAAAGGACCATTTAGACTCTCTAACTATTGACATATTTTTAAATAGTCCCTCTAAATTTAAACATTTCATTTCAAACCCTCTACGTATCATAACGTTTCAAATTTGTTCCTTCATTAGAGATTCCGTTAAAATTAACAGAATCTCAGGGACAAAATGATTTTTTCATGTTTTTTTAATTTTTAATCATTTTTAATTAAAAAAAAAAAATCTCTCTCTTCCTCCCCTTTCTCTCTCTCTCTTGCCACCTCCCTCTCCCTCTTCCTCCCCTTCCCCTCTCTCCCTCCCACCCTACCCCCGTAACAAGGGGTGGTTGCACCCCCTGCAACAGGGGGTGGTTCCACCCCCTGAAACAAGGGGTGCAACCACCCCCTGTTGCGGGGGATGATTCCACCCCCGTAATAGGGGGTGAGTTCACCCCCTGCAACAGGGGGGTGGAACCACCCCCTGAAATAGGGGGTGTTTTCACCCCCTGTTGCAGGGGGGGTGGGTGGGTGGAAGGAAGAGGGAGAGGGAGGTGGCGGGAAAGAGAGGAAGGGGGAGGAAGAGAGAAAAAAAAAATAATTAAAAATGATTAAAAAATTAAAAAATGTGAAAAGACCATTTTGTCCTTGAAATTCTGTTAGTTTTAACGGAATCTCTAACGGAGGGACGAATTTGAAACGTTATGATACGTAGAGGGTTTGAAATGAAACGTTTAAACTTAGAGGGACCACTTATAAATTTATCAATAGTTAAAGAGTCTAAATTGTACTTTTTCCTTTATTTTATATGCAAATTAAAATTCATCCAACGACTACCAATATCTAAATGTTTGTCTCTTTATCCGACGACTTTCTTCATAAGTGAGCTGATTTATTTTCTCTCTTTATATATTTATATTTATTAATTATAGGATTAATTTCACTTTGCACTCATATAGTTAGACTAAATTGCACTTTGCACGCCTGTATTATTTTTATCATCACGTACGTCCTTGTGTGTTTAAGACTGAAGTGCAACCATTAAGTTTTTCGTTAACTTTAACAGTTAAATGTGAAAGTTAAAGAAAATATGTTAATTAATGGTAAATGACATTTATGCACTTCAAAGATTTTAATATGGATTGTTTTTGTACTATTCAAAACCTTAGGAAAAATTGTGTATTTTTTATGTTTTGATCTTCTTCCTCTTGTTTGGACGACAAAGACGGCGACTCTCTCTCTCTATCTGATATATATATATATATATATATAGAGAGAGAGAGAGAGAGAGGGCGAGGCAATGAGAGAAGAGAGAAAGAAATTGAGAAAGTGAAAAGGACTGGTGGTGGCGAGATGTGATGGTGGTGTTCGTCGTGGGTGTGGCGGAGGTGATTGCTCGATTCACTGTTATCGGAGGAGGGGGGGGGGGGGAAGTCACGAATATGGGAGACGAGGTTTGAAGAGATGAAGGGTAAAAAATATTTGACCCTTTAAATTTAAAAAATAAATAAATCAAATAGACCCTATTTAATTAATTAAAATAAAATGACGAAATCATCCTTGAAGTGAAATTACGAAAATACTCTCAGTTTTGTTAAATTTTTAACCGTCGCACTTAAGTCTTAAGCACAAGGGACTATAAGTGGTGACAAATATACTATAGGCATACAAAGTACAATTTAATCTAACTACATGGGTATAAAGTAAAATTAATCCTTAATTATATATAAAAAAAAAAAAATTATTTTCAAAATGTAAGTGAAATTGACTTTGTTTAAATAAAGCATGTATTAAATGCTTTACTTTTTTAATTTAAAAAATATATATCACATTATTACTAGCAACCAATTGTGGTGGGCATGTCATGTCTTATTGCCTCCTACATTATTATTATTAATAACATTATCATTTATTATTATTATTATCATTATCATACCAACAAATGTGGTTCAAGTGTTAAGACTCGTTTACAGTAAAACAGTTGAGAGATCCCTACAAGGTCGAGAGTTCGAACTTACAGAAAAATAATTGTTAAGAGAGACAGTCACATACCTCGAACAGGATTAGTCTTACATTCTGTGTGATGTGAGGGACACTCGTAAATATAAAAAAAAAATAAAAAAAAATAAAAAAATAAATATATATATATATATATATATATATATATATATATATATATATATATTATTTTAATAAAAGAAAAAGACAATGATTATTTCAACCTCAAACTAGGATGGTGGATGATATTGAAACGGGCAAGGTGGAAACAAATTGCAACTTTTTTTAATATTAATATTAATTACTATTATTTTATTGGTGTTGATGCGAACATGGAGTGTCATATATATATATATATATATATATATATATTATTATTTTAATAAAAGAAAAAGACAATGATTATTTCAACCTCAAACTAGGATGGTGGATGATATTGAAACGGGCAAGGTGGAAACAAATTGCAACTTTTTTTAATATTAATATTAATTACTATTATTTTATTGGTGTTGATGCGAACATGGAGTGTCACTTTCACTAAAGCTAATTTGACTACTTGTGTAATAATCATTAAATATAAATTAACATTATATCAAACTTCATTTAACTTAATTACATTGAATAATTTGTAAAGCTAAATAGAAAACTCAATATTTTATTTTTTTTAAAAAAAGTAGCTTGTGCATTTTTTCAAGGGAATTTTACATTTTTGGTCCCTAAAGAAGGTTCGTCAAATTGCACATTTGATCTCAAGTTTCACATTTGTTTCAATTTCGTCCAATTAAAAATATTGTTAATGATTTTGGATAAAAAATTGGTTGCGCTTAGCACGCAACCTTCTAATAGATATATTTTCATTATTTTATCACTCCACTAAATTAAGACATTTTCTCTTACCAATCAATTATGAACCACTTAATCCTAATTTATCATTTGACAAAATTTCACAGACGAAAAAATCCACTATAATTTTGGGATTAAAAAATTGATGAGATATTTTTATATCAAGTGGAATTCAAATCATTGTTTCTATTTATATTCCCTAACGACATGTTTGGTTGGACGGAATTGATTACATTCCGCCCTCGATTCCTATTCCGTTGTTTGATTCTTCAATGGAATCACTTTTATGATTTCATTGGAATGAAATAGGGTGGAATGAGATTCCATTTAAGATGGGGTGGAATGGTATTTCAACCCAATAGAATCAACATCCTAAATTACATAAGTATTTAAGCTTTTGAAAATTGAGAACAAAAATTAAAAATTAAGAACAGAAACAAAAATTAGAGAACATAAATAGAAATTAGAGAACAGAAAATTGGGAATAGAGACAGAAAATTGAGAATAAAAACATAAAATTAGAGAACATAAAATTGAGAACAAAAAATGAAAATTAAGAACAAAAACAAAAAATTGATAACAAAAAATTGAGAACATAAACTAAAAACTGAGAACAAAAATAGAAATTTAGAGAACAGAAAATTGAGAACGGAAACTAAAAATTGAGAACAAAAACTGAAAATTAAGAACAAAAATAAAAAATTGAGAACATAAATTGAAAATTGAGAACAAAAAAAAAATGGAGAATTGAAAATTGAGAACGGAAACTGAAATTTGCGAACATAAATAGAAATTAGAGAATAGAAACTGAAAATTGAGAATAGAAACAGAAATTAGAGAACATAAACTTAAAATTAAATGGAATAATGTAATATAATAGATGGGAGAAGGAATGGAATAGTGAAATATAATAAAATTTTGTAATAAGAGTATAATGAGAATTTTATTATATTTTATTTCATTCATTCACTCATTTCATATCAACCAAACAAGATAATGGAATAATAATTTCATAAGGGCATAATGAAAATTTTACTATATTTCACTATTCCATTCTTTCCCTCATTCTATACCAATCAAATAAGAGAATAGAATAGTGATTCTATTGACAATTTCATTCCATTCCGTCTTTTATTCTATTACTTCTTCCATTCTATTCTACCCTCATTCCATTCCGTCCAACCAAACATGCCGTAAAAGTTCAAGATTTACTATAAGTTAGATATTTTTATTTTCAGTTCTGAGTTTATATATATATATATATATATATTAATTGTTATTTGGTTAGATTTTTCACAAATATCAATTTTGAATTCAAAAATCAAATTATTATTCATTTTAATTTAAAAACTCTCTCTTATAGTACATGTTAAATTTAATATTAAAATATTTTGTTACATTCAATATTATCAACTATACATACCTTATCAATGTTGGTGTTTATAAGAATATTTGTTACATTTAATTTTTATTTATACAGAAATATAAGTTTAAATAACATCCATTGATATACATTTTGTTCAAGAATTTAGAATTCAACGTACATTATCATTCAATGTAATTATGAAAAAACAATAGAAATGGATAATAGTTTGAATTAAATACAATTATGAACTATGACTTTGTCCTTATTTTGAATTGAAAATAAATAAATAATTTGAACACAAACGAAAAGATAAGTTGAAATATTAGTCAATTTGTTAGTATTGAAAGCTGGGTAACACCTTCAGTTGGTCTGCTCAGGTTTCGCATGGAGATTTTCTTTGCTGAGTTGGCAGCTTTGAGTACGGTGTTCCTTCCTGTGAATGGTCCTCGAATGGTTGTTGGTCGACGGTCGGCTCAGATGACTTTTGCTGAGTGTATTTTTATTATGATTATTTTTTTTGGCAAAAAATTGCCATATTTTGTGTGCACCTAACTAGGTTATCTTGCTCTCGTTCCCATGGCCCTCCTGCCCCCCAGCTTATGACCCAGCTGGCATAAACGTGGTCGGGTTGTGCGTTAAGAACAGGTTGGTCTGTGGAGCTCGGCCATTGTGGTCCTTCATGGTACAACACTTAGGTGAGACCTTGATGCACCCCGAATTTTAAAAAATAAAATAAAATAAGCATAAGAAATATATATATATTTTTGTTTTTCTTTGAAAAATATATTAAAGAGATGGGTTTTTTTAAATTTCGGTTTTCTCATAAAATAATTTAAACCAATTTTAGAAAAAAGAGTCGCCACCTAGCGTTGAATTTAAATAGTATGCTAGGTCAACGGATTTTGTTTAAAAACAATTTGAAAAATGGTTTAAGTAAAATTTTGACTTCAAAAGTACAATCCGATCAGAGATTCATTTTTTAGGGTTCGGGGGTCAATTACACTCGAGAAGGTATTAGGCACTCCAAGATGCTCGTCCGAAGACGGTACCTTATTCAATTAAGTTCAAGCAAAATTTAAATCCGAATATTTTATTAGATTTTGAAATCTCTACTGTAAAAATTCTTTTTTTATTATTATTTTTCTCTTTTTTTTTTTCTAAATTTATTTTTTTTAAAAAATAATTTTTGTTTTTTTTTTTTAAAAGAAATTTCTAAATGTCTAGGTATTTATAGGAGTAGAGCGCAATTAGGGCCGCAAGATTAGAAGCTTGAGCTAAGTTAATTACCATAACTCAGCACGTGGCCATTGAGTGAGTGCATGGGGAGATTAAGCTTCTGGGCTTGACCTTCAGGCCCATCAAGGAAAATCCATGGGTAGGCCCAACACGTTTTAAGGAAAACGAGCCAAGTCCATGATAATGGCGGTGCTGAGATGAGTCGTTCTGTAACGACCCGGTTTCCTAGGGCCGTCACAGGATTTCTCCTATATAGAATTTTACCCCAAATGATTCACTATTTATAAATAGATTAGAGTTATTAATAATTTCACTCTGATACCACTCTATCACAACCCGATTTTTTAGGCCGTCACGCGGCTTCTTCCTAAAGAGAATTTACGCGAAAACCGAACGATTAATATTTTGTCTCATAAATCTGGGAAATGTTATAAATTAAATCGCTAATTTTATATTGATTAGAACGTTTTAAATATTAGAAATGTTGCACACCTGGTCTCACTAGTAGATATTAGAATAACCCGTTGATTAGAATTACAAGTTGATATTAGATGATAAAAATAATATTTTTTCTATTTGAAACATGTTTCAGAAATTATAATATTTTTATTTTAAAAATATTTGTAACACTTTCTAGTATAATTGTACCATGTTCGCATGAGTTCCTTAAACCCTTTCCTTTTCATGAGTTAACCCCTTATCATATAAAAGATACAGAGAAACCAAATCCAATTACATGGTTTATCAACTTATGTGTAGGATAATATTGGAATATTTGAAACTTATATTCCCGGCAACGTCAACAATTATATAATTTGCCGATTTATCGAATTTAATTTTACAACGGTAAATAATAAATACAATTATTACAAAATAGAAATTCAACTCCAATTCCTGTCACCGTTTTCGTTTTTATCGGCCCTACAATCAAAACTGTGAAGTTGTGAGTCAACGCTCAGTAGAATTTTAACCCCTTTAATACGTAAATTTAATTAATACAACAAATAAAATACATTGGCGTGATTATCATATAATCATAATTATTTCATGAACTTTAACAGTTAAAATTCAACAACAATAATAATATAAATCACACGATAAAAAAATTGAATACACATATTAGAATAGTTTGAAATTCTACCTGAAATCCGAAGTCGGAACCTACGTATAGATTTCTTTTTTTCCCCCCTAAAATGCACCCGTATATATATATATATATATATATACACACTAAGAGTTCACAAGCAAGCACAAATTCACCGCCCTGCTTTACTTTTTTTTTTTTTTTTTTTTTTAAGAATTAATGTATCCACCATATAATATGATAAGTATATTTTATATACATCTATTATATAAAGTATGACGACTTTTTGACTGATTAGGACAAATTTATGATTAGGACAAACAAAGTTATTGACGAGACCAAATAAATTTGCTAACTAGGACAAACATAAAAAAATTAACTCAATTTTGGATAAATGATTAACTCATTTCCTTAATTAATTTAATTACACAATTCCTTAATTTCTGATTATTAAAAATAGCAATTAATGAGAATATAAAAAATGACGGGTTTATTGAGTTTTATTGAGCTATAAAAAATGAAACATGCCTTTTTTATATATTCCTTAAATATTGAGAAAATGGGTCTGGCTTATTCCTTAATTCCTCAATCATTATTCATAGAAATTATTTATTAAGGAAATAGACCTCAATAATGAAAGTAAGGAAACAGCCGTTTACCCCTTTCTCTCTATATACTATGGAAATATTGCAGCTCTCTCTCTCTCTCCAATTGCAGTGCCCTTTTCTCTCAAAAATCTATCTATGGAAACAACTATCTTCTCTCTCCAATCACAATAATCCCTCCTCTCTTACTCAAGCAACTCAATCTCTCACTCTCTCGGTTGATTTAGGGTCGTTGGGACTTGGGACACTCAACTCTCGATCTCATTCCAATCGAGCCCTAATATCTTCCAATCGGTTAGAATGCCCTAATAACTTCCAATTGAGCCCTAATTCCGATTTCTAATTCCATAAACCCCTCCTTAATTCTCAAGCAATTCTCTTTCCTTAAGTATCTTCCTGTCCCCCGAATTTCTCTATATATAATCCTCATAATCGTCACAATTAACACACGACTATACCTCCGCCGTCGTCTTCCTCTGTCGTCGCACAAAGCTGAGTCACTGTTCAGCCATCGAGCAAATCACTTCCATCGTCACACAAAGGTGAGTCGTAACGTCGATTACTGTTTCATGTTCGCTATTTTTGTTCTCCATTTCTGTTTTAATGTTCCTATATAATCGAACGTGTTTGATCTGTATAAAAACAACGAAAATATCACCAATTGTACGTGTTTCTGTTTGTATGCAGATCTCAACCATCTCTTTTGGTTTGTCAATGACATAAATCTTATTTTTTCGAGTTACTATTAGTCAAAGAGATTTTTAAGCTTATTTATATAATTATTTATTTTTTGGTGTTATTGATGCTTTTGTGCTTGGAATTTGGTAGACATTCGACGTTTTCCGAGTTTCAGCCGCCAAGACACATGCATGACCTTCATAGAGGTAAGCTATTTCATTTTGATAATTTCAGTTTAAAATGTTTGTGGGTATGTCTGATTTTAACTTTATTGAAATGGATTTTTGATTATATGCTTTAAAAATATGATTTTTGTGCTGATTTTTTACACATGTTATAGAAGTATTCTTAATTGCAGTAACAATGACGTTTTTTTGTTTTTGTTTTTTTAATTTCATTTTCTTAGGCCACGGAGTTTGGTTATGTAAAGAATCCAGCAAATTAGATGCAAAAGACATGCTTCAAATTTCAATGCTTTACCAAGGAAAATTATAGGATACTATTTTTATTTTAAAAATATATTATGATGGCAGATTTGAAACATCAATGAACCATAATGCGAATTAAGCCAAAAAAAAAAACAAAACCATGATGAGTTTTTTTACTGCTAATGATGAGAATAATTGATTTTGGGGGGTTGAGCAATTGGTTAAGGTCTTTTTAGGCAAAATGGGTAAAGGAAGGGTGCGATGGGGTAGGGTGGGCCTCTTGGCAAAAGTTGTTTTTGCTCTTGGGGTTTATGCATATTGTGTTCACTTCTTTTAGAAAGGCTACTGTTCAATCATTTTCTATGGATTGCAGCTGTCTAGAGTAATGGGTTGCAACCCCGTCCTCTTTCTCTTTTTTTTTGTGTGTGTGATAGGTTTTCTCTCACAACCAATTTATTTCTTTATTTATTTTTAAAATAAAGGTATGGTTTTCTCACCTCCGGCACATAGGTATGGTTTGGCTTATCTCTCTGCAGTCTGCTTTTTGTGAGGATGTTAATATTTTTCACCTGTCATGCCTCACGAAACTAACCAAAAGAGTTGATATTAATGCTGCGTTTGGTACACTTTTCTCCCTCCTTTCTTCATTCCTATACCATCTTCTGCGGCGAGAATCTGATACTGACAATTGGAGCCAGTTTTTCTTTGTCTGCAACGATTATCCTTCAATCCGATGCTGCCGACGATTTTGGTATGTAAGCTGCCGCAATTTGTGTAGATCTCCATATATATTTTTGTTTGTTTGTTTTGGTTTATGTTTTAGAATGTTCAATTGTTTTGGAAATGTTGTATAACCAAAGCAAGTTATGTTAGTTTTTTTAAATGTTAGTTATTGTTATATTCATTAGAAAAACGGGAGTTGAGAACTTGAGAAACAAATGGTGTTTTGTCATTTTTTTTTTATAAATTTGTATGTGTATTATTAATTTGTGTTTAATTGTGGTTTATTGGAATTATTTAACAAAACTTTAACAATTTGATGATTCTTTTATTCTATTATTCCAATTTCAATATTTAGCATGGTTTTGTTTAGATTTTTGATGTTTTGTACGATTTCTTTGTTTTACTCCAAATTGGTTTTAAATTATTCCAATTTTAATTGAAAGTTTTTTGTTTGTTTTTTTTTTTAAATTAAGGTTTCTTTTTTATTCTATGGCGTTTGGCGGTGGCAATGGTGTTGGAGTTGAGAGGGTGGGGTAGGGTGGGATATAAATATAATTATTTAAAAAGTTGGGTAAGAAATATAATTTTAAAAATAAATGGGTATAAAATGTAATTAATCTATATAGGCGACAACAACAACAACTAAGTCTTTGTCTCATTTAAGTAGGGTCGGCTACATAAATCTATTTACGTCATAATTAATCTATATAGGTTGAATAGTTGAAATTAGATTTGAACACGAAATGATCAAAATACCTTTGATCGGTACCAATGAATAGTAATTGGAGTAAAATTGGAACAAAATTGAATTATCATGGAGATAATGTGTATTTTCAAATTTGGGGGTCCAATTGAGTACTGGGTGAATTTGTATGAGGTCAAAAGTATAATTATTCTGAATAGAAAAGAGAATTTATGAAAAGATACAAATTTTAATCTTATTGTTAGTTATTAGTATGTTCAATTGTTAGTTATCATTGATATTCAAATTAAATAGGTGCATAATGTTAATCTCAATTGTTAGTTATTATTGATGTTTAAATAGAATAAGTCAATTCTTTATTATCTTTTTGTTGTTTTACACCCGTGTCTTTAGGCATGGGTTATTCACTAATAGTATTAATATGATATACAACAAAAACACACGTGACACATACCCAATTTCTATTCATGTATCATTTGACACCTTTCAATTTATTTTTATTTTATTTTATTTATTTACACAAACACCTCTATAAAAAATATTAATTATACTCTAAAATTTTTAAAAGTATATTTTAAATAACATAATAGTCCCAAAATATTTAAAATCAATTTAAAATTAACATTCAAATCAAAAAAATTATCAAATATTATTTATACCCTAAGTTTGCAAAACATCCCAGAAATATTAAATTTATGTAAAATAATGTTTTAAAAAATATAAATTTTTAGGGTATTACACGTTCTACCCTCGGTATTGACCTTGGGGCGAAAATCTTCGTTCGGAAAAGCCCCTTAGATGAAGAAGCTGAGCAGAGGTTGTTCGGAGGTTAGAGTTCAGACGAAGGATTTATTTGTTGACATTTACCAAGCAGAGATTGTTTTGTGGTCAAAGCTCAGCTGAGGGGCCTACCAATTGACATTTTACCAAGCAGAAAGCGTTCGGAGGACGGACTTTGCTGAGGGATCCACCATTTGGCATTTATTGACCAGAGGGTGATCAAAGGACGGAGCTCGGCTGAAGGATCCGCCCTTTGGCATTTATCGACTAGAGGGTGATCGGAGGACAGAGCTCAAGTGAAGGATCCACCCTTTAATATTTATAGACCAAAGGGTTCTTGGAGGACAGAGCTCAGTTATTCCTCCACACTTCTCTCATGAATCGCCTATACAAGGTGGCAACTTTTCCATACGTGACATTCTGAGTGAGCGGTGACATCCAACCAAAACACCCTGCATCAATAACCACAAATTGATTATGTATAACATTATTCTTCGCAAATTAAAAGACAAACAAATGGGCTCTAAATTTAGTATTAATGAAAATTATTTTTGCTCTTCAACTTTAGTTTTGCCTCCATATTTCAAGGAATACTTTTAGAAAATTACTACAACTAAATTTAGTATTAATAGAAATTATTTTTGCTCTTCAATTTTACTTTTCCCCCTATAATTCAAGGAAGAATTTTAAGAATTTATTACAAGTAAATTTAGTGCTAATGAAAATTACATTTACTCTTAAGCTTTGGTCTTGCCCTCGTATTTTAAGGAATACATATTATCACAAGTAAATTTAGCATTAATGAAAATTATTTTTACTCTTCAATTTTAGTTTTACCTCTATAATTTAATCAATAATTATAGAAAATTACTACAATAAATTTAATATTAATAAAAATTATTTTTAATAGCAAGTATTTAGTGTCCAAGTATAGAAATTAAGTCTCCTCTCAATATCCCTAGAAAAACACCCGCCTCTCTCCTTCTCAAAACGTGCAAGGTCATCGTAGGTTGCCTAAAGGTTGTTGTTAGTCAATTGAAGGTTGTCGTTGGTCACCGAACTCAACACAAGACAACTCCAAATACGGGAAACAGTTGGTTGTGTTTTTGTTTCGCCGATGAGTTTTTGCATTCTCTCCAAATCCCTAAACCTTTTCTCATAATTCGACACCGACCACGTTTTTGTTTCACTGATGAGTTTTACTCTCGATACTAAAAAAATATTTTTTATGTATTTTTTTTCAAGCCCCCATTAAATATAGTAAGCTATTTTTTCATATTATACATAATCAATTTGTTGAATATCAAAGTTTTGTTTTTTATTGCTCAAATATTACTTTTTTTTTAAAAATTATGTAATATTTGAAATATTAATATATCATATCTTTTCTATTTTTAAAATGTGATCCCCCATATTGCCATGATGACTCCCATAAGCTTTTTATTTTCCAATCTTTTTTTAAAGTATAAGGCTCTTTTATATATTATATCATATTATATAATTATTATAAAGGAAACGTGATGAAAATTTTAAAACTATATATATTTTTAGATTTTTTTTTTTTTTTTTTTTAACTTTCAAGACCCAATATTATACCAATAATGACAAAACGGAGCCACCTCTTTATCACAAGGGACACAAGTCTCTCCTCATTCCCTCTTACTCTTCTTCATGTCTAAATACTCAGATTTATACTTAAAATTTAATATTGTTGATGTAGGTAAAAAAACGGGTCATTCCACCTAGGACTTCCACGTAGGCAAAGCGCTGACATGGAAGAGAATGGATCAACAACTTGGATACCCAAACTCATGTTCTGGTCGGTGAAGCTTCTGGTCGGTCGTCATAGACCGGTAAAGTTAGGTCGGCAATATCTTAGCCAACAACATTTAGAATTGAGAACCTGCCACAGCCAATTCTGACCGGTGGTATTTTGACTGACATGCTCTTCTCAGTATTCGTTCGCCAGTTCTTCGTCTTCGTTAACATGGCGGTTCATGGACTTTTATACTTAATCTAAAAAGCCAGACCCAAGACTCTAAACCCTTCACGTGTCCTTTTTTCCGACCACGCGTCGTGTTAGAGAAGCTAACTGAGCTTAAGTCGTTTAATTATCAAAACGTTAATAAAGTTTTCTCCTATAAAAGCGAAGTGAACAGTGTTATGAAAGATACTACTTTTAGAATATTGAAAACATATATATATTTTATCTTCCCGATCTCTTACTCTCACGTCAGAGGGGTTTCACCAGGCACAACCCCAGTGGATCCTATGGAGGTACACGCTTGGAGTTTAGGTCGGATACCGCTCAGAATCAACCCGATCACACAAAGACTCAAGAGCTAGGAATAGAAGGAAGTTTCACTCAAGACAAGTCGTCTCCAAATCAACATCAACAATCCATGTGGACCTGATAAGATCAACTGAAGGTGTTAATCAATTTCTGACACCAATAATTGTATTTATATTTTTTTTTAAGGAAATGCATAAAGGGAACAAGATAAGATTAAAAATGTCCATAAAAAGAATTGGGTTCAAGAAAATTAACTGTCCATCATTCAAAATTATAATGGAGTTATTGATTTCAACTGAAGTGGGATGATTACGGAACTTCATAATATTATTGAGTTTAAATGGAAACTATAGAGACCAAAGCAAAATAATACTCAAACTTAAGGGGCTCAAAGTATCAAAACCCCTTTATTTTTTATTTTTTGCCTTTTTTCTTTTATTTATTTTATTCCTAGAAAAGTGTGACCTCGACGGATAAAAATAGCGGCCACTCATTCTGAACCGTTAGATGTTGATGATGTAAGGCCTTTGTGGTGGTCCCACATTAAATGATGGAATGGCATGTCATTTTACACCTTTTGTCATCAAGGGTAAATTAGGTTTTACTCCGCTCTATTTTATTTAATTATCACTTTATTCTATTAAACTTCGAAAAGTTATACTTTCTCCACTTCTATTTTAAACAAGCGAGAAACTATTTTTTTTCGTTTCAATTAAAAAAATATGTTTAAAATAAATAAAATTAATTTTTTATATATTTTTTGATGAAATAAACGAAATTGTTCATTTATTTTAATTTTAATTTAATTTTTTAAAATATTTAAGATAAAAATTAATTAAAATTAAAATAAAGGGATAATTTTGTCTATTCTATTTAAAAACTGAATAAAATATTTAATTACACTAATTTTCAAACATATTCTCTTAATTTAAATAAAAAAATAGTTTCTTACTTTTTTAAAATAAAAAATTTTAAAGTAAAAAGAAATAAAATGATAATTAAATAAAATGAAAGATGATTAAAATCAATTTATCCTTCAATTAATTTTAAATTGGTCCTACAAAAGGAAAACAAAATATTTATTGGTCCAAATTTTAGTTTATTTGTCACTTGCCTACTTGCATGTTTCGGACAATAATTGGTCTCCATTGGGAAAATCAAATCAAGATATAATACCTTTTATATAGATTTATTTGCTCATTACATTTATTTCTCGCTAAATAGTCCACCAAATTAATTTTTTATTTTTATAGTCTACGTGTTACAATATTTTTTTTTTTAAATTTAAAATTACTGTATCATGTAAAAAAAATTATAAACTTTTTAAATCGTCGTCTAAAAAATTTATAAATTTTTTTATTTTAACCCCTTTTGGACGACGGTTTTAAAAAAAATATTTTGGGTGTCAAAATAAAAAAATTTATAAAAAGGATCAAAATAAAAAAAGTTTAAAAAAATTATTTTTAGACTAAATTGATCAAGTTAAAATAAATTTTCAGAAGTCTATCATGTTTTATTTGGTCAATTCTAATTTCTAAAAGTTAATAAAGTGAAATCAAAATTTTGTGAAAATTTTATTTTGACCCTAAAAATTTAGGTACTTTTAGAAAATCATGAAATTGACAAATAATGAAAAATTATTTTTGAATTTTTGAATAATTTTTATTTTTATTTTACAATCATTTTAGAGGGATGGTGATAATAATTAAAAAATAAAAAAAAAACTATGAAAAAAAGGAAAAAAAAAAATAAACAAAAAAAATATTGAAAAAATAGGGAGGATGTGCGTTTAGCGTGCACCACCCTAGCTTGAATGGGGGAAAAATTTCCCCCCATTTGAGTGGACAATTGTCCATGTGGACAGGTGTCCACGCAAGGGGCAGGGGCGCTCATCTCTCTCCCCCCTTAATTAAAAGGGGAGGGGTTCACTGGGCAATCTACACGGTAGGCTGCCTAGCAAATTGATTTGGAAACCGGCCGGTTTCTTCTTTGTGCTTTAAAAAAAAAACAATGTAGAAAACGGGCGAATTTTGGCTGTTTTGCACCAAAAGTATAATAAAGTGCAAATAGACATTAGTCAGGAAATTTGGCATCTTTCAAAGAACTCACTCTATGACAGCGGCATTAAGAGAAAGTATGATGATTTTCACAATTTGTGGAATTCTTGATTTTGCCAAATTAAAGATTTCAACATATTTGAGGGGTTGATTATGTAATTATAGATTAATTCCGTGATTATAAAACGACAATGGGTTGACTCGTCATAATAATGGGAAAATCTACTCACAACCGCCGCCGAAAAGTCGTTGGTTGTGCCACATATGATGGCCCTCCTCGAGGATCGCCCTGGTCCCCCCCTCAAGTTTTAGAATGTTCATTTAGCACCCTCATACTTTTTATAATCTTTTCAAAAAGGGGTAAATTGTAGTTTACTCCATCATATTGATATTTATTTTCACTTTATTTCTGTATACTTGTACAAATATGCACTTTATTTCCTTAAACTTTAGAGTGAAGTACAAAAATTAATTTTTTGTGGATTGACAAAATAATTGAGATATTTCTCATCCACATCAAATCTTTAATTTTAAAATACAAATTGACTACTCAAACAAATTTCGATTTGGATAATCAATACATGCATGAATTCATCTTAGAATTTGTTTGATAACGACTTAATTTTTAAGTGCTGAAAATTAGTGTTTAAATTTTAAGTGTTGAAAATTTAAGAAGGTTGTTTGATAAAATAGTGCTGAAAATTTAAGCGTTGAATTTTTTTTTATTTGTTTAATAAGTATAAAATTTGAATGCTGAAAATTGTTTAGTTTACATAATTGCCCTTGAATCAAGATGATGCAAAAAAAAAAAAAAATAGAGAACAAAATAATAAAATAAAAATACCAATAATATACTAAAAATTTCAAATATATAAACTATCACAAGTTAACAATAACATAGAATTCAACAAAAAAAATTTATCTGGCACAATTATTTTTCGAAGATAATTATAAATAATTACAAAAGCAATAACAATAATTATCTGCACTTTACATGTATATGATGCAATCAAATTCAAGATTGAAAAACGCATTTTCAAAACCCTAAAAGCTCGTTCAACAATCCAACAATACACAAATGAAAGAAACGAAATACATAACCGATTCAAAATCCAAAAGAACGAAAGAAATTATTTCAGAAGATATGATTTAGATTTCGATGAATGAAAGGAACGAAAAACTCAAGAGTCGAACAAACAGGTTTGCTCGCTGAAATGAAATGGTGAATTGATCTGATGCCGTCCCTCTTGCTCTGTCATTGCCTTCATCTCTGTCGAGGTCGTCCCTCTTGCTCCGGCTAGTCGGTAATCCTTCTTTCAATGATCTCTTCTCCTTCTTCTCTCTCGCAATCACCGCCTTCTCACTTTAGTCTTCTCTTGCTTGTTGAAATGAAAGAGCGATCTTAATGAGAAGTGAGAAACCCTACATAGGGATAAGGGCAAAATAGTCAAAACATTCAATATTTTAAGAGAGAAAAATCTGAGCGCCTTCTAGAAAAAAAAAAAAAGCCAATGGATCTTTACTGAATTTTTAGCTTAATTTTTTACTTAATTTTTTAATTAAATAATTTTCATTACATTTATCAAATAAACTTAATTAATTAAGTATTTAATCTAATTAGTTTTAAGTGCTTAATTTAGTTATCAAACATCCAATTTTATTTGAGATATGTATTAAAATATAACATTTTAGTATTTAGAAGAAATTGATTTAATACAAACTTTTTATGGCAAAATTATTTGAAATTGTAGATTATTCACCCCTTTCAAACATAAGAAAACATATAAAGATTATTAAAAATGAGATTTTTAAAATAAATATTTTTTCTTGTAAAATAAATACTGATGATGCCGAAAACTGAGTTGTCAGATATGTTATTTCGAGATCAGAGACGTAGTGTTTCTCTTAGCTCAGCCTCATATCACTCTCTCAACTTAAGTTCCTGCAAAATAATGCACTGCGAGTGAGTCTATCAAGATTGCACATCTGGTGTGAAAATAAGTCAATTGTTCTGGATAGGTTATTTTCTACTGAGTAGTTGCTAGGAGAAGGTGTGTGTGAGTGTGCATACCTAACTCGCCCCTCATTCTTCGATATTTGTAAATGACCCCGATCTTGGCCTATTATTGTTCATGTATCGAGTTTAATGGAGTGATGGACCGTTATTTAGGAAGTAGTAATGATTCCTTCCTAAATGAGGGAAAGGCATTACTATTGCCCCTCAAGATGGAAAACCGGTAATGGTGGTCTCTTCCAATGCAATTTCCTTAATCATTGTAGAATGTTTTAGATTCTCATGCATGACACGTGCCTGGTTGACATGTGGTGATAATTTGTGCCTGACTTGGACTTTTCCTAATTATTATTTTTTTTTCCGGAAAAGTAGATAAGATATTTGGGTCTTAATATTTTTGTCAAATTCTTAATTTCAAATCATATATTTTCTGAGAGGGATACATGCATATATAGATATCCAAAACAAAATTTGTTTTGAGTAATCAATTTGTGTTCCAGGATAAATTTCTATAATTATTTAAATAATTTTTGTATATTAATTAGGGGGCACTATTTTTATAATTTCTTTGTGTTAATTAGAGGGAATTATTTCTAATTACAGGGAATTAAAAATTTCTATAACCATTTTTATAACTTTTGCTTAGTAATTAGTGAGAATTATTTATAGTTGCGAAATTAGAAAGTCATACAATTACTCCTATAATTTCCGTATATCAATTAGTGAGAATTATTTCTAATTAGGAGAATTAGAAATTTTTCTAATTTTTATACTAATTAATGAGAATTATCTCTAATCAGGGAAAATTAGAAATTTCTATAATTTCAGGTATGTTAATTAAGGGGAATTAGAAATTTCATATAATTTTCATTTTTTTTTCAGTTTAATATTTTCCTATATAGTTCTCAAAATGTGAAGGTAAAATGTGTAAGGCAAAATATATACCGTCTTGTTTTATTATATAAATAAAATGTTAGTTTTTTAGGAAAAATTATTGTTTAGTCCTCAAAATATGGTGAAATTATAAAAAAGATATTTGACTTAAATAATTAAGTTTATAGTGTTAAAAAAAAAACTATAGAAAAAAGTTCCCAACAATCGTCCTCCCTGTTTATTCTTATTTACGAAATGTGTCATTCTCACAGCTGCCTAAATATTCACTCAATATTTCAGAACAAAATTTCAGTTCACTCAATTTCATGTTCGCTTAATTTTCACTCAAATACTATATGTGAATGTTCATTCAATATTTTAGAACATTATTTTAGTTAATTCAATTTAATGTTCACTCAAATATTTCAAAATAATAGCTCACTTGATATTTCACTCAACAAATAGTTCACACTTTTGAGTAAATTTCATTTAATATTTCTGAACAATATTACGGTTCACTCAATTTTATATTCACTCAAATATTTCAGAATAATAGTTTACTTAATATACCATCAACATTTCATTCAACAATAATTCACACTTTTGTGTGAATGTTCACTCAATATTCAGAACATTGAACAAATCCTAAGATGATTGGAACAATTTGTGTGAACATTCACCAACCCACATTCCGTATGAACATTTTACAAAAAATCTACAAAAATTAATATGAACATTCAAAGATTTGGAATTTCAATATCTCAAAATTTCCAGATTTGAGAGAGATAGAGCGGTGAATGGAGAGCACAATGAGCATGACAAGCACAACGGCGAACGATGATTTCCATATCTAGAAATCCAAATCTGAGAAAAAGAGAGAGAGCACGGCAAACCCATAGAATGGCTATGCGAACGATGATAGCGATATGTTCACGGTGGTGGGGATTGCGGTTGAGGATCTAGACGAAGAATTGAGCAAAACGGCAACGCAGAATGGCAGAGCAAATTTGGACAATGGCGACGAACGGAGTAAAACGGCAGTAGTGAACAATGAGAACAGAGAAGATCGACTGAGCATATCTGGACGATGGCGAAAAACAGTAGTAGCAGGAGGCATGGCTAGAAGCGGTGAATCTCCGGTGAACCTCATAAATAGGTTCACTTGTATTGAACATTTCTTCAACTTGAAGGTTTAGATTTGTGAAGCCATAGATGTGGATAAGTGTTGGGTTTGGGTCTCTATTCAAGGTTCACATTTTAGGGTATTGAAAAGGTTAATGGAACCAGAAATGTTATGCATAGCCTTGAGACTATATTGACGGTGAGGTCATGCGGCAAATAATGGAGATTAGGGTTTTACTTTATTAATTTATTTACACACATATATATATATGTAAGTATAAATATTTGTTCAATGGCCAATGACTATACATTAACAATGTTTCATAAAAGGGTTATATTATAACATAATTGTTTAAAATAATTTTTTTTACACGAAGTCTTAAATAACGGCTATTAATTTTTTTTTAACTTAATTGAAAATGCTAAAAATGAATGAAATTAAATTCTTGTTCTAAAATTTACATGAGATGAACAAAATGACCCTTTCTTTAAAAATTTTGTTTTTGTCTTTATTAAAAAAATAGAAGTAGAGAGAGAGAAAGAGAACTAGAGAGAGAAAATATTAATTTTTATTGTTTATTACTTTTAAATATTAAATTAATTAAAAATAAATAAAATTTATTTATTTATTTTGAATAAAGTGTGTGGTTCTCTCTTTAGTAAAAAATATATAGGGGTAATATGTAGATTTTTAAAATGAAAAGATAAAAATAAAAAAGATCAAAATAGAAGGGGTAAAAAGCAATTAACCCAAAATTATATTAGGGCAATCCCTTTATTTCGTTAGTTAATTTTTCCATCATATCTACAAAAGTCAAAATTTGTTCGTATTTAACTAATATATAAATTTTTTATTAATTCATTTAAAATACTGTTTCTCTTTAGAGAAAATTACATTTTTGTCACTAAAGTATAGTGTAGGTGTCGGCGTAGGCCCCGGGTTTTTTCAAACTGCACATTTTATCCCTCAACTTTCCCAATTTGTTTCAATCCTACAAAATTGAAAAAAATTTGGATGAAAAATGGGTTGTTTTCAAATCGCAACCTTCTAATAAAGATATTTTTGTCATTTTATTATTTCAGTAAATCTAATACATTTTTTTCCCTAATAACGATTCAGGCTTTTGTCTTTCATTTTTAGTTGAATTATTATAAAAAATGTTAGAAAAAATATTTTAAGTTTAGTGGAGTGATAAACATGACACAAATATTTTCATTAGAAAGTTGTGTGCTACCCAAGAGGTGTTAGTCTGGTTGGTAAGGGGATGCACTTTCTTTCCTTGACAATCAGGGTTCCTCTCTTCTAGAGAGCAGTTCGTGAATTAAATCTTGAATTTAATACTGATGTATGAGCCAATGTGGGGCAGTGCGCCCTTAAGATCGTTCAATGAAGTGCTTAGTCGAGGTGAGCGTAAGTTGATCCGGACAAAAAAAAAAGGATCGCGTGCTGAGTGTCACAGACAGAGCCTTTCGAGACTGGAAAACGAATTGTGCGGTGCTAACTAGGGAATTGTCTAGTAACAAACCTGAAGATCAGAGAATCTTGAATAGTGAAAACGATTTTAATAGCAACGAATTTTCCTACAACAACACATGCTGGCAATGTAAAGAAAACAAAATTATAATAACAATAACAATTGTATTAATATCAAAGGTTACAAGGTGTGAAAGACTTGAATGATTTTAAGAGCATGTCATTTCATATAGTATTTTAAACAAAAGAATACAAATTACCACAATAGATATCATTATCCTCGATGAGACATAATAGGGTCTTCTTAGTTCTTACAAAAAATGAATGAAATAAACTAAATTAAGCCAAACTAAGGGCATGTTTGATAAAAAAATTAAGTGCTTAAAATTGATTATATTAAACACTTAATTAATTAAATTTATTTGATAAATACAATTACTATCACTTAATTAATTAAGTTAACTTAAAAATTAAGTTAAAATGTGAGTAAAAAATTAAGTCAAGACCCCTTCACTTATTTCATTTTGCTTAATGCAATCCATTATTTTTCATTTAAAAAAAATTATGTTTTGACTATTTTACCCTTGATCTCCTATGATGGTTTAATTAGAGTTAGGATTAATGAGAATTGGATTAATTTTGAATTATTTTATGATTTTAATTTTATTTTATATTTAAATTATTGTTATAATTTAATTTAAGCAATCAAACTACATAAAAAATACATAATATTTACATACTTTTTGGTTAATTTCTACTTTTAATTTTAATATATATATTTTTAAAATGACATCCTAACTAAATTTATTGTTTTGTTCTCACATTATATTGATTCAAAGGTAATTATATAAATTAAACAATTTTCAGCATATAAATTTTGTACTTATCAAACAAATAAAAAAAAAAAATCAGCATTTAAATTTTCAGCATAATTTAATCAAACCAACTTCTTAAATTTTCAGCACTTAAAATTTCAGCACTTAATTTTCAGCACTTAAGGCCCCGTTTGGTAACCATTTCCATCCCATTCCATTCCCAGATTTTTGGGAATTCTGTTTGGGAATAGCGTTTGGTAATTTTTGTTTCCGTTTCCATTCCATTCCCATTTGAGAATTGTGCCCACTTTTTTCTTAAGAAATGAGAAACAAAAAAAAGTTGTTTCTCATTATTCCCATTCCATTCCCAAAACCCATGGTCACTATTCACCTACCGGTCGACCACCGCCCGCCGCCGCCGCCGCCGGCCACCGTCCGGCCACTTCCGGAGGTTGCCGGTGACGGCGCCATTGTCTTCCGGCCGGCCGTCGCTGGAGCACAGCCGGCCGGCCGGCGACGGCGCCACCGCCGTCAGGCCAAAACAGAAGAAAAAAAAAAAAAAAAAAGATTTTAGGATAAAATCGTTACCAAACACAATTCCCTTCCCAAACCAAAAAAAAAAATTATCGTTACCAAACGCAATTCTATTCCCAAAAAGAAAACAAAATTCCCATCCCATCTTATCCCATTCCCATCCCACTGCTGAAATGGAAATAGAAACGGTTACCAAACGCCACCTAAATTTTCAGCACTTAAAAATTAAGTTATTATCAAACAAGTTCTAAGTTAAACTAGTCTAGAAAATAAATAAAAATGGTTACAGACAAGCAGCCATGTGTAAGAATAAGTACTAGATAAGCTAAGTCCGTGACACTGAGTACAATCTATTTTCCGTCCAAAATTATATTGAAATAAATGTGAAACATAAGGATCAAATATATAAATTTAAAAATTTCGAAATCTACCCGTAAACAGTAAACACCATGCTTTAGTGAGAAAATTATAATATTCCTTTTTTCTTTTTGTTTATTTTATTCTTAATCGGTTCTTCACTGTATTACATTCCGGCAACGTCCTCCCTCTTCTGTAGCTCTCTCTCTCTATA
Source organism: Eucommia ulmoides (assembly GCA_016647705.1). Classification (NCBI taxonomy): domain Eukaryota; kingdom Viridiplantae; phylum Streptophyta; class Magnoliopsida; order Garryales; family Eucommiaceae; genus Eucommia; species Eucommia ulmoides. The sequence goes on from CM028341.1 coordinate 6,421,961, forward strand.
AATACACGCAGTTCACACACACACAAATCATCACTCACGCACTGAATTTCGCGAATTTGCTTTTGGCGAAAAGCAATGGCGGTAAGTGGATTGTGCGGATCGGTGGACGAGTTCTTGAAGCTCTGTGAACATTCCGGCGATGCTGCCTACGTTGCTTTCCGATCGTTGCTCGAGCGTCTCGAAGATCCGGCCACACGAGTTGAAGCTCGGATATTTCTCTCCGATCTCCAGAAGCGCTTCGAGACCAAGGAGGCCACCGAGCAATGCCTCCAGACCTACCATTTCCGAATCGAAGACATTTATATCGAACAATATGAAGGTCATCTATTGCTTCCGATACACGCACCGTTATACACTCCCGCAATTGTGGATTCATATTTGTTTCAATTTATATGCATTTTTTTTTCTCGTTGCTGATTTATTATATGACAGATGGAACAGTTTAATGTCATTTTCCTACGTACTTGAAGCATTTAATCTGGAATTTCGTGCTACAGAGTGGCTTGGACTTTGAATATCAAATTACGTGAAATTGAATTATTGAAAATGATCGTCAGGCAGATTGCCAGGACAGTTTGAAGAAGTATGATCATGTGTGCGGTGATATCATGATTTTGCTGTTCTGTTTTACTGGAGAGAGAGCATCTTATTCATTGATTTATTGGTTCTTTTTGTATTTGTTTGATATGTAGCTGTTGATAATGTCGTTCACATTTGTCTATTAAATTAACTGCAACCGGGTTCAATAGTATTCTACAGCAGTTCTTATTTGTTTGTGGGATTCGGCATCAATACTTTAATTAGCATGCCGTGGTATTTATTATCATAACCTTGGCTTTGCCGGAAGAGTCATGGTCTAGTATCTTGGATTTTGATGGTTCTTTGAGTTCCTGATAGGTGACATCCTCCAGCTCAAATTATGCTTGTGAACTACTCTAATTGTAAACAGCCCTTGTCACAGTTAAAATGCCTAATTTTTTATTTTTTTATTTTTTCAATCTCTCCTACAATAATTTCTGCCTTCTTCTGTAGCTCAAACATTACCATAAAATTGAAAGACCAAACTTGCATGACTACATCATATAATTTTATCTGTTGATGCTCCTTACAAGTCCTCACAAGACATTTGATTCATGATAAAGAACACATGGACATTGCCTCAACTGATCACAGCATTCATCAGATCCACTCAAACTAGAAAGCCTTGTACTAATATTCACGGCCTTCTTAAATGTATTGAAGAAGGCAAGGGGTTCATTTTTGGAAGCCCCATCACAACATTAATGTCACATCACATAAGTTTATGGCTTTATGCACATGTTATTTCTTCGATGCCTGATAATCCTTTTTCCCAGAGGTGTTGCTGGCTTAGAGGTTGCATTATTAACTGATCATTATCTGCTTTGTGTTGCTTTGACAATTTAGTTTGCATTTTTCAGGGTATCAGAAGAGGAAGAAATTGACAATGATGGTGATTCCTAGCATCTTTATCCCGGAGGACTGGTCCTTTACTTTCTATGAGGGACTGAATAGGCATCCTGACTCAATCTTCAAGGACAGGACTGTAGCTGAGCTTGGTTGTGGCAATGGGTGGATATCCATTGCTATTGCTGAGAAGTGGTCGCCATCTAAGGTTTGCATTTTCCCTCGCTTAGAATGCAGATCTGATTCTTCATATGTTATTGTTGTTTGAGATGATGAAGCAGATTATACTTGTAGAATTTTGTATCAGTTCAGTGTATCCTTTCTTTACTGTTTGGGACTAATATTTTGTTCTTAGGTTGAGTAGACAAGCTGTTTGTTTTGTTCTTTCTTAAAATGATTTCTAAATATCGAGCATTAAATATTTTTTAGGTATATGGCCTTGATATAAATCCCAGAGCTGTGAAGATCTCTTGGATAAACTTATACTTGAATGCTTTGGATGAAAAGGGTCAGCCCATCTACGATGAGGAGAAGAAAACTTTACTTGACAGGGTGGAGTTTTATGAATCTGATCTGCTGGCTTATTGCAGAGATAACAACATAGAACTTGAACGAATTGTTGGATGCATACCACAGGTACCTATCATCAAATACATTCTATATTTTAAAGACATTTCTTCAGTGCAGTTTTTTTTCCCTTTCCTAGTATTATGAAATCTGTTTATACTTCATTTTGCTTATCTGACATGATTCAAATGATTCTTTTCATCCAATGATGTCTCACTCTAAGTTTCCTGTATTGTGATTCCTTATGCAGATTCTTAACCCAAATCCAGATGCAATGTCCAAAATGATCACTGAGAATGCAAGTGAGGAGTTTCTGTATTCATTGAGTAACTATTGCGCACTCCAGGTTAGATGAGATTCTAATCACTCCGACTTTAATTTTTTTAGGAAATGCATGATTTTAGTTCCACAAACATTATTTTTCAATTTTTATTATATAAAAACATATTTATAGCCTCTGTTTTGTTTAGGGCTTTGTTGAGGATCAATTTGGCTTAGGGCTGATCGCAAGGGCAGTTGAAGAAGGAATTTCCGTCATAAAACCACTAGGAATTATGATATTTAATATGGGAGGACGTCCAGGACAGGCTGTTTGCGAACGCTTGTTTGAACGTCGTGGTCTCCGTGTTAACAAGCTTTGGCAGACTAAAATCCTGCAGGCAAGTAAATCGACACCTTATTAAAAAGGGATTTTCCCACCAAAATTGCATAACTTATGAAATTTGTTATTGCAGGCTGCCGATACAGATATTTCAGCTTTAGTTGAAATCGAAAAGAATAGTCCACATCGATTTGAATTCTTCATGGGGCTTGTTGGAGATCAGCATATATGTGCTCGAACAGCATGGGCCTATGGAAAAGCTGGAGGCCGCATATCTCATGCTTTATCAGTATACAGTTGTCAGCTTCGTCAACCCAATAAGGTCCAAACTCTACAAGTTTATTTTTCTTGAATTATGAACATTTAAGAGATCAAGAACTGATCAAACTCAATTCACAGGTGAAAAAAATCTTTGAGTTTCTAAAAAATGGGTTCCATCAGATCAACAATTCGTTGGATTTGTTCTTTGAAGACGATTCAGTGGCAGACGAGAAGATCCCGTTTCTAGCTTATCTTGCTGGTGTTCTAAAAGAAAACAGGTTCTTCCCATATGAGCCACCAGCTGGGAGCAAACGATTCCGTACTCTCATTGCACGCTTTATGAAAAGTTATCACCATGTTCCACTTACTGCTGATGTAAGTGAACATTAAACTTTTTTCTTTTAACCATTTTCTGGTTATTACTGCTTCTACCAACGCATGCTTAAATGATTTTTATATGTTTCTAGATCTCGTAAACTTGCTTTCGACAATTTCTTTAGAAAAAGCCACCTTTTTCAAAGGAAGATGCTAGCACAGGGTTCTGCTATTGTGGCCATCTATAGTTTTCTCAGATGTAAATCTAGTAGCAAACCTTCTCCTTTATTAAATGATTATCAAACTTAAGGCTGCTTCTCTGACAGAAAAACAATTCTCTTACAATTATATTTAAATTCTATTGCTTTTGTGATCAAATATATCAGTTAAAAAAAAGAAGAAGAAGAAGAAGAATAAGAAAACTCTGCAGTAGATTGAACTTATTTCTAAGAACAACTGAAAATCTTGCCGATATAGGTTCTTAAACATATCCAGATTTGTCCAGGCAATGTTTTCCCATTTACATACTATTAACAGATTGCGTCATAGCATGGAGACATACCTGTGGAAAATCATGCTTTTTGATACCAATTTCTTATTCAAATAATGCATCAAGCTGGAGGCCATCTTTGCAGTTTTAGTATAAAATATATTGGATACATTTAATTTTAATTGCAATTAGATTATTCATGGTGTCACAGGGGCTGGCCTTGAGAAATTGGTGGCCTTGGCCAATTTTAGAAATTGGGGCTCCTTAATATTCAAATGATGTTTTATATTCTCATAATTTTTACATAAAATCAATGTATCATTTGAAAAAATATTTGAAATAGTGATTGAACTAGAATTGAGATTTTTCTTAATAAATATTATTATATTAATAAAAGAAATTAAAATGAAAAAAATACAAGGGTAAATTTGGAATGGCCCACAAAGTTTCTGGGCCCTAGGCGACCCATCTTGGTGGCCTAGCCCCAGGGCCAGCCCTAGTGTCCAACTGTGACACAAACCTTTTTTCTTCGGATGGAAGCTACAGACAGATTAACTAACTTTTAGCATTTGAGGCTTCCGGGATTTTGAATATCAGTTGATTAGGTAAACCATCTAATCAAGATATAAATTTAGTTACTTTGACTTGAGAGTTTTATACTTTTGCCTGCTGTGGACATTATTAGTAACTCGTTGACAAGATTATTGCTTGTTAATTGTTATTCAGAAGATACAGTACTCAATTTGTTCTTAAATAATCAGAAGTTTAAAACCCTCTTTTTTCAAATGAACGATGCTCTCCCTTATTTAAAATTGCCTACGGTGTTTAAGATATGCTACCGTTGTGAATGTAACACGCTGTATTTCTTTTTGCTAGAACATTGTGATATTTCCATCCAGGGCTGTGGCTATTGAGAATGCTCTTCGGTTGTTTTCTCCACGTTTGGCAATTGTTGACGAACATCTGAGTCGACAGCTACCTAGGAACTGGTTAACTTCGCTGAAAATTGAGGTACCTAATGTTGCTTAATTGTAACAATGATAATTTTTTATGGGTGTCAAACTGTCCTTCACCATCTCTTCAAATAATTTATGGCTCCATTGGATGGATAGATTTGAAATCAAGGATTTCATTGCAAGAGAAATATTGCTTGTCAACAGGGATTCTGAAAGCAAAGTTTTGAAAAGCAAAAAAGGGCTAATTGCTTCAATTGCCTTTACCCCCTTTTACTTTGTACTTGTTTCATTTTAACCCTTCTACTTTGAAAGACCTACTCATCACGTCCTCCTATTTTTAACTAAAGGGGGAAATTAATATTAAAAAAAAATTGATTGTCATCTATGTTTTCAATTTTCATTTAATATTTAAAGGTTAAAAAAGCTTTCACTCTCTACTTCTGTTTTTTAACTTTTTTAATAAAGACAAAAATGAAGTAAAATTAAAATAAAGGATAATTTTTGTCCATTTGATATAAAATTTGGATGAAAAATTTATTTTCACCCATTCTTTAGCATACTTCAACAAGTTAAACAAAAGTGTATTAGTTTTCCACTCCAGTATAAGTATAAGGGGGTAAAGTGTAGGTTTTTAAAATAGAGGGGAGACAATGAAACAATATCAAAGAACAAGGGGTAAGAGGCAATTAACCACCCCAGAAAATATTACTATCAAATCTAAGTTAGTATGATGAATTTCAAATAACGTTTTTTACGGAGTCCTTTCAAGTCCTTCAATTTGGACTATATTTTTAGTTTGTTGAAGATGTTCATCTCTCCTATATATTCTAGATTTAAGTTCTATTTCTTAATTCTAAATCGGTCCGTTTTAAATCCTTCCATCCAAACTCAACCCATGGGTATTTGGCTTGAATGCAGAATGCAGAAACCAGTGAGCCTTCAGAGGATGTAATCACCGTTATTGAAGCTCCACGTCAGTCTGATTTAATGGTAGAACTGATAAAGAAGTTGAAGCCACAGGTTGTAGTTACTGGGATGGCTAGTTTTGAGGCAGTTACTAGCTCTGCTTTTGAGCATCTTTTGGATACTACAAGAGAAATCGGATCTCGTCTGTTTTTAGACATATCAGACCACTTTGAGCTGTCTAGCCTTCCCGGCTCTAATGGAGTCGTGAAGTATCTTGCAAAAGCTACTCTGCCCTCACATGCTACAATTGTTTGTAGCTTACTGAAAAACAAGGTACCACCTCTCTTCAAATGATCAAACATAGTATTTTTTCTTGGAAAAATTGTCTTTATATTAACTGGCTCATTTTTTTTTTATCCCTGTTTTTTGCTCTTTATTTGATGTTTTATTGAAAAATAAGTAGCACCTCCCTTCAAATAATAAAACTTCACTTAAGTTTTTTTAGGGAAAATTAGTAGATTGCAATCATTCAGTTAATATTCACTAGATTGAATCTATCGAGTTAATTTGTATCCATGCGCTTCATATTCGCCCGGAGTTTGCTCCCAGAAATATAGTCACCCCTGCCCCCTCACGTCAATCTCATGAGTCTCTTATGCCCTCTCATTCAATCACGGTGGGGGAAAATCCAAATAGAAAAACTCACATTGGGTTTAGGGATAATCAGGCTCGAACTGATGACTTCCACCACGTCAAGGTGACACTCTACTGCTAGTTATATCCCTTCCTTGCTCCCATTGAGAAATAGAACTAACTAATGTTAACTAGATATGAATTTAAGTTTGATATCATAATTAATGTTAACTAAGGACGAAAATAAGTTGAATATAAATTGGTAAAAACTAAAAAATAAGTTTCTATACCACCTGGATTGAAAAACAAATTGCTCTAAAAAAGAGGATAAAAACAAAAAAAATCTATGGTAGATGACTATATAATAAGAACCCAATTTTTCTGTGCACTTTGCTTTAACAAAAGAGTTATTTTAATTGGTTATTGGAGTCAAATTCTACTAGCTCCCAAGAGGTGTTAGTCCGGTTGGCAAGGGGAGGTGCTCCCTTTCCTTGTCAACCAAGGTTCAACTCTCCTGGAGAGCATTCCAGTAATTAAATCTCGAATTTAATCCTGAATTCACTAGGTCGATGTGGGAGAGTGTGCCCTTAAGTTTTCTGGTGAGATGATTAATGGAGGTGTGCGTAACCTGGTTGGGACACACCTTAAGTAAAACCAAAAGAAATAAAAAAAAAATATGCTTCTCTTATATGTAGCCACACTCTCTTGGCAGGTCTATTCGGATCTTGAAGTAGCTTTTGTAATATCAGAAGAGGAGACAATATTTAAAGCACTATCCAAGACCGCCGAACTATTGCAAGGGAACACTGCACTGATGAGTCAATATTATTATGGTTGTCTTTTCCATGAACTCCTCGCCTTTCAACTAGCTGATCGACATCCACCTACGGAGGTTAGCATATTTACATGATTATGCATTTTATAGACGAATTTTTTGTCTCGGCTAAATCGCACTTTGCACCCTTGATGTTTGACTGCAATTTTAATGTATCCCTTGATGTTTTGATTTTTGCAATGTACCCCCTGAAGTTTGTTTTTTGTCCCTAATTGTGTCCAGTCGACACGTTTTTGCCATCTTAATTGCCAAAGCAATAACACGTGCATCCTAATTGAGGAGAAATTTGGGGGGGGAAACATCAAATACTACTATTTCTCTTTTAACAACACAACTCAAACACCTTTGTAAAACAATCTTTACAATGCCCAATCCATCATATTACCTACTTTTAATATTATATTTTTATTATTTTGTAATTTTAATTTCAACTTTTCCTATCTTTACTAATTTTCTCTACCACACATTCACCCAATAAACAATATTATAATTTTTTTTTTTCAACATCATATTTTAATCAATCACACCAGTTTTATTTTTCAATTTTTACACATTATTATTAAATATTATATTTTTCAAAACTTGACCAAACCACTACTCAGTTTTCAAAAACTAGACTAACAACACCCAAGATATTTAAGGGTGCGTTTGGGAAAAGAAGGAATTTCATTTTGAGAAAGGATTTGTAATTTTTTCTTAACAAAATTCCTCAAGAAAAAATTACAAATCCCTTCCCGAAATGAAATTCCTTTTTCAAATAACTCACCCAAACACAATCTAAAGGATTATGCATTTCATACATGATTTTTTCATTTTTTTTAATTATTTTTTTCCAATTCTGGAATTATTTTGCCTCTCAGAGAGAAGCCGAGAAGACAAAAGCTACTAAGATGATTGAATTCTCTAGCTCTGCTGTTTCGGTCCTCACTCATGCCGAATTATCAACTGTTGACGCCGATGGCTCTTCCCTAATACACATGGATGTCGATCAAAGCTTCTTGCCAATCCCAACCCCAGTCAAGGCTGCAATTTTCGAAAGCTTTGCTAGACAAAATATAGCAGAGTCAGAAATAGACGTGACCACAAGTATTAAGCAATTCATCAAACACAACTACGGGTTCCCAACAGATAACACCACTGAATTCATATACGCCGATTGCCCATTGGCTCTTTTCAACAAACTAGTCCTCTGTTGTATCCAAGAAGGTGGGACTATGTGTTTCCCAGCTGGATCAAAGGGTAATTACGCCTTCGCAGCCAAATTTCTCAAAGCAAACACCGTGAATATCCCGACTGAATCCGAATTAGGGTTTAAACTGAACAAGGAGACACTAACTTCTGTACTGAAGACTGTGAATAAACCTTGGGTCTACATTTCTGGTCCCACAACCAACCCGACTGGCCTTCTATACAGCAATGAAGAAATGGAGACCATATTGTCCACTTGTGCTGAATTCGGGGCACGGGTTATAATCGACACTTCGTTTTCAGGTGTTGAATTTGACTCTAAAGGGTGGGGCAGTTGGAATTTGGAGGGCATTTTGGTAAAATTGGCGTCTTCTGCCAAGCCGAATTTTTTTGTCTCTGTGCTTGGGGGGTTGTTTATGAAGATGCTTACGGGGGGGCTTACGTTCGGTTTTTTGGTTATGAATCAATCTTATTTGGTGGATACATTCCATAGCTTTTCGGGTTTAAACAAACCTCACAGCACCATTAGATACACAGTTAAGAAGATACTTGATCTTATTGAGCATAAAGGTGCAGAGCTATTGGATGCTGTTGCAGAACAACAAAAAGTCTTGGAAAGTAGATCGAAGCGGCTGAAGGAGGTTAGTTCTGAGTACCCATATATGATTAAATTCTCCTTAAATTATAAATATTTTTTAATCTTAAACACTAATAATAGCCATTAGCTTTTAGTCTTAAAAAGCGACCGTTTTTCATTGGTTTCTAAGACTCTTCACTGGACGACTCCTGTGGATGAGTGTGATGAGATTGGGTTGATGGTTGCAAATAAAATTGACTTGAAAGTAGCCTCAAGCCCTAAATTCACTCTCCAGTTTAGTATGTTCTGTTTTTTACGAACTCAAGAACTATTTTCAGAATAAATCCAAACAGTTTTCTAGCTAGAAACATGGGTGATGTTTGGTTAGTGTTTCTGCACCAAATTTGTGTTCTTGGAACGGAAATAGAAACCTGAGAATGATCTTGTTCTAAAAAGTTTATTCGAAGAACTTGGAAAGAAGAATTGAAGCAGAATTCTTCCGTTCCTTTATTTCAGTTTCTCCCTGAGAACCAAAAAATAAAAAATAAAAACATTAGACACCGCATACGCTTTCAAAATAATTAAAAAAAAAAACTGTTTTCAGATTGATGCAACGTTAATACTGCATTTATCCTCATTGATTGTAAGTTTTATTGTTCAACTTGTTGTGGCTTCAAGCTAAAAATTGTGTCATGTTTTTGTTCTTGTCTGCTAGGTGGCGTCTGTTTTGTGTCTGTTTCTGCTTTTTTGTTTGTTTTCGCTCATAGAAAACTGGAGCACTTGGAACAGAAACAAAAAAATTAATTGGTTCTGTTCTGTTCTCAGTTTTTCAAGATAGATTTCTGGGAACAAATCAGAATTGTTCCCAGATTTTTGTTCCAAGATTTCTGGGAAAGTCATAAATTTCGGAACTTGAACAGTAAACAAATGCCACCTCAATTATTGATATAGTTTTGCTGTTCATTTAAGCCGGTATGATAACATATTATTCTATAATTTCTTGAAATGTCCACTCTTGATTGTCCGAGTTTAATAGTCCTAAATGTTGCTCGTGTTTTTGTTCTCGTGGCTAGGTGGTGTTTGCTTAGTGTTTCTGTTTCTTTTTGTTTTCTGTCCTCCCCCCCCCTCTACCCCCCAAAAATGGGAACACTGGGAACAGAAAAAAGAAATGGAAAAAAATGTTTTTGTTTTGTTCTCTGAATTTCAGAATAAATTTCTGGGAAACAAATCATTATTGTTCCCAGATTTCTATTCCCTTCTGAGAACAAAAAATAAAAATCTGAGAACAGAAACACTAAACAAACGCCACCTTAATTAATCGACGTGGTTTTTGCTGTTAATTTAACTCGCAATCATTTTCATTATCTACAGACGCTAGAAAACTGTGGGTGGGAGGTGATTGAACCCCTAGCTGGAGTCTCAATGGTGGCAAAACCATCAGCTTATCTTGGGAAAACAGTGAAAATTCAGTTGAATTCAACTGTTTCAGAACTCAATCTCGACGACTCAAACATAAGGGAAGCCATTCTCAGTACCACCGGTTTATGCATCAACAGCTCTTCATGGACCGGAATTCCCGGCTACTGCCGCTTCACCACAGCATTACAAGACTCTGATTTCGAACGGGCAATGGATTCCATTGTCAAATTCAAAGAAATTGCAGGTATTTAGTGTTTCTGTTCCCAAATGGTTCTCAGATTTCTGCTTTCTTTTCCCAATTTTCTGGGAACAGAAGCACTTAATCCTAAATTCCTCCCCCCCCCTCCCTTTTTTTTTGAATAATGTGATTTTTTATTGAGTTTTTACACAAAAAAAAATCATGTTGTTTCCCTTCTCCCAAGAGGAGTTAAACATTTGTATAATTGATGCAGTTTTGACATCGTAAAAGTCCTGCCTAATGAATTCTATTATTTAAAGGGATTTCTGTTGTATATTATGTGAAATTGTTCTGATTATTTAATAATGAGATGATTAAGATGCTCTTCATTTTTCATGATTTTTTTTTTTTTTTTTTTTTTTTTTTTTTTTTTCTGTAAAGTAAAATTCGTTACAGAAAAACATTAAAAAATGTGTTTATGTTTTGGTTTTTGAGATTTTTAGGACATTTTTGTAGAAACAAGTCAGTAATATGTTTATAGATAACTATTCTATATGTTCACTCCTATTTTTATAAACGTATACTCCCATTAAAAAAATCAATTTTTTTTTTTTGTAATTATTTTTTACCCTTTTTAAAATAGCTTCATTTTTTTTTTCCGTCCTCTACCCATTAGTTTGCCAAAAGATAACTAACCCCCTTCTCGTATTGGAACTACTCCTCTAAGCCCCACCCCAAAACTTGTCGGATCTACGCATATCCAACCCCACCTGTTGGCACGACTTCTCTTCCTTCTTCTCCTCCTCCCCCCCTCCCACCCCCAAAACCCGCCAGATTTGTGTATATTCGACCCGGGGGGCTTAGAGGAGAGAGAGGAGAAAATTCAACGGTGGCAGTGGTTACTTGCCAGAAAAGGAGGAGGGAGGAAGAAAAAAGATAGTAGAAATTGTAAAAAACAAAAAATGAAACAAATTTTAGGGATATATGTGTTATAATTTAAATTGTAAAATAGTAATTGAATTAAATAATTTTTGTTAATATATGTATATGGATCTTGGCCCATTAGGTTAAACATTAAACCCACCACGAAAATCTAACCCTAACGTCATTAGAAAAATCCTAGTAGACCCTTTGTCTGTCTTTGTAATATTGTATCTTTCACACATATCAGTACAATCGTTTCATATTCTTTCTTAATATTCTGTCTCTCAATTGTTTTAACATGGAATGAAGGGTCAATTTTTCCTAGCTCTATTTACTAAAATTCGCAATTTTTTCTCGAATCACCGCTTGCTGCCTCCCATACGTTCAATAACTGTTCCAACAACTCAATTGCGAATTGTCCACCACCCTTTAACTCATTTTGAAATAGAGAGTCCAACACCATCAGAGAGTAGCCCAATTAAGCATTCACGCGCCTCTACACGCCGCCAGAATCATCATTGTTGTCGTCATTGGTTTTGGTCTCTACGACAACAACCGTAGCTCCAAATTCAACACAACACAAATCACCATACTTGTCTCTCAAAGCCAAAGCCAACAACATCAACCTCACCTCAAACGGACGTCACACTCGCCCTCATGCACGTTGCAAAGTTTTTGTTGCTACGTTGTAGATCTCACGCGCCACAACCACATTAGCTATAGCACGTGCTGCTACGTCAGTGCCACGTTAGCTCAACTTCGGACTAGCTTTCAACCACGTCAACTGCCATATCAGTCGTGATTGTGCTCGATTCTTGGCTAAGTTCAATGTTTCGCCTTGATTTATTCAAATTCGGATTATACATTATAGTTCTTATATTGTTGATTTGGTTCATTATGGTGTTTTGACCAGTTCAAAGATTCATCAATCGGTTTTTCATGATAATAAATCGGTTTATAGATAGTTTTAACATTCTGAATTCATCTGTGACCTATGTTTTTCTAGATTTACCTTGTATATTGTTGATCTGATTCAACGATGATGTCCATGGGTTTTCTTTCTCTTGTTGTTCTTGCTGCCAATGAGGGTTATGATTTTGCTTCCACCGCTGTTTCCATATCTATTGGGGATATGGTTTCAATCTTTAAACACTTTCTTTACAATTTCCGTACAAACTTTTATCCAGTCCTTCCACTTATTGCAGGTTTTTCTTATTGGTTATTTGATTCTGCTTGTTCTAATTATATAACTTCTGATTCCAACATCTTCTTATTCAAACTATTTGTTGTGAATGTTCCTACCATTCATACTGTTGATGGTTCTCATATGCATGTTAATAATACCGGTCAGATTTCTACTTCACATATTTCTATGTCTGACACGTATTTAATTTCAAAACTCACTTTAAATCTCCTATCTGTTGAGCAACTATATCAATTGAGACTTGAAGTAATATTTTTTAATAGTGGTTGTCATGTGCAGGATCCTTGGACAAGAAAAACTCTTGGGACTAGTCATAAAATTGGACGTCTATTTAAGCTTAGTGGGTTGCAGCTTTCACCTCAATCCCCACCACCACCTCATATCACTTCATCAACTTGTGCACCCCCTACCCCATCATCATCATCATCATATCATCACTATCATCATCTTTATTACCATCACCACCACTACCATCCTCCTCCTCATCACCCAATTCTTCTTCACCATCATCATTATCATCATCCTCCTATTACCACCACTACCACCACCATCACTACTATCATTATTACCATCACTATCATCATCCTCATCACCTAATTCATCTTTTCTCAGTCTTTGGCATTCCAGGTTAGATCATGCGTCCATCGAGCGTATTTGCACTTTAATCTTTAGCAAGAAATTAAGTTGTATCTCTATCAAGTATCTCGATTGCCTTCCATGTCAACAAGCTAAACAACACGCCTTACTTTTTCTACTAGTGGCTCAATCTCTTGTGCACCTTTTGACCTAGTTCACTCCAATGTTTGGGGAACCTAACCTCCCACTACAATGGGGGGATCTAAATACTCTACTCTCGGTACACTTGGATATACCTCATACATAAGCGTTCCAAGTTACTTTAAATTTATTCAGAATTTGCTGCCATGATTCAAATTCAATTTTCTCGCAATATCAAAATCTTCAAATCTAACAATACCATGGAATACAAGGGTCAATATTTCATTGCCACCCTCAGAAAACATGGTATACTTCCCTATAAATATTACCCTGACACTTCTTTCTAAGATGGTCGAGTTGAACGTAAACATTGACATATCCTAGTTACTGTCCGTGAACTATTTATTTCATCCTCTTGTTCGGAATGCTCTTGGGAAGAAGTTGCTCTAACTGTCGGCTATACTATTAATCGGGTCCCTTCACCTACCATCGATAATCTTTGTGCTTATGAGAAGTTGCATGAAGTTTCTCCTAATTACAACCTCTTAAAAGTCTTTGGGTGTGCCTGCTCTATTCTTTTACAACCTCATGAACATACCAAAATTGAACCTCGAACTCGAGTATGTTATTTCCTCAGATATTGAATTAAACACAAAAGATATCTATTGTGGGATCATATTTCTAATCGTCTTCGTATTTCTCGTCATATCACCTTCTAGGAACACAAGATGTTTTTCTTTATATCCAAATTTCATTCGACATCTACTACCAACCATTTATATTTCACCAATCCATCCATAGACTTCTTCCCTGATCATCTTAACACAAATATCACTGAGCCTCAAATAAATCCTCCAGTCACCCCTATTGACCCCTACTAACGTTTTTGATTCGTTTTCAGATCTTGAACACAAGTCCCTCGAGCCTGTCCCAATAATTTCACATATTGTATTAACTTAGCCTGTCCCAAAGAATCCTCGTTGTTCTAGTAGAGTAACACAACCTCCTTCATATCTTCTTGTTTTTTATTTTTCTACTATTCTTAATTTGCATGAGCCTCAATCCTATACGGAGACCAATACTAACTATTTTTCATAGAAAAACAATGGACGAGGAACTTTATGCCGTAACCAAAACCCATACTTGGAATCTCGTTAACCTCCTTCCCAGGAAAATTCCTAATGGACACAAGTGGATTTTCAAAATCAAAACACTTTTCTGATGGCTTCCTTAAAAGCTATAAAGCTTGAGTTGTTGCAAAAGAATTCGCTCAAGAATATTGCATCGACTTCGAAGAGACATTTGCTTCTGTAGCTAGACTCATATTTGCCCGTACTCTTTTTGTTGTCATTACTATTTGCAAATGGTCTCTCTTTAAAATAGATCTTAAGAATGCATTTCTCAACGACAATCTCCTTGAAGAAGATTATATGCATACCCTTTCTTGGCCTATTTGCTCCTCAACACAAAGTTTGTTATATTCGCCATGTCTTATATTGTTTCAAACAAGCTCCGCATGCTTGGTTTGCAAAATTCAGCATCACCATCCATCAGTTTGGGTTCACATCCAGCGTTCATGATTCTGCCTTGTTTATTCGTCGAACTTTCAATGATATTCAAAAGATGATCTATGCGGAATCTCTGAATTCAAAAATTTTTCTCAGTGGTCAATTCAAGATGAAAGATCATGGTGTGCTCAATTAATTTCATTGTCTCAAAGTTTAACTGGTTCAGATGGATTCTTTTTCTCTCAGACCTAATATGACTCTGATATTCTTTCTAAGATTAACATCACCGACTCCACCACTGCCAACACTCTCCTAAAATCAAATATTAGACTTACTCCACTAGATAACTCCTCTCTCTTGGACGTCACTCTCTACTGCCAATTAGTTATGTAAGACTCGATGTTTTGTATGTGTATTTTTATTTGCATTTTAGAAGATTTAAAAAATAATAAGGTCCATTATATTATTTAAAATATAATTTTAAGAATTTTAAGGCATAGTAAATACTTTCGTTATTTTAAAGGGTAATTAGTGTAAATAGTTAATATATATATATATATATATATATATATGGTGACAAGGACACACATGTCACTGCCAAAGAATCCTCATGGGTGATTAAGCAAAAAAATAAACAAACGGTTATATCTACTTTTTGTTAACTATTTTACTCTTTCTCTCTTATACCACTTTGCACACACACTTTCTCTCTCATTAGTTTCTTTTGTATCATAATGTTTCTTCGAGCGTTTCTTCAAACCTAAAGAAGGTAAGTCTCATTATTTTTTATTTTTATTTTTTATATAAGGTATATAACGAATTATATATATTGAATCTGAAATTTAAATTGTGAAGATTTTCAATTTAAGGGAAAAAAGTAATTATCAATTTTATTAGAATGATATTTTTAGTATTCCATTAACTAGTAATATTGTTAATATTTTTTTTTTACAGTAAAATTAATTTTGAGTTGAGAAAATAGAATGTTTAATTTTAATAAATTTTGTATAATTAATAAAATTGGGAATGAGAAAAATTGCATGTAGTATCATGTATTTCATTACATATTAGATTTATTTAGTTAAATTCTTAATTTAGGCCCTATCGTTGTTAGGTTCACAGGCGACGTCGACCCCGTCAGTGTTACGACGATAGCCTAATAGCAGTGCAAATATTGAGGTGAGTGTGCGGTGAAACGATCCTATGCCTAGTAGGAAAATATGTGTGCGGTTTTTTTATTACATATCAAAATAATTTGATTGGTTAATTTAAATGCATTTATTCTATTGCGATGATAACTGTGGAGTTTTATTTCAGCAAAATGTGCAGTTATCTTTATATTATGTTTTGAAAAGTGGTGTTTGATAATTATACTTGTTCCATAAATTATTTTTATATTACGAAAACAGTTACCGATAAAATATTTTGTCCCAGGTACTCGAGTTAGAAACGGATCTAATACTGGTGTTAGATAAAGTCAGGGAGTGGTGTAACAGTTTGAGACAGTCAGGACAGATGTTGATCAAGAAGTATTTGAATTTTGTAATTTTGCTATGGAATAGTTTGTGATATTTAATAGTTGAATTTTGAGTTGGAAAAATATATTATTATTAATTTTATTAGAGCGGCGTAGCGGAAGCGTGGTGGTAGAGTGGTTTGTGTTCCACCAATATTTCTCCGTAAAAAGAGAGAAACTGTAAGACCTCAATCGTAACTTGTACGTCATCTTAGTTGAATTTTAGAAAGTAATTGGAAAAATCCAGGTGAAATTAGGTCAATAAAAATTCAAATTAAAAATCTAGGGGTCAATTCGCAAATTTAGAAACATTAAATCCAAACTTTGGGAGGTAAATTGACATTTAACTTTTAATCAAAACTTTTAGGGGTGCAATTGCAATTTAAAGAAATCTTAAAAGAGGACTAGAACTCAAATGAAGATTTTAAGAAGATAGGGGGAAGAAAGAGTAGTTTCACAAAAGCTTATATATATACATGTCTGTGTGATCGTGATCAGCACGACCGGAAGGAGAGAGAGAGTAGCAGTGACATGGCAGGAAGAGCTCAACACCCAAACCACTAGTTACATGCATATAAATGGGTTCATGCATGTAATGATTAGGGGAAACTCCCGAAAAACAAGAAACGCAAAGGAAAAAAAAAAAAACAGAGAAGGAAGAAAGAGACAGCGAAGAGAGAGAGAGGTTCGCCGGCGGTGGGGTGCGGTCCGGCGTGGGTGGTGGCTTTCCGTTCGGTCTGAATTGTGTGTGTTTGTGTGTTCTGGGTGTGCGTGGGTAATTAATTGTGCGACTATGTGGGTGTGTTGCTGTTTACTGACGGTTGTGTACGTGTGTGCTCTGCTTTCCGGCAGTATATGTGGGTGTGGGTGTGGGTCATTGGTGGGGATGGTGATTGGGTGGTGTGGCGCTGCCGTGTGTGTGTGTTATGTGTGGGCCGTGTGTGTTGCGGCTGGTTGTCCAGTGCCGGTGCATGTAGGTGTTGGTGCCGCCGGCGGTGTTGGGGCGGGCGTGTGGGTGTTTTGCTCAACCGGAGTGTGTGTGTCACTATGTGTATCTGTGTGTGCGGGTGTTGTTCGGCCGGTGGTGGTGTCGTTCGGCGAGGTGTGTGTGTAAGATCGTCGGAGTGGGAGGAGACGGAGAGAGGCATTGGCGAGGCTTGGACTGCAACCAGGAAAACAGAAACGGGAAAGAAAAAAAAAAAGAGGAAAAAGGAAAGGAAAAGGAGAAAAAAAAAAAGGAAAAAAAATAAAAGAAAAGGGAATTACACCAACCACCCCACTGAAGATCAAACACCCATCTCGTGGTCGCCAAATGATTCGGAAACAGGTGAAATTTCAATCGAATATTAAGTTTCGTTAAATTAAATTTTATTTAGCATTACAAATCCTAAAATCGTAATAATTCCGTAATGATTAATTAATATTAATTACGTGGTACATAAGATAGTAACGATTCGAAATATAGGATCTGCATTGTATGATTTGGATGTTTTAGATAAGATATTAATTTAGGCTCTGTCACTATTAGGCTCACAGGCACCGGTTTCCCGAGAGTGTGTGGACGGTGAAGGTTTTGGAGAGCGGATAACGAGGTGAGTGTACTGTCTTCTTGCTAAACTATTTTCGTATATATATATATGATGAAATGTTGGTTTACTTAAATCGTACGATTTTATAAATTATATGGATCAAGCAGAAAGTTGGTGAGTCGGTAAACTAGATTTCCGGAAGTTTTCGGTGGTTTTCGAAATGAGGTTGTAAATGAATTTTTGTTGGATTTGGTGAAATCAGACGGTGTTTTTAAAAAAAAAAGAGAATAGAAAATATCTGTTTTCTAGAAATGCTTGGTTTTTAAAATAAAGGGTGAAAAAGTGGTTTTAGTAAAATCAAACATTTTCTTTAAAAGAAAGTGTGATATATGATTTTTGAATTTAAAAGTTGGCTTTGAAAAAAAAAAAGAGATAGACGTGGTAATTTGATGATGTTGGGCAGACGATATTTATTATGTTGTGATTCGATGATACTGTATTTGATTTGACGAGGCCATAGTATTTATCTGTTTTGGTAGAGTGGTGTTATCCGCTTTGGCGGAGTGATGTTTATCTGCTTCGACAGAGTGATGTTAGACGTTTATACTGGGCAGTGATTATCCATTTCGGCGGAGTGATGGGTGTTCGTAGGAAGGCATATCCTACGGATGGTACGGTACCGTTGCAAACTCCCGATCGTGAGGTTAAAACGATCACTATGGCTAACCAGTGTGTGTTGTGGTGGAGTGGTGGTTTGAGATGTGTGTTTGAGATGTGATGTTTTACTTATATTGGGTGTTTTATTATTTATTATGGTGATTGATATTATTTTACTAGATGGGATGGAATGGAACTTATATTTATTACTTGTTTTCACTGCTTATATTATGGAAAATTAAACTACTAGTTACGTGCTGGTTCTATATTCACGCTTGATCCATTTAGTTGTTGTAGAATGAATTATTATTTTAAAAAATATTTTTACTAAGAAGGCAGTACACTCGCAGGTAAAATAGCTAGGAGTCGGTCGGTCCCCTACTAGCGCTAGATAGAGTTATGCGGGTCACGCAAAGGAGTTATTTGAGAAAAATTCTGGAGACGAGATACCAATTTAAAGAAATCTGAGTGAGGTTCAGGGGATTTGTTTGATTGTAATTATATTTGGGATGGTGTATCCCTATCGGGTGCGACCATTGTATAGATTTACAATTTTATTATAGACGTATTGAGGTTGGCTAGTCAGTTGGGTAGTGTCATGTCTACGTCACGCCGGCCCCACATGACGGGTGTCTGGGGTGGGGCGTGACAGAAACCAAGTGGCGACTCTAGAAAACTGGGTCGTTATAGTGTATCTCACAATTACTCGCCCAGACATCGCCTATGTCGTCCATCAAGTCAGTCTGTTCTTGTCCGCTCCTCGGATCAATTATTACTCGGTTGTTCTTCGTATTCTTCGGTATGTCAAAGGCACCTTATTTCACGGACTTCATTTCTCTGCCCAATCCACTCCTACCTTACAGGCTTATTTTGATGTCGACTGGACTGAAGATCCCACGAATAAACGTTCAACAACCTTTTATTGTTTCTTGTTGGGCAACTCTCTCATTTCTTGGCAAAGTAAGGAACATACCGTTGTTGTTAGCTCCACTACTGAAGTTGAATACCGTGTCATCGCTGATGCAACATGTAAGACCCCGATCTTTCTTGTACGTACAAATTGAGTCGCATTCGAGTATAATAAAAAATAGCAAGGTGGTTGACGCTATTAATTATTTGATTTAAAAATCTTTGGGATCAATTAGCGATTTTCAAAATGTGAATTGTAAACTTTTGGACTAAAATAAATACCAAATATTTAATTAGGAGTGAAATTACAATTAATGAAATCTAAAATGTTGATTTTGGATTAAATTAAGAGACTTTAAAGAAATTAGGGGAGAAAAGTGTAATTAAAATAAAAGATATTTATATATATATATACACACACACACACACACACACACACACACACATATATATGTGCGTGTTGTGCGTGCGTGTGCTGTGAGCTCAGCCGGAGATAGGAGAGAATGGGAGAAAAACGACATAGCAACCGGAGGTAATTGAAGAGAAGCACTAAATTTCATGCCCATAAATGATTCATAGAAATCGTGATCTCAATGGAAGGAAAAATAAAAAACAAACCGAAACAGATCAGGAGAGAGAGAGGGAAATGAGTTTCGGTTGGTGGTGGTTCGTTGTTGGAAATCGTCGCCGTTCGTCTCCGTCATTTGGTGATTGTGTGTGTGCATTGGTTGTTTTCTCCATCGCCGCCATTGTTGTTGTGGTTGTCATTATCAAGTTTTAGAGAGAGAGAGAGAGAGAGACGGAGGGGAAATGGGTCTCGGTTCAATGGTCGTCGGAGCTGCTAGGTAATCGCCGGAGGTGGTGGTTCAGTTCGTCGTGGTTTCTCCAGCGTGGTTGTGGGTGTGTCGTTGCCGATTGAAGTGTGTTCTGTCGTGAATGTGTGTGGGTGTGCTCTGCTCCGTTTCGTCGTTATGGGTGTGTGGGTCGTTGATCGTCGGCGATGATGGTGGTGACGATGGTGGGCTGATCGTGGGAATGTGTGTGTTTCTACGCATCCGATGATGTAGGTGTGTGCGTACATGTGCATGGGTTGATATGTGTTGCGGTGGGAGCCCGGTGGACAAATGGGTAGGTGTTTCGGTTGTGGAGGTGGCCGGTGGTGGTTGGTGATTGGTGATCGTGGGTGGTGTAAAACCGGCGGTGAGAGCAGCGAGGCGTGAGAGGCCTCTGGTGGACGGAAATAGTAGAGAGAAAGAGGGGTGGCTAGCGGCAACTAAACTGAAACAGAAAAGGGCAGCCGAAACAGAGATAAAAAAAAAAAAAAAAAAAAAAAAAAGGGAGGGGATTTACAGAAACCACCCTAGGAAATCCAAAATCCATCTCGTGGCCACCAAAGGATCCGGAAACAGGTGAAATTTCAACTGATTATTAATTCTCGTTAAATTAAATTTTATTTAGCGTTGCAATTATTGTAATCTTAATAATTTCGTAACAATTAATTTTAATAACGTTTTTCCGTTAAGTTTAGTGTAATTTATTAAATTAAATTCTAGCGTCAAAAATATTGAAATGACGATAATAAATATTGAGACTGTTCACATGAATAAATTCGATATCGTAAACTATAATAGAATAATATTTGTTGAATAGTAATATAGAATGCAGGGAATAGGAAAATTACAGAAATTAAGGCCTGCATTGTATGATTATGGTATTTTAAATAAGATATTAATTTAGGCTCTGTCGCTATTAGATGTGCAGGCACCGGCGTCCAGATAGAGTATAGTCAGTAGCAGTTTTGCAAAACGGATATCGAGGTGAGTGTACTGTCTTCTTTTCAAATCTATTTGCAAATATATGATGGAAAATGTGTTTACTTAAAAACTGAACGCATTTATAACTTATATGGATCAAGCGGTTTTGGGTGATTTGGAAATGTGATTTTTCGCTGGTTTTTAAAGATAATGGAAAGAAATGATTTGTTAAATCTAATTGGTTTTAAAAGACGATGAAAAAATGATATTTGAATTAAATCGGTTTTGGAGATAGATGTTGACATTATTGATTTGTAGTTTGATATTGTTGTTATTGTTGTGTCGATGCTATTGATTTTATCTGCTTCGGCAGAGCATTGATGTTTTCTATTGAGTTGTTGTTGTTGAGATGGAGATGAGTTGTTGTTGTTGAGATGAAGATGAGTTGTTGTTATGGTGGTGAGGTGGAGATTGGTGGTGGATTTTCACCCGTCTGGCTTAGTCCAGCGGAACGTTGTTTCACCCGTCTGGCACAGTTCAGCGGAGCGTTGTTATATCCCGCTAGGAAGGCATATCTTACGGAATACGGTACCGTTGCAACTCCCGATCGTGAGATTAAAACGATCACATGGCTAGCCAAGGTGTGGGGGTGGTATGATGTGGTTTAGTGTGATGTGATGTGGTGTGGTGTGGTGAGATGTGGTGTTATATGTGGTGTTTTGTCGTATGTGATGTTTTGTCATATTTGATGTTTTGTTATATGTGGTGTAGTGTTTTATTATATCGTCTTTGGTGATTTATCATATTATCTTATACTGATGGTTTGGACGGTTTTAATATATTTGATATATATTTATGGATGATGATTTCTGAATGGTAGGAAGAAAGAGTTTTCTCGTGGTATATAATTTTTATACTACTATTCAAAATGTGTTATTTATATGCGTTACGCTTGATCCATTTAAATGTTGTATTATTTAGAATGTATTATTATTATGTTAAAAATGATTTTTATTAAAAAGGCAGTACACTCGCAGGTGGAGCAAATTTAGGAGTCGGTCCCCCTACTAGCACTAGATAGAGTTGTATGATGGAGTCGTACGGGAGTTTCTGAGATGAACTGTCAGGGGCGAATCTGTGTGAGATTCTTGGTTATATTTTTATGTGTTGTTATTATAATTCAGGGATGGATGTGTCCCCAATTAGAGAGGATGTATCTGATGACATTTTGTGGTTGTATATTTATGTGTGGCATTTGTTTTTTTTTTAGATGGTTTGACGTTCGGGTGAAGTCATGTCGACGTCCCACCGAGCCTCTAGATGATGGGTGTCCTGGGTGGGTTGTGACAATTTTGATATCAGAGCCTAGGTTATAGGTTCTGTAGACTTGTCTATTGTGCTACGAAATGGTGATATTGCTAGTTGGTGGAGTTGAGTGATGTTGTGTTGTTGGTAGTGGTTTAGGGTGGATCGCGATTGTGGGGTACTCGTAGTTGGGAAAGTTAGATTGTAACTGATAAACAATAATATGCATATTACTTGGCGTTGGGATCCTCTATTAATAGCACCTAATATCTAGTTGTTAAAATAATTGATAGGACAACAGAACATACTTAAGTTGGAATATGAAACGACATTCAAGATAAGTATAAAACTGCTTTTTAGGCAAGACTAAAGGATTCTTATGATGAAATCAAAAGGGGGAGTTTGTATTAGTTGGAATTAAGGATGTTAGAAAACTGTGGCGATATTAGAAAAGATTTAAATCGGTAGAATATTTTAGGTTGACGGGCAGGCAAAGCAAAAGATTATGGAGCTAGTAAATACAACAAACGCAATAGAGAATGATGTGTAGAAGATAGTCAAGATTTGTGAGTCTGTGAAGATAGTAAGTATGTAAAATTATAGTTCGTGTCGTAAGAGTGGCTGGTGGAGTCAAATCTTAGATAAATCAAAGTGTGTTTTGTTGGGGAGGCGTAATTAATACCCCGATTAATTGATAGTGGGTCCAGGAGGTTAGAAAGTTGTTGAAGAAGAGATATCAGGGATACCTCGCATAGGTTATGGGCACCAGTTAAAATAACGTTCGGATGGCAGATATGTCAGTAGTTAGGGTTTGTTCCGATATATTTCCTAGAAGAATTGTTAAGGTTGTTAGTAAACATTTTCGAGTTACTTTTAGGAACTATTATTATACAAATTGCACTCTATCATAGGGCGCATACTAAGTTGAAAAAATTGGAAGATCTGTTAACCCACGATTATAGTAGACCTGGTGTTTCTCTCTATGAAAATTCGGTGTTATTCGAAAAGGGAAACAGAGGTACGTTGAGGATAAGTGTGGGTAATCGACAATGGAAGTAAGGAGGCGGTTCGGGTAAAATTATTATACCTATCATGTAGAATTGGCGATTTGTTCAATCAACTGCGAAAGACCAGGGTGTTCTCCCAAATAGATTTTTAATTAGGCTATCACCAATTGAAGGTTAGGGACTGTGACGTGGTAAAAACGGCGTTCCGGTCGAGAGTAGAGAAAAGTGTGCAGAGCATCTCCAGACTATGTTGCTGACATTGCTAGAGAATCAATCGCATGTCAAATTCAATAAATGTGAGTTGGGTTGGATCAAGGGGTAATTTTGAAACATGTGATCTTGGGAGATGCCATTCAAGTGAATCCAATAGAAGTTGAGGCTGTGATTTAATGAGAAAGGCCGAAAAGTGTGACCGAAATGCGAAACTTTTAGAGTTGGTAGTGATTATGTTTGCCTTAAAGTTTTAGAGACCCTATCTGTATGACGAGACTTATGGGATATACATCGACCACTAGAGTCTAAAATAATTGCTTATTTAAAAAAGAGCTAAATCTAAGGTAGAGGTGCCGAAAAAAGTTGATCAAAAACTACAGTTGTACCATCCATTATTATTCAAGTAGGGTCAGTGTTGTAACTGACACTTTAAGTTAGGAATCAACAAGTTTGGTTGCACACATTCAGGTTGTTCATACTAAATTATGTGACAGGTTGAAACTCTTAGGAGTTAGTGGGCGCTTGGTCAGATGGCAGCGCTGTTTGAGAATTTGATTTTGGAACCGACATTGATCGATTGTGAGGTAGAAGCGTAGAAGTCGGATGTCCAGTTGAGGAAGATTAGAGATAAGGTGGGAAATGGTCGTAGAGCTGACGATCGTATCAGATATAATGATGAAGTCTTGATGATTGGAAATAATTTGTGTGTTCCTAATGATGCCCATTTGACGGAAGAGACCTTAAAAGAAGCACATAATTCGATATACATAATGCACCCCGGGGATATCACATTGTATCCAAATTGCGTGAGCATTATTGGTAGTTTGGAGGAGAGCGAATTGGTTGTTAGGTATCTTGTATATTAGCAAAAATTAAGGTCGAACATTAATATCCAGGTGGGTTATTATAGTCTTTATCTATTCCAGAATGGAAATGGAAGTCTTGATTCATATGCCAAGTGTATATTGGCGAGATTGTTCGGTTGCATGAGGCACCGGTCCAATGAAATTGTCGAATAAAGTTAGGATAAGATACTAGTTTGAAATAAAAAAAGGAGAAAATTGGTTGTTGACTTTTTTGTTCGTTAATTGATAGTTGTTCTTGGATGAATTGTTTGACCATTTTTTTTTATAAATTGAATTGTTGGTTGTAAGTGTTGCCGCCGTATTGTATTTGAAAGATAATTTTTTTATCAAAACAAATTAAGTCGCTATTGTATAAACGGTCCGTAGAGGAACTCGAAATACAGTATTGGATTATTGGTGATACTATCATAATTACCGTTGTCAAAAAATTGACATGTGTAAACATTGGAAGTCGGGTAGTAAATTCCAGGTAATAATTCTTTATCGAAAAAGTTGTATAGGAGAAACAGTAGTACAGAGATATGATATTTATTTTGACGTTCTGGTTGGGTTTTCCTACTGTTCCGGGTGCTAAGTTGAAGTTGGTATCTGGTTTTATTTGTAGATTAATGGCCAGTCGAGAAGTGCGAATCAGATGTTGGAAGATATGTTGAAGAGTTGCGTTTTGAAATTTTCTGATAGTGAAGTAGACTATGTGGCGCAGATGAAATTTGTTTAAAATAATAGATATTTTTTTTTGGCTATCGAAGTGGCATCGTATAAAGCGTTGTATGAAAAGGATGCATGACTTCAGTCAAATAGACTAAACCGTGATAGGAGAACAGAAAATTATCGAGTTTTGAAGATAACCGGTATGGCTATATTTTTATTTGAGACATGGAATTGATGAAAAGAACTCAACTAGAAGTTTTGATTTACTACTAATATTATGGGGAGTCAGCATGAAGGATTCATTAAAATTTCATTCGGAGAGGATCATTTGAATTATCCTTAGGTAGAGTTTAAACGTAATTGAAGTACGTGGTCTTACCAGGAACTTGATTAAATGTGGAGGCATGAAATGAATTCTTATAGATGACCCATTTGTTGTATTTTGATACGTATCTACGTGGTTTTGGTGTATTATGAATTTTTTTATTTAGTTAACGTTGGATTATAGTAATATTTATAGAACTTTTATAAGAGTATTGGAGATCGGATGTCGATATTGAGATTGATGATTTTTAGGCTATCCGTGCTTATAAGATTGGTGGTGAGTATTGTGGGTTTAAATGTTGAATGGAGAAGTATTGGTTATGAAAAAATTATTGTTGAAAATAATATAGGCCCAATCAACTGAGATTACCACGATATTTTAAGTATATATATTGTTGTTGATCTTTTTTTTTAGAGTAGCGCAGTGGGAGCAGTTAGAAACATGAGATTCATTGTCCGGTTAAGTGTAACTAACCAAGTGCACCATGTTTATTGGGTGTTGAATATAAATTAACCACTGTAAATGAAAATGTTGCAATGGGTGGATATGATTTGATGAAAACTGTTGGTTATAAATTTTGGATGACTTGTGATTATGGGACCCTATATAGGAAACAGTTGTTTTAGAATCGCATGAGACGAACATAACCTGGTGATGCGACTTTGTCGTATTAGTAGCTTGACGAAAATTTCGGGACGAAATTTCTTTTAAAAGGGAAAAGTTGTAAGACCCCGATATTTAGTTAACGTTGGATTATAGTAATATTTATAGAACTTTTATAAGAGTATCGGAGATCGGATGTCGATATTGAGATTGATGATTTTTAGGCTATCTGTGCTTATGAGATTGGTGGTGAGTATTGTGGGTTTAAATGTTGAATGGATAAGTATTGGTTATGAAAAAATTATTGTTGAAAATAATATAGGCCCAATCAACTGAGATTACCACGATATTTTAAGTATATATATTGTTGTTGATCGTTTTTTTTAGAGTAGCGCAGTGGGAGCAGTTAGAAACATGAGATTCTTTATCCGGTTAAGTGTAACTAACCAAGTGCACCATGTTTATTGGGTGTTGAATATAAATTGACCACTGTAAATAAAAATGTTGCAATGGGTGGATATGATTTGATGAAAACTGTTGGTTATAAATTTTGGACGACTTGTGATTATGGGACCCTATATAGGAAACAATTGTTCTAGAATCGCGTGAGACGAACATAACCTAGTGATGCGACTTTGTCATATTAGTAGCTTGACGAAAATTTCGGGATGAAATTTCTTTTAGGGGGGAAAAGTTTTAAGACCCCGATCTTTCTTGTACGTACAAATTGAGTCGCATTCGAGCATAATAAAAAATAGCAGGGTGGTTGATGCTATTAATTATTTGATTTAAAAATCTTTGGGATCAATTAGAGATTTTCAAAATGTGAATTGTAAACTTTTGGACTAAAATAAATACCAAATATTTAATTAGGGGGGAAATTACAATTAATGAAATCTAAAATGTTGATTTTGGATTAAATTAGGAGACTTAAAGAAATTAGGGGAGAAAAGTGTAATTAAAATAAAATATATTTTTATATATATATACATATACATATATATGTGCGTGTTGTGCGTGCGTGTGCCGTGAGCTCAGCCGGAGACATGAGAGAATGGGAGAAGAGCGACGTGGCAATCGGAGGTAATTGAAGAGAAGCACTAAATTTCATGCCCATAAATGATTCATAGAAATCGTGATCTCAAATGAAGAAAAAATCAGAAACAAACCGAAACAGATCAGGAGAGAGAGAGGGAAATGGGTTTCGGTTGGTGGTGGTTCGTTGTTGAAAATCGTCGCCGTTCGTCTCCGTCATTCGGTGATTGTGTGTGTGCGTCGGTTGTTTTCTCCGTCGCTGCCATCGTTGTTGTGGTTGTCATTATCAAGTTTTAGAGAGAGAGAGAGAGCCGGAGGGGAAATGGGTCTCGGTTCGATGGTCGTCGGAGTTGCTAGGTGATCGCCGGAGGTGGTGGTTCAGTTCGTCGTGGTTTCTCCAGCGTGGGTGTGGGTGTGTCGTCGCCGATTGAAATGTGTTCTATTGTGAATGTGTGTGGGTGTGCTCTACTCCGTTTCGTCGTCATGGGTGTGTGGGTCGTTGATCATTGGCGGTGATGGTGGTGACGGTAGTGGGCTGATCGTGGGAGTGTGTGTGTTTCTACGCATCTGGAGATGTAGGTATGTGCGTATATGTGCATGGGTTGATATGTGTTGCGGTGGGAGCCCGGTGGACAAGTGGGTAGGTGTTTCGGTTGTGGAGGTGGCCGGTGGTGGTTGGTGATTGGTGATCGTGGGTGGTGTAGAACCGGCGGTGAGAGCGGCGAGGCGTGAGAGGCCTCTGGTGGACGAAAATAGTAGAGAGAAAGAGGGGTAGCCAGCGGCAACTGAACTGAAACAGAAAAGGGCAGCCGAAATAGAGATAAGAAAAGAAAAAAAAAAAGGGGGGGGGGAGGGGGAATTTACAGAAACCACCCCAGAAAATCCAAAATCCATCTCGTGGCCACCAAAGGATCCGGAAACAAGTGAAATTTCAACTGATTATTAATTCTCGTTAAATTAAATTTTATTTAACTTTGCAATTCTTGTAATCGTAATAATTTCGTAACAGTTAATTTTAATAACGTTTTTCATTAAGTTTAGTGTAATTTATTAAATTAAATTCTAGCGTAAAAAAAATTGAAATGACGATAATAAACATTGAGACCGTTCACATGAATAAATTCGATATCGTAAACTGTAACGGAGTAATATTTGTTGAATAGTAATATAGAATGCAGGGAATAGAAAAATTACAGAAATTAGGCCCTGCATTGTATGATTAGGGTATTTTAAATAAGATATTAATTTAGGCTCTGTCGCTATTGGATGCGCAGGCACCGGCGTCCAGATAGAGTGTAGTCAGTGGCAGTTTTACAAAACGGATATCAAGGTAAGTGTACTGTCTTCTTGCCAAATCTATTTTCAAATATATGATGAAAAATGTGTTTACTTAAAAACTGAACGCATTTATAACTTATATGGATCAAGCGGTTTTGGGTGATTTGGAAATGTGATTTTTCGCTGATTTTTAAAGATAATGGAAAGAAATGATTTGTTAAATCTAATTGGTTTTAAAAGACGATGGAAAAATGATATTTGGATTAAATCGGTTTTGGAGATAGATGTTGATATTATTGATTTGTAGTTTGATGCTGTTGTTATTGTTGTGTCGATGCTATTGATTTTATCTGCTTCCGCAGAGCGTTGATATTTTCTATTGAGTTGTTGTTGTTGTTGAGATAGAGATGAGTTGTTGTTGTTGAGGTGGAGATGAGTTGTTGTTATGGTGGTGAGGTGGAGATTGGTGGTGGATTTTCACCCGTCTGGCTTAGTGCAACAGAGCGTTATTTCACCCGTTTGGCTTAGTTCAGTGGAGCGTTGTTTCACCCGTCTGGCACAGTCCAGCGGAGCGTTATTATATCCCACTAGGAAGGCTTATCCTACGGGATACGATACCGTTGCAACTCCCGATCGTGAGGTTAAAACGATCATATGGCTAGCCTAGGTGTGGGGGTGGTGTGATATGGTGTAGTGTGATGTGATGTGGTGTGGTGTTATATGTGGTGTTTTGTCTGGTGTAATGTTTTGTCGTATTTGATGTTTTGTTATATGTGATGTTGTGTTTTATTATATCGTCTTTGGTGATTTATCATATTATCTTATACTGATGGTTTGGACGGTTTTCATATATTTTATATATATATTTATGGATGATGATTTCTGAATGGTAGGAAGAAAGAGTTTTCTCGTGGTATATAATTTTTATACTACTGTTCAAAATGTGTTATTTATACGCGTTACGCTTGATCTATTTAAATGTTGTATTATTTAGAATGTATTTTTATTATGTTAAAAATAGTTTTTACTAAGAAGACAATACACTCGCAGGTGGAGCAAATTTAGAAGTTGGTCTCCCTATTGGCACTAGATAGAGTCATATGATAGAGTTGTACGGGAGTTTCTGAGATGAGCTGTCAGGGGCGAATCTGTGTGAGATTTTTGGTTGTTATATTTTTATGTGTTGTTATTATAATTCAGGGATGGATGTGTCCCCAATTAGAGAGGATGTATCTGGTGACATTTTGTGGTTGTATATTTATGTATGGCCTTTGTTTTTTTTTTTAGATGGTTTGACGTTCGGGTGAAGTTATGTCGATGTCTCACCGAGTCTCTAGGTGATGGGTGTCCTGGGTGGGGTATGACACAACACAAGAACTACTTTGACTTCGTTGGCTCTTCGTTGACATGAGAGTTTTCTTCCCTATTGGCATTGTTCTAAATTGTGATAATACAAGTGTTATTTAGATCCCCCATAATAACGTTTTCCACGAGCGTACAAAATATATTGATACTGGACACTTCATACATCACCAAATTCTCTAGAATATAGTTTGTATTCATTTCGTCAGTTCAACTGATCAGATAACATATATTTTCACCGAGACCTATCCACCCAGACATTTTCACACTTTAGTTTTCAAATTCAAGTTCACGTCTAATTTACTGTCTTAAGTTTGAGGGGATGTTAATATATGTATATGGGCCTTGACCACGAGGTTAAACCTTAATCCTACTTGAAAAACCCTAGTCTCTGTCTTTATATAGACCCTTCGTATATATCTGTAATATTGTATATTTCACAAATTAATATAATGTTTCATATTTTCTCAATATTCTGGCGCTCAATTGTTTTAATAATTTTATTTATTTTTAAAGAGATGTAGGGTTAACAAAACGGGGTGACATTTAGAAACATTTATATATATATATATATATATATATATATATATATATATATATATATATATATATATATATATTGTTCTAATATTTTTGGATTATAAAAGTGGATAATTCGTAAATTCGTCTTATTTTTATTTTAAGTTTTAGTACCAATTTTTTTTAAGATTTATTTTTAGTTCTATAAGTTTGTAATTCCTAAATTATGATGTTAAATATGATAACTAATCATAACTATCGAGTAATTTAAAAGTTAAATTAGGATTTAACATTAACAATTAAATTGAGTAAGATACTATTTATAATTCAATTATTAAATCGGATATAAAATTAATTAAATCTTTTTTAAAATTGAAAAGAAAATATAAAAAAATGTTGAAAAAATCCTTGTGGGAAATGTTATTTAAGCATTTAAAAAAAAAAAAAAATTTAACAAAACATACTTTTACTTAAGAGTAAAAAAAATAAAATAAAATAAAATAAAATAATATATATATATATATATATATATATATATATATATATATATATATATAATATTTTAAATTATTTCGGTAAATGATTCTTAATAAAAAAAAAAATATAGTTGATGGAAATAAATTGAGGGAGAGATCATAATCCAACGATACATAAAATTTAAAGAACTAAAAAATAATTAAATTTATTTTTATTTTTTATTTTTAAAAATAAGTTTTTAAATGTAAATAAACATCACTTTCAAAGATAAGTAATTTTTTATATTTAAAAGGAAAAAAAAAATTTAAAAAAATGACAAAATTAAATTATTATGTCCAATTTAAATAATGAATCTCAAAAATAAATCTTCAAGTTATTAAATTGAAAAGTATAAAAATAATGAACCATTATGAAAGAGTGTAAAATCTAGAGGGATAAAACTGCAATTTACACTTGTTTTCTTGAACGTTCCAGACTTCGCATGGTTTCTTCCTTACCTCTCCCTCCAGAAAAATGTAGATCTTCTCTCTCACTCTGAGAACACTCCAGAAACTCTCTCTCTATATAAATTCCGGAACTCAAACCCATTTATGTATCAGATCTAACAATTTGAATTTTGAAGTTCTTCATCTACAATCAGCACAATCATTTTCTCAAATTTTTCCGGAGAACAGAGCTCAATCGATCACAGAAATGGCCGGATCGAAGCAGGTAATCTACCTTCTAGCAATGGCGATGCTCGCCGCACTCATTCCTCTTCAAACCTCCGCCCTAATTCCCTACACGAGATCGTTGTTCGATTCGCTTCTCCCGATCGAAGATCCATTCACAATTCTGGAACAGACGCCATTGACGATCCCTAAGGTTCCCGAAACCTTAGCACTGGCACGCGTGGACTGGAAGGAGACCCCGTCGGCGCATCTGATCTCGCTCGACGTGCCGGGAATCAAGAGATCGGACATCAAAATCGAGGTGGAGGAGAACAGAGTGCTGAGGGTGAGCGGCGAAAGGAAGGCGGAGGAGGAAATCGAAGGCGAGAAATGGCACCGGGCGGAGCGGACCAACGGAAAGTTCTGGAGGCGGTTCCGGTTGTCAGGGAACGCCGATCTGGAGAAGATCGAGGCTCGGCTGGAGAGCGGGGTTCTGAGGATTACGGTGCCGAAATTGGCGGAGGAGAGGAAGAGGCAGCCGAAGCTGATCAGCATTGCGGAGGAGAACGGCGGCGGAGAAAACATCGAGACTACAAAGGAGGAAATGGGAGAGTTAAAATAATAAGCAATTTTGAAAATCGAAAATGATTTTGTTGAAAAAACAATTTGTCTTAGAAAATGTTTGTACTAAATATGTTTTGGTAACTTGGCATGCATGTGTAATAAAATGTAAAATTATAGTGTAATGAATTTTAAAATTGTTATGGGTGGAATATTATATAGTCTTTAAGGGTATATAAATTGATAAATTTAACTCTTAACTAACATAATAATAAAAATTTTAGTTTTTAGAGATTATTTGAAAATAGTCTTCTGTTTTTTTTTTCGATATTTTTTTTTATTATTTATATATAATATCATTCTTTAAAAAATTAAAAGTAAAATAAAATAAGATCTGAATATTTACATACATTTTAATATTGTATTGTACTGTTGTGAATGTTCATGATTTTGAAGTGAACAAAAATATATTTTAATATATTACTGTTGTGAATGTGTTTTTTTTTTTTTCTTTTCTTTTTATAAAACTTACGAAAAAATAATATTCACGTTCTTTGTGTTATAAATTATTTCCACTACTATTTAAAAATGATTATGAATATTTAGGGGGGAAAATTAAGATCACGAAACACAAAGAACATTTCACTAAAGCATATGAATATTCACTAGGCATATGAACATTCACCAAAACAACTAAGAAACAACAAATAAAGACATTGAAAATCTTATCAACATTCACAAAACGTTAAAATAAACTCTAAAATCAACAAAAAGAAACTGGCGTAGATATTAACCAAACACCAAAATCGAATAAAAAATATTGACAAAAAACGCAAACCAATGTAAATATTTCACCAAATCACTTGAACATTCAGCTGCCAGACGAAAGCGATAAAGGTGAGCATTCTAAATCCAAAAAAATCAAGGTCGCCATCCGTTGACCTCTTATTGAATATTTTAGATCTAGAATTTTTCAAATCTAAGAGAGAGAGATGAGTGTTCATTGGATTCAGATCCAGATCTAGGAATGTTTATTAGTATACTACTAATGCGTGTAAAAATGGTCACTCTAACGCAACCAATTAAAGACCGCCACGTGCCTACAACTCTCCGTCAGGGACACACCTTAGCCCGTGCCAACCACTCAAAAAACAACTAGCAGCACTCTCTAGGAAGGGCTGGCGAGCTGCCAACGAGATGGGGAATATTTTCCAATCTCGGCATTCTCTACAGCGGTATTGCCCATCTCGAAAATCAACCTCTCAACAAAGTCCCTCTTCCCATCTCTGGCTATCTGAGAAGGGCAGGGCAAGAAGCTCTTCGCAACTCCCCCTTCCCGTCTCCGACTATCCGGGAAGGGCAGGGGTCAAATTCTTCATCTCGGGTTCAGCAGGAAGTGTTCTTCTCTGATTGTGGGTTAGGTAACTTCTCCAACTACAAATATATTTTACCATGGGCCTCATGAACAATGCTAAAAAGTCCATGACCAACCTAAGGTGCCCTCATATCGTCCTTTCATTGGCCATATGCTGAGATGGGACACTGACAAGACATTAATCCTTGTTTAAGCCCTTAAATTAATCAACTCCATGCCTATATATAGGAGGGTATACCAATGTCCAAAGGTATTTCAAATTTGCTATCTTTTCTCGATAGCTTATTTCTAAATCTTCCCCTTGAGTGCTGATTCTCATGCCAGAGGGGACACGCGGGGATCATCCCGGCAAGTCCTTTGTGTAGGTGTCGAAGTGCCACCCCATCTCGGCTCGTTCTCATCCCAGCTCGGATTCATCTCTCCACGGTTCAGATAATCCTTCGTGCAGGTGTTAAGGTGTTGCCCATCCTAGCTCAAACCCATCCCTTCTTCGATCAAAAGACTCTCCGTGGATTAGAAGACTCCCGGGTAGCTTCCCTACTCGGGACCCATCCCAGGTCACTCCACCTATGCCCATCTCGAGTCAGACGGACTGATCCCGGACCTCTCCATCCCCATCTTAGCATGGAGGAAGATCCTTATCCCAGACTTCTCCATCTACACTCCGATAAGCAAGCATATCATCTCCATCAATAGTGACTTGACCATATCGTTGAGGTCGTCCGAAATTCAACATCAAAGATTATGAACGATAAACGCCGTTCATTGTTCCAAATCTAAGAATGTTCATATCGGTCTGTGAATGTTGACGATGAAAACCCTAGCTCACTATCCATCACTGACCATCACCCAAAAAAGAAAAAGAAAAACTCTAAAAAACTCTAGCCCACATTGTTTCTAGCCCACGCATCCTCGCTACCACCCATTTACCACTCAGATTCAGTGCCATCCAGGCCCGATCCTGATTTGAACCCCACTACAGCCGTCGTCGTCGGTTCATGGCCGCCAGATCTAAACGCCACTTGTCACCGTCAATTCATGGTCACTAGATCTGAATGCCACCGTTGTCGTCGCGGCTGAGAAAGAAGCGGTCGCCATCGGTTCATGGACCCAGATCTGAACGCCAACCTTCACCGTTTATTCATGCCACTAGATTTGAACGTCATCGTCCCTATGGTGGCTGAGAGAGAGGTGATGGGTGACGGAGAGAGAAAGAGAGCACGAGTAGGAGAGGGGAACGCCATCGTTGCCATCACGGCTAAGAGAGGAGGTTGGCGGGAGATAGAGAAAGAGAGCATGAGAGGAGAGATGAAATTTTATGGCCAGATAATTTAATTTCCTCTGGCTGGATAAAAATGAACTTGGTTGCAAAAGCAATATGGCACTTTGATTCATATCACCATTTTTGAAGACTATAAGAGTGAGAGAAACCTTATTTTGGAGTAGA
Organism: Eucommia ulmoides; assembly: GCA_016647705.1. NCBI lineage: Eukaryota > Viridiplantae > Streptophyta > Magnoliopsida > Garryales > Eucommiaceae > Eucommia > Eucommia ulmoides. Next base: position 6,456,704 of record CM028341.1, read on the forward strand.
AAGAAATGGGTTAGGGTTTTATATTTATATAGGGGTATAGTTATCCGTTTATTATTATATTTAATTGTCAAATGACTAAATAATAACAGAGGGATTAAATAATAATTTTTTTGTTTAAAAGGTTCGGGTGCAAAATTTGGGTTAAAAAAAATAAAAAACCCAATATTATATTTATTCAACATTTTTATTGATTTATTTTATTTTGTTTCTCTACTATTTATATAGTTTTTATGGAAATAAATAAATAAATAGGACAAAATAAAAAAATTAAAAATTAAAAAGAAACTATTTTTTTTTATTTTGTTGTTTTATTTTTATTTTTTTGCATTTTCGTGACTCGATTATTAAATTCAATAAATAAAATAAAAAATACAAAATAAATATATTATGTTCTAAATGCATTTTTGTTAATAAAATATGAGAAACGGTATTTTGGGTAATTAAATTAAAAAAAAATAAAAGGTGTCTCAAGTATTATAAAAATGACGGATGATATTTTTTATATTTGTTGAAATGACAATGGATATCTCTTATACTCTTTAGATGAATGTTGAACAATCTAAGGCTTTGAAGGAGAAAGGAAGAAAACTGAAGGAAAGACGTAGTAATTTGTGTGTATTTAGAGAACGCTGAGGAAACGAAAGCTAGGTTTGGAATATTAATCGAGAGTTGGTGGAAGGTGGCACCAAGAAATTCTCGTCGCCACAACACCATCATATCATTAGCGAGGGAGGAATGAGTTGCTTCTTCTTGTGCCCGAAAAACATATGTGGGGCCCATTGATTTAACCTTTACATTGCAAATTTATAAACATTGATTTTGAAAGGGGACTTAATTCGAATATGCATATTAGGAACGATTTAATTGCCATGTATACGAGATGCGGTTGTTTGATTTATGTTCATAAGGTAAGATGATCGACGAAATGTCTCGTGGAGATCTAACTTTTTGGAATTCAATGGTGGTTGTGTATGCTCAAAGTGAATGTTTAGATGGAGTATTAAATGAATGTAGAGAGAGAAAATTGTGGAAAGAAAAAATGTCGGTGGTGCTATGACTAATTTTTCTCCTACAATTACAAACACAAGTTCAAATGATGTATTGTTTGTACAAAATGTTCATAATTTTTCATTACATCATTGTAATATTTTATAAACTCTTTAGTATTGGTCATAGTGAATTTTGTCTTGGCACGTTTACTGCTGGTCTTCTGTTGGAATTTTTTTTTTACTAAATGAATACTAATACTTTTTTATGAGTGTAAAAATGGTCATCTCAAGCATCCAATAGAAGATTGTTACGTGTATATAAATTCCTAGTGGGACACAGTTCTACTGGTGACGAAGTACGAAGATGCTGCCGACTAGAGGTGCAACTCAACCCAAATCGGTCGCCCCAGGAGATCGTCCCTGCTTATGTCTAGAAAGGACCGCCGTCAGGCTGGGGAACCCTCTCCCCGTCTCGGCCGTATCCCCAGTCCGACATTTCTCATCTTGGAATTCAACTCTACAAGCTCCTCTGCGATAACATCCCTTGCCCGTCTCCTGCTTGTCGAGAAGGGCAGGGAATGGAACTTCTTGTACGGAGGATCGCATGGAATGTCCACTTGGCATCATGGGCTGGGTCAACCGTCCGCTTCCGTACACTCATTGTCCATGGGCCCTACCTAGAGGTCCAGAAAGCCCAGGCCCACCGGTTTAATCTCTCCACGCGCCCGTACAAAGGCCACGCCTCCCCTAGTGGTTACGCGCTGAGCTTAAGGTGCTAATCCCAACTTAGGTCATTAATCCTCCAAATGCTAATAAACTCATTGCTTATAAAAAGAAAAGTGAATAGTATTATAAAAGGTGACGAATACTTACTTTTTGAATACTCAGAGCATTTATATATTTTTTCCTGAGCTCTTACTCTCATACCAGAGGGGACACGCCGGGCCTAGTACTGTTCTCGGACTTTAAGATTTTTTGAATTACAAATTGATCGGACTACTTCAACCCCACCCCAACACGGAAAAATATTAAAATACCCTGACCAGACCATACTGTTATACTTAACCAAGATTTGACATCAACAGTTTGGCACCGTCTGTAGGAAGTGCACAAAAAGCCTTCCTCCAATCATCAACTCCCAGCTCGGCTAAGGCTTGATGATCACAAGGTCTGGTCATATTATACAACCAAAAGATTAAAACATTGCGGTGAATAGCAACTTAACCAAAGAAATCTCAAGAGTCCCCAAACTGGAAGTAAGGGCTTTAGTCCCCATTCTAGTTGAGGAAGAAAACGTACCTCCCACGGGCCAGGCGGGCCCATATACTCCACCCTCCGGCGTCTTTGTTGGATAGACGTCCGAAGCCGTAGAGGCGTCGCATATCGATAACCTGGAGTGCTGATTAGGCGAGTTTCAGTCCTACTTCCAAGTTCTTCTTTCCCACCTACCACCGACCCCGACTTAAGAGGAACCGGTTCTCTAGAATGCAGGGGAAGAGGAGCGCCCCAAGAATAAGATCACATGATATATTCAAACGGATCGCCGAGGGATCAACCTCGACATCGTAACCAATCGGTAAGGGAACGAGATTTAGCTCCACCAATTGCCTCCGTTTCCCCGTTGCCGCTTTTACAAGGTTGGAAACATATGATCGTCATGAACTCCAGTAGGAAAGGGCACAAAGTCACGTCACCCATTCCAAACATAGGATTCGTCGTGATCGGGAGGTGGACTCTCACTCCCCTTCAGTCAGAAGGCAGAGATCCAGAGCGGCCGCAAGTCATGCCACAATACTGCCCAAGGGAGATGCAGTCTTGGAGTGTTGTCTTGCTGAGATGGAGGCAGTGCTTCAACAGATACAGGGTATTGGAGGAACAACTGGGCTCTCTTCCGGGGTGAGATCCCCCTTTATTGATGACATTGTGGAGAAGGCGGTGCCATATAGATTTTCCAGTCTTCTGATGGTCCCATACAATGGGACCACTAATCCCATACGATAGGACCATTGATCCCATTGATCAGTTCTCCATTTTTTTTTATCTTATATGGACATGCACATGACCTTTATGGCGGTAAAATGCAAATTATTTTCCCTCACTCTAGTCGGTATGGCCTACACCTGGTTTCAAGATTTGGCCCCAGCCTCAATATCCACATTTACTCAGCTCGATCAACTCTTCCTGACCCGGTTCAATTGTTCCCCGCGTAGGCCGAAGATCGTGATCCACATTCTTACCATCCAACAGGAGATTGGGGAGAATATGGGTAAATACGTGGACAGATTTTGGAGGGAAACCCTCTGCTATGAGGACCTCCCAGATGTCGTAGCTCTAAACACTTTCATTGACGGACTGAGATACTGGAGGTTGTCCTATAACTTATGTTCATGACCCGTGCCTAACCTACATGTTGCCCTAGACAAGGGCACGAGTTTTTACGAGGACGATCTGAGGGACAATGTGAAAAGAGAACGAGAAGAGGTCCAGAAGAAGAAAGGCTGAGCAGAGGAGACACCGAGCAAAGCTCAAGGTTCGCGCAAACTTTAGGCAGAGGGGGAGGGGATTCTACCCCCAGTGATTCTACAAGGGTTTACCCCCTTGACAACATCTATAGAGACCATTTTTATGAAAAATTATGGGAGGGGATTCTTCCCTCCTGCTCTTTCCCTGAGGGGAAAACCAATGGAAAAATACGTTAATAAGTACTGCGAGTTTCACTGTGACCGAGACTACTCGACGGATGATTGTTTTTAGCTTAGGAAAGAAATTGAGGCCCTCATAAAAAAAAAAGTATCTCCACACTATGCCCGTAGAGAGAACGGAGGGCCCGAGAAGGAGGATCGCCGAGATGAGCATAGGGGCCAATGGAGAAGGGAAAACCATAGCCGACCTCTGCTTAGAAGAGAAAGAGCTGAGCACGATGATGACCAGTGTGTGGACGGCGAGATAAAAGTGATTCACGGTGAACTCGACCTCAGAACGGAGAAGTCTTCTTCCCGGAAGAGATATGAGTGCAAAGCGAAGAGGAAGGCCGACCAAAACGTGTACGAGATGAGCACGGTTAATGCCTCCACACACAACGTCATCTCCTTCAGTGAGACCAATCTCAGAGGGATACATACTCCCCACGATGATGCCCTAGTGATATCAGCCCTGATCAACCACTATAAAGTGGGAAGAATTTTGGTCGATGGGGGGAGTTCTGCGAATATAATCTTCAAGTGAGCCTTCAACAAAATGAAGGTAGACCCAACCTCTGTATAGCCTACTACTTCTCCCCTTGTTGGCTTCAGGGGGGAGGTTGTCAGCTCAGTTGGTTGGACCTCCCTACCCGTCACAGTTGGGGCAAAGCCCAAATTGGACACGGTGTGGACCAAGTTCTTCATCGTGAACAAACCTTTTCCTTACAACACTATGGGACGTCCAATTGTAGCCGCCCTGAGGGCCGTGTGTTCCCCTTACCACTAGATGATGAAGTTCCCCACTGAAGAAGGGATAGGGGAAGTAAGAGAAGATCAGGAAGCAGCCAGGGCATGTGCTAGAAGGGCGCTCGAGAAGAGAAAATAACAATTAATGGCCGGGCCCAGGATCGGAAAGGCTGAGCTCATGGCCTTGTCCAAGTCGGGAACCATGCCGATTGAAGACCCTCGTGATGAGGAACCCCGTCCTAGACTCCACGCGGAGTTGCTGGAAGTACCCATCCACCCGACAATCAAGGGAAGAACAGTCAAAATTGGGGGCCAAGCTCAGCACAGCTTAGCCAGCTGAGCTCACGAATCTCCTTAGGAGAAATTATGATGTATTCACTTAGTCTCATGACGAACTTCATGGGATAGATCCAAGTGTGGACATACACCGTCTTCACGCTGACCCTCATCATCCCCCTATGAGGCAGAAGAGAAGGAAGTTCCACCCAAAGCGCCAGAAGATTATTGATAAAGAAATGGACAAGTTGGTAAAATCAACCATGGTAGAGGAAGTTAAGTTCCCTCATAGGCTCGCTAATGTCGTCCTCGCCCCTAAGGCCGAGAACAAATGGCGTCTCTATGTGGACTTCAAGGATCTCAACAAGGCATACCCCAAGGATTTCCTTCCCCTACCGAGAATAAACCTTGTCATAGATGCCACAACGGGGCACGAGCTCATAAGCTTCTTGGATGCTTACGCCGACTACAATCAAATACCAATGTTTTCCCTGGACAAAAACACGACGTCGTTCACCATGGACAGAGACACCTATTGTTATAAGGTCATGCCCTTTGGCCTTCGCAACGCTGGGACAACCTATTAAAAGCTTGTGAACAAGATGTTTAAGGAAGAGATCGGCTCGACGATGGAAGTATACATAGACGATATGCTTGTAAAGAGCACCAAGGCATCCAACCACATCGCACATCTCTAAAACTATTTTGACAAGCTCCGACCTCATCAGATGAAGTTGAATCCCACCAAATGTATCTTCAGAGTCTCAGCAAGAAAGTTCCTTGGCTACATGGTGTCCCAGCACGGCATTGATTCCAATCCCGATTAGATAAGTGTCGTTCTCGAAATGGCCTCTCCCTGGACAAAGAATGAGGTCCAAATGCTCACTAGAAGGTTGGCCGCCCTGAATCGCTTCATTTTGCGTTCCTCAGAGAAATGTTTCTCCTTCTTCAAGGTTCTTAGAGGCAATGAGAACTCTGAGTGGACGTCTGAATGTGAGGTAGCATTTCAAGAGCTCAAGGCGTATCTCTCATCGGCACCGCTGCTGAGCACTCCCAAGGATGGAGAAGAGTTGTTCTTGTATATCGCCGTCTCAAACACGGCAGTAAGCGTCGCCCTTGTCCGGGTACTTACCGATGCCGAAACGAGATACCCACGATTTGAGAAACTGGCTTATGCCATCCTCATCATGTTGAGAAAGTTGAGGCAATACTTCTAGGTGCACACAATCGTGGTCCTGACCGACCAACCTTTAAGACAAGTCCTTCACTCCCCTAAAATCTCAGGCCGACTCAGGACGTACAGTCTCAAGCTCGGTCAGTTCTACATCGAATACCGACCAAGAACATACATCAAATGATAAGTCATGGCCGACTTTATATCTGAGCTGACCTTCCCAAATGACCTTATCCCGGATATTCAAGGCCCTGTCCGGCAGGAGGCCTAGCTCGGTTCAGCAGTTGTACCTGTCCCAAAGGGGATTTCATCCCAGCCCGGATCAGGCACCGACCTCGGCCCGCACAACTCTTTATGAATAGTTTTTCCAATGTGGGCGAATGTGGGACCGGGATGGTCTTGGTAGCCCCAGACCGAGAAAATATTCTATATGCACTCAGATTAGGCTTCCAAGCCACTAATAACGAAGCTGAATATGAATCCCTTCTCACCGGACGCCAATTGGCGAGAGAATTTAAAGCCAAAAACCTCCAAGTCTTCTGTGACTTACAACTCGTTGTTAATCAAGTCAATGGAGAATACATGGAAAAGGATCCGAGCATGACTTCATATCTCGGGAGGGTAAAGACACTAATGAAAAATTTCAAAAACGTTCAAGTAAACCAAATCCCCCGAGAAGAGAATAGACAAGCTAACGCTCTGGCCAACCGAGCCTCCGCAGTGTAGTTTACTCTGAAGAGAAGCATCCCCATTGAGTACTTGGATGGCTCGAGCACAGTTGCAACCGGCCAGGAGGCCACCATTTGTGCGCTTACCGACGTGTCTACCTGATGGATCCGATTAGAAACTATCTCTAGCACGAAACTCTCCCGTCTAACCGAGCAGAAGCTAGAATGATGCGGTATAGGTCAGTGAAGTACACCCTCATCACTGGGGTGTTATACCGCAAATCGTTCTCGAGTTCGTATTCTCGATGGCTGAGACCAAAAGAAATTGATTATATAATGAGGGAGATCCACGAAAGAATGTGTGGCAACCACTTAAGGGGGAGGTTTATGGTCCACAAGTTCATCTGGCACGAATATTTCGGGTCGAAAATAAACAAAGACTCCATGGAGTTCACTAAAAAGTATGACAAGTGCCAGAGGTTTGCTTTACATCCTCAATTCTCCCTACCGTCCTCGTCCCCATAACTAGTCCATGGCCCTTTGCCTAGTGAGGGCATTGACCTTCTAGGACCATTCTCCCAAGGAACTGGGCAGAGAAAATTCTTTATCGTCGTGATCGACTACTTCACGAAGTGGGTAGAGGCTAAGCCCCTAGCACGGATCACGAAGGAAAGACCATAGACTTTGTCTGGGAAAGCCCAATCTGCTGTTTCAGAATTCCTAAGGCCATTATGTTCGATAACGGAAAGTAATTTGACAACGATCTCTTCTCATAATTGTGCGTCGGGCTGGGGATTCAAACCTATTTCGCCTCTCCTGGACATCCACAATCGAATGGTCAAGTGGAAGTTACTAATCGAATAATCCTGCACGGACTCAAGACTAGGCTGGACAAGTCGAAAAGAAGATGGGTTGAGGACGTGTATCATGTTCTCTGGGCATATCACACCACGGGAAGGACCCCAAGTGGGGAGACACCATTCGCAATTACCTTCGGATCCGAGGTCGTCACTCCTGCTAAGATCGACATACCTTCACCCAAGACGACCATGCCCTTCAGTCTGGAAGAGAACAATGCCTGCTTGGCCCTGAACCTCGATCTTCTCGAGGAAAAGAGGGAACGAGCCCGAGTGCGACAAACAACTTATCAACAAATGGCAACTAGGTACTACGACAAAAGGGTCCGGCCTCGGTTATTCGACATTGGAGACCTCGTCTTCTTCTATGAAACAAGGCTTTCTGGTGGCTGTAGAATCCATGAATATTTGAAAGATTTTCTCTAGAGAAAGAAGATAGAAGAAAGAAAGAAAGACAGATAATTCTTCTTTGGCGCCTAAGTTTAGAATAATTTACAAATAGATCATGTAAATTAGTTAGAGTAAAAGGACTAAATTGCCCTTATTATTTAACATGAAATGACCAAAATACCCTTACTTTCACGTTGACCGCTAACTTTGACCTAACAGAATTCTGAAGAGAGACCAATTTGAAACGAAAATGAAATGTCAGGTGGCAAATATGTCCATCTCTAAATATAGGAATCCAATTGAGTACCGACTGCAATTGTGAGGGGCGCAAAAGTGTCATTATCCCAAAATAAAAAGTTATGACACTTGTAAAGAGGATTGTCATATGAAAAGACAAATTAATTTATATTTTGAATTGTCGAATACTCGGATCATCCTAATTTATAAATAAAAGACACTTATAAAGAGGAAAATCAGATTAAATTTGAGATAATGACATTTTTTGTCATTGACGAATGAAGTTGGTGTTCAATTGGACCCCTGTATTTGAAAATCAACACATTGGTCCCTGACATTTCAATTTTGTTTCAATTTTGCTCCAATTACTATTCTGTTAAGGCCAATGGTAATAGTCCAAGGGTATTTTGGTCATTTCCCTTTCAAATCTGATTTTTACTATTCAACTTATACAGATTAATTACACTTTACATCCCATTATTTTTAAAATTATATTTTTTACTTTTAACTTTTTAAATATTATATTTATCTCTCACCCTATCCCAATCTCTCACCGCCGCCACTATCATCAACAGCCACCACCAACTGCCACTGCCAACCACACCACCACCACCACTGCCACCTCTCCTATATTTTTACACTGACATCCTCATTTAAAAAAAATATATATTCTAACCCTTTTATTAAACAAATTAACCAAAAATAAATATGATTATGCTTCTCCAGTGGTGGCGGTGGTGGCAGTTGGAATATATTTTTTTAACCCTTTTATTAAACAAAATAACAAAAAAAAAAATATGATTATACTATCTCTCCAGCGGTGGCAGTGGTGGAAGTTGGTGGTGGCGATGGCGGGTGGGGGTTGATGGTGGCAGCGGCGGTGAGAGGTTGGGGTAGGGTGAGAAATAAATATAATTATTTAAAAAATTAAGGGTAAAAAATACAATTTTAAAAATAATAGGGTTTAAAGTGTAATTAATCTATATGAGTTGAATAATAAAAATCAAATTTGAATGCGAAATGACCAAAATCCTTTGATCGTCACCATTGACCTTAACAGAATAGTAATTGGAGCAAAATTGAAATGTCAGGGACATGTGTCGATTTTCAAATACAGGGGGTCCAATTAAGCACCAGCTTCATTTGTAAGGGATCAAAAGTGTCATTCTCCCATTAAATTTCTACTAAAAATTCTCAATTTACTAAAACGTGACTTGAGCATTATGCTATAGAGATGATGTATTTTTCAATTTGTTCAATTTAAATAGTGCATGTAGTCACGGATAAGAAATAGTGTGTGTGTGTGTGTATATATATATATATATATATATATATATATATATATATATATATATATATATATATATATATATTGATGAGTATAAAAATGATCACTCCCAAGCAACCGATGAAAGACTGCCATGTGTTCACAACTCCCCAATGGGGTCGACTCCTACCAAAGACAAAGTGTAAAGATTGTGCTGACCAAAGGGCCATCTCAACACATGCCGGTCACCCCCAAGAAGTCACCCATGTTTTCCTTTGGGAAGAAAGAGCAAAGTCGTCGTCGGGATGGAGAACATTTTCCCCATCTCGGCATGATCCCTAGGTCGGCACCACCCATCTCAGAAATTGATTCCATAAGCTCCTTAACAAAACGCACTCCTTCTCGTCTCCGGCCATCCAGGAAGGGCAGGGAAGAAATCTCCTCACACCATGGGCAACAGGAAGAATCCGTTTGGCATCATGGGCTGGACCAATTGTCTACTTGCGGGTACTCTTCAGCTGTGGGCCTCAGCAAAAAGGCCAGAATACCCAGGCCCATAGGCTTAATCCCCCAACTCGCCCTCTCATTGGCCACGCACCGAGATCAAGTTATTGATCCCTGCTTAGGCCCTTAATCCTCCAAATGCTAATCAACCCACTGCCTATATAAAGGAAGATAAATGTGAGATAAAAAAACACAAGGTGTTTACTTACTTTCACAACACTCTAAAGTATTTTTACTGCCTTCCCTTGAGCTTTTATTCTCGCGCCGGAAGGGACACACTGGGTCCATCCTGGCAAGTCCTTTGTGCAGGTGACAGGTTGGAACTCATCCCAGCTCGGAGCAATACCCTTCTTGGACAAGGACTCTCTTCGGATCAGAAGATTCTCAGGTTGCTTCACCATCCGAGACCCATCTCGAACCTCTCCAACTCTACCCCATCCCCGACTGGATGGACTGATCTCGGAATATCTCCATTCCAGCACGGAAGAACACCATCAACACGTTGACCAAACCATACCGTTGGTATTGACCAAGATTTGGTATCAACAGTTTGACACCGTCTGTGGGAAACTTACTAAAGGCCTTCCCCTATCATCAGCTCCCAAGCTCAGCTAAGGCTTGATGATCACAAGGTCTGGTCATTCTACACAGCCGAGAGATGAAAATAACGCGGTAAATAGCAACCCGGCTAAAGAGATGTTAAGAGTCCCCAAATCGGATGCTAGGGCTTCAGTCCCCATCTCGGTTAAAGAAGAAAATATATTCCCCACTCGCCAGACGGGCCCGTCAGCTCCGCTTTCAAGAGTCTACGTTGGCCCAACTTTTGGAGCTATGGATGCGTTGCGACTTGACAACTTGGAACACCAGCTACGCCAATTTCAATCTTACCTCGAAATCATCCTCTCCCGCCTGTCACCAACCCCGGCTCAGGAGGGACCGGTTCTCCAGAATGTAGGGGGAGATGAGCGCTGCCAGGAATCGGATTGTGTGATTCACTCTGAAGGGCATGCCCCGAGAGATCAGCCTTATCCTCATGACTACCCTGTCTAGGAGCAAGATTTAGCCAAGAGGGTCGTTTCGGACTCTGCGTCTTTGCCCCAGTCTGTAAGAACTTACAGTAACATCACCCGTTCTAAGGGCAGAATTCACCGTGCTTGAGAGGTGGACTCCCACTTCTCTCTAGCCAGAAGACAGAGATCCAGAGTGTCCGCCAGCTAGGTCATAGCACCGCCCAGGGAAAAAGTAGCCTTGGAGCGACAGATTGCCGAGGTGGAGGTTGTGCTTGTGCAGATATGGGCCCCTGAAGAGACAGCTGGACTTCCTTCAGGGATAATATCCCCCTTTGTCGATGAGATCGTCCTCGAGGTGGTTCCTTACAGGTTCCCCAGTTCACAGATAGCTCCTTACGACAGGATTACCGACTCCATCGATCACCTCTCCGTTTTTGTCTCATTCATGGATATGCATACGGCCTCTGTGGCAGTAAGGTGTAAATCATTTCCTCCTACCATTGCTGGGATGGCTAATACTTGGTTCCGAGACTTGGCCCCAACCTCGATCTCAACCTTTGCTCAGCTTGAACAGCTCTTCCTGACCCGCTTAAGCTATTCTCAATGTCGACCAAGATTTGGCATCAACATATATATATATATGCTCCAAGTTATAAGCGACAGAAACATAAATCTGGGAAAAACACAACCTAAAGAGCTTGTGATTAGAGTGGTTGCATCAAATGGTATGTTTTTCATTTTATTTGCATTATGAGATTTTTCTTCGTTCTTATATTTAGGGAAAATTACACTTTTCATCCCTTAAGTATAGTGGATGTCTATGTGGATCTTGAGGTTTGCTAAATTATACACTCGATCCCTCAAGTTTCACATTCGTTTCAATCCGGCAAAATGGAAAACGTTAATGATTTTGGACGAAAAATGAATTGTGCTCAACATGTGGCCTTATAATGAAATCCAATAAATCTAAGACGTTTAATCCTAATAACAAATTAGGCTTCTCTCTCTCTTTATTCTTCAGACAAATCATTGTTAGGAAAAAAATTAGGAGAAATGACTTCTTCTTCTTTTTTTTTAATTTAATTTTTAAGATAATAAAAGAGAGAACTATTATTTTCTCTCTTTGCTTCTATTTTTTAACAAAGATAAAATAAAACTAAAATTAAAATAAAAGAGTCTTGTTCCATTTTTAACATATCCGGTTAAGTTAACCCAATTTTTTTTTTTTTTTCAATTTATTATAAAGTAGAAGAGGTAAAAGAGTAGGATTTTAAAGTAGAGGAGACTGAAACAAAATAAGATCAAATAGAGGGAGATAAAAGGCCATTAAAAATTAATTGTCTTGCTTTTCTTTCCTTTTATCAAAGTAGAGATAAAAGGCCATAAAAAATTCTTATTTTTAAGATGTCGCAAATTAATGTCACCTTCCCTTTTTTAACACATATACTTATTATTCTTTCAAAAATAACTTTTTCTCCACCACATATTCAAATTTCAAAAAAAAATTATCACTTTAACACCATTTTAAATAAGCACAATATAGTAAAGTAAAAAAATATTCAAACACTATCTAAAACTTTGTACAAAGTCAAATATATATTTTGAAAACAAAAAATCAACTGACCAGCGACAACTACTTTGGAGAAATTGTAGTATCTGAATTCCATAGGCATGTTAGCAACAAATTTTGGACCGAATCCAAGTAGTCCAAAATGCTTAAACCAATGTACTAATAGTAGACCACATGGTATTTTATATATCAGACAATATTTTTCCTAATACTTCCGATGTGGGATCTCACAATTTCGACAACATATGAATTCGAGGAATCAAAACATTGTCGAAAAGATGTTTTCTGAACTGAGGCAGAAGCGTAAAGTGTACGAACTAAAGGAATCAAAAACTTGTCGATGAAATCAATAAAACAAAATGAAGGGGCAGGGAAGGGCAAACCATTTAATTCGATTCAATCGAATCAAGAAGCAGCATTAAAGTCTCACCTGAAAAACGGAATAAGGAGGCAAAATACACCAAGTTAAAGTCATTGGAGAGGCAAGACAAGGCTTTGGTGAGATCGGCTTCTATGTGATTTGATAGTTTTGCCAACTTCTTGCAGTAAAAAGCTCCTATACCTCAGCCACCTCCTCCTCATCGATTTCAGATTCATCCATATCAGCGCAATCATAATCACCTTCCTCCTCCTCATCATCATCATCTTCATCTTCTTCTACTGCTGCCACTGACGAGTCGCCCAAAAAATATTATGAAAAATGAAAAAATAGTACAAATATGACTAACATTGTTCAACTATTAGGACCTGTATTTTGCACGCAATCACCAAACATGCTTTGGTACAAACCCATCTTTGTCCACCCATCTGAAGACACTCCTTGGAGCATAAAGTACTCAGGGTGAGAGATGAAGTACTCATTCAGTTTCACTTGATACGATAACTCATTATAAAGATAAATTTCGCCCTCCTTCTCCTCGGTGTCTTCATCATACACAGGGCTTACTCCAAAACCCTTGAACCAAAAGATATAAGCACACCCCATTACTGAGACGCTCACTTCATCGCCCGGATCCAACTTGTTTCCCAATTTCCAATGGCTAAGGAATGTGATATCTTCCATCACTCCAGGAATGGAAATGAATGTCGGGCCATAGACAAGTTTCATACCTTTGGTCATATTCTTTACTTTCAAGTAAAATGCATACCAATCATCGAGTTGTTTCCTTTTTGAGCGTGTATAGACGAAGCATATATTCAAGCCCAGATGGATTGTATTGGGATGAGTAGATACGGTAAGAGACACCGAGCTATCTGTGCCTATGACAGAGAAATGGCTAGGGACCTCACAACAAGGAATGTAGGTGCTGAATATATCAAACTCATATAGTCCCTACACCAATGTAAATAGTATTGTGAAAAAATAGAGAGAGAGAGAGAGAGAGAGAGAGAGAGAGAGAGAGAGAGGGAGAGAGAGAGAGAGTACCTGGATTGGAACTGTCCTCCTTGTTACAATCATCTTATTGAATAACTCCACTCTGTTGTTCCTAACAGATTCCAAGTCGAGAATGCCCAAACTCCTGATCATTTCCGGATCAAAGTTCTCAATAGGTTGTAATATAAACAATTCCTGAACCACTGAAAGCTTTTCACAACCGCCTACATCAAAAACAGCGATTTCAAGAGATTAGGCAGATTTTTTAATATTTCTAACGACGTGCAACCTTCTACCCTCAAGTCGGTGACACTCGATTGAAGCTCTGGAAGTGATTGCAGCCTCGTGCATGAATAAACTCGATAGCGTGTGTCTTTCCCCCGGAAACTCAGGTGTGTCTTTCCCCCGGAAACTCAGGAATACTTGATAAGAAAAGCGAGAAATGGAAGAGGTGGCTCCTGAGAGCAGCCATGCTCAGAAATGAAGATGATTGTTGCAGGCAGGAGTCCAGGCAAGGTGCTGCTAAATGTCAAAACAGTGACATACATATATATATATATGATAGAATAAGATGACTTGACATATTCCAATTGTGGATCCTTCCTCCAACTGCCATCTATGGAATCACAAAAAGATAAAGAAATATAATGAATAGCACAGAAAATACACAATCAAACAGTAACTATGCTAAAAATACACAAAAACATAATATGCTAAAAATCAAGTCTACATTTGATAGATTAATTTTTCAATGTTTTGGTACAGAATCACGAGCTCATCCAACCAATTAAACCCCTTTTTATTTTTATTCTTTCTTCTTCGTCTTCTCTTTCCTTATGCACAAGAAAATCCATCTTCAACAATGATGATTCTATGTCCGATAAACGGTAACATGATGAGCCCTTTTCATCTTGAACTTTGAACTTGTATTTCTACCTCCCTGTTGATTCCGAATATGAAGCAAACTACCAAACCTGGCAGTAAAAAGAAGGTGAAGAATGGCATAAGTAACACAGATTTGCATTGGAACTTGTACCCTACAGTCAATTGTTGCCTTTGACAGTGTCGCCGATTCGGAGCAGCAAGAAGCTCCTCTTCCTCAGCTTCCATCTCCTCATCGATGTTGGATTCCGTTTCAGAGTAACTGTCGCTGTCATCATCATCTTCCTCCCCCACTTGTGCAGACACTACATAATCAGCCAAAACGTATTTACCAAAAAAGATATGAATATTTTTCAGATCATACATTTTTTGTGTGAAGAGACTGCTGGTTTTATTTAAAATTTTAAGATCATGCTTACAAAAACTAGGAAGTGTGGTAGAGGCGTGGAATACGCCGCTACTTACACTCACAAGTATACGAGATCTAAATTTTAGTATAATGTAATTGTTAAGATCGGGTTATCGTTTCCACAGGGATTGGTGTCGTTACTATCAAATACCGCGTTTGTCATGACCTAACTTTATCTAGGCAAAAAACAAGCGTAATTAATTAATTAAACTAATACTAATATATCCTAAATTAACTACACTAATATACTAATATGTTTTAGGGTCAAGAATTGCCTAAGGATTAACGTGTTTACAAATACGTGTTCGATCTCGATTTACTCACGTTTATGGTGTTCGACCTATTTGACAATCTCGGTACGTAAACTCCACCGCCACCTCTCCCGAGTGTAAGACGGGGGAATACATAACTTCGAGTCAACGAAAAAGTCCTCATCAACGTCTTAACAACCCTAGGTCACGTGAGTCTCGCCTAGCATCATTGATTGCACACAATCCAACTCCCGAGCGAGTCATTGGATCGTGCGTTGTATTTACCCTATCGATAATCTCCGTTCTAAAACTCCCTCATCACCTCTCCCGAGTGTAAGACGAGAGATATAACGCGATTTCGTGTCAACGAAGAAGTCCCCCTCAACGTCTTAACGACCCTAGGTCGCGTGAGTCTTGCCCCAACGTCATCGATTGTCCACAATTCAAACCCCGACCGGGTTATAGAATCGTGGCGTTTGTTTACCCTAATCCGAATCCGGGGGTTGTCAAAACCCCGTATTCTCTATTTATCTAACTAAGCATGATAAACAAATAATACGATAAACACAATCAAACTACGAAGAACAATCATAAATGCAACACCGAAATCATCCAAACAACGTATTCATAAATTTATTGTTAATCCTTACTACAATCTATGTTCAGCTATGGCCTTAGCCGCATTTACAATGAAATAACAAGCTAAACATACTCACATGATCTTAAAATAAAGAAATAAGGAAAAACAACCGAAGAACTTAGTTTCGTCCGAAGATAAACCACTAAGAACGCTTAATGATCGATTCGTCGTCTTCTCCACTTCGGGATGTAAGCTCTACCTCTAAAACTCTTAAACCCTAACCTAAATATAGCTTAAGGTACCCAAATGATCGGGCGAGACAAAAGGAGGGGAGAGGGGATGGTATTTATAGACAAAATATCTAAAAAATATCTAGACTATGCAGAGGGTTACTACCGTGGCAGTGGGATTCAACGCTGCAGCGGTTGGTAGGTCAGTTAGTTGTTCACCGCAGCGGTGAAGATAGCGGAGGACGTGGAAAAGTTTTTGTTGGATTTTTGCCTAGGCGGTGGGCTGTCAGTAGCCTTTTGTATTTCTCAGCTTCTTCACCGCCGTGATAGTGGGCTTGTTTCATAGTTTTGCCTCCGAGCTTGTTTTTTCCACCATTCTTCGACCTCTTTTGGTTCGATCTCATCGTTTTCGCTCCAGTTTCCTATCTTTTTATCCCACACACTCGATTTATATAAAAAGTAATAAAACTAATTAAAATATAATAAAATACTATATAAACGTTCAAAAATTAACTTAATTCGGTTTGGAAATACGTAGGTAGATCACACTTATCAAAGTGCAAGTGTACAGGTACCCATAGACAATTACACTTCCACCCCTCCGAACACTTGTTTTTTTTTTTTTCGGGGGTGGGTGGGTGGGTGGTGTCCCAGGTTCAAATCTTGAAAACATCTTCTCTGTATACAAAGGAAAACTTGCATACGTTTGACTCTTCTCAGATCCCGTAATGGTGGTAGGCTTTGTGCACTGAGCTGCCAACAGACGCACCTACTCACGCATTGGGATTCAAACCCCACACACCTTTGTGGGGAGGAGTATGCCTACCACTAGGCTTGCCCCTGAATCCCACTCCCAACACTAAACCACTTTTGCCTCTTATCTTCAAATTTATAAAAGAAAAAGAAATAATCTCATCACTTTAAGAAATAATAAAGTAATTTGGAAATTCTACAATTTAAGAATAAAAAACAACTAATAACTCATTAATATTTGAAAAACAATAGAACTACCAAGAAGCTTATCCCACATCAGTAGCAAGAGACTTCCCAAACAATCATAAATGTCAAAGGGCACCACTTAATATAATATGATGTTATATATCAGAGGCACGGTTATGGGAAGTCTTTTCATTCTCCATTACAGTCAAATAATTCGGCGATTGCATAATCAATTTCGTAATCAAATCACAAGTGCAAACAGGGCCATCATAAATGTCAATGGGCACCACTTAATATAATATGATTTTATATATCAGAGGCAAGGTTATGGGAAGTTTTTTCATTCTCCATTACAGTCAAATAATTCGGCGATTGCATAATCAATTTCGTAATCAAATCACAAGTACAAACAGGGGGTTGCTAATGAAGGTGGGTGTAAAGAAACTTATGGGAAGTCTTTCCATTCTCCATTACAGTCAAATCACTTGTGTAATTCGGTAATTGCATAATCAATTTCGTAATCAAATCACAAGTGCAAATGGGGGGTTGCTAATGAGGGTGACTGGGTGAGTGTAAAGAAACTTGTCTCACATCGGTCACAATAGACTTCCTAAACCATTATAAATATCAAAGAAACTACTCCAATTGATTCCACGAGGTTTTAACTTTTAAGATGGAGCTTCCTAACAAGAACACTTGAGCAAATTCAGTTGTTTGCAATTTATTTGACTTTTAAGTTTCGTTTGATATTGATCAAAGTGATGGGTTTGATTGATAAAATGTTCTGTCAAAAATTATGATGAAGTGATGATTTAGGGTCCTAAACTTTACTTTATTGAGGTTATTGATCTAATTGGATTAAAGTTGGGCAAAATATTAGCTAAAAAGTGTCCTAATACACAATTTTTTCATGTTCAAATCTCGATTAAATAGATCACATGTAAAAATTACATTTGACATGATTGTTAAACCATTCATGATTTGTAGCAACCCGTTAATGATGAGCAGTTAGAATATGATTTCAATTTAAATGAGAACTGTAATTATCTAATTTCTTGAAGTAGTTTAATCATGTTGAATTGGTTGACCATTTCAGTTTCAGGCTGCACGTGTTATTTATGCCGCCTTATCAACATATAAGGTTGCAAATATAGTTAAACAGGTTACACAACTCATGTTCATGTCGAAACAATAAAACCACGTCGATGTCTTGTGTTCTTATCCAACACGATTAATTCATGTCATGTTCATATTAGCCTTAGTTGTGTTCGTGTCAGACCATGACAAGGCATGAACACAACCAACAGAAATGAACTATGTCGGCCTAATCTTAACCATTGTATCAAAGAAAATTCACACTGTTTGAATTTAATTTGGGCACATCCGAGCACTCTTTTAGATAGGAAAAAGACTCCTTATTTGTAATATAGACATGAGAGCAATCATACCTTCAGTTTGCACAAATTCTTCAAAAAAAATGTAGTACAAACCCAACCGTGCCCGTTCATCAACCGAAACTTCTCGAAGCATATAGTACTCGGGGTGTGAGAGAGAGTATTCATTTGATTTCACCTGATATGCGGATTAATTATAATCAGGGCGTGAGAGAGAGTATTCTTTAATATTCGATAAGAGGTTATATCGGGGGAACATTTTCAAAAATTCAAAAATTTGTCCTACCTTATTTGTGAAATTACTTATAAGAAAAAAATGATTTCAAATTAAAATAAAACATTCAGACTAAACTAATTGGACATAAAGTACCGTTTTCGGACAGGCGTCTTAGGGTGCCTAACACCTTTCCCGAGCGTAACCGACTCCCGAGCCTTTAAATGAATCTTTGGTTTGACCGTGTTTTTGGAGTCAATTTTTACTTAGACCTTTTAAATTATTTTCTAAAAATCCGGTGATCTAGTATACAATTTAAACCAAATGCTAGATGTTGACTCCTTATTTTTTAAAACGATCTAAATACTTTAAGAGAAACCAGCACTTTAAAAACCCCTCTCTCCTTAAACTATTTATTATTTAATATTATTTTCATCTCGAAAAAAGGGGCGCGTCAATAATCACATTGTAAGATATATATTTATAATGAAATTCATAAAGTCGTTTTAATAAATTTTATAATTCAATCACAATAATAATATTTAATAAGCATGTAATACAAACGAATAATTATAACCATTATAAATATATATTAATAATAATTCATTAATATAATTTATGTATAACAAAATATTTAATTTTAAATTATTTTTCTAACACAAATATCACAAGTAGGTTGTTTTAAATGGCATTGACGACATTTTACCAGTTTAGAACTCATTGATGCATTTCCTCTCTTCTTCTCAGGGTCGACCCTAATAGATCAGAGGCCCAAAACAAATTTTAAAAATGATCCCTTCGGTCTTTATTTAAAAAAAGAATCATAAGTTTTTTTTTAATAAAATTAAAAATATCAGAAGAAAATATGGTTAGTATAAGTATTGACCAAAATTGAGATTTTTTTTATTTGGCATAATAGATTAAAAAAAATATTTTTTAAAATAAAAAAATATAGGGGTCAATCTGAAGGGACCCCTAAATTTTGGGGGCCCAAAGCGACCATTTTGGTGGCTTTGGGCAAGGGTGGGCTATTTTTCTTCTGGACTTATTGATTTTGCTCGAAGATATTTGTTGAAATGTTTGATAGATATTTGGTCTCCTGGAACTCTATTGTGAATTCGATTATTGAACACAGAGATATATTTCTAATGCACATAAGTTATTCAAAGAAATGCCTGGGAAAATAATGATTTGTTTGTACATAATGATCGTTGGATATGTTCAAAAGTTCATGTTTGTCTTAATTGGGGATTAGCGATTACTACATAAGTTTTTAATGAACTTTAACTTAATATTTTGTTCACTTTTAGAATTCCATTTACTTCAGTATTATGATACATGTATGCATAGTAAATGTTAATGTGTTGTTTATTCCAAGTAAAGGATATAGGGAAAGAAGAAAATTATATTGATAATTTCTGTACATTCAGAATGAGTCTTATTCTCCTAATTATATAGCCGCAGGAGCAGGCTAAATTAGGAAGAATATTATTGAAATAAATGGGCTTAATAAAGCCCTACAATAAAGATACCAAAAATATAAATTAACGCCTAAATATAATATTTCAACACTCCCCCTCAAGCTGGGGCAAAAATGTTGATGAGCCCTAGCTTGCTAATAGCTGACTGAAGGAGAGATGGTCCTGTAGACTTGGTGAACATATCAGCAGCCTGTTCTGAAGATGGGACGAAGGCTGGTGTGATGACTCCTGATTGGACTTTTTCACGAATGAAGTGGATATCCACCTCAATGTGTTTCGTTCTCTCATGAAGAACTGAATCTGAGGATAACATTATGGCAGACTTGTTGTCACAGAACAACTTAGATGAGTTTCCAACGGGAAGTCCTAACTCAGTCAAAAGGGAACGAAGCCAAAGGAGTTCACATGTTCCTTGAGCCATAGCGCGATACTCAGCTTCGGCAGAAGATCGGGAAACGACGGACTGCTTCTTACTTTTTCACGAGATTAGGTGTCTTCCGTTAAAGGTACACAGACCAGAGGTCGAACGTCTATCGTCATTCGATCCTGCATAGTCAGCATCTGTAAAGCAAGAGAGTCCCTCCTGTATCCCTGACATATAGAAGAGACCCAGACCGGGGCATGTTTTGAGGTACCGAAGGATATGGTAGACAGCATCCATGTGTGATGTACGTGGTGAGTGCATAAATTGGCTCACAACACTGACAGCATACGTAAGATCTGGCCTTGTATTAGTCAAGTAGATGAGACGTCCCACAAGTCGCTGATATACTGATGGATCTGATAATAATTCTCCCGAGTCTGTTGTTAACTTAAGGTTCGGATCCATGGGAGTGGAGGCTGGTCTACATCCAAGCATCCCAGTGTCTTGAAGAAGATCAAGAGCGTATTTCCGCTGCGAGAGAGAGATACCTTTCCGAGACCGAGCAACCTCAATACCGAGAAAGTAGCGGAGATGACCCAAATCCTTGATGTCAAAAATATGTCCGAGATCTTTCTTTACATGCTGAATGCCTGGTGCGTCGTCTCCGGTGATAATAATATCATCCACATAGACTGAGATAATGATGCACCGTCCCTGGTGTTGGCGACGGATGAAGCAAGTATGATCTGAGTGACACTGGATAAACCCCATAGTGAGGATGGCTTCGCTGAATCGATGGAACCATGCACGAGGAGACTGCTTAAGTCCATAGAGGGATTTTCGGAGTCGACAAACTTTGCCTGAATACTCCCCCTGAGACCGAAATCCCGGTGGAGGCTCCATATAGATAATCTCAGTCAGGGCACCATTAAGGAATGCATTCTTGACATCCAACTGGTGCAGTGGCCAAGAATGAGATGCAGCCAACGAAATAAGAAATCGGACAGTAGTCAATTTAGCAACCGGGGCAAAGGTGGCACCGAAGTCTTTACCTGGGATTTGTGTGTAGCCCTTAGCAACAAGCCGGGCTTTGTACCGATCAATCGAACCATCAGCTAGATATTTCACATTGAAGACCCACTTACAACCAACCGGCCGTTCACCAGTCGGCAAATCAACCAAGTCCCATGTATGATTCCGCTGTAGGGCATCCATCTCTGCTTGCATGGCGGCAACCCACTGTGGATTCTGGAGGGCCTCATAAACAGAGCGAGGAATGACAACCGAATCAATATTTCCAAGGAAGGATTTATATTGATCTGAGAGACCCTGAAAAGACAAATACTTGGAAATCGGATGATTAGTAGAACATGAAAGAAGGTAGCGGGATGGTGGGTGACGTTCCCGAGTCGGGTAACGGCGGGGAACAGGGTCAAAGATAATGGGAGAAGAAGAGATACCTGAGTCCGGAGAAGATGTCGGCAGGGGATGTGAGACACGTGGACGACGAGAGTAGACTCGTAAGGGGGTGGGTGAGGTATCAGGTGGGGGATGGGATGTGGGCGGGGAAGATATATCTAAGACAGGAATAGGACGCGGAAGTGGAGTATGATCCCCAGTAGTGGGTGCCTGAATAGATGGAGAAGATACAATACCAGAAAAGTAGGGTACAGTCTCAAAGAACGTAACATCGAGAGAGTGGTAAGTACGGTAGGTAGTTGGATCGTAGCACCTATATCCTTTTGACATGGAAGAATAGCCGAGGAAAATACACCGGATAGATTTATCATCTAACTTAGTGCGAGTAGGGCTCCGATTCTGGACAAAACACGTACAACCAAAGACACAGGGTAAGATAGGAAAAAGGGTGCTAGTGGGTTGCAATATATGAAAGGGGGTTTGACCAGTAAGGACACGGCTCGGGGTCCGATTAATGAGATAGGCAGCAGTAAGAACAGCCGTGTGCCAAAAAGATTTGGGAACATTCATTCCACGCAAAAGACAACGGACGACAGACATAATATGACGGTTCTTACGTTCCGCCACACCATTCTGTTTAGGGGTGTAGGGGCAGGTAAGTTGCTGAAGGATACCGTGCTTATTAAGCTCAGCTCGAAATTCATCGGATAAGTATTCTCGGCCATTATCAGACCTGATATTGCACACAATGGTTTTATATTGGGTTTTTATCATTTGAAGGAAGTGGGTAAAGTGAGTGTAAACCTCGGATTTGTGCTTCATCAAATAAACCCAAGTACACCGACTATAATCATCTATGAAGGTGACATAGTAGCGATGTTTGGAAATGGCTGTAACAGGAGAGGGTCCCCAAATATCAGAATGGATAAGATCAAAGGCTTGGGGGGCACGGTGCATGCGAGGAATATAAGAGGTACGGGTGTGTTTAGACAATTCACAAACTACACATTGAAATTTAAAGTCTTTGCAAGCTTTATTAAGAGATGGAAACAACCAACACAAATACTGAAAGTTTGCATGTCCTAAACGAGCATGCCACAAGTTTAAACTTTTGAAAGAACACATAGAGGAATCAAAAACAGGCAGTACAGAAGCTTGCATACTAAAAGGTGGAACAGGTGGAGGTGGAGGGCTGCCGAAGTAGTAGAGGCCATCGCGTTCATATCCCCTGCCAAAAATCTTCCTCGTAGTCAGGTCCTGCAAGAGGCAACGATCAGGTAAGAACACAACGGCACAGTTAAGAGTTTTTGCAAGACAACTAACGGATAGAAGATTATAGGCAAATTTAGGAACATAATAAACAGAGTGAAGAGTGATATCAGGGGATAAGTAGGCATTTCCCTGACAATGAATAGGGATAGAAGTACCATCGGCAATGCATACAGACTTGGTAATAGGTGACACAGGGGAGGTGATGGTAGAAATCTCACCAGTCATGTGGTTGTTAGCCCCGGAATCCAGAATCCAAGTAGGGCGGCCAGACTTACCATGAAGCGCAGTAGGAGTACCGGAGGCAAGAGCAGCCGTGGGGTCGGAAGACGATGCCAAAGTGGTTAACTGAGCCTGAAGTTGGGCAAGTTGGGCCTGGACGTGAGAAATATCCAGCAAAGCTGATGGAGAATTTTCTGAACCAGGGACAATATCAGCAATAACACCAGTACGTGGTCCGCCTCTTCCTTTCCGCCCTCCTAGGTTTCGGGGTTTCAAGTCAGGATGAAGAATGTAACAACGATCAATGGTGTGACCAGGCTTTTGGCAGTGTTGACAGTATGGCCTTGTGCCTGATGGGCGAGGACCAGAAGGGGCCGGAAAGGCCATCTGCGAACCAGAAGGAGCCGGAAAAGCCATCTGCTCAGGGACTGAGGGAGGGACTTCAGGTGGGAGAAGGAGCCGACGTTTGGAATCATTGTAAACAGTAGAGAATGCATTGTATAGATCCGGCATCGGTGATGTGTTCAAAATCTGAGTGCGAAGATTCTCGTACTCTGGATTTAAACCCATCAAGAAATGGTATGTGTGTCGACGATCCTGGCGCTTGGCTTCGATCTTAGCAGCATCTTCAGGGAATTCACTCAGAGGTTCATACTGCGCAAGTTCTTCCCACCGAGATTGAAGGTAACCAAAGTAATCTGCGACTGAAAGTCCCAAGGATGCCTGGGAGGCGTGGGAAATCTCACGGTAGAGCTCAAAAATCCGTGATTCATTGCGGGAATGAGCATACATCTTCGTAAGAGCAGACCATAATCCACTGACCGTCTCGTGAAACATGAAGATGTTATAGATCCGTTCCTCCATAGAGTTGAAGATCCACCCGAGGATGGTACAATTATCAGCGTCCCATTGAGCAAACTTGGGATCGTTGATATCTGGCTTTGGCTCAGTGCCGTTGAGCCATCCTGTCTTACGTTTGCCACCAAGGTAGAGACGGAGAGAGCGGGACCAAGTAGGAAAGTTCGCTCCATTGAGTAAGACGGTGGTAACACGGTGGACCGTGGCCTCAGGGGCACGAGTAGAATCCAAGCGGGCGGATAACTGTGGAGCATGAGCGGTCCGAGATGGGACGTCACCTTCCCTTCCGGATGCCATGAATACAGATGTGATGAGTCCGTAGCAATGAAATACACAAACAAAATGCTACGGAAGACTGATCTGGCTCCGGAGAGAGAAGGCACAAGCTGAGAAGCGAACTTGAGACAGAGTTACCCAATCATTCAGAAAATCAAAGAGGCGGCCATGTACTTAGAACAGCCGGAATACCACCAACCGGAGAACAATCCGCAATTGGCAGCAGGGTCGCGAAATCGCAGGCGAAGACCGTGGGCTGCGAAATCGCAGCTGGGGGTCGCGAAATCGCACCTGGTGGTTCGCGGAGATGGCGAGGTCGGTGGCGAACTGGTTGGGCTTCGGGCGCAGTGGGTTGCGATCGGTTTCGAAGGGGGTTGCGGTGGTGGCTGGTCGGTTCGAAGGGGGTTGCGGTGGTGGCTGGTCGGTTCGAAGGGGGTTGCGGTGGTGGCTGGTTTGGCAGGCTAGGGTTTCGACGGCGGTTTCGGTGGCGAGGCTGAGATGCGTAGGATGGGGGTTTGTCCGGCGACGGCAAGCTAGGGTTTTGGTGGGTTGATTGCGGTCGGTTCGAAGGGTTAGGGTTGCGGTGGTGGCTGGTTTTGCAGGCTAGGGTTTCGTGAATGGAGGCAGCGGCGGCGGCGGCGGCTTGGTGGTGGTATACAGTGAAGTCAACGGCTTTTAGGGTTTGGAGAAAAAAACAATATTGGCTCTAGATACCATAAAGGATATAGGGAAAGAAGAAAATTATATTGATAATTTCTGTACATTCAGAATGAGTCTTATTCTCCTAATTATATAGCCGCAGGAGCAGGCTAAATTAGGAAGAATATTATTGAAATAAATGGGCTTAATAAAGCCCTACAATAAAGATACCAAAAATATAAATTAACGCCTAAATATAATATTTCAACACCAAGTAATCTCATTACACTAGTACATGTCTAATTAGTAAATGTTAACTACATTATTTCCTAGTGAATATCAAATCAATATTGCTTCTTTTGTGTTAGGTGATTTCATTACATCAGGTTTATGACTTTTTTTTACCAAATAAATTTTGACTGTGAGTTTGATCTAATAAATATTAAGTTGATATTGTATTTCTTAGTTAGGTGTATCTCATTATATTGTTAACGTGATTTTATTAAACAATTGAACGTGACTAAATTATTTTCTATATAATTAGTGAATGTTAACATAATGTTCGACATTCATCCTTATATATATAAGAGCAACGTATAAGTGGATAATCAATATATAGATTATTATGTCATAGATTTCAAAGTGAACTAGTTTTTACCTGTGCACAATGCGCGGATTTAGACAATTTTTTTTTTTTGTATTTTAGTTGATTGATATTTTCAAAATTTAAATGTTAAATAAAAAAATTCTAATAGAAATTTATATAAGATTTATTCGTCATAATACAACGATAAGTGATAAATGCGTAAATCTTCATATATTTATTCCTTTATACTTAGTATTTTATACTTATTTTGTACCTAATTGTACTCACTAAGCTCATATTTTAGTTTAGGAAACAAATGAAGGCGTTTGGAGCAAAACGGAATAAATCGCGCATTGTAGGCTATTTCGACACATGTTCGTAATCAGGTCATAACTTTCACATCTAAACTCCGATTGAGGCGATTCAAGATGATATAGAAAGAACAGAAAGAGAACTACAATGTTTATATTTCTCCAGAATCAGATTATATCATGGTCAAAATTAAGCTTGAAGTGGTTGTACCTACACTGCCGACGGTCCAATTTGAAGAAAAATGGAGATAACCGAAAACCTGACCCGACCCGCAAAATAACCCAGTTTTCTGATCAATCTAGAACCATTAAATGATCATTTAAATCTATGGAATCAAGGATATCTCCCAACCGTTACAATGCTTGATTGGAGGGGGTCAAAAATATAAAAAAAGGAAGTTGATGCAAGGATTGATGATGTCATTTAAGGGGATCCAAACATATCATTTATTTCCTTTATGGAGTGTGTATTCGGACAGTGGCTATAGGATTTATTAGTTTCTATTTTTTCTTTTTCTTTTTCCCCTTGAATAGAGCTTCGGCGGTAGCTAGGTGTCACAGTCTTAGCTTGTCCAGTGCTTGTTCTCGCACATGGCCGCTTGTCCGTGACCCTTTTCATTTGTTTTCTAGACTAGTTTAGCTTAGATTAGCTTAATTTAGTTTATTTCTTTCATTTCTTGTAGAAAGACACCATTATGACTCCTCGAGCATAATGATGTCTATTGTGGTCACTTGTATTTTTTTCCGTAAAGTATTATGTGGGAGGACATGCTCTTGAAGTCATTCAAGCCTTTCACACTTTGTAGCCTTTGATATTAATATAATTGTTGTTGTTATTGTAATTGTATTCTTCTCTACATTGCCGGCATGTGTTGTTGTAGGGAAACTCGTTGCTATTGAAATCGCTTCCACTATTTAAGATCCTCTGATCTTCAGGCTTGCTACTAGGCGATCCCCTAGTTAGCGCCGCACGGTCCACTTTCTAGCCTCAAAAGGCTCGGCCCATGACAGTTGGTATCAGAGCAACGGATTGATCCGTTGCCTGACTGTGTTGGTGAAATACCATGTCGACGAAAGATCGTCTCGACGCGCTTGAACAAAGCGTTTCCCGCATTGACGCTGCTCTAGCTCTTTTGCGAAGCCCCAATGCTAATGGGGAGGGGACATCTCAGAACCCCCAAATCGATCACTTGATCGAACGGATGGGCCTAGTTGCCGAGACATCCGCTGGCCATCATGCTCAGATGGAACAGTCAGTCCTTGATCTCCGAAGCGAGTTGGACGACTTGAAGAACATTGTGTATCGAGCTCTTGCTAGAGACTCCAGGCAACCTACTTCGAGGGTTCGCCTTCCCGAACCTCAATCCTATGGCGGTTCAAGAGACGCCAAGGAGCTTGAAAACTTCCTCTTTGATGTAGAGCAATACTTTCGGGGCACCGGAGTAACCTCCGAGGAAGAAAAGGTGACAACAGCTTCCATGTATCTTTGTGGTGATGCTAAATTATGGTGGCGAACCAAATATGCAGACATCCGGGAGGAAAGCTGCACTATCAATACTTGGGAAGACCTTAAAGCTGAACTTAAGGTACAATTCCTTCCTGAAAATGTCGAGTACACGGCTCGACGAAGACTGAGAGAGCTGAAACAGACCGGACAAGTCCGAGACTATGTCAAGAAGTTTATGGCTCTCATGCTGGACATTCGTACAATGTCCCAAGAGGATAAGTTGTTTTGGTTCCTAGATGGCTTGAAAGATTTTGTACGTCAGGAAATACAAAGACAACGTCCTGCTGATTTATCTGCTGCCGTTGCTGCTACAGAAAGAGTAACTGATTACTCTCCTGAACCTACCACTAACCATGACAAGAGGAAAGACAAGAATGTCTCCCATTATGATGGAAGTGGAGGTCAATCATCTCGGGGAAGCCCACCAGGACGTTGGAGCAACCCCAACTCAAATTCTAAATCAAGGAGTCCTCCAAGGAGTCCGCGCCGAGGTCAGCACTCAAGATCTGGCCATTCGTTCAACAACTCAGGGGCATCACTGGGTCCGGCAAACCAGAAGCCTCACTGAGGCAGACAGGCCCATAAAAATCCAACTCCTTGCTTTTTGTGCAACAAGAATCATGATGTATCCGATTGTCCACATAAACATGCTTTGTCCGCGCTGCAAGCATCGATTCAGGAAGAAAAGGAACGTCGGGGAAAATATATTGTAGAGCAGGAGGAGGAAACTTCAGACGAGTCTGATGCTTATCAAATGAGTACAATTCGTTTGTTGAATGCCATGAAGCGACAGTCGGTCGCGAAGAAAAAGATCATGAAGAAGAACCTCATGTTCGTGGACCTTCGAATAAATAGGCGGAATTCTTGTGCTTTAGTTGACACTGGTGCTACACACAATTTTATATCCGATAAGGAAGCTAATCGGTTGGGCTTACGTGTCGAAAAGCACTCAGGGAGATTGAAGGCCGTGAATTCTGAAGCGAGTCCCGTGATTGGAGTCGCCAACACGATACACACGAAGATTGCTCCGTGGGATGGGTTCCTCAACTTCACCATTGTTCCCATGGATGATTTTCAAGTGGTATTGGGGATGGAATTCTTTATGGACACTAAGGCGGTCCCAATGCCTTCTGCAGATTCGCTTTGTATGATGGGAGATCGATCGTGTGTCATTCCTACAACGCAATATTCAATTGAAGACAGATCCGTTTCGGCTCTGCAGCTTGAGATGGAGGAATATCAAGACGACCTTCTAGTGCTTAGTGGGGGAGAAACTAACCCACAAGGGCTACCTTTGATTCCAGCAAAAGGGTTGTTTGACTATGTTCGAATTGCTTCTCCAAGAGAAATTCCAGAGGAGTTTCCCCCTCATCCGGATGGGGAAAAATCTACAGAGATCAAGTTCCCATTGGGCCAATCCGCTTTCATGTTAGCCAATAGTGCGAAGACCCACTTGCTTTCGGTGGGACTACATCCAGAAAGACGGAAGTACCGACTTTGTGTACCGAGAGTCAAAAATTCGGGGAACAAAGGTACAACAGTTGTAGTGGTGGATCAAGCATTGAGTTCTATAGCCTTATATCCAGCACTTCAATTCCAATATTCCAAGGACACCGCTGCACAGGTTCTCAAGCATGATACTCAGTTGTGAAATGTTCCGAGGGGTATTGATTCGTGCTTCAATCTACACAAGTGTTTTGATGTCAACTTGGGATCTAGTGAGATTGTCGCAGACCAGCCACTGTATCCTCATTCAGTGGATAAGCTCTACAAAGCCAACATATCTGGAAGACAGCAGAAGACGTTACAACCGCAGACCAAATCAGAAGCAGTATCAGAAGAAGTCTACGAGGACGTCGACAGCTCAAGTAGGGGAGAATGTCACGGTCTTAGCTTGTCCAGTGCTTGTTCTCGCACATGTCACGGTCTTAGCTTGTCCAGTGCTTGTTCTCGCACATGGCCGCTTGTCCGTGACTCTTTTCATTTGTTTTCTAGACTAGTTTAACTTAGATTAGCTTAGTTTAGTTTATTTCTTTCATTTCTTGTAGAAAGACACCATTATGACTCCTCGAGCATAATGATGTCTATTGTGGTCACTTGTATTTTTTTCCGTAAAGTATTATGTGGGAGGACATGCTCTTGAAGTCATTCAAGTCTTTCACACCTTGTAGCCTTTGATATTAATGCAATTGTTGTTGTTATTGTAATTGTATTCTTCTCTACATTGCCGGCATGTGTTGTTGTAGGGAAACTCGTTGCTATTGAAACCGCTTCCGCTATTTAAGATCCTCTGATCTTCAGGCTTGCTACTAGGCGATCCCCTAGTTAGCGCCGCACGGTCCACTTTCTAGCCTCAAAAGGCTCGGCCCGTGACACTAGGCATTGAGGGGATTAGAAACATATTATTTCTTCCCCTTTTTCTGGTAGCAGCGAACAGACCTTGGAGACTTAGGCCCTGTTTGGTTAGTGTTTCCAACCCAACCAAAAAATTATGGGTTTGATTTTTAGGAACGCATTTGACAAACATAAAACTCAACCCAACCCAAACCGAAAAATGAGAATTGATTCTTGAAAAGCTAAAGAAAGGAGAAATAAAAAAAAAACTTTTTTTTTTTGCCCAAAAAACTCAACCCACAAATGAGGACACGCTTGGCATTAATTGAGTTCTTATTGAGTCTTGTGTTCCACTTTTGTTAATCTCAATCTCTTTTTTCTTTTTCTTTTTCTTTTTTCCTATCGTTCTTCGTTCTTCATTCTC
This sequence comes from Eucommia ulmoides, assembly GCA_016647705.1. Lineage (NCBI taxonomy): Eukaryota > Viridiplantae > Streptophyta > Magnoliopsida > Garryales > Eucommiaceae > Eucommia > Eucommia ulmoides. The sequence continues at coordinate 6,487,038 of CM028341.1, forward strand.
AAAATTCTCAAAATCATTGTCTTCCACTTTTGTGTTCCACTTGCCATCGTCTTCATTCTTCATTCACGAAATCGAAATCGAAATCGAAATCGATTTCATTGCTCGTTGAGAAATCGATTTCGATTTCGTTGTTCGTTCATGAAAATCTGTGGAAATGGAATTCAATTTCGATTTAGGGTTTGATTGCTCGTTCATTCTCAAAATCGATTTCGGCGCATGTTGATGAAATCGATTTTGATTTTGTTGTTCGTTCACAAAATCAAAATCGTTGTTCGTTCTTCATTCACAAAATCGAAATCGATTTTGTTGCTCGTTAACAAATCGATTTTGATTTCATTGTTGGTAATAGTGTTTGTTCGTCGTTCTTCTTCAGATCATCACTGGTGGGAGGCCAATCATTCTTCTTCTTGAGATCGATTTAGTGTTTCAAAAACGAAATCAATTTCAGTTCTGCGTTCGTCTTCGTCTTCGTCCGTCGCCTGAGTTTAGGTTTGCCCAATTTCTAGTTTGTTCTTAAAAATTTGCTCTTGAAAATTTACAGCAGAATAGAATAGAAATTTACATTTAAATTTGCGTTTTGAATGTTGTACATTCTAGGATAATATCGTTACCAAACGCGATTCTGTTCTCAGTAAAAAAAAAAATTATCGTTACCAAATGCAATTCTGTTCCCAAAAGGAAATAAAATTTTCAACCCAACCCAACCCAACCCATCTCAGTTGGATTGAGAAAAGTGGGAACACTAACCAAACACCGCCTAATTTTCTCTCCTCCACTCTTTTATTTTTCTATTTTGTAAACTTCTATGGCCTTGTGTGGCTAAACTTTTTCTTTTGGTCGAAGGAAATTGAAGCCTCGGAATCAATAAAACTGTGAGATCTAATTTATTTTCATTGTTCAATTTATATTTTGAGTATTAGATGTTCTTTTGTGACTATTTTTATGATTGTTTCGTTTAATCACTATGAGGCCTACTAGTTTATTATTTATTACAATTGATTGCTAGTTTAGATATCAAATCCGTAATTGTTTGATCCCTTTAATATGTGAAGCAACTAAGATTTAATGATTTGTTGCGTCATAAATTATTAGATCTTAGGAAGAAAACTCTACTAAATTAAATACAACCGCTTGTGCTTGTGTTGTTTAGCTTCATCGATCTCTCTGATCCTTAATGTTGTTACTAGATTAAACCTTTAGCATTTGTCTTAGGTTGCTTAGTAGTTAGGGTTGATTAGATCGCTTGTTTTCTAATTAACTACATGTAAAGAGAGATAGGCAAATAATTCCAACAATGAATATTCAATGTGGGAATTGATTTATACTTGCATCGATGAACAACTGTGAAATTCCGAAGGTGGATGTTGACTTAGACCAATGTGTGTTTTTTGATTGAATTCGTATTTAAGTTTGCAATTCTTTTTCTTATTAATTTTATTAGTTTTGCTATTCTATAATCAAACCCCTCCCCCCCCCCCCCCCCCCCCCCACCCCCCTATACTTGTTCACGTAGCACAAATTTAGGCTAGACACTCTCTATGGAAATGATACATGCTCACATTACTACAGTTCATATTTAGGAATAGGATTTTATTTTTGGTTGCCTACGACAACACACCAGTAAGTAATAGAAATTATACTTTCTTCCTCCATTTGAAAACCAATTCAAGTAATGCCTCATTTTTCAATTACAAATATTTCATTTGACTAAGATTTATATATATGAGACATAATACATATTACCATCTAAAAAATATAGTTATACACCACAATTCCAATATTGGGACCTAATAGGAATAATATTGTAATAAATTTAGGCTTATTGAAAAAATTCTTTAAAAGCACGACCGCAAAATTTTTGATAATGACAACGGGATAGAAACTTATTGAATAATATGATCTAATTTTTTTAAGAATAACAATAAATAAATTAAAAAAACAGAAACTCCACATTATCTTGAATTACATTGAAAAAATTATACAAATATGAAAATTGTTGATATATCTTCAATTGTGTGACTGAAAACTAAATGGCAAGACTACAAAGTGACAAACCCTATTTGTCATTATCACATCAACTATATGTTGATTGATCCATTCAAGTGGGGGAAGACAATTGCAGAAGACCAAATGAAAATAGCTAAAGGCCAAATGCACAAATTGATAAATGTGGAAAGGGCAAAATATGAGTTTCACGAAGAAAAAAAATGTAAAGAACGAAAATAAGCACCTAGAAAAAAAAAAGGAAAAAAAAACACTAATTCAAAAGTTTATTTTTTCTTACAACAGCAAACAAACAAGAAAGATTATCCTGAAAATGATAACAACTCTTTTCTTCTCTATCGATATGTTGACAGGTACAATAGAGACAAAACTTTAAAATTCAAAACAAAGATGAACTTTAAAATTCAAATAACACGATTCTAAATTCAAATACATTAAGGATGAAAAATAAGCTACATTTTTTTATTGACTATATAAAAAATAGAGCAAAAAAATTAGAATAAAATGACAAAAATAAAGAGGACAACAATGAAAATTTATCATACGACTTTAACACAATTATAAAAACTTAGATAAATGAACAAAGCATTATAATATTAATCTATTATAAATAATCACCAAATATCATAGCAACGACTATGATTAATTTGTGAAACAACATTCGAAGGCGAGAAAAAATAACTTTAATAAATTTCAAATTTGAAAATTCAAGTAGTTGAAAAATAACCACATTGAGTAGTTGAAAAAACAATGATATTTGGCAGCCACAATTTGAGTATCATCAGGTGAAATTTCCAAATGATTATAAAAAATAAATCTTTTGTTGTCATGTTCTATACCTTTAATCAGTAAATCTTTAATTCATATTAAAAATTCGCAAAAGAAAAATAATAGAGTACCCAAAATGAACAAAAGGCAAAGATTACCAACATAAACCACACCATTTTTGGCATCAAGTTCATGGCCATCTCGGCATGACTTGCCATTTAAAGTTCAGCTTCAAGCTAGAGGGAGAAATTTTTATTGATGATTCCTCCAATGGAATACGCCTCTCAGAAATAATGTATGAGTAGAATGCAACAAAATTGTTAAAAAAATAATAATAATAATAACAAAATGAATTTACAAATTAGAGAACGTTTCATGGCCTCGAGATCGCATGAATTTAAAAATTAAGAATTACATTTAGGTTGTCTCCCTGCACAAAATTAAAGACGTAGTTAATGATGTGTTGCAACAGAAAATATTTTTAAATTTAACTCCATATGCCTCCTCAACTTCTAAGTTGGAAACCAAAGCAGACCAGGAAGCAGAAACGAACAAAGAAACTAAATCACAAAATGCAAATCATTGAACGGCAAAAGGAGGCCCATGATTCTACTTCGCTAATGAAATCTAACCTAGCCATAAGAGGGTATGAAAAAGGCAACCTGTAGAATTTACAAAACAAAAACTTATCATCAACATTTGCAAATTAAAATGAAAATCGACCATATGTTGTACTTAGAATTATAAAACTATGGACAATCTACATTATGCATTATCCGTCAAAGCAAATACAACAAGAGATTAGTGAAGAAGTTATTTAAGCCATAAAAATTTGAAGATGCATACCTCTAATGGGTGAATTTCTAGAAGACAAAAAGTAGTGATGCAATTGAGTGTTGCGGGCTGATCACACGCGTAGGTTACCACTACTGCATTGGCTCCTGCATTGGCTCGCTTCAATTCGTCTGCCAACCTACATCTATTCTCCAAACTGCTAGAACAAAAAAACAAAGTCAATTGAGATCGCTAAATAAAAAACACAAGAAAAAATACATATTTACATATCGAGTTAGGACCTTGATAAAGTACCAATAATGATAAATATCCAAATGATAAAATCATTAGAATATATGGGGGAGCCTTTTAACAAAAGTGCAAAAAATATATGAATTAACAATTTGAGAAATGTTAAAATAATGATTTGGTGAATAAATGTAACTTAGTCAAAATTATGGACTATAAATTTGGAGACATGCACGAATCTAATAGGATTGGGAACTGAAAGGTTGAAGGATAGCAATAGTTGATTCCAATAGTTATGAAGACCATTCAAAGCACATGCACGCGAAGCAGAGGCAAGATCATGAATGTGAAAGTAACCGAACCGTCGACAGTGTTAGATTGAGCGTCCATGAATAAATAATTAATGGAGACGGAGGTGACGATTTGAAACGGTAGGCTGGGAGTAGTGGAACTGGATTGAGGCAGCGATCAATGAGAGAAAAGAAAGTCAGTTTTGAACTCTCCTACAATCCAAGGTATTGTCTTTTGATTTTAGGTTTACCTATTAGATTAAATAATATTAGATGTTAACTATAACACTTTGTAATGTATTGTTAACTTACTAGTTAACAATCATTAACTATATCAATTTTTTTTGCAAAAAATAATTGATATGCATATGAAATTGAATAGGCCGAGGAAATTAATATGGTGTGATTCATTTGAAATAAATTGTTTGTAAACTTCAAGTAGATGATTTTTCTTTGTCATATTTTTGTTGATTGACGTTGGTTACAATTTTTGTAGTCAATTGCACGATTCGTAAATAACACGTTATTTTAAGGGGTACGGTTTATGGAAATTTGAGAATTTTTTAGTGAACTTTCTATGCAGAGTAAAACACAATGTTCACTATACGAGGATTTTTTATTTTTATTTTTGAAAATGCTATTTTAGGAACTATATAATTTTTTTCCCAAAACAATTTTTAGGGTTAATTACACTTTACCCCCTTATGGTTTGACCCATTTGCACTTTACCCCCCTGTAGTTCAAACGTCGCTACTTACCCCCCTGTGGTTTGTGGATTTAAGTGCAATAGTAACTCCGTTAACAGAAAGATCAAAATGTCGATTTTACCCTTATGTAATTATTTACTTTTTTTGGGGTGTAAAGTGCAATTAACCCAAAGACTTTACTCTCTCTCTCTCGCGTCTCAACTGAGAGCCTTTGCCGCTGACCTCACCATTCGTCGCCGTCCTCGATCTGGTCACCTCCTATCGACACCACCACCATCGCCATCGCCGGACTATCACCATCGACACCACTAACCATCGCCATCAGCCACCTTTCATAGCCAACCACAACGACAACCACCTTCCTCCGCCAAGTGCCAACCCTTCCTTCCTCTCTCTTTACCTGGAAGACAGAGCATAAATGACCCCAAAAATCTCAGAAAAACAACCACCAAATCGGGCCGAAACAGAGAAGAAATGACCCCAAATCGGATCTTGAGAATGCGATTTGCTCTAATTTGAGAAAATTGAAACCTATACCACGATCTGGGTATGAAATTCGATGGCGGCGACGACATGAAATTCGAAGAAATAAGAATCCAAAGGCGACGGCGGCGGCATGAAATTCGACATTATTGTTGTTTGTTTTGGTGGTGTTCGGCGGTGGTATTGTTTTTGGTTTGGCCGGTGCTTGTGGTGGTGGAAATGATCCCTGGTGGCGATGGTGGTGTTCCCATGGTGTTCGGTGGTGGTGTCTCTCGTGGTGGTGGCGGGGGTGGAAATGGTCCCTGGTGGTAGTGGGGTGGATTTGGGGAAGATGAAGCGGTGAAAATCACATAAATTCATCACCATCACCAAACTTCGAGCGAGAGAGAGGAGAGAATATCAAGTGGGTTTGGTTTTTTTAAGTATTTATGACACTTTATATCCCTGAAGTTTGATTATTAGTTCTTTTATTATTTAATAAAAATATTTTCAATTGAAAATATTTTTATTTGAATTCAATTGAAATTAAATTCAATTGAAATATTTTTAAAAATTGAAATTAAAAATATTTCCAATTGAAATTTCAATTGAATTTAATTTCAATTGAATTCGAGTAAAAATATTTTCAATTGAAATTAAATTCAATTTCATTTAAAAATATTTCAAGAAAAAAGAAATAAATGAAATTGAATTTAATTTCAATGGAATTCAATTCAATTGAAAATATTTTTCCTTAAATTAAATTCAATTGAAATATTTTTAAAAATTGAAATTAAAAATATTTTCAATTAAATTGAAGTCAATTGAAAATATTTTTACTTGAATTCAATTGAAGTAAATTCAATTGAAATATTTTTAAAAATTGAAATTAAAAATATTTTTAATTAAATTGAAGTTAATTGAAATATTTTTAAAATTTGAAATTAAAAATATTTTTAATTGAATTCAAGTAAAAATATTTCAATTAATTTCAATTCAATTGAAAATAGTTTTAATTTCAATTTTTAAAAATATTTCAATTGAAATTAAATTCAATTTCATTTAAAAATATTTCAAGGAAGAAGAAACAAAATACACAATAACCCTTCAAGATATTGAAGATGAATTGAAATTCCAAATTAAGTGTTCTGTGTATGAAAATAAATTACATTATCACATCTCAATTTATATTAATCACATTTGCAAAAAAAAAATTCTGAAATCACCACCAAAAACACTTGAAGAAGACATAAAAAATAAAAATATGGATGAAAAAAAAAAGTGATAAGTGTTGGTTTTGTGTAAAAAAATGAGTGAGAATAGGTGGAGTTATATAGAGAAATGTGGAGGTAAAATAGGAAGAAAGAAAATGCATTTTGGAGGGAAAAAAACACAAAAAACAAGCCAATTCTCGTTGCAGGCGCGTGAAACTCAATTCCGTCAACTTTAACAGAAAATGTTAGTTTTGCACTTAGGCGTAAAACCACAGGGAGGTAAATGGCGACGTTTGAATTATAGGGGATAAAGTGCAAATGGGCCAAACCACAGGGGGTAAAGTATAATTAACCCTAAATTTTTATTATATAGCCATATAATTTATTTTTGGGAAGTTTAAAGGTTGTCTTCCAGAAAAGGTGAGGCTTTTTTTTTTTATCCCCATTTTTTTTTTTTAGCTTTTTTAATACCTCTTTTAAATGTAGATTATTTTTGAGTTTTTTTTTTATTGATTTATTATAGAGAATTAATCAAACAAAGAGTTTTATTTGTAGAAATATCCTATGACAACAGTATGTAGAAATTAGTTCTCAGCGGTTAATAAAATGTATGAATCACCCTAGCGTAAATCACGAACAATTGTAATGAAAAGTTCGATCAATCTGTCCAATTTTTGCAATCAAAATTTCTCTCTCTCTCTCTCTCTCTCTCTCTCAATGTCTAGGGTTTCACAAATCAAACAAACATCAAATCCAGGGAAATGACTTTTTGGCCCCTCATAAATGAAGTCGAGGTTCAATTCGCCCTTACTATTTAGTGTTGGACACATTTGGTCCTCATAATTGAAATTGGGTTTAATTTGGCCCAAACTGCAAATCTATTAGTCAAAAGTGATGATCAACCGTTAGTGTAATGATATTTTGATCATTTTGCGTCCAAAATTATTTTGCCCTCTCTTCAGCCTATATGCATTAATCACACTTTGCACCCTATGTTTCACTTTACAACTTTTGAAACTTCATATTTTTATTTTTATATTAAAAAATAAATAAAATAAGACTTAAAATTTAGGATTTTTTGCTTACGAAATTAAATTTTTATTTCCAAATTTAATCCTAATATTCTAATACTTATGACTATATTGTCCTTTAATAATATTTTTAAGGATTAATTTGAGATAATTAAAATAAAAAAGTGTAAAATAATATATGACCAAAAATTTTAGGGTTCAAACTGCTAAAAATCAATTTTTTTAGGGTTCAAAATTTGTTCCATCTAATTTGTGGCATCTTTTCCAATGAATATAGGTAATGAGACCCGTTTGGTTAGTGTTTCCATTCCAACCCAACCCAATCCAAAATTCTGGGATTGATTTTCGGGAACGCGTTTGGCAACATAAAACTCAACCCAACCCAACCAAAAAAATGAGAATTGATTCTCAAAATCCTAAGGAAATGAGAAACTTTTTTTTTTTTTGCCCAAAAAACTCAACCCAGATATGGGACACGCTTGAAATTTTTCGATTTGTTAATAAGAGTTTGTTTTCTAACTTCATCCCAAGCATTTCTTTTTCTTTTCACTTCGCCATAGCCATCGTGCTCGCAATCGTCTTCATCGTTGGTAAGTCCACCTTCTCGCACTCCTACGCAATCGTCGTTGTCCTCCATCTCCTCGCAATCGTCTTCGTCGTCACCATCTTCCTCGCCACAGCTATCGTCCTCGCCATCGCCTCCACTGGTTCCTCGCCTCTCACCAAGCCAGCCATCGTCATCTTCGTCAAAGCTCACCATCGTCGTGATTTTGATTGCACACCAAGCCAGCCATCGTCGTCTTCGTCCAAGCCGGCCATCATCGTCTTCATCAAGGCTCACCATCGTGACTTCGATCCCAACCTATCGAACAGATCTGGTCCTAGATTTCAATTTAGTTACTTGATTTAGGGTTCGATTTGACTTTTTTATTTTGATTTCATCACGAAATCGATTTTCGATTTCGATTTCTATTTCGATTTTCATTTCGATTTTCGAATGCGAAATCAAAATCAAAATCAATTTCACTTTTTGATTTCGATTTCATCACAAAATCGATTTTCGATTTCGATTTTCACTTTGATTTCGAATTCATCACGAAATCGATTTAGGTTTCGGTTCTTGATTTGGTTTAAGGTTAGTTCTTGATTTGGGAGTTTGGTTGAATTTGGGAGTTTGGTTGAATTTCATGAAATCAATTCTAGGGTTGGTTCTTGATTTGGAAATTTTGGTTGAATTTGGGTGTTTGATTGAATCAATTCTAGGGTTGGTTCATGAAAACAATTCTAGGATAATATCATTACCAAACGTAATTTTGTTCCCAATACAAAAAAAAAATTATCGTTACCAAACGCAATTCTGTTTCTAGTAAGAAACAGAATTCTCAACTCAACTCAGCCCAACTTATCCCAGTTGGGTTGAGAAAAGTGGGAATACTAACCAAAAGCCACCTGAATATATACATGTACAAGAGTCAATCAACTATTCTAAATCTCACACTTACCTAATCTATGGGCTAATTACCTAATCTATGGGATATTCAACTAAGAAATTAATGAGACAATTATAGAAATACATAATTACCTAATCTATGGGCTAATTACCTAATCTATGAGATACAAAATTAAGAAATAAATTAATTCCTCTAATATGCCCCCTCAAGATGGAGCTCCTGTAAAGAGTCCAATCTTGGTCTTCAAAAGTTAAAAGCGAGTACATGGAATAAGCTTGGTTAAGACATCAGATAATTGATATTCGGAGGACACATAGGTGACATGTAGAGCTCCGCTTTGTACTTGATCCCGAATAAAATGATAATCAATCGCAACATGCTTCATCCGTGAATGGAAGACAGGATTGGAACAAAGATGAGTTGCATCAACATTGTCACAATAAATAACCGGAGCAACAAGAATACAAATGCCAAGCTCAGTGAGAAGATAACAAATCTAACGTAACTCAACAGTTGTAGCAGCGACAGAACAATATTCAGCTTCAGTGGAGGAACGTGCAACCGAGCGTTGTTTCTTGGAGGACCAGGAGAAGGGTTTGTAACCGAGGTAAACAATATAAGCACTAGTGGAGGTGTAGTCGTCCTTATTATCGGCCCAATCAGCATTTGAGAAGGCATGAAGAGATAGAGATGTGTGACGATGCAAGGCAAGACCATGATCAACTGTACCAGAAAGATACCGAAGCAAGCACTTGGCAGCATTCCAGTGATCAGTAGTAGGTTGATGCATGAATTGAGACAACTTATTAGCAGCATATACAATATCAAGGCGAGTGAGGCACAAGTATTGGAGGCTTCCAACCACTGTTCTGTATTCAGAAGGATCTGTCAAAGTAGTGCTGAAAAGAACTATAAGTGTTGGCTCAGTGGAAAATGGAGTGGTGACAGATTTGGCCCCTGTCATATTTGTGCGAACGAGAAGATCGGTGACATACTTTCTCTAAGAGAAAAGTAAACTAGTGGAAGTAGTGATAACTTCAACACCAAGAAAATAGGTCAAAGCACCAAGATCCTTGATGGAAAACCTTTTGCCAAGAAGATCAATAAACTGTTGAACGACAGTGGCATTGAATCCAGTAACAATTATGTCATCAACATACACAGGGATATAGAGTAGATTATCGTTATTATTGGACACAAAGAGTGATGTATCTTCAAGAGAGTTTGTAAACCTAGAGGCTACAAGAAATTGTCTTAGCTCATGGTACCAGGCCCGTGGTGCTTGTTTGAGACCATAGATAGCCTTGCGTAACTTGCAGAGATGTGTGGGATTATCATGATCAAGAATGCCTGGTGGTTGTACCATGAAAACATCTTCAGAGAGATGACCTTGTGGAAAGGTATTGTTGATATCAAGTTGACGAAGAGACCACGACTAACAGCAAGACTGTGAACCAAGTGAATAGTGGTAGGTCTGACAACTGGACTGAATGTGTCATGATAATCAACATTAGGATGTTGATAAAATCCTTTAGCAACTAGTCGCGCTTTATACCTATCAATTGAGCCATCAGGTAAACATTTAATTCTAAAAATCCATTTGCAACCGACAAGATTTTGTGTTGAAACAGGTGGGACAAGTTCTCATGTTCCATTTCCCACAAGAGCATCATACTCCTCAGACATAGCCTAACGCTATTTAGGATCTTGGAGTGCTTGGGTTAATGTGTGCGGCTCAAGTTGATGGTTCAAGGTGATGGTATCAGTAAGATTAAGTTTCTGGATAGGTTTATGGATGTTGTGTTTAGCACGAGTGGTCATGTGGTGGGTGTTGGTGGGTGGGTTTGGAGGAGGGGGGTCTAGAGAGATTGGAAAGGAAATAGAGGGTGGACTGCGTGAGTTATTGGAGGTGTCGATGGTGTTGATCCTAAGATTTTGATGAACAATTAAGTGTTGATGTTTTGGTAGAACTATTGATTTAATTGAGTGTTTCAGTTATTTAAATTCCAGTGATGAAGATAATAGCAAATTAAATAGATGCTAAATGATGATGTCAAGATGATGAAGAATTAAGAGTTTGAAGAAATTAGGGAAACAACTCAAGTGAATTTCAAATCTTAATATCCCAATTAAGAACACACAGCACAAAAAAAAAGTTTTTATTATTTACGTGTGTTTTGATAAGGTGAAATTATTTGCTCCTATATGTGATTTGAAAGGAAATATTGTTAATTGACTAAAATGGAATTTAAGAAGTTAGTGGAACTAATTTAAAAAAGAAAATGGTTAAATGGGCAAAAACGTAAAAAAGAATAAGTTAAAAACGAGTTCAAAGAAGAGATCCAGCATATACAAGTCGACTGATGAGTCGACCAAACCAAACAGCAGAAACAACATGTATCTCTAAGTCGACAGGTAGGTCGACCGGTGAAGAGAAACTGAACTCTCTGTATCTCTAAGTCGATAGGTAGGTCGACCAGTGAAGGTAAACTGAACTCTCTGAATTTCCAAGTCGACAGGTAGGTCGACCAATGAACGCAACAACAATGGCTTGGCTATATCCTAAATTAGGCAGTCAACTAACCAGTCAACCGAACGCGTTGTTTCAAGATTCTGTTTATTTTGAGATTATATAAAAAAATAACCCTTTTTTGTAAGGCTTTGAGAGAGATTTCGAGGATATTATTATATTTAAGATATGTTTCACCTAATATCTAAATCCTATTGAATTGGTTCATTAAATTTTAATGTTTCTCAATTTGGTACATCAAATTGTTTCTATTCTAATTAATTGAGATTGAGAAATATTTGGGGAACTTAATTGAAATATTTAAAAGCCATTATTAAGTGTATTGAACCAAAATAAAGTCATAATGATATATGGGGTCTAAGAGAGTATTTAATTATCATGATACATGGGAACTAGTTATTAGAGAGCTGATTTATATCCTATATATATAAACCTGTGTTTTTCATATATTATTAAGCAGTGAAACATATAAAGAGAGAGCTAAAAGAGTTAAGATCATTTTTGAGCTGTTATAAGAGTTATCATTCTGAGATATTGTATGAGTTATTCTAAGAGACGATCTTGAGAAATATTTGTTGTTAATCTTTACTGCTACCGGATCTGAAGTTACATCGCTCTATTTATTTATTCTGTGGCTTCCGGGTGAGATCTTTCCAATTACTTTCTATTTATGCATTACTTGTTTAATTTTGAAAATTGATCTTTAGAAATTGTTTCTAATTTTTATTGAAGAAAATACTTTATAAACAATTTCTTGAATCTGATTACGTGCTCAGTTATTTGCTACCCATATTTTGTTTAAAATCATATTTTCAATCTCACACTTTTCTATCATTAGACTTGGGATATTAATCGAGTTATAATTTATCTGAGGTGGTAGAAGCTCCGAGTGAGATAATCTGCTTATCAATTTGTATTGGTAAGTAGTGTGGTAGATTAAATATTATTGGGGGTATTTAATCAAAAGGTAGCAGGGTTTCAGTCTCTTCCTGTAAAAAGATTGAGTTAGTGATTCTTCATGGATAAAATTGTGTTTTGAGTGAATTTTGTAACTGTTCAATCCTTACCGGGTAAAAGGATATTTGGAGTATTGGTGAGATTTTGATTCTTGAGCCTAAGGTATAAAAAGAATAGGGTTAATCTTTAGCCTGTAAAAAGATAAGTTATTCTTGAGCCTATAAAAGTAGAGGTTATTCTTTAGCCTAGGAAAATGATTTTGTAAAGGTTGATTCTGAGCCTGTAAAAGAATTGTTGTAAGGATTTGGTTCCTACCTTTAAAGGAATCTTGAGTATTTGTGGGTGCGAATCTCCGTGGGACTCAAACGACTGAATTAACCAAGAGTAGTTTGGTGAATCAGGATATATCGTGGTGTGCTGCAATATTTGATTTGTTTATTTTTATTATTTGGTGTGCACCTAGTTAAGTATTTAATTCCGCTGTAATATAAAGATAATAATTAATTTAGAATTAAAATTAATTATTTGACTTATTCAAGTTTTATTCTGATAATTTTTAAATTACCCAATTCACCCCCTCTCTTGGGTATTCCACTAGGCCAACAATTGGCATCAGAGCTAGTTTTAGCTCGATTAGAGTTAACATCCTAACTAAACCGATCACGTGCACATACCATGAATGATGTACTTTGTGTATCCTCTTTTGATAGTGGTAAATGCGTATATGATAATGTGATCTATGATCCTTGTGGTAGTAATGGAGATGATGATAATGAAAATATCCATATTGTTATGGAAAAATTACTTTCACTCACACTACTTTTTCCTAAAGAGAGCTTGAGTTTAAAAAGAAAAATTGTTTCTTTTGAAAATGATGAAAAAAATGTTCGAAAATCTAAAATGCATTTGGATGATTATTGTGGTACAAAAGAGTTTTCGGACGTTATTTTTGAAATTAATAATTTGCTCTCTAAAGTGGATTCTCTTGAAAATGAAAATAGAGTTTTAAAAAATAATTTTGATATGATTTCCAAGCAAAGGTCAGATCTTATTTCTAAAGTTGATTTACTTAAGAAAAAAATTGAAAAATCAAAATCCGACCTTAAGACTGTTTCAAGAGATTCTAAAAATGATTTTTCTAGGCAAAGTGAATATGCTTTATCATATCATTCTTCATCACAGGCCAGTGATACTTATGCTTCTATTGTTAGAAATGATTTATATTTTACATCTCGTACTTTCTATGATAAATCAGATTTGAAATATTTTTATTGTAATAGGGTTGAGCATTTTAAAGTATCATGTCCGTTTCGAAACCCTAAGATTATATCTAATAAAGAAGAATTCAAAATGAAATAGATACTGAAGAAAATTGTTGAGATGTCTTGTGCATAATTACATAATGTTGAAAATGGATCCGAAGGAACAAACAAAGAAGGTATATCAAATCCAAGACAAGATGTCATCAAGAATCCACAAGTGACGCATGCAAAGCAAAAATATGCACCAAAGACCGAATGTGAAATTACAAAGAAGCCACAAGCAAAATGTGCAAAGAGAAAAATTGTACAAAATCCAAGATGGGATATCACCATGAAGCCACAAGCAATATGTGCAAAGAGAATCATCAATAAATCAAATGGCAAAAATCAAAGGTTGAGAGGATATGGACAAGCAAAAAAGAATTGCACACCCAAATCAATCGTCGGTATAAATAAGGTAAAGAGCAAAGTCGCCCCAAAAGATATAAAAGGTACTCCTAACCCTCCGCATTTTAAATTCATTAAATTTGTTAAAATGGGAGGGTGCCCAACTTGCCAAATAGGTAAGTTGGTAATTGTTTCTAAGACCTATTTTGAATGATGTGTTCACTTGTTATCTTAGAAATATTGTAGAGTGATTCTGGGAATCACATTTAGTTAAGGAGTATTAACATGTTTTTATGTGCTTATATCAAGTAGTGATCATGTATTAATTTTAAAACATGTTACATGATTTAGAAAATGAGTTAAGTGAATTAAGATGATATTTTATGCATCGTAAAATGATATCTTGATATATTGATGCATAATATCATGATATATTAAAAGTTTTCAAATAACTATTGTTGAAAAAGAAAAATGAGATTTTATGAGAAAAATATGCAGTTATCCGTATTTATGCATGCACCAAATTTATGATTGATAAAATACTTGAGAAATGCTTCTTATTTTAGTGTGTTAAAAAATATATGTTTTATTTCTATAAAGGGAAGACATTATTTAGTATCATCAGTGAGGCATGCGGACTTAACTGAATATGATTACATGTTATATTGTTAAAATATTTTAATTGCCTCAGGATTATTCTCCTAAGCATGACTTGACTTATTTACAATTATATATGGGGAGAAGTGTTTATAAGAAGGATAATATTATGCCATGCTTATATTGAAAGATGAGTTTTGTTGAAAAAATCAAAAGAGTTAATATGCTTGTAAAAAAATTAAATATCATGTTACATTACTAAGATGTTTTGATTGCCTTAGGAGGAGATTACATTTCTAAGTGATGTTTTCGGTTCCCCCCTCCCTAAATTTTGTTTTTGAAGATGACAAAGGGAGAGAAATTAGATGATGTTATATTAAGGGTGAGTATTTTTTTGTGCTTTATTGATTATATTTTTTGAAATCTTCATTATGTTGCTTAAATGAGTTATAAAAACTCGTCCTCGGATTCAGGGGGAGTGTGATTATATTTTTGTTTTAAATAAAACATCAAAATTAATTATCATCATAAAAAATGAGGAGATTGTTGATTCTAAGATTTTGATGAACAATTAAGTGTTCGTGTTTTGGTGGAATTAATGGTTTAATTGAGTGTTTCAGTTATTTAAGTTCCAGTGATGAAGATGATGACAAATTAAATAGATGTTAAATGATGATGTCAAGATGATGAAGAATTAAGAGTTTGAAGAAATTAGGAAAAACAACTCAGGTGAATTTTAACTCTTAACATCCCAATTAGGAATACACACAGCACAAAAAAAAATGTTTTTATTATTTATGTGTGTTTTGATAAGATGAAATTATTTGTTCCTATATATGATTTGAAAAGAAATATTATTAATTAACTAAAATGGAATTTAAGAAGTTAGTGGAGCTAATTTAGAAAAGAAAATGATTAAAAGGGCAAAAACGTAAAAAAGAATAAATGAAAAACGAGTTCAGAAAAAAAGATCCAGCATATACAAGTCGACTAATGAGTCGACCGGACCAACCAGCAGAAACAACCTGTATCTTTGAGTCGACATGTAAGTCGACCGATAAAGAGAAGCTAAACTCTCTGTATCTTTAAGTCGACTGATAGGTCAACCGGTGAAAGTAAACTGAATTATCTGAATCTTTAAGTCGACAGGTAGGTTGACCGATGAACGCAACAGCAATGGCTTGGCTATATCCGGAATTGGGCAGTCGACCAGACGCGTTGTTTCAGGATTCTGTTTATTCCGAGATTATATCCAAAAGTAGCCATTTTTTATTAGGATTTGAGAGATTTCGGGGATATTATTATATTTAAGATATGTTTCACCTAAATCTAAATCCTATTGAATTGGTTCATTAAATTTTATGTTACCAATTCAATAGGATTTAGATATTAGGTGAAGCATATCTTAAATATAATAATATTTCCGAAATCTCTCTCAAATCCTAACAAAAAAAGGCTATTTTTGGATATAATCTCGGAATAAATAGAATTCTGAAACAACACGTCCGGTCAACTGGCCAGTCGATTGCCCAATTCAAGATAGAGCTAAGTCATTGCTGCTGCATTAATCGATCGACCTACTTGTCGACTTGGAGATTAAGAGAGTTCAGTTTACCTTTACCGGTCGACCTACCTGTCGACTTAGAGATACAGAGAGTTCAGTTTCTCTTCACCGGTCGACCTGTCTGTCGACTTAGAGATATAGGTTGTTTCTGCTGTTTGGTCTGGTCGACTCATCAGTCGACTTGTATATGCTGGATCTATTCTCTGAACTCATTTTTAACTTATTATTTTTTATGTTTTTGCCCATTTAACCATTTTCTTTTCTAAATTAGCTCCACTAACTTCTTAAATTCTATTTTAGTCAATTAACAATATTTCTTTTCAAATCACATATAGGAGCAAATAATTTTACCTTATCAAAACACACATAAATAATAAAAATATTTTTTTTGTATTGTGTGTGTTCCTAATTGGGATATTAAGAGTTGAAATTCACCTGAGTTGTTTTCCCTAATTTCTTCAAACTCTTAATTTTTCATCATCTTGACATCATCATTTAACATCCATTTAATTTGTCATCATCTTCATCACTGGAACTTAAATAACTGAAACACTCAATTAAACCATTAGTTCCACCAAAATATCAATACTTAATTGTTCATCAAAATTTTAGCATCAATAATCTCCCCATTTTTTATGATAACAATTAACTTTGATATTTTCTTCAAAACAAAAATATAACCACACTCTCCCTGAATCCGATGATGGGTTTTATAACTCATTTAAGCAACATAATGAAGATTTCCAAAAAATATAATCAATAAAGCACAAAAAAATACTTCCCCTTTATAAAACATCATCTAATTTAAAATTATTTTTATTCTAATTAATTGAGATTGAGAAATATTTGGGGGACTTAATTGAAAGATTTAAAAGTCATTATTAAGTGTATTGAACCAAAATGAAGTCATAATGATATATAGGGAATAAGAGAGCATTTAATTATCATGATACATGGGAACTAACCATTAGAGAGCTGATTTATATCCCATATATATAGACCTACGTTTTTCATATATTTTTAAGCAGTGAAACATGTTAAGAAAGAGCTAAAAGAGTTAAGATCATTTTGAGTTGTTATAAGAGTTATCATTCTCATATATTCTGTGAGCTATTCTAAGAGGCGATCTTGAAAAATATTTGTTGTTAATCTTTGCTGCTACCGGATCTGAAGTTACATCGTTCTATTTATTTATTCTGTAGATTCCGGGTGAGATCTTTCCAATTACTTTCTATTTGTGCATTGCTTGTTTAATTTTGGAAATTGATCTTTAGAAATTGTTTCTGATTTTTATTGAAGAAAATACTTTATAAACAATTTCTTGAATCTGATTACACGCTCAATTATTTGCTACCCATATTTTGTTTAAAATCATATTTTCAATATCACATTTTTCTATCATTAGACTTGGGATATTAATCGAATTATAATTTATCTAAAGTGGTAGAAACTCTGAGTGAGATAATCTGCTTATCAATGTATTGGTGAGGAGTGTGATGGATTAAATTGTTGGGGGTATTTAATCAAAGGGTAGCCGGGTTTCAGTCTCTTCCTATAAAGAGATTGAGGTAGTGATTCTTCCTGGATAGAATTGTGTTTTTAATGAATTTTGAAATGGTTCAATCCTTACCGAGTAAAATGATATTTTGAGTGTTGGTGAGGTTTTGATTTTTGAGCCTAAGGTATAAAAAGAATTAGGTTAATATTTAGCCTGTAAAAAGATAAGTTATTCTTGAGCCTGTAAAAAGTAGAGGTTATTCCTTAACCTGGGAAAATGATTTTGTAAAGGTTGATTCTAAGCCTATAAAAGAATCGTTGTGAGGGTTTAGTTCCTACCTTTAAACGGATCTTGAGTATTAGTGGATGCGAATCTCCTTGGGGTTCGGAGGACTGGATTAGCCAAGAGTAACTTGTTGAATCAGGATGTTTATCGTGGTGTGCTGTAATATTTGATTTATTAATTTTTATTGTTTGGTGTATACCTAGTTAATTATTTAATTCCGCTGTCATATAAAGATAATAATTAATTTAGAATTAAAATTAATTATTTGATTTATTCAAGTTTTATTCTGATAATTTTTAAATTACCCAATTCACCCCCCCTCTTGGGTATTCCACTGGGCCAACAGGTGGGTTATTCCGATCGATCGGGTGGTAGGGCTCAATCTACCAAAGTATGGCTAAGAGAAAATAGAGGTTCGGTTAAGGTACGTGAAGTTTCGGGGGGTACGGTGGATCAAGAATGGGGAATGATCAACTAGAGATTGGCCATGAGATGGATCCGAGCCCCGGGACAAGGTTGTAAAGATTATGTTGAGTGGCACAACCGTAGTGGGTAGAAATGACTCTGATGGAAACCAATTTGGGAGTGTTTCGGGGCTTGGACGATTAAGATGACTTTGAATTGATTTGAATGGAAAGACAAATTCCACAAATTTGACATGACGGGATGTGTAGATTTTGGAAGTGGAAGGATCAAGACAGAGATAAGTACTTTGGGTGAGGGAGCACCCAACAAACACATAAGGGATGGATCGAGACTCAAGTTTGTGACTAGAGTAGGAATTAAGCCATGGATATCATAAACAACCAAAGATACAGAGCTTTGTGTAGTTTGGTTGAGAGCAGAAAAGGGACTCATAAGGAAAGGAAAGGGAAAGTGTGGGTGCGGGCATGCGATTAATGAGATACACAACGGTTGCAAAGGCGTAGTTCCAATAAGTGAGTGGTAGTGTGGCATGAGTGAGTAGAGAAAGACCAGTTTCAACAATATGTCAATGTTGACGTTCGGAGAGACCATTGTGTTCAAGTGTATGTGGGGGAGAGGTGAGATAAGAAATTCCATGAAGGGATAGAAATTGATCTAATGCTTGATATTCCCCACTATTATTAGAGTAAAAAGTGGCAATGGAGTGTTTGAAGTGATTTTCTACTAGTGCTTTGAAACAAATAAAGACATCACAAACATGAGATTTCTTCTTTAAGAGGTAATACCATACATAACGTGTAAAGTGATCAACGAAAAATAACATAATACTTGAAATCATCAACAGAATAAACGGGGGAGGTCCAAAAATCAGAAAATATGATTTGTAAGGGGTGATACGAAACAATTGTAGATGTAGAAAAAGGAAGCTTGTGACTTTTATTACTTAGACACGCATTACAATAAGAGTTTTGTGACATAGAATAAGGTAAATAAAATGTTGACATAATGCGCGGAAGAATGGGTGATGATGGAAGGCCTAATCGAGAGTGCCACTCGGATGAAATGGTCTTGACGCTAGAAAAGACAATGAGTGGAGAAGACAATTTTGGAGAGGAGGTTGGCCACTCATAGACGCCATATTTAGTATTTCCCGTCAAAATGATTGCCCCCGTTCTTAGTTCTTTCACATGAAAGACTGGGTAAGAATTCAACAGAAACATGACTAGTATTGCAAAATTGATAGATAGAGATAAGGTTATTTTTCATGTTAGGCACACAAAGGCTATTGTATAAATTAAATGTACGAGTAGACGTAGGGAAAGTGGTGGAGCCGATATGGGTAATGTGAAGGCCCGAGTTATCGCCGATCATAACGTTATCAGACCCTATATAAAGAGTGTGAAGTGAAAGGTTATTCAAGTCCGTGGTGACATGGTGCGATGCCCCACTATCAAGTAGCCATGTGGGAGTGTCAGTGGTCTCACGAGATGTAAAGTGTGCACACAGTTTCCATGGAGAAGCTAATCGTGTTGTCGATAGAGCCAATGAGGATTGAGAGTTGACAATTCAATAAATGGAGCATCGTTTAACAGTGTGTCCTTGAGCACCACATCATTGGCAATACCCAAGATATGGACGTGGTAGAGGTCGATCATTACGAGGAGCATTGAATTGTTGTCCTTGATTGTAAAAGATGGTTGTAGAAGGACGCCAAGATTGATTATTGTGTTGATTAACAAAATTGGCGGTGGCCGGAAAGAACGATGATGGTGCATGTGATTGTTGGAGATAAGCCTCTTTGTTGATGAGTTTTTCATGAATTTCAGCAAAAGAGATAGGCGTTTCACGAGCATTAACCGTGTCGACAATTCCTTTGTATTCCTCGCCAAGGCCATAAAGAATCTTATCAATGAGATCTTCTTCATCAACGGGTTTTCCAAGAAGATCAAGTTCATCAGCCCGATTCTTGATACATTGCATATACTCGGAGATTGTCTTGGAACCCTTGACACAGTTCTTCAATTTTTCCTTGATCTGTTTGATGTGACCACGGGATGGTTTGGCATAGATATTAGCCAAGGTGGTCCAGGCCTCTTGATAGGTGGTATTGCGGGCAAGAAGATGTTAAATGGGTAGAGAGACTACACTGAAGATAAGACAATCCTGGCGCTTCCATGTTGTGTAGGCCGAATTTGGAGTCGGATTACCATTAGTGGTGACGATTGGCGTAGGACTGGGATGAGAACCGTCAAGAAAGCCATAGAGATCATATTCTTTTAATAGACTGCGGATTTGGAGGCTTCACGTGATGTAGTTGGTGGTGGTCAGTTTTGTGATGTTTGTAGTATTGATGGTAACAAGATGATTATTTGGGTCTTGGGTATTTTGAATGGTAGTATGAACAGTTGCAGAGGTGTCTTCGGATGCCATGGTAGTTGAAGAAAAGAAAAGCATAGAGAAGTTTGAGAGGGAAAAGAAAAAAATAGAAAAAAAAAAAAGGAGAAGGAGACAGGTCAAGGACATACCTGCTCTGAAACCATAAAGAGAGTTGAAAATTATGGCATATTTTCCATTAAATAAAGGTAATGAATATATACATGTACAAGAGTCAATCAACTATTCTAAATCTAACATTTACCTAATCTATGGGCCAATTACCTAATCTATGGGATACACAATTAAGAAATTAATTAGATAATTATAGAAATACATAATTACCTAATCTATGGGCTAATTACCTAATCTATGGGATACAAAATTAAGAAATAAATTAATTCCTCTAATATTTTTGTCATATCCCTTCTTGTCCTCGCCTTCAAAAATGCTATTACCAATATGTTCTTTATGATCTTGGCCTTCTACCCTCAAGAAATGGTGAAGAAATTAATAGAAATGTAAAAGAAAATAGAAGAAGAAGAGAGAAGATGAAGTATGCAAAATGACTCAAAATATGTACAAGGAGGCTCCCCTAATTTGCCTGAGCAAGCCTTCATAAATAGGAGTTCTCATAAATTGTTTTCAGTGGAAAAACTAGGCCCCAACGACCCTCATATGATTGGTAAGAAAATAGTGTCAAAAACTACGCAAAAAAAGAATGAAAAATGCACAAATTCGGTGGAAAACGACGTGAGGACAAGGGGGCGCAGTGTTTATGATGTATTGTTCTTGTATTGTTTCCGCGTAAGTACCATTCATGCATTTAAAAAAAAAACTCACACCCATGCTTGCTCGTTTTTTATCCGTTTTGTTCCAATTTAACGCGTTTTTGTTCTATTTTCAAAACCTACAAAAACAATACAATAACTTAATTTCTAATATTTTAATTTATTCAGAATATTAACAAAATTTAGTTTAGTGGTATTAGATCGCACAAAAAATGGTGTGATCAATGCAACGTGAATTTACCTGGTTTTCTGAGCGGTGGTGACATGGCGTTGGTGATGGTTCAACTAAGTGAGAGAGAGAAGATGATATATAATTCGATCGTGGGGTTGGTTTAGCTGATGGTGGTAGAAAGAGTTAGTGTTGCTGAAAGAAAAGGGCTGACGGAGATAGTAGAAGGAGATCGCTGGATGGAGAGAGAAAATAGAGATCGGTGGCTGTGGTTGAAAATGGAAAATAGACTGAAGAATTAGGGTTTGTTTGTTATATATATATAGAGAAGGGTAAATATGTCCCTTCACAACCTAGGAAGGATTAAAAACTAACAATGTTTTGATGGAGAACTAAATAATATATTTTTTGTTTAAAATGTTAGTTGAGGAGAGAGAAAGCTAAATTTTGTCCAAATCAGTGGTTTGAATGTTCACCTGTTAATGATCTGTTGAATGTTCATCACGTTGCCCTCTGTCCACATTGAACGGCATCCAGACCTTGCGGCTGAGAGAGATAATCGACAGGCTCCAGCAATTTGAGTTCCTCTTTGACAGAGATAATCGACCAACTCTGGTGATCTCCTTCTCTAGCTACTCTCTCCCCCTTCTTCCTCGGATACATATATGTGTGTGTCGGCCACCCCCAACCATCCACCATTTCTCTAATACTAAAGTCACTTCCAACCTCATACCCATTTCAAAGGCTAAAATCACTCCACGTCATTCAACCCAAAAAACGAATATATATATATATATATAAATTTATCCTTGCTCAGATATTGGTAGATTGGAACATGGATCTATTTTATTTTATTTTTAATATATAATATATATCAGATAGAGGGAGGAGATGAGAGAATAGAGAGGAAGAGAGAAACGTTGTTATCTCCATCGTTGTCATTGTCGTCGCCAGCAGGGGAAAGTGAAATAGGGTGGGGTGTGGGCCATGAACCAGGGGAAAATCACAATGGCATGAACCAGGGCAAAATCAAAGAGATGACTCAAAAAAAAATTGACCCTTTAAATTTGGAATAATTTTCAAATAGACCTCATTTAATAAGTTAGAACAAAATGACGAAATTACGCTTAAATAAAATGATGAAAATACCCTCAGTTATGTTAAATTTTTAAGCATTGCACTTGTGTTTAAAGCATATCGAGTGTAAGTGATAACGAAAATACCACAAGGTGCAAAGTGCAATTAGACTTATCCACAGAAGTGCAAAATAAAATTAACCCTTAAAAAAAATAGTTTAATTAAGTTTTTGGTCATCAATGACACTTTAGTAAATATTCATTTCTTGACATTAACCAATTAATCATATTTGACATTCAATTTACAAATTATGTCATTCTACAAATATGTAACGTTGAAATAAAATTGGAAAAATCCATTAAATCATACAACAAAATATGTTTAAAGAAATCAACATTGTGACGTTTTCAATATAAAAAAAAAAAAAACTAAAAAAATATTTTAATTTACAATTCACGCTCTTCATTTTAATATACTTATTGTATATATTTGAAAAGAATTGTAGTTTTGTAAATGTTCATATCATTGTCAAATTTGATACTTTTGGTAGAGATTATGTTTTCTTAAAATATTTGAAACCCATGTTTCTCGCTCAATATTCTTTTCCATATTGGTTTTAGATGTACTACAACTTTGGGTTATTGTTCTGGTTTTGCACAAGCAAATAAACGTTTTATTTTAACAGTGAACATTCACATTTTATTTTGCTATTTAATACAATGATTGCAATAAGTACTCTGAATGTTCACAACGCCTAATGTAAATATTCACATTCTTTTGTTATAATTTGTTGCGACGCTAAATTTTAGATGCACTATAAATATTCACATTTTATTTGTTATTTTGACATTTAATGTACAATGATTACATTGGCTTCTGCGAACTACCGTTAATATTCACATTTATGACTTCCCTTAACAACAAATATCAAAATCTTATTGTGAGAAATTCAGATATTATACTTCATTTTAACGATCGTAATTATATTGTGAATATTCACATTCTCTTGTTATACTTTTTCGTAAAGTTAAGTTTTAGATGTATTATCACATTTGAGATATTGTCAAATTTTATATTTGTAAATGAATGTTTGCTTTATCTGAACATCCACATTGTTGTGTAATGTTGTGAATATTCACACTATTTTGAAATAATAACTCATAATGCACCAAGTTTAATTTGATTATCAGTGCGAATATTTACACTGATGTTTTACTGTTGTGAATCACACAAATTTGTTCTAAAAATTGGAAACAAAGCAGAAATGAAAGCAAAATCTAAGAACACAGGAAATTTACAAGTCAATCAATCAATCTCGAAATGTTTCGCCACTTTCATCTCCACAGCAACCTAGTCGAGTCCTTGCCGGAGTAGTTTAAGAAATCATATTTTGGTTACCAAGTAGAAAGCCCCATTCCGGACCTTCACCACTTGCTATTTCAAATTGTTTTTTGCGAAAGCCTAGGTGTTGAGGAGAAAAATAGAGAAATTAATGGTGTAAAATGGGTAGATTGTTCATTTCAATTGTCCATGATTCTAGTGAGAGTAATAACATCAGTTACATACATTTTGTCAACCGTCACTATTTCCAAATGTTTTTCTTCTACCAACAAAACTCTTTATTTGGTTAATTACACTCTTAATATAGGACAAAATAATAAAAATCTAAAAAAAACAAAAAATACATTGCATGTAACTAAAAAATACAATAAAAAAATTACATGTAACTAAAAAAATTATCAGCGATTGTTTGCCAAACTTCGGTGACCTGAGGCTTGAATTTCGACAGTGGCCGGTGGTGGTCGACGAACGGTAGTGATGGAGAGTAGCGTCGACAATCAATGATGCAAAACCTTAATTGAAAGGATTTGATGAGAGATGTAAAGAAACATTGATCATGAGATACAAGACAAAGCATAATTAAGGAATTTATATTCAACTTAAAATTAAAATAAAATAAATTATGAATTACAATGTCCTAAAAAATTAATGAAAATAGAAATAAAACATTAAAAACTAAAAACAGAAAATAATAATAAAAAATAGAATGAAAAAATAGCAGACAAAACACACAAAATAGTAAGCATAAACCAAAAATAAAATAAAATAAAATAAATAGAAATAAAAAATGGATAATCGAAACAAAAGATATAAAACCTAAAACAACGACGGGAAATTTATTATATAGACCCTAAGAGATATACAACTCATAAAATGAACCCCTCAATTAGAACAATAAATTTTGTAGTTCTTATAAAATAGTCTCTAACATTTACCCTCTAATTGATATTGATTTACAAAACCATGTCATCCGAGTTGTGTAATTGTTACATTCATAAGAAGTACATAGTTCCCAAATATATCACCCCCGTTTGGAAAATCCATTGCTATGAACCAATTCTCTACTCAAAAAATAAAAATATATACATTAAATTAATGTAGAAAGAATCATCTTTCTAATGATATAATTTGTGACTTTTTTGGATAAAAATGTGAATTTTGAATGTTCAGTTAACACAATCACTGGTTTTATATATGTATTCAAAATTTGTGAATGTT
Source organism: Eucommia ulmoides (assembly GCA_016647705.1). Taxonomy (NCBI): domain Eukaryota; kingdom Viridiplantae; phylum Streptophyta; class Magnoliopsida; order Garryales; family Eucommiaceae; genus Eucommia; species Eucommia ulmoides. The sequence goes on from CM028341.1 coordinate 6,512,463, forward strand.
CAATTAACACAATTCTGAATATTCAGTTAACACAATCACTGATTAATGTTCAAAATTTATTGGTGCTTTGTAATCTCGCAATCGTTTTTTCCCCAGTGGATGAACATTCAAACAATGATAATGAATGAAAATATTCAGCTCATACAATCACAGCTCTAATGTTTAAAAATGTTAATGTGCTGTTTAATTATGAATGTTTATACCTTATCAGTGAAACTACAGTAATTAAATTACATGTGAATGTGTCCCCTCGTGGTGAATGTTGTTTAAGGCGTGTTGTAGTATGAATATCCATATTTATGTTGCACGCACATTGATTAGGTAATTTGTGAATGTTAAAATCCTTTGATTGCTTCTATGAATGACCATTATAATGTTAAATGTATAGAAACATTCATTCCATACATTTACAGTTTGAATATTCACCTGTTGATGATTTGTAGAATGTTCATCTCGTTGCCATTCGTCTGCATTGAACGGCGTCTTTGTCCAGATCTGCGACTGATGGAGAGGAAGAAGGAGATCGATAGTGGTTGCGAATGGCGACACGAACGAACGGGCCGACGACTTTAATCGTTTCAGAATACGAACAACTTCCAGATTTGGAATCGAAGAGAATATTCATCATCGATTGTTCCCAGATCTAAAAAATTTCAGATAAAAAATTTTCAAATCTGGGATTGCGACAAAAACAAACTTGATTCGACTCGTTTGAAGAAGAAAAAATGATTCATCTCGATTAAAAAAAAAAACGAAGAAGTTCTACACTGTTCCAGACTTATCGTCGTTCTAGACCGTTCCAGATCCGTCGTCGTTCCAGACAAAAAAGAAGACGATGGAGTTCTAGACGAAGAAGACGAACAAGAAATCGATTCAGCTCGATCCACAAGCGTTATCGTCGTCGTAGTTATCGACAAGCGTCATCGTAATCATTGGCGAATGGCAGCAACGTCGTCGTCGAGCAGTGCACAAACAAGAGAGCTGGTGTTTTGAGAGGCGTCAATCTGGCCGTCGTCCTGATCCTCCGGATGTGCAAAGGTTTGTGACAGCGGTCTTAAGAAAGAAGGGAAGATAAAATGGAAATTAGGGTTTGATTGATTTTGGGGTTTGTTTGGTTATATATATAAGGGTAAATATGTCTTTTTTCAATGTATAAATGATTAAATACTAACAATATTTTGGTAGAGAACTAAATAATAAAATTTTTGTTTCAAATGATTATTGAAGAGAGAGAGTCTGAAATTTGGGTTAAATATTAAAAATCCAGCAACAAATAGGAAAAGAATTAATTAAAAAAAAAAGCTGAAAATGAAAAATGAGATACTAAAGACAAAAAACTGAAAAATAAACATAAACATAAAAAAAGATAAAACAAAAAAAAAATAGAAATATAAAAACATAAAACAAAAACTAAAAAGTGAAAGTAGAAAAAAAAATTAAAAATATCTAATTAAAAATTAATAATTAAAATAATAAAAAATATGTAAAATTAAATGAATAATTAATATACGGAGAAGAATGTCAAGTTTAATAACCACTTAAATTTTGAATAGTAAAAAAATTAAATTTTGACATTATAAGTGCTGAATATATTAAATGAATAATTAATATACGGAGAAGAATGTCAAGTTTGATAACCACTTAAATTTTGAGTAGTAAAAAAATTAAATTTTGACATTATAAGTGCTGAATATATTAAATATTTAATTTTTTAATATTTTTAATTTTAAAAAAATATTTTATAAATTTTTAATTATTTTTAAATTTTTTAATAATTTTTTGTATATAATTTTTATTTTTTATTTTTAATATTAGTGTAAAATTTTAATTGTGATAATTAAATATTTTATAATATTAATTAATAAGTGTTTAAAAAAATTAAATGAAGTTACTTAAAATTAATTTTGAATAATTTTTTAAGCAATGTTTATTTTTAATTTATTACTTAATTACTCTTAATTTTTCTCTCTCCCACTACCAGCAACCACTGAAAGCTGCTTCTTCCTCTCTCCCTCTCCTTCTCTCACTACTCTTCTCTCTCTCTCTGAAACTTGAAGAAACATCAGGAGAAACATGTCTGCGATATTCAGATGCAGAACAAAGCTCAGGTACTTAGCTAGCACGATTTCATCCCTGTACCTCTCCCAAACCTCTTGCTTGCAATACCACTCTTTGCTCGCTCTTCCACCCGCCGCTTATCATCGTCGCCAGTCGCTTCTGGGGTTAGGGTTCCAGGAGCGGCACAAATGGGACGGGAGCTCCGACGACTACGATCAAATCAAAGCGGAGGTGAACTGCCCGCGTTGTACCAAGCTTATTGGCGTAATCATCTCCAACCGTCCTTTGTCGATCAACCCCGGCGAGCCCGGAATCTACCAAGCCCTCAAAGTCTGCCCTAACTGCAAGACCGCCTTCTATTTCAGACCGTTCAAGTTTTTTCCACTCCAGGGGAGGTTTTTTGAGATTGGGAGGATCAAGGGGCAGAAGATTGAAATGGACGGGATTAGTGGAAATGATGGGGAAGAAAGTGGGAAATCCAGGTTTAAGATATGGGAGAAGTTGAGGTTTTATGGAGGGGACATGGCTGAAAATCCGGCACCACCACCTCCTCCACCACCATCACCACCACCACTACCACCACCAAACTCGGGTGTGGGTAGTGTTCAGGCCCAGAGAGGGTTGGAGCAACAGGGGAGTGAGGACTCAGGTTGTGGTTATGGATTTTCCGGGGGCAGGAGTGAATGGGGCGGTGCAAACTTGGGGAAGGAGTTGCCAACACCAAAGGAGATATGCAAGGGGCTGGCTGCGTATGTTATAGGGCAGGAAAGAGCCAAAAAGGTTTGGAATTCAAGTAACCCTCAATGCTTGCTAATCCTTTTGGTCCTGTGTTCTCCAATAAATGTGTTTTCAACATGTTTTTGTGAGCTCGATTATTACTAGAAATGCATGTAATTTATTAACAATATGAGATACATGTTAATGAATATGAGAATGCATTTCAGTTTCTACAATCTACTTGCTATTTGGCGCTTAGTTTTCTTTGCTATTGTCGAGTATGGTTGATTTATTTGCATAAACATGTACCTGAAATGCAATGTTCCTATGATGGGTTTAATCTTTCAAAAATTAAGTAGATTATTGATTTTTCCTTTTAGAATTGTGTAAAGATTTCAAGCTGTTCATTGAAAAGATTTTCTCCACATGACAGGTTCTTTCTGTAGCCGTATACAACCATTATAAAAGGATATACCACGCCTCACAAAGAGAGTGAGTTCTTACACATTCTCATTGAGCAATTTTGCAGTGTGATTCCAGTATTGTTGAATATTGTAGAGTCCATGAAAAATGATTAGCATAGCGAAGTTGCACCCCAACAGTAGTAAAGCCTTTTTCCCACTGAAATTGATTGACTACGTAAATACTTCATAGGCAAAATGAACTTGTTTTAGAGAGATAGCTTCGGTGTAGTTTTTATGTTGTAAGAAATAACATGCATCAAATAAAGGGTGAGTTCTCAAACATCTCGTTGAGCAAAATTGCAGCATGGTTCCAGCATTTTTGAATATTGTGGAAGAAGTGAAAATGATTTTCATATTGAAGTTGCATTCTAACAAGAACCAATCCTTTTTCCCACATAAGTTGATTGACTATGTGAATACTTATAGGCCACAAGGGTTCAATGATGCTTCCCGAACTAGCATATTAATCAAATGGGTAGCCTAATTTTAGAATCACAAACCACTTTTGTGGTTGGTAGACAAATTTTGAATGGTGTCCTCATTGCTAATGAGTGTGTGGATTTGAGAATCAAGTCAGGGGTTCTGGGGTCCTTTGTAAGATGGATAGTGAGAAAGCTTATGATCATGTCAACTGGGGCTTCTTAAAGTTTATTTTCCAGAAGATGGGTTTCGGCAAGAAATGGATTGGTTGGATCAACTGGTGCATTGCTACATATCAATTTTCGATCATAATGAATTGGTCCCCGGCTAGATTTTTCTCTAGTTCTTGGGTTCTGAAGCAAGGGGATTCCCTTTCTCCGTGTTTATTCCTCATTGTCGTGGAAGGGTTGTGCACGTTTTTGGCGAGAGCAATAGAGTGGTGATTGTTTGAGGTCTTCTTGGTTGGTATCCAGGAGGTCTCCATGGGGCGGTTTATCACTTACTATTTGTGGGTGATGCTCTATGATTTTGCCAGCCAAAAGTGCTCCAGACACGTTTTTTGAGGTGTACATCGTTGTGCTATGAGGTAGTCTTGGGTTTACAAGTTAATCATGGTAAATTGGATATTTTACCTGTGTGGTGGGTGACCAATGTGGATGCCTTAGCTTTGTCATTGGGTTGTGGTGTGGAGGCATTGTCTTGTGACTATATTGGGCTTCCTTTGGCTGCTAGTGCTAAGTTTAAGTCCAATTTCATTTGGGAGCCAGTGATAGAAAGGTTTTAGAAGCATTTGGTAGGGTGGAATTCTAGATATCTTTCCAACGAGGGTAGACTGACAGTTATCAAGAACATTGTGTCTTATTTGCCCACTTATTTTATGTCTCCTTTTGTTATGTCTATCTGGATGGAGAAGAAATTAGAGTTTCTTCAACGGAATCTTTTATGAGGTGATTCAGAAGAAGAAACAAAAAGTAATTTGCTTAGGCGGAATAAAGTTTGTCATCCTTTGCATGAAGGTAGGCTTGGTATTTTGCAGTATGAGTTGTCAACCAGGATCTTCTGGGTAAGTTGTCTTGGCACTTCACTTCTGAACCAGATGGATTGTAGAGAAGGGTGGTTGTTGTGAGATTTGGCAGTATTAGATATGGATGATCTATGGGGTTAGTTAGAGGCTCCCATGGAGTGGGGACTTGGAAGGTGATCGCGAGCATGGAAAAAGCTTTTTGCTTTTGTATTAGATTTCGACTCGGCAGTTGTAGGGGATTGCGGTTTTGGGATGACTTTTGGCTCAAGGATTTGAACCTTTGTGTTTAGTTCCCCTTTCTCTTTGTTGTCGCTCGAAAGAAAGGCACCTTAATTCAAGAGTACTTGGTCTTTTCTAGGAGGTTCATTTCTTGGACCCTTGTGTTCAAGAGCGACTTGTATGATTGGGAGTTGCCCGATTTGTTGAACCTCTTTGCTCTTCTCTTCTTCAGATGACGATCATCAACGGTGAAGAGAAGGATAGGTTGGAGTTTGTTTGGATATTTTGAAGGAGTTTTCACATGAATCTTTCTATGGATGTCTTAGGGGAGTTAAAGACATTCACTTCCTTTGGAGAGATATTTGGAGATCGAAGGACCCAATGAAAGCGGCTTTCTTTTCTTGGTTGGTGGCATGGGATGCTATTCTTACTAACTACTGTGGACAATTTGAAGAGGCGAGGTTTTCGTCTTCCGAATAGGTGCGTCATATGTTTGGAAGCGGAGGAATCGATTAGTCATCTGTTGATTTTTGTCTGGTGGTGTGTGACCTTTGGGACATGATTTGTTCACTAGTAGTGTACGCCCGACTCTTGTTTCAATCTTTTTCAATGTTGGCAGGGAGATAGGCCAACAAGTGTTTCTGAGGGCCTTTGGGCTTTGATTCTATTGGATTTTTTTCATTTTGATGTCTATGAAGGGAGTGGAATCAACATATTTTTGATGGAGTCATAGTGTCTTTATCATTTTTGAAGCAATCCTTTGTTAGGTGTGCGACCAAAGTCCCACATTGGTTAGAAGTGGGGAGCATCATGGGTTTATAAGTATGGACAATATTTCCATTGGTATGAGGGTTTTTGGGTATAGTCTAAAAGCAAAGCCGTGAGGGTTTAGGCCCATAAGTGAACAATATCATACCAATGTAGAGATATGTGTGGATCCATACTTATAACAAGTGGGAAATGTGATGTTTATATTCTTTAAGCACTTGTAGGACCTCATGCTCTACCATTCATCCTAAAACCAATTGGTATTAAAAAAGACGCATACCCTAGCCTTATAGTGCATTCAGCAACACACAAGTGCCCACGACATTATTGTGACTTGATCCATTCTCCAAGCCTTTGCCATGGGGCAATTGTTGCCAAAACTTGGCCTACAATCTCCCCCTCAGCAATTGAACTCGTGACCTTGGCTCTGATCTTGTAGGGATTATGTAAATTACATAATTCCCCCTCAGCAATTGCTCCCGCTGGGAATTGAATCCGTGACCTTGGCTCTGATACCACTTGTAGGGATTATGTACATTACATATCCCACTTGTTATAAGTATGGACGCACCCATATCTCCACATTGGTATAATATTGTCCACATTAGGCCTAAGCCCTTATGGTTTCGCTCTTGGACTCTACCCAAAAAACCTCATTCCAATGGAGATATTATACATACTTATAATCCTGTGATCCTCCCAACTTCTGGCCGATGTGGGACTTTGATCGCACACCTAACACAGGGTTGACGCCCCTCACATCTTTTTTATATCTATTTATATATTCCTTGCTTACCTAGCAAAAATTAGGTAAAAAAATTAACAAAAATTCAGGAGGCCATGGGTTACTGATTTTCTTAGAGAATTTACGGCTTCATAGTTGTACATGGTTGACGCCCCTCACATCTTTTTTATATTTATTATATATACCTTGCTTACCTAGCAAAAATTAGGTCAGAACCACATATTACATGCTCTCTTGTTTATGTGTCATTATTGATCTTGTGATATACTGATACTCTGATAGTAACTACTTTTTGGTTGCTTGCTACTAGCACTAGGTAACTAATGTTGGATGGTGACCTGGATGCAGAACATTCCAGTGCATGGATCAGGAATAGAACATAATTTTAGTATGAAATGGACCAAAGATGCTGCGAGGTGTTTCTAGAAGACCTTTGATTTAAGAATATCTATTTTACTTGATAATTTATCACTTCTCTAGGAGATTATTTCTTTCATTATGCATAGGTTGATTCATCAACACCCTTGAGAAATGGGAATGTTGGCCCCCTGGAATCGATCTATGGTTTGGGTGAAAACCAGCTTTCTTTTCGAGTTTCCACTTCGAGCAAGCTTTCTATTTGTTTTGGTACTCTTGTTGGCGAACAGAACTAGCCTCACATCATGCCTTATTTTTGGTTGCAAATCAATTGGGTTGTCACTCACATTGGGGGAATATTTCAAGATAAAATTCTCATGCTAAAAGATTTGGATCGTTATATATATCTTTTTGAGAACAATATTGAGGCTGTTTCTGACGAATCTAATCACAATTTGCTAGCACATTCATTTTTTTTTTCATCTTGTTAGTGCACTTGTGGGGACTAGGGCTGTAAACGGGCCGAGCAGAGCCGAGTATTAAGTGTTCAAGCTTGGTTCATTTATTTTTCATCTATAAACTATTCAAGTATGAGCCGAGTCTGAAACCTTATGTTTAAGCTTGATTCATTTAATGATCGAGTTGTTCGCGAGTTTTTTCGAGCTTTTTTTTTTCTTTAAAAATAAAAATTATTTGATAATTAAATTTTAATGTTTAAAAACTATATCAATAATATAATTTTTTAATAAAATTAGTTATTTATAATTATTTTTTAAAAATCTATATACAAGATTCAAATATTTAAGTTATGAGCGAATCAAAATATAAGAATTAATGTAAATTTATAAATAATCAGTCTATTATAGTAATTAAATAGGTATTTATAAAATTAAAATTTGATTGAATTGAACCATAGAACGATTAGATATGTAAGATTGTACTATTAAAAATTTAAGAGTTTATTTTACTATTTTTCACACTAAAAATATAACATATTTTAATTTTATATTATTTGAGTTGTTCACGAACATTAACGAGCTGAGCTTGAACATATGTTGTTTGTTTATTTAATAAACAAGCTTAATGAAAAGCTTGAGCTTGGTTCATTTATTAAATGAACAAGTTTTGAACGAGCTACTATTGAGCCGAGCTCGAGTTCTTCATAAACGGCTTGGTTCGTTTACAACCCTAGTGGAGACACTGTTTTACAAGTTTCCTGTTGCAAATGTAGAATATAGGACAGGTATGCAGATAAATTTCTGGTTCTGTTTTATATTTACAATTAAACTAAGGACAAAAACTTGGATCAATATACATAGCATTGGGCTTGGATAAGGATTCACGTCTCTAAGGAAGTGACAAGGTCGGGGCTTTGAACTTATTATTGGGAGAAAATATGATTGCCTTCTGGAAGAAATATTTCTAGGGTTGAATGATTCCATTTCTCAATGTTGATTTTGAAAAGCCAAAATTGTAGTGAAAAAATGAAGAAAATTCTTTCCAGACCACTCCCTTTACCCTCATACAATTTTCTTTAACTATGTGAGCATTGGATTTAAGACTGTTCTCAAACATCTTGAATCGCCACAAAACTCATATGATTTGATTTAACTCAATTTAATATTAAGTTAATTATTGATCTATTGATAAATTTTGTCGATACCCAAAAGTGAAGAAAGGAAATTGATGATAAGAAAGGCTATTTCAAACATCTTATTGTTTAAATTGACAACAGAAAGACATTTTTGTAACATGGTTCAGAATATTCAAAACATGCTTTGAATTTCCTAATTGCCCTTATTGTTAAATTGCTACATATAAATCTTTCTTAAATAACACGGTTTCCTGTAAACTATCTCCATCATAAAGATTTTTTTGTTGGGCATTGAGTTCTTACTAAGTTTTGTATCTATTTATTCTTTATTTTGCCTGACATCTTATGCATACAAATTTCCAGTATTTTTGTAATTTCACATGATTTCATTACTTAATTGTTATCCATGATAGCTGTGATATCCTTTTACCTAATTTGACTACTTAGCTGGTTAGGTTATACATCATGGTTGGGTTCGTGCAGACGATGTTCTTCATTAGTTAGGTCCACTTTGATAACAATTTGTCACTACGTGCTTGTGACTGTTGTTATTGTATTTGATACAGCTCAGGTCCAAAAACTGGCAAAGCTTGGGATGATAATTATGACCACGATTTTGTTGAGCTGGAGAAAAGCAATGTGTTATTGATCGGCCCTACCGGCTCAGGTATGGCCTATTAGTCACTATCTTGATGCTAGTGTTGTGGTGAGGCACAATGCAATATTGAAGTTATGTATTGACACCCACCCAAAAGGAAAATAGTAAGGGAAAAGAACAAATGAGAGAATTATGGTAAAGAATTGTTTATGCAACTACTGCATTCTGAATCTTATCTTTTGAACTTCTCTGGAAGGGCAGGGAAGACATTACTTGCAAAAACACTAGCTCGAGTGGTGAATGTGCCCTTCGTTATTGCTGATGCAACAACACTAACGCAGGCAAGTACGGGATATTAATATTATGACAAAAATTTATGGTATAGAGCATGTTTTTTGCAATTTCTTAAACGACAAAATGATAAGGTGGCTCTTCATCCTATGTTATTTCTTATTTCTTCTTATCTATATTATCATCCCAAAAGGACCCTTGCGCTATAAAACTTAGATCAATCTTGAAACAATGATCTTTTCTTTCTTTCTTTCTGACAATTTGTTGGCTCGTACTGATAATGTTCTCTGTCTCTCTCTCTCTCTCTCTATATATATATATATATATATATATATGTATGTATGTGTGTATATGCAGGCAGGTTATGTTGGAGAAGATGTGGAATCCATACTGCTCAAATTACTTATGGTATGATCAGCTGATATCATTTTGTGGTAGACATGCACAGACATTAACACGAGTATTCTTAAATTTTAGGAAGTTCAATAGCTATACAACTATACCACTTACCAACTAAAAGTTCATTTCAATTGTCTTGGAGTTGTATGCTTACCTTTTACTGCATTGAAGTTCTCTTAATTTCCCCTTTTTCTCCTATAAACGACCTTCAATTCCAAGTTACACTTGGTTCACCTGTCTCTGAATTTTCTCAGTTCTTTCCCACCTTGATTTCTTGTATAAAAATTCCAGGTCAAAATAATAATTTCTTTATGATATAGTTCTCTATAATGCTGATACTCCATCTCCTCAGATCTATTTACTGACAGTTTATTATTCAGAGCTTTAGTTCACATTTCTGAGTTGTCATTGTTTGTTTAGAAATTGGGTTTTGTGTTTCATTTATGCTATGTAAGCTAAATGGCGGGTACTTCTATTTGCCTTGTAGGTGTCAGATTTTGATGTAGAAGCAGCTCAGCAGGGCATAGTGTACATTGATGAAGTTGATAAGATAACTAAGAAGGTAAAGGGTTTTCTTCATTTTTCAATAAATACATGGAGTGTAGACTTCATGAAACTTTGGTGCAGGCTGAGAGCTTGAACACTGGCAGAGATGTATCTGGAGAGGGTGTTCAGCAGGCATTGCTCAAGATGCTTGAAGGAACTGTAAGCGATTCAACATCAATTTTTTCATCTGATTCACTTCGATTGGTCTATTTGGTTTTATTAAAAAAGAAGAAATTATTTCTGTTTTCTTTTGGCTATATTTGACCGAATTCCTTGTTTCAGATTGTAAATGTTCCTGATAATAGAGCCGGTAAGCATCCTCGAGGTGATAACATTCAGGTTGGCTTGAACTTCCCTCATCTTGTATTTTCCATGGCCGAGATGGAAGGATGAAGAGTTGCTTATTGTTTATGAATTACATCATTATTTTCTTTTTGGATACTTAAATGTCTTTTATTTTAATGCAAGTTTTGACAGATAGATACCAAAAACATCCTTTTTATATGTGGTGGAGCTTTTGTTGACTTGGAAAAAACCATCTCAGAGAGGTAGTGCCATTTTTTAGTATTATTAGCAAGAGAAATCAATTAATTAGCTTCTTCTGAGGGAATTTTACTAGTAGGTTTGAACTCATTTTGTCTTTGTTCCCAGACGGAAAGATTCTTCCATCGGTTTTGGAGCACCAGTTCGTGCTAATATGAGACTAGGTGGTCTAACTAATGCCGTGTTGACATCATCATTGTTGGAATCTGTGAGGATTAATCCTTCATGGTTAAACCAGTTTTTGTGTTCTCTACTTGGTTATTTGGCTCGAGCTTCTGCAGCTTTTCGTTCTTTATATATTGTAATTGGCCCGATTTTTTTTTTCTCTGTTTTTTGCTTTTTGTGATTCTAGGTAGAAAGCGGTGATCTTACTGCCTATGGCCTCATACCTGAATTTGTTGGGCGGTTTCCTATTTTAGTGAGTTTATCTGCTCTTGATGAGGACCAACTCGTTCAGGTATGCTCTTTCTTTTCTTTTACATGATATTTTTTTTTTTTTTTAGTTCTCTTCCTTCTGAGGTGTCAATAACTAGTGCCTGCAAAATGATTCTTAGGAAGCAATATTGGGTAATTACTTAGGTGTAGCTTGTTTAGTTTCTTTGTTTCTGCTTTTTTGTTTCTGTCAGAAGACTTGGAAAATAAAGAGAAATCTGGAAACCAAAAAAAAATATGTTTCTGTCTTGTTCCCAAAATTTGTTCTAAAAATCCGAGAACAGAAAAAATAGATTCTCTTTATGTTCCGAGTTTTCTAGGAACAGAAAAAATGGGAGTAGAAACACTAAACAAACACCACCTTACTTTATGCATGCATATCACTCAATTAGCATATCGAGTGGTAGAACTTGTTAAGAGCAACCCAAAGGCCTTTTTCCAAGTTCCATGAAAGTAATCTTGATCGGGAAAATTCACTTTTTTTTCCATCGCTTTTCACTTGTATTTCAGGTCCTCACAGAACCCAAAAATGCTCTTGGTAAACAATACAAGAAAATGTTCAGCATGAACAATGTAAGCTCTTAAAAAAAAAATCCCTCTTTCGGTAAATGTATGTTGGGTATGAATGCGCTTGACTTGTCGCTATATTGTCTTGTCTAAACATTTAATTGTTAATTTTACAGGTAAAATTACATTTTACTGAGGATGCGCTTAGATTGATTGCGAAGAAAGCCATAGCAAAAAACACAGGCGCTAGAGGATTACGAGCATTGCTAGAAAATATCCTCACAGAAGCCATGTTTGAGGTATATTATTGGATTTTAAATTTTTATGAGAACATCGTGAAAAATAGTGTTTTTCAGTGTTTTCTGGATATGCTTCTTTTCTTTGACGAAAAATCGTGGCAGTAACAGCTTCATCCACAAACCCGAGGGCATTATTTTTCCTTTATTTTTATATTTCTTTTGGCTAAATCGCACTTTGCATCCCTGAAGTTCAGGTGCTGTCTCACTTTGCCTCCTAATACTTTAATTGTTGCGATTTGTCACTTGGAGTTTTCTTTTTGTATCTCCGGTCAATTTTATCACAGGAGTTATTCATGTGATTTTCACATGAGAGAAAGCTAATGCAGTAATAATAATTAAAAAAGAAAAGTTATCGCTTTGCACAAAGTTTGACTATCGTTGCACTTTACCCCCTACTCCGGCAAAAAAATTGACCGGGACGAGTCAATTAGACCAAATTGATTCAAAAAGTAAATTTCACGAGGCAAATTGCAGCAATTTTTACATAAAGGGGTAAAGTGAGATCGCACCTAAACTTCAAGGGTGCAAAGTGGAGATATTTGGGGATGTGGCAGGTAAGAGCAGGCCAAGATTTTCAAAGAACCCATCCACTTGCTTGCTTTTTTTTTCAGATTCCAGATGCCAAGTCAGAAAACGATTTTGTAGATGGTGTTCTGGTTGATGAAGAGGCTGTTGGATCGGTTAATACTCCAGGATGTGGTGCAAAACTTCTTCGTGGAGATGGTGCATTACAAAGATTTCTTAATCAGACCAAACACGCCGTGAGTTTCATTCCTTCCCTTTTTACCCCTTTCGTTTTTAGCTGCATCCCTTTAACCTTTTTCAAGTGAAACCCGTTGCCAATTTCACATGAATAGAATATGCCTGCCTAACAATGCGGTGTTTGATTACGACCCGTTTTGTTGTCCTTCAATTTGCAAATCATACTATTTTTTCAGTCCGTCAATTAGGAATTGTTACAGCTTAGCGTTTGGTTGTAAAAATTAAGAACACTTAAATTATCTAGCTAACCATTTTTTGTCTATTTTAGATGCCGTTTTCCCGTGTAAGTGGAGTATAATATGGTTGTAAATTTAATTAAATTAAATAATTATATATTCGTTGGTTCAAACAAACAATATGTAAACTTGATTAAATCATAGCTAAATGGATAAATATACAAATCAATTCATAAAAAATGATATAATTCATAAAATAAGAAAATTAGACACCCAAATGGGCTCTTGTTTTTGTTTTTTTCTCCTTTTTTTCCCTGGTGTGTTTGTGTTTGTGTTTCCCAAAACAATTGAAACCAAAACCCCCCCAAAAAATGTTTTTCTTCTGTTCTCAGATTTGTAGAATTTTTGGGATCAAAGAGGGCATCCTAGTGCTTCAAAGTTCCCGCTATGCACGGGGTTTAGAGAAGGGTCGGATCACTTGGGAGCATAAACAAATTGTTTTTGTTTCTCTTTTTCTATTTTCCTAAGTATTCTGGGAAACAGAAATAAAATAAAAAAAAAAAAAAAAGCAGAAACAGAAACACAAAAACAAACGCCACCCATGATTTTCCCAAATCAATTATTATCTTTGCTAATATTGCATAATCAACTAAAATCTCAACAAACTATCACACGCTGAAAGAAAGATAATGGAAGAATATTGTGTGAAACACACGTATAAGCCACTCTAAGGGTGTGTTGGGTGGGCGCTGACACCAGTGTAGAGTTGTCTTGGGCCTCTCTCGATCTCAAAAACTAGCTCAGGAAGTGAGATTTTCTCTCACACTTATAACTTGACCATCAGACCCTTCCACATCCGATGTGGGATAAACCCAACAATCGCCCCATCACACATCGGGCCTTTGATTGGTTAACCCTCAACTGGTCTAGCCCTTTGTGTTTATTGGGCCAAAACTGTTGTAACCTGAGCGTTGACTCTGACTTCAATATAAGGTGGTCTTGGTTGAGTAGTTGTTAAGGTTTGTTTGGTTTGTGCCTACAAAACCTGCATTCTTTCACTGATTCTTAAAATCGTTTTCTTCGACTGCCAAACAAATCAGAATTAGAAACTCCGTTTTTTTCATTTATTTTGGGAAACTGCTTTATATTTTGCAGCCACGCAAGGCTCCTTTGCTTTCTTTTGAATGAAATAGGACATGATTTACCTTTTCTGTTCCTCAGGAAAAGCGAAAAACCACTCACGGTGCTGAGGAGAGGGACTTGGAGGATTCGGCTTCATCAAGAGCTATGGGCTTATGACTGCTCTTCGGCGTGTGTAAAAATTTGTACATAAAAATCAAATGCGTCAGAATAAGAAGTGATCATACTGTTTGTAATCCTCTGTTTTCTTCTTTTCTCCATTGCCCTCTTGTTCTTGTTCTTGTTCTTGTTTTTGTTTTTGTTTTTGTTTTTGTTTCTGTTCCCACTTTATGTATCTGTGATGTAGAGCTATGTAATTCTACAAGACCAAGTCAATTGTCATTGAAATTTAAGTCATTATAGTTTTGTTCTTCCTAGGTTGCATGTGGTTTCATGGTCTTGGAGCCTCTGAATTCTGAGTTTGAAATGAAAACATGCAAAAAGTTACGTAAGTTCATTTTTTGTTTCAATTTCATGATTTCGGTTTTGTTGTCGTCTTGGGCTTTTAATATTTAAATAATTTTTTAATATAGGCGGAAATAGGGTTGTTTAGGTGGTGTTTGGTTAGTGTTTTCACTTTTCTTATCCCACTTGAGATGAGATGGGATGGGATGAGTTGAGAATTCTGTTTTTTTCTGTGAACATAATTGCGTTTGTTAACTATAGACAAATGTGAAAACATAAAAAATGGAAGCGTACCTTTCAAATTCGGAAAACTCGTTTACAACCAGTTCCTTGTTTCTTTTCTCATCGGTAAGAAAAATACTACTAGAGAATTTTTCGATAATATTCACACACTCATTAATCAAGATCACTCAAATTATCTATAATTTGATGGGATAGAGACCTTAGAGGTATCAACATATATTTATAGAAAAAATCTCAAAAGATGTGTCCGTTCCAATGGGTACATACCGAAAAGGTATTTCTATTATAATAGGTGTCTATCGAAAAGATGTGATCTTTAAGACCAAAAGGTGTACCCATTCACATGGTGACTCTACATGAAACATGGGGTCCATGTGGATGCTTCACGGGTCGACTCGACCCGCTCCATAATCTAACATTTCTCACTCGGACACAATAGGCACCAAATGTGTTTCTCTCTTTAAACTCATGCATTATACTCTCTTCATACAGGTTAGTGGTGTGTGCGACCGACGAGTGTTTTCAAATAATGTGGGAGCACCATATTAAGTTTCTATCAAACTAATATGGCAACATCCCGCTGCAAAATAAAATACTCGTTTATGGCCCGATCAATTCGGTCATATTAAATTAAGCATTTCTAACCCCTCTAAAGTTTAAAACTCAGAACATGCTTAATCTCTTTTGCAGTTGTGTGCTTATTTTCAAAAAATATAATATATATAATATAATTTTGAAAAATAGCTTTATATGTGGTGGCCACCATTAAGCGCCGTACACTGCAATTTTAACAAAATATGCTACTAAATTGTTTTCCTTTGATCCTCATGTCACTCAACTTCAATTTGACTACTTTCCTAGACATGTCCATTTAGACCGCATCATTCATGGTTATAGGATAACAAGCTAAAGTAACAACATCAAATTTCTTAATCGTAACATAGTTCAAAGTCGTAAGGGCACAATTAAATCATTATTAATGATCTACATATATAGGGCTCACACAGTAAGAAAGTAGAGATCCATTTCTCACTCCCTATGTGGTCGTCTTAAAGCACGTGTAATATGATTTGCATGCTACGGTATTATACTCATAAAAAATGAGGATGTCATTTTAAATTACCGTACGAATCTAAGACCAATCACTACATAAGTGATTGACTTGAGAACTTAAAGCTGATATCTCTTCGAGTATCCACTTGAAATCTCACATTCGGCTATTCTCAGGCTACATGAAATATGGGAAATTTCATGTTCGTTTTTTCATAAACCTCATCTTGGGTCATCCAAGGTAAAATTGTAAAGAATTCTCTAACTCAATCTTCAAAATTCTAAAGTCTCATCTCGCACGCTATCTGACCATTGAGGCTCGTTGTTGTGTGAGTAGCCAAACATTTAACCTAGTGACATCTACTATCAAGGTAAAATATGTGTTATAGCAAATATCCTAAATCATTTATCATACTTTTAATAAATGCAAATAAAATATGAAATTGTAAATGTGCATTGTGGTACAAATATATGAAGTCAATAAATAAAACATATTTTTTACAATCTACGAAGACCCAAAAACTTTACATGAGATTGGAACAAATCTCTAGAAATAGGTTTGGTTAAGGGATCAATCACCATTTTACTCGTAGAAATATGTTTGAGTACCACTTCTCCATATGAGATTCTATCTCGGATGTAGTGATATCGTGTCTGAATATACTTCGTCTTTCCATGATACTTAGAATCCTTGACATATGCGAGAGCAGCTATACTATCACAATGTATGGT
Organism: Eucommia ulmoides; assembly: GCA_016647705.1. Lineage (NCBI taxonomy): Eukaryota > Viridiplantae > Streptophyta > Magnoliopsida > Garryales > Eucommiaceae > Eucommia > Eucommia ulmoides. The sequence goes on from CM028341.1 coordinate 6,528,991, forward strand.
TACAAAATCTGCAGAATGTGGTACTATCTCAAGACTTTCTAAAAATATTTTTAACAAAACAACCTCTTGAACTGCTGAAGCACAAGTAACATATTATGTTCACCGTTGTTGAGTATGAAAGCATATCCTGATGTCGACTTACGTTCGTCCAAGTCATCTCTCCAATCTGCATCACTATATTCTTGCAAATGTATATTTCCACTACGATAGCAAAGCATATAGTCTGCGGTTCCACGAAGGTACCGCAAGATCCTTTTAACTGCTCTCCAATAAATAATTTATGGATTGTTCTGGAAACGACTAACCAACCCCACAACATAACGTATGTCTGGTCGTGTACACTTCATGGCATACATTAGGCTTTCAATTGCACTTGCATATGGTATACAGAACATCTCTTCTTTTCAGCATTAGTTTTAGGACACAGATCAAGACTCAAGGTACTACCCTTCTCAACAGGAATGTCTATAGGCTTAACATTGTGCATTCGAAATCGTTCAAGTACTTTCCTGATATAAGTATCTTGAGACAAAACAAGAAGTTTCTTAGAACGGTCTCGAATAATTTTAACACCAAGTACATAATGTGTTTCATCTATGTCCTTCATATCAAAAGTAAAGGACAATCACTCTTTAGTGGAGACAATCATCCCTATGTCATTTCTTGTCAATAAAATGTCATCTACATATAGAGTAATGATAATGAGACCCTTCTTCGACCACTTTATATAAACACGATGATCTTCCTCAATCATAAAAAAACCAAAAGTAATTATGACTTGATGAAATTTGAGGTACCATTGTCTAGATAATTGTTTTAGGCCATAAATAGAACGTTTTAACTTGCACATTTTGTGCTCTTGTCCCTTGGTCACAAAACCAATAGGTTGGTCCATGTAGATCTTCTCATCTAGTTCTCCATGGAGAAAAACAGTCTTAACATCTATTTGAAAAAGTTCTAGATCCAAATAGGCGACAATGGCTAGGATTAGACAAATGGAGGCAAACCTAACAACAAGTGAAAAAGTTTCCTCGTAGTCTACACCCTCTTTTTGAGTGTAACCTTTCGCCACAATACGAGCTTTGTACTTATCAATAGATCCATCTGCCTGACGTTTAATCTTTAAAACCCATTTGTTTCCAATAGACTTTTCGTCCAGGAGGAAGATCAACTAGTTCCCATACTTGATTCTTTTGCATAGAACTAATCTCATCTTCCATTACAATTATACATTCTTTAACAGCAGGCAATGATAAATCCTCTTGATAAGAGGAAGGCTCATCTTCCTCTAGTGAATAACACATGAAAAATTTCTCATCAATCCCAAATAGATATCAAGGAATATTTTCACATTGACTTCTACGCAGTTGAAGAGTTTGAGAATTATTTTGTGGTATACTCCCTGTTGTTGACAAAACTTGTTTTTTGAATTACTTGCAAACGCACGAATCAATAGTAGTAAAGATTATTGATAGCGAGGTCGATCCCACGAGGATTGCTTATAGGAAAAACTTAATCCGCCCTAGTTAACTTAATTATAGTCTAGTCCAAAATGATTTTTAGTTTTGTGATTAAGAAAGAGAAAATTAAATAAATAGTGAAATAATTAATTTAGCTTGATCGAAGGTGGAAACATACTAAGATTTCAGAATCCACCAATGTATAATTAATTAATTCTATTATTGTGTTGACTCAAAAGTTTTAGTGATAGTTTTATAAATGAATCTTACCATCCTCTTAAGATTTTAGAAATTAAGCCCAATGTAAATCTCAAGTTGGTTTTTCTTCGCTTTGAAAATATAATTTCTTAAACATTATATGTATACATATTAATGAAAAACATATAATCAAAAGATATTATTTATTTTACAATACAACCCAAATATTAAATAATTTATAACAATCAATAAAACATGATATTAAAGATGAAATTATTTATTTAATTGAAGCAAAAATCATAAACATTTAAGTGTCAATTGTGCGGAATCAACACAACATAAAATTTAATTAATTATACATAGTTTCATCCTCAATCTTAGTATAAAGAAATTTAGAAATACATAATAGAACAAAAGAAAACCTTATTGACAATTAACATCCCCCTAAGACTCATTGCTATGAAAATGATCCAAGAATTGTCTATGAGAAATGGAAATAACCAATAGGACGCTCTTTTCTCGAATGAACAAATAAGCCCCTTAAATAGACAAACAAAAGCAAAATAAATAAATAAAACTAAAAGTGCCCTTTCCACTCAAAAACTACCCCATACCTTGAATGATTCAAGAATCAAAGCAATATAATAAAATAGTAATAAAAGGAAAAGGAAAAATATGTTTTGTCCCCTCCATTCCCGAATATTCTTCATCAACTTGGTGAATGCACGTGATAATCTCAATGAGGTATAAAGGCTTGAGCTGTAAAGTGTGAATTTTGTGGAGAATATATATGATAATTCATCGGGCCAAAGTGACAGACGGGCTTAGCTATTCAATAGCTAATTTCACTAGGCTTTAGGCCCATTGATAAGACATAAGAAGAGAAATGGGCCTAGCTAGCAAGCGGCCCAGGTCTGGATAGATAGATGGGCGTGCTAGCACGCCTACCTCTTGCCCCTCTTCCAACGGGTTTGGCCTATGCTGCATCAGTTGCAATCGGTTTGCTATGGTTTACCTGTTTTTTGTCCATTCTGCTCCAAATTAGTGTCTTTTTATTCATTTTCAAAATCCTACAATAACAAATAAAATAAATTAATTACTATTATTTAATTTATTTAAGAGTTTAACAAAACTTACTTTAGCAGTATTAAATCGCACAAATGAGGTGCGATCACACCCCCAAACCTAAATTTTGCTAGTTTTCGAACAAAAGTAAATATGCTATTTAAATGAAAAACCACTTTCGTAAGGAATACGATTGCATTTAACGTATGCAATATGCATTTAAACCCATAGGTCACCCCTAGTGAACGAGTATAGTCTCGTGAGGGTTTGCAGTGATGCTACCCACAAACATCCCAATTATTTTATTTATTTTTTATTTTTTTATTTTATTATATATATATATATATATATATATATATATATATATATATATATATATATATTATTTTAAATCACAAAAAGTTTATCAATCATGTCTAATACTAATATATTAAGTTGAAATAATACAAGAGTTACTGAAATAGTTATTAATCTCATAGCATGTGATTTTTAACAATATCTACTTTTGTACCCACAACATATATCAAACTCTCTTTTATAATGAATTTAATACAACTAACTAGTCAACTAATTTTAACTATCAAATAACATTTTCCCTTAAATAAAAATATATTAGTGTATATATATTTTTTTAATTATATATACATGTAAATAATTTTCTTTAAATAAATGGCGTGTGCAATGCTAACCCTACTGGGCTTTCTAAGATGTCCATGTAACGAGCGTTAGACTAATGATCCCAATCCAGTTGGCTCGGAGCATTAGGTGTTAAGGCGCCCTTTAGACTTAATAACTCGAACAACTTAGGTTTCGAAGTTAACGAGTCACTTATTGTTTTAGCAATTTACTCCCCCATTTTGATGCGAATATTCAAAGCTTACTAAGGTAAGAGGTCCGGTTACTCAGCGGAAGTTCATTATTAAAACAAAAAAAAAAATATTGATATTTTTTTTTTTTTTTTTTTTTTTTAACATTTAAACTTCAGCGATAAGTTATTATTATGCCAAAATTTAGCAAATCAGTTCATGTACTACATTTAAACTCCAGAAAAAATAACAATTTATTGTTCGATCTCAGGAATACATCTCCTAATGATTTGATCAGGACAATATTTGAACAGATAAGGATTATCCCAAAAAAAAAAAATCTTTACCTCAGTTAAAAATTTAGTTTATCTTGGTGACTCCAATGACTAGGCATATCACTAGTGACAAGATAATTGACTATATCAGCAAACCAAGGTAAATGAGATACAGACATGAGTTATTCATCAGGAAAAGTTTTTTTAATGGGTAAATTTTTACCATTAGACTTCACTACCAGCCTGGACAAGTGGTCAGCAACAACATTTTCAGATCTTTTTTTATTACGAATTTCCAAATCAAATTCTTATAACAACAAAATCCATCTAATCAAACGGGCTTTAGAATCCTTCTTAGAAAGAAGGTATTTCAGTGCAGCATGATCAGAATAAACAATGATTTTGGAACCAATTACGTAGGATCGAAACTTGTCTAAAACAAACACAATAGCAAGTAATTCTTTTTCAGTAGTGGAGTAATTCAATTGTGCATCAATGAGAGTTTTACTTGCATAATAGATCGCATGCGATAACTTATTCACACGTTGGCTCAAAACAACAAGTATAGCATAATCAGATGCATTACACATTCAAAATGGAGGTTCTAATCGGGAGGTCGAATGATAGGAGCAGAGATTAACAAGTGCTTTAGTTTTTCAAAGGCTTTAATACAAAAATTATCAAAGATAAAAGGAGTATCTTTTGCAAGCAAACTACACAAAGGTCGAAAAACCTTACTAAAATCTTTGATGAACCTGCGATAAAATCCAGCATGACCTAAAAATGATCGAATTTCTTTTATTGTTCTTGGAGGTGGAATGTTAGAAATTAAATCAACTTTTAACTTATCAACCTCAATTCACCTTTTTTACACAACGTGACCTAGAACAATCCTTTCTTTCACCATGAAATGACATTTTTCCCAATTTAACACCAGATTTCTCTCTTTGCATCTAACCAACACTAATTTTAAATGGTGCAAACACTCATCAAAACTATACCTAAACACAAAAAAATCATCTATGAAAATTTTCAGAAAATGTTCTACCATATCAGAAAAAATGTTCATCATGCAGCGTTGAAAAGTACCTGGAGCATTACATAAGCCAAAGGGCATACGTCAGTAAGCAAAGGTTCCAAATGGGCAAGTAAAAATGGTTTTCTTGGTCTTTAGAAGCAATGAAAATTTGATTATAACTGGAATAGCCATCAAGAAAACAGTAATAAGAATGACCTGCCAATCTTTCAAGCATTTGATCAATGAATGGAAGTGAAAAATGATATTTGCTAGTGACAACATTCAGTTTCCTGTAGTCAATACAAACACGCCACCCAGTATGCACTCAAGTAGGGATTAATTTATTTTTATCATTTTTTACTACTGTTATTCCATATTTCGTAGGAACCACCTGAACAGCACTAACCCACAAACTATCAGAAATAGGATAAATGATACCTACATCTAAAAGTTTTATTACTTCAGCTCTAAGAACCTCTTTCATGTTTGGATTTAATCGTCTTTGGAACTTACGACTGGGTTTGAAATTATCTTCCAAATGAATTCTATGCATGCACACTGATAGACTAATACATTTAAGGTCTTTAATTGTCTACCCTATGACTTCTTTATGATCTTTGAGGACATTTATCAACTTATCTTCCTGTTCATTATTGAGGTCAGATGCTATGATAACAGGCAAGGTTTCTGATGGTCCTAAGAACGCATATTTTAGGGTATCAAGTAAGGCCTTAAGGTCCAACTGTGGTGACTCAAAAGTTGAATGGATAGACCCAGTGGGTTGAAAAGGTTCAATTTTGGCTTTTCATTTTTCAGTGTCCATTAATGGTGTAGATTCTAACATTGAATTTACATCACTAATTGAACTTTCAACATTTATGTTCATGCCAAATTGCGTGTGTTCATGCCAAATTGCGTTAATTTTTTTTTTCAAAAGGGTCATTTCCATTCATTTGCAAGAAGAAATCATGGGTAGCAGTTTCAATCATATTCACTTCACACAAATCATCCAGTTCCACACATTTATGAGCAACATTAAATATATCCAATTCAACAGTCATATTTCCGAATGATAACTTCGAGATACCATTACGACAATTGATGATTACATTGGATGTAGCTAAGAATGGTCTACCCAAAATGACAGGAATTTGAGTATTTGAGTTTTCAACAGGTTGGGTATCAAGAACAACGAAGTCCACAGGAAAGTAGAATTTATCAACTTTGATCAAAACATCTTCTATGACACCTCTAGGAATTTTGACAGACCTATAAACTAATTAGAGTGTCATAGATATAGGTTTCAACTCTCCTAGACCAAGTTGCTCATAAACCGAATATGGCAACAAATTCACACTTGCACCCAAATCAAGTAAAGCTCGGTTAATCTCATGATTACCAATTACACAAGATATTGTAGGACAACCTGGATCTTTGTATTTGGCAAGAGTTTTGTGCTGGATTATGGAGCTTACTTATTCAGTCAAGAATGCATTTTTTGGAACATTGATTTTCCTTTTCACAGTACAAAGATCTTTTAAGGATTTTGAATAGGCAAGCACTTGTTTATAGCGTCAAGGAAGAGAATGTTAATGCGAACTTGCTTAAACACCTCTAGGATGTCGCTATATTTTGTACCTTTATCTTTTGGAACAAGTCTTTGTGGAAATGGAACTTATGGAACGTAAGACAAAGATTAATTTTCAATTGAGTCTTTGGATTCAGAATTTTCCGGTTGGCTCTTTGGACTCTTGTTCTCAAGTTTAGGTAGGTGATCAGGTTTCATAATGAGTTTTCCCGACCTAAGAATAATAATGGATTTAACTTCCTCATTAGGGTTCGATGATCCTACCTCATATTGACCTTTTGGATTTGGGACGGGTTGACTTGGAAACTTTCCTTTTTCTCGTTCTCCTACATCAGTTGCTAGTTGACCCAATTGCATTTCAAGTTTAGCGATGGATTGTTGGGTTGACTACATGAACTGCTGGAAGGTTTCCTCTAAAGATGGTTTTCTTGAAGGGTATGATGGATTGGAATGGTGAAAGTGTGGGTTATGGGTGCTAACTTGAGGCCCTGATTGGTTTATTGCAGGTTGATTCTATCTCCATGAGAAATTTGGATAGTTTCTCCAATTTGGATTATACGTGGGAGCAAATGGGTTATCAGATGATTTTCCATAAGAATGGAATACATTGGCCTGTTCAGAATAAACTTCTTGGAATGTTGGCAGTGATGGACATGTCTGAGCATTATGGGAAGAATTTTGACACATGGCATATACCTCAGTTCTAAAATTCATGCTTTGACTCAAGACTAATGCATCAACTTTTCTAGTCAAATTGGCTAGAACAATTTTTACATCATTGTCATCTCTCACCTCATAAATTCCTCATTTCTTAGGTACATTGGGTTTGACTATGGAATCTAGACAATTCCATTGTTGAGAGTTGACAGACAGTGTTCCAAGAAATTCCCAAGCTTCCTACCCACGTAACCGCAAAAATTTTCCACCATGCATAAATTGTATCATTTAACGATTTGATGGGTTTAAACTATCATTAAAATACTTCACAAGTCTCCAAATTTCAAAACCATGGTAGGGATACTTTAAAGTTAAATCATTAAATCTTTCCCAATATTCATAAAATTCTTCCCCCATTTTTTTGGTAAAATTCAGAGATTTCTCTTCTATGGTGGTCAGTTTTTGACATTGGAAAAAATTTAGACAGGAATTTGTTAACAAGTTGGTCAGTCCCAACTGGTAATTGTTCTTGGAGAAAGAGTATTCAATCAGGATTTTGCTTTATCTTTTAGAGAGAATGAAAAAAGTCTAAGTCGAACAGATTCATCAGAAAAATTTTGGAATCGGAATGTAGAGCATATTTCAAGAAATTCCTTAAAATGCATGTATGGATATTCTCTCTCTAACCGATAAAAAGATGATAAAAGTTGGATTATGGATGGTTTGAGCTCAAAGTAGGAGGAAGCAATTGTTTGTGGTAAGACTATGCAAGACGGAGAGTTGGATGAGATGGGAGAAAAGTATTTGAGAAGAGTTTTCTTTGGTGCTAGTGGGTTCGCATGTATTTCTGGATTCTCAACTCGTTCTTCCATTGTTATTGAGTTTTTACCTACAACTCTACTCAAAGATAATATTCTTCTAACCAAACGTTTCTTTAAATTTTGCTCTCAAGCAAGCATACACAATTTCTATTTTATTATTTTTTTCTTCAAATTAAAACAAATAATAATAGTTGTAATTGCAAGCAGTGGAGGAAGCGCAACCGTCCTGTCCCAATAGAAAAAAAATAAAAAATAAAAATAAAGCGGAGGAGGCTCGGACTTCCTGTCCAACAAAAAAATAAAATAAAGCGGAAGATGCTCGAACTTTCCTGTCCCAACAGAAAAATAAGGAAAAAAAAATAACTAGTAGAATAATTAAACTTACTTGGATTTCAAAGCTTTTCCATCGCAATTCCCCAGCAACGGTGCCAAAAACTTGTTGTTGACAAAACTTGTTTTTTGAATTACTCGCAAGCGCACGAATCAATAGTAGTAAAGATTATTGGAAGTAAGGTTGATCCCACGATGATTGCTTATAGGAAAAACTTAATCCGCCCTAACTAACTTAATTATAGTCTAGTTCAAGATGATTTTTAATTTTGTGATTAAGAAAGAGAAAATTAAATAAATAGTGAAATAATTAATTTAGCTTGATCGAATGTGGAAACATACTAAGATTTCAGAATCCACCGATGTATAATTAATTAGTTCTATTATTGTGTTGACTCCAAAGTTTTAGTGATAGTTTTAGAAATGAATCTTACTATCCTCTTAAGATTTTAGAAATTAAGCCCAATGTAAATCTCAAGTTGGTTTTTCTTCGCTTTGAAAATATAATTTCTTAAACATTATATGTATACAAATTAATGAAAAATATATAATCAAAAGATATTATTTATTTTACAATACAAACCCAAGTATTAAATAATTTATAACAATCAATAATACATGATATTAAAGATGAAATTATTTATTTAATTGAAGTAAAAACCATAAACATTTAGGTGTCAATTGTTTGAAATTAACACAACATAAAATTTAATTAATTACACGTGGTTTCATTCTCAATTTTAGTATAAAGAAATTTAGAAATACATAATAGAACAAAAGAAAACCTTATTGACAATTAACATCCCCCCAAGACTCATTGCTGTGAAAATGATCCAAGAATTGTCTATGAGGAATGGAAATAACCAATAGGACTCTCTTTTCTCGAATGTACAAATAAGCCCCTTAAATAGACAAATAAAAGCAAAATAAAATAAATAAATAAAACTAAAAGTGTCATTTCCACTCAAAAGCCTACCCCATACCTTGAATGATTCAAGAACCAAAACAATACAATAAAATAGTAATAAAAGCAAAAGGAAAAATATGCTTTGTCCCCCTACATTCCCGAATATTCTTCATCAACTTGGTGAATGCACATGATAATCTCAATGAGGTATAAAGGCTTGAGCTGTAAAGTGTGGACTTTGTGGAGAATATATATGATAATTTATCGAGCCAAAGTAATAGACGGGCTTAGCTATTCAATAGCTAATTTCGTTGGGCCTTAGGTCAACTGATAAGACATAAGAGAAGAAATGGGCCTAGATAGCAAGCGGCCCAGGTCTAGATAGATAGATGGGCGTGCAAGCGCGCCTGTCTCCTGCCCCTCTTCCCACGGGTTTGGCCCGTGCTGCATCAGTTGCAATCGGTTTACCGTGGTTTACCTGTTTCTTGTCCATTATGCTCTAAATTAGCGTCTTTTTATTCATTTTCAAAATCCTACAATAACAAATAAAATAAATTAATTACAATTATTTAATTTATTTAAGAGTTTAACAAAACTTACTTTAGCATATTAAATCGCACAAATGAGATACAATCACTCCCACTATTCTCTAAATCTATCCCACTATCCTAGGCAATCATTGACGTACTTGTAGAAGAACGAGGTTTAATTTTTCCACCCTCGCCGAGTGATGGTGTAGAGTTATCATTTGACTCAGTCAGCTCATAAAGTTCTTTACTATCTCTTAGTTTACCTCTACTTGGATATTCATTTTCCATAAATTCGACATCCCGTGACTCAATCTCAGTCAGTACGTCATCAGAACGTTCATGTAACATCACATATCCTTTGGAGTGATCAGGATATCTAACGAAGGTGTACTTTTGAGCTCTAAGACCCAATTTTCCATGTGCATGTGATGTAACGCGAAATAACCTACAGATGCGCATGGTCGCAAATGTTCTAATTCTGATTTGAAACCAGTCCATAACTCATATGGTGTAGATGGTACTAACTTGGATGACACTCTATTAAGAATATAGGTTGTTGTCAATAAAACATCTCCCCAGAAATTGATTGGTAGATTAGCATGTGTCATCATTGACCTAATCATATTCAATAAAGTTCGATTCCTACACTCAGTTACTCCATTTTGTTGTGGAGTACTGAGAATTGTCAATTGTCTAATTATGCCTCTATTATCACATAAGTCCTTGAATTGTTCAGACAAATACTCACATCCTCGGTCAGTATATAAAATCTTAAGCTTTTTACCTCTTTGATTCTCAACTAAATGAACAAATCTTTAAAAGTAATCCAATACCTCTGATTTATAAGAAATGAGATAAACATAACCAAAACGTGAGTAATCATCAATGAATATGATAAAAATAATTAGCATTATGTCGTGCCCTAACATTCATAGGTCCGCAAATGTCAGAATGAACTAACTCTAAGGGAGATGTAACCCTTATAGCCTTACCAAAAGGCTTTCTTGTGGTCTTTCCAGATAAACAAGATTTACATACAGGTAAATTAACTCCAGAGAATGGACCTAAAAGTCCTTCTCGAGCTAACCTTGTCATTCTTTCTTGCCCAATATTACCAAGTCTTGCATGTCATGTAACAGAAGATGTAATAGAATCATTATTACTAGAAGTTAAATATGTATCAAAATATAAAGAATCATCAACATTTAGTATATAAAATTTATTTACTATGTGTCCACTACCATAAAACACGAAGTCTAAATAAAATTGAACAGAGTCTATAGTGAAACTGAAAGAAAAACCTAGTCCGGCCATGGCTGCAACAGACATAAAGTTTTGTCAAACTCTAGGAGCATAGAGAACATCATAGAGAAGCACGGTGCGTCCAAAACGCATCTTTAATTGATAGGTTCCAATTCCTATCACATTTTCGTTAGTGCTATTCTCCATGTAAATACATTGACTCCCAATTGAAATTTTATGATACTCAATGAACCTTACTTGATCTTTTGCAACGTGTCTAGTTGCTCCAGTATCTATAATCCAATCAGGAAATGAATGAGTAACCAAGACATAACTGCACACATAAGCGTCATTTTGAAAGATAGAGTTGATTTATACCTTTTTCGGCTCAATACATTCATGAGCGAAGTAACTAAGTTTATCACAGTTGTAACACTTCAGCTTAGACTTGTCCTTTTTTCCTCCACGCTTGCCTTTTTTATACTTTCTGCCCTTTCTCTTTTTATAAACAGATCCTATTATTCCTTCTTGTCATGCTTTGTCCTGCCACTTTCGCTTGGACCCAAATGTCTGGCGATGGCTAGACTCAGCGACAAATATAGAAGTATTACCTTATGCCTCCAACCTCCCTGTCTCTCTAAATGACGCTGTAATTAGGTAAAAATTTTGATATTTTCATTGTGCATCATTGTGAGCTTCATTTGCTCCCAAGAATCAAGCAAAGAGTGAAACACAACTAGGATATGTTGCTTATCCAATAAGTTATTACCATCTATCTTTAGGTCGCGTATCATAGTAGACATTTTTCAAAGATGCTCAACCATCTTTGTTTTGGGAGATATCTTATAAATTTCAAACTTAAGTGTCAAGACTCACAACCTAGTTGTTGATGTACCGGCAAATGACAACTTCAAGGTATTCCACATCTCTAGCGTGGTGGCATAACCTTCATAATCACCAATCAGATCATCGTAAATATAACTTAACATAGAGAATCTTGCACTACGATCTTTCTTGCCCCAATTTTGATAGGTTTCCATCTCACCCCGGTGTTGGCCAGAATTACCTTCGGGAGGTGATTCCATTCTCTGTGTCAGTGTTTCCCAAACCTTTCGCTCATTTAGGAGATACCAAATCTTACGATGCCAAATATCGTAGTTATTTTCATCCAGTTTCTCAACTTTAGTAAGGTCCGCTACTATATTCGTTAAAGTTATTTCACTACATTTTATGCACATTTAGGATATTAGCGCACACACTAATTATTTTGCCACAATAATCGAATCTAAAAAAATAATATATATCTCTATAGTACAAGATCGAAAATTTTGGCTATACTCGTAATCATCTCTTGTATTTATAGATTTAAATATAATTTCTAAATACATTATTCGCTAAACAAAAAAAAAATGAGAAAAAATATATATCAACTCATTATTGTCTACAAATTTTAATTTTACTTTTCTAAATGAACATGATATGTATTTAAAATTAAATAACAGGAAAGATTTCACATATAATTCATGCTGACAAGCAGTAACGAAATGAAATTCCATGACATGTAATTAGAACACTGTCATGAAATATATAAACAAATAAATGCACAACAGAACTAAAGGGTTGAATTGTCATAGTGGTTATTAGGCCTTTAATAGTGCTGGAGGGTATAGGTTTGAATCCCACAGGCCTTAATATTGAAGTTTTTTTTTTTCCTTTTACATTTAAAGGATTAAATTAATATATATATATATATATATACGAAGTTTTTTTTTTTTCCTTTTACATTTAAAGGATTAAATTAATATATATATATATATATATATATATATATGGTAGGACTCGAACCCTTGACTCGCACATGAATTTAAAGGCTACACCACTGGGGTGCTAATGAACCAACGCTACATTTCAATACAAATGTGTGCAAATATATGATAAAAGAAACTAACGCGTCATTTCATCAACAAACGAAACGACGTCGTTTTATTTCGTCATCTTCCTCACTTCTCCAGAACTAGAAACCATGAATAGTGTTTACCAAATTTTACGTTTTCAATCTTGAAAAATCATATAAAATCAACCGTAAGTCCAAATTTTATGAAATTTATATCATTGGACTCATAATAGAACATAGATTTTTTCTGTATAAATTTTTTCTAGAAATATCAAACTTTTCAGAGAAAAAAAAAATTCGGCCATGAACGAGAAAAAATGATTTTTCTTCCATGGACAACATGATTTGGCGAAACGAGTCCATAATTTGCTCTGATACCAATGTAGACAAATGTGGAAACATAAAAAACGAAAGTGTATCTTTTGAATTCGGAAGACTCGTTTATAACCCATTCCTCGTTTCTTCTCTCGTCGGCAAAAAAAATACTACTAGAGACCTTAGAGGTATCAATACATATTTATAGAGAAAATCCTAAATAACGTGTCTATTCCAATGGGTACATACCGAAAGGGTATGTCCGTTTCAATAGGTGTCTATCAAAAAGATGTGATCCTAAGACCAAAAGGTGCACCCATTTACATACTGACTCTCCATGAAATATGGGGCTCATGTGGACATTCCACGGGTCGACCTGACCTGCTCCATAATCTAACAATAACGATAAAAAAAAAATTGTTCTTGGAACATAATCGCGTTTGGTAACGATATTATCCTAGAATTGTTTCCTTACAATTTTTTTTTATATTATTTATTTCTTTAAGCTTACACTGAAGAACAAGAAATCAAAAGCACTAATTCTGAGAAATTATCAAGAAATCAAGAACGAACCATAAATCAAAATCAAGAAATCATCAAGAAATCGAACCCTAATTCTGAGAAATTGATTTCAACTACCAAATCCTAAATCGATTTTGTGATCGATTTCAGTAACGAAATCAATTTCGCGATGAGTGGCTATGGTGATGAACGATGAAGGCTAGAAAAAGAGATACACAATCGGATTTGAGTATAAACACGTAAATCGAAGTGTATTACCATTGAAAGCAAGGAAAATAGAAAGAGATAAGTAGTGAGAAGGATGACGATGGCAATGGCGAGGATGAGACGAAAAATAGACGATGTTGGTGGTGACCAAGAACATAAGATAGTGGTTGTAACAACCCGGCTTTCCATGGTCATCATTAGGTTTCTCCTAAAAAGAATTAAGACTAAAAGTCTATAATAATTATTTCACCGCCCCATAAATTAATTAGTTTTACTAACAATGCAGCTCTGATACCAACTATAACGACTCAGTCTCCTAGGACCGTCACTTGATTTCTCCCTTAATTACGGGGAAGTAAAGGTAAAATATTAATAAATCTAACTCCCACTTTATTATCATTTATTATAACGACAACAACTATAAATATGCCAACAAAATTAATACCAATTAATTTGACTAATTTTACAAACAATTAATAATAAATACAATTTTACAGAAATAAATCCAAATTAAAATATAATGTCCAGGCACAACTCTTTTTTCATAATTCCTATAATAAATATTGTGGAGTGGTGAGTCAACGCTCAGTAGGATTTTAACCACTTTAGAATGTGTATTCAACCAATTCAACAAATGACACGTAAGCATATATCTCACATAATTGCCACATAATGCATATTCATAAATAATCCATACAAATACCAATATTAAAAGGATACAAAACCTGAAATCAGAAATTATAATTGTAGGAAAAAACTATTTTTTTCTTATATTGCCCTTTCTTCTCCTTGTCTTGCTCCTTTCTTCTCCTCTTTCTCTGCTTCACCTATCTCTCCTCTCCCCAAATCCTCTCCAACACTATATATATATATATATATATATATATATATATATAGAAATTATGATTAATTATTAAATTGTATCTTTTTCTTTTATTTCATCCTTTTGTCTTTTCTCCTTTTTTTATGTTTTTTTTTTTTTATCCATGATGGAAATCCCACTCCTTCTTTATCTATTTATATTCCACCTCTCTCTCTCTCTCTCTCTCTCTCTATTTATATATATATATATATATATATAATAAATGATAAAAAAAAATTATTTTCTTTATCTTCATTATTTTATTTTAGTTCAAACACACTCATTACCCACAATATCCCATACAAACACACCCAGCACATAAATATAATAGGATTGTGAGTCCCATTTCTTTATATATTATAATATAAATATACCATCCAAATCGTTAAAGATTTTGGGTTCTTATCATTTTACTATTAATTATTTTTATCCAAATTACACTAACTTCCACATATATTATATAACATTATTATACCAAAAAATTGCACTTTAACCCAAAAGTTATCAAATATTTATTTTCATTTTTATTTTTCTCTCGCTTCGTGCTATTCCCAAACATTTTAGGGATTTTCCTCTAAAGGTTCGAAATTAAAAAAGAACAACTTTTTAGGTCCTACACAATTAAGAACAACTTTTTAGGTCCTATTTTTTTTAAAAAAAATTGGCACAAGCTCCAATTAAAAAAATTTATATGACAAAAATACCCCTGTCTTTTATTAAAAGAAAACCCTAATTTCTCTCATCTCACTCAGCCCTCTCTCATCCCTCCTCGATTTCTCTCAGTCGCCCTCACAAATCTCAGCCCCCTCACCATGCTCGCCGTTGTTGCCGCTGATGCCCGTCGTCGGTTGCGCCGTTGCTGCCCATTGCTGCCATTGTTGTTCGTTGTTATTGTCCATCGCCACTGCTGCCGCCATTGCTGTTCGTCATTCTTTGCCGTCGTTCGTGATTGTCGCTTCTAGATCTAAGTAGATCTACTCAAATCTGGAGACGATAAAGTAGATCTAAGCAACGATTTGGAGAGTGGCGTAGCGGTGACGAATGATAGTTACGAATGACAGCGTAGCGATGACGAACAATTAAAGGTATTTATTTGTTTTTGTTTTTTTTTTGCTTTGAATTTTGAGAGATGATTATGCATGGAAGAATGTTGGGTAGGGGAGGATATCTCATTCTTTTGAAAAATCATGATTTCTTGGCTTCATTTGAAGAATGTTGTGGGGTTATACCTCAGTTTGTAGGGTATGTTACTGATGAACAAAAATTAGCGTTGTTCTACTTTTTCTTTTTTCTTTTTTTTAATGTAAAATTAGATATGTTTTTCTTTAAAAATTTACTGAATTTCTTGTCCTTATTGGTATCATATTCTGAATTTCTGACCTTATTATTTGATGATGATTTAATTTTTGAAATCTTTTCGGTTCAAGTGGATATCTACTTGATTTTTTTAGTAGATATCCACTTGATTTTTTTTATTATCCCGCCCTATTCTCTGAGTTGTTGTGTTCCACCGTCGGTCAAGTGGATATCTATTTGATAGAATAATTATGCGTTTTAACTGTTTGGTTGTTTGATACGTGAAGGAAGAGAAATGAAATTGAATTAGAATTTTGATATTATTTAGGATAACCCAATTAGACTTAAATTAGTTCTAACGATTTCTTGATTTATTTGTCATTTTTATCCTTTGTGCGCAAATGTTTGTATTATTTTTTAGTTTCATGGATATCTATAGATTGTTTAAATTGATTGTTTAAATGTTTGTATTATTTTTTAGTTGAGTAGATATCCACTGATTGTTTTTAGTGGATATCTACTTAGTAATTTTATATCCGTAATTTTAAATAAAATTGTAATTCTAGAATATTTTCTTGTCGCCGTCAATTTGAATTTTATTCTTTAATTATATTATTTATATGCTTTTTTTTAATTAGCTTTGGAGATTGAAATTCAGAAAAAAGATCTTGATATGTGGCTGAAAAATTGATGCGTGATGACTGATAAAGATAGAGGAAGCATGACGGTGTGACGATTGGCGAAGACGATGGACGTCAATCGTCTTAATTTTCAGCGTATTTCCACTTAATTTTTTTTGTGGATTTCCACTTAGGGGTTATAAGTCAATTTATGTAATTTTCTAGTGAAATGTAATCGAAAATTAATATTCAGTATAATTTTTATTTTCTGACTTCTCTAATTCTTTATATTTTAAAATGTTCATAGAATATTTAAAAATAAATAAACTAAAATTGAAATTAAATTAAGTGAAAAATAATGTAAGTGGATATCTACTAAACATAATTAAGTGGATATCTACTTGAAGGATATCTAAGTAAATATCCACTTAATTGATTTTTAAAATTATTTTAAATGAATTTTTAATTTAAATAGAATTTAATATTTAATTTTTTATATTTTAAACTGTTCATAGAATGTTTTAAAAAATAAACTAAATTTGAAATAAAATTAAGTGAAACATAATCATGGTATTTATGATATTTTACAAAAAAATTATTTTTTAAGAAAAATAAAATTAAATGAATTTTTTATTAAAAAATAAAAATTGAGAAAATTTTGAAAACAAGTGAAATTCTATATATATAAATTTTAGGAGTTTTGAAAAAAATGGCCAAAATGGCATTTTTATAAATTTTGTAGCTATTGAAGGGTACTTTAGGAAGACTAAACATGATGATACTTTTGGAATGAGCCAAAAAGGCATGGGACTTAGAAAGTTATTTTTTGAACAAATGGGACCTCTCAAAATTTTTCCCAACATTTTATATATAAATTAATCCCCATACACCAACACACACACACATATAGTAATATAATATATCATGTAATACTAATACATATAATAATCAGTAGGATCACTCTTTTAGATAATAATATATATACATATATATGATGAGTTTGGTCCCTATCATTTTTCATTTCCATCAATTCTCAGCATACCACCAATTCCCACGATTCATCATTTCACATTTTTTGCATTCCCACCATTCCACCAATTCTGACTTTAATGAATTATTAGAAGTTACTATTCATTATTCTATTACAAAAATATATTTTTTATCCCTATTAATATTTACTAATACCTTAAACTTTTCAAAATATGCATAATAACCCTAAAAATATTTAATTTCTTTTTCTTCGTTCTTCTTTTCAATATAAAACGCACCATCTCTTTACATCTTCACTATTAAAGTATAATGATATTTTTTACCCCATATATTATATCATATAATTCAATCTATTATCAATCCACCATTATCAATTTTATATATATTATATCATCAATTTTCAATCCATTACCAAATAAGGATTTGATAATTACACATGTAACCCTTTGGATAATTAATTACACATATAGCCCCAATAAAATTAGACTTATAGCCTAAATATTTATCTACCCCTGAATTTTCATAATATATGAAAATATCACAAAATATTTTAACTTATATAAAATAATATTTTCAAAAATATAGGTTTTTGGGGTATTACAGTGGTGGTGACCAAGATCTATTTTATTAGACCCTTGCAACCCAAAACCGCAAACTAGACCTAGCTTCGACGGTGACGGTGATAGCGAGACGAGGAGAGCGCAACCCAAAACCCTAAACCAGATGGCAAATCGAGAAGGTCGTCGTCACTGATGGAGATGAGAGGAGAGCAATCGCCGACGAAGAAGGGAGGAGAGCAAGAGGAGAGTATGGCAAAGACGATGGCGAGGATGGAAGACCAGAGAAATGTAAAAAAATGAACGATTTCGAAAATAAGTGGGATGAAAATAGATCAAGGGTTCTCACTAATAATTTGAGAAACACCCATTGTGTCCCTAAAGTTGGATGGGTTGTGACGAGCACAAAAAAAAATTAAAAAAAAAAAATTGTTTTTCATTTTTTTAAGATTTTGAGAATCAATTCTCACTTTTTAGGTTGAGTTGGGAACATAATTGAATTTGCAAAACACATTCCCAAACATCAATCCCAAAATTTTTGGAATAGGTTAGGTTGAGTTGGGTTAGGAACACTAACCAAACGGGCCCTTGGGTTCCGTTCTTTAATTTCTGTTCTTACTCTTAAAATTTTGGGAGTAATGTATAAAAACACGTTTGGTAAACATGTTGTTCCCAAATTTTTAGGAGTAACATGAATTCTTTAAGAATCTTAGAAGCAAAATATTGTCAATTTTTATTCATTCTTACAAAACTATTCTCACAACCACTTTGTTGGCCATCATTACCCCCCCGTTGTCACCACCACACTCACCGCCACCCCTTGGTCACTACCAACATGCAAGCCACCACCACCACCTGTTGCCACCACCATCACGCGCCACCATACATTTAAAGGAAATAAATAAATGTTGCAACTAAATGTGTTTCTTGTTTTTGTTCTCATAAGTTAAAAGAAACAATTTCAGAACAATGGCCGTTACTAAACATGTTTCCATTCTTGAAATATTCCGAAGCGGAAACATAATTCTTATCCCAAAAAAACAAACAAATATTACAAGATAGAAAAAATAAATATTTCAAACTCTCCAAAATAATACATGGTTCACCTATAAATATAATAACAATAATAATAAAAAATACAAATTCCACTAACTAATACGAAATATTTTACCAAACACAACAAATATAAAATTATATTTAAATAATCAAATAAAATACACGTGAAAATTATTTCGAAATCCACACTTATTGCGGACCTAAAACTAATTTAGAATTATAATCAAAGTCTAGGTGAATTTTGCATATGCTCCATTTTTTTAGGAAAAAATAAATAAATAATAGATTAAAAATTTTAATTATATATTTTAAATTTTTGAGCACATGTATTTACAATTTTGGGCACGGGTGATAAGACAACGCTTCAAAAAAGTCAAAATCTATTTCAAGGTTTGTAATCTAGTAGATATATATATAATATTTTTTGTGGAAGATGTAAAGTTCAATCTCTAAAATAATAAAATATTAAAAAAGTCATTATCTTTTGTGAGTGTAAATTCGTAATATCATTTACTCAACCAGCCAGTCCAGACCATCATAAGCCCAAGCCCATATCTGTAACAGCCACGCCCTAGCCTGTGCGACCAGGGACCATTTACAGAGGACGAACCTTCGTTCAGTGAAACCGCATTCTCACCTGCGGAGTAGGACGAGAAGCCGATGCTCGAGCGATTACGCTTCAATCGAAGCTCCGGTGTGGAAATATTTCAATAATTTCAGCATATTCTCAAATCTCAATCTAATCTCAGGTATGTTCAGACCTAATCATTCATTTCTTGTCGTGATAGTTATGATTAGTGCTTTCCGAATTCCAAAATCTCACGATTTAGATATTCTTAGACGTTTTGCAATGCCATTTTGGCGATCGAACTGCTTTTGTAGTTCTTTCATTGGGCTGCACTCGATGAGTGTGCAGTCATTCACGATGAGTGTGCAGCAAACTGATTATGTGTTCTTATGCGTGAATTGAATTTCCAGTCATTCACACACATGCTCCTTAGAAGAAGGAATGAGAATTTGAACTTAGAAAATGCAAAAATTGATAGATTATGTATTTACGAACTTAGCCAAGTAAGTGAAAATGATGTGTGTGGAATTATTATTTAGTTATTCCAAGCAGCGTGCTTACATTGTTCGGTATTAGTTTGGAAAATGTCTTTGTCCATATAATAAAATTCCTCTGAATATTTGAGAACACCTCCATTTTTAATCATCCATTGTCAATATGATAGAATTTTGAATTAGTGTTCATAAAGTTAAAATCTGAGGTGATCTTTGGCGCAATTGATTGGACCCCAAAACCAAGAATTAACCGAAGGCATTGAACTAGCAAATTGATTTTTTTTCCTCAAAATGAAGGCAGGAAGACAAGCAGAGCAGGAATCCTGAACTTGAGTAAACAAGTTATGGTTAAGAAGTCGGTGCATTAAGGATATATAGATTTGTAACTTTGAGGAGCTCGGTTGTTAAATATGATATTGTTGAAGGCCACATCTTTTAGGATTAAATGATGGAGTGAACAATTATGTATCAATTGCATTTCTGTCAATGTAATTATACCTAGTTTTGCTGTAAAAGTGCCTCTTTAAGAGGAAGTCCAACTAAAATGTTATATGGTTAAATGTCATAATTATGGAGTAGATTATGTTTCGAGGAAGTACAAAACTCTTCCACTTAGGTCTTTCTTTATTAAGTGGTATGGAGATGATATCCGAATATGACAAGATGCATAATGCTTTATCCGTTGCCTACTAGTAGCCTTTGGAGTGAAAAACATGGGATCAGTATGCAATTTGGCAGTTAAATCCAAAGGCCCTTTGGGATGCAGTTCGCACTGGAGGTGCTATACAAATTTAGATAAAAGATGAAGTATATTAGTCGTGAATTGAAAGTGTTGACAAAACTCGACAATTGAGTCTTAATTGGTAAGTTAGCATTACGAAATAGAGAACCATATATATATTAAATATTATAAAAATTTTCAAAGTAAGAAAAGCCTCAATTTGAATAAGAAAAGCCTCAATTTGAATTGTCAATAGAGTTTAGACCTTAACGGTCCATTTGGATGGAGGGGATGAGGAGGAGAGGGGATTATATTTCCTTCGTTGTGTTTGGATGAAGGGGGGAGGGATTCATTTTTCGATGTGCAATATGACTATATATTTATCTGTGTAGGATATTAATAAAATATGATTTGTAATAAAATAAATTAAATAGGGTAAAATCGTAAAATTAGGGAAAGATTCGAAGAGTGAATTCTTCTGATTTGGAAGGATTGAGTTTCCTTCCTAATCCATCCTCCCCTCCCCCTCTCCTCCAATCAAACACACGAAAGTAGGTCCCACCCCACCCTTCCTCTCGTTCCTTTGATCCAAACAAACCATTAATTACATTGACACTGTCTCAAAAGCAATTCTTCTATATTTTTTTTTTATAAATTAAATATTTCTCTCATATGGTTATTGTCTACATACTTTTATTTTTTTCTTTCTTTTATTTTTTTTTATTTTTTTTATTTTTTCATACAGATTTTGTGAACTTAGAAAAAATTATGATTGGGTACAATTGTTCGAACAATAGAAGGTGACACTTGTGCCTTCTCAACTAATAGAGGCTAGCGCCAAAGATTGTCTCACTTATTTGTTTTAACAGTGAATGAACTTACAAAACATACTCAAGATGGACCACCATGGAGAACATAGTTTGTGGATGATATTGAACTCTTTGATAAAATTAGAAAAAATCTTTAACATTAAGTGAGAGCTTTGTAGAGAAGTCATAGAGTCTAAAGGTTTAGATTAATAGAACTAAGACGGTATACATACATCATAACTTTAGTAATATTCGAGGAGATAAAGATATGGTAAAATTGGAGATTAGGTGGTTGATAGGGTTGATTATTTTTTGTTCTTAGTTTCCATAATTCAGGGCAATGGAGATATTAGGTGGACATTATGCATGGAATTAACGCAAGATGGTTAAAGTTAAATTAGTCAATAAGTGCATGATATCTGATCTTACATTGAAACTTGAAAGGGAAATTTTATAAGACTGTAGTAAGAGCGATGATTTATATGGTTCAAAATATTGAACAGTATACTAGATTACTAGTAATTGTAGTTCAGAAGAGGATGCTAAGGTAGATGAGTAGAACGACACAAACTGATGAAATTAGGGATGAAATTTCTAGAGAAAGGTTAGGGATACCATTGACCGAGGATAAGATGCAAGAGAATCATTTAAGTTTGGGCATGTACGTAATGGACACGCAAAAAACTTGGTTTAGAAAGTATGATTCAATTCAAGTGGAGAACGCTACAAGAGACAGAGATAGACCTAAGAAAATTTGGGAAGAGAGAATGGGGAATGATTCGATGATATTGAACTTAACCGATGGGATGACCCTAGCTCGATCTCTATGGTGCAAATGAATTTTTGCAGCACTAACCTTAGGTAAATGGGACAAAGGCATTGTATTGTTGTATGACTATCATACTTTTATTTGTCTGTTTGTTTGTGACTTCATACATTATGTTTGTGACATCTGATTGACCCATAATTATATTTTTGATACCCTCATTCTTGTACTTTTCTATTTTTTGATTATCTTTTACATTTTAAAATTGCCTTTGTTTGTACTTTTTAGGTTTCTAGTACGCTATCAATTAAAGTTGAGTATAAGATTGTTTTTTCTTCTTCAAATAAAAGATAATCTTGTTTCCCTTTTGTAGGCCTTCTTTATCCATCTTGCGAAGATGTCAAATTTAACCATAACTAATATTCTTGAAAAGGTATGACCCTTCTTCACCATCTTCCTCGTTTTTCTCTTCCTTGCTTTATATTATTTTGAAGGCCTTAATTTTACTTGGGATTCTTGGGTCCTGTGTGATTAAGAATGTGGCACGGCGAGCTCCTCTGTGATAGTCTTAAATGACAGGTGGCAGGGTGAAATTAACCTTTCTGTGGGGGACTGCTTTATAATTTGGCTTGTTTTATGTTGTGCAGATGGTAGGCAAAGACAAAGATTACAGATATATGGCAACTTCTGACTTACTAAGTGAGCTGAATAAAGAAGGATTTAAGTTGGAGGCTGACCTTGAGATTAAATTGGCGAATGGTATTTTACAGCAGCTTGATGATGCATCTGGCGATGTTTCTGGATTAGCCGTAAAATGGTGTGGTCTTCTCTGCAGATTTTCTTTTTCCCATGGCCAGTTCTTAGTCCCCTTATATATGATTTATGCTTATTTGAATTCATGTCATACTTGCATGTGTGGTGTGGATACTCTTTGAAATTGGCTCTGCTTCCATGGTTTTGTAGCATAGATTCATCCACCATTTTCAGATGGTATTTTGTTAGCTTGTTGAAGTCTTTTATCATTCGTGTTGGTGTGGGAAATGCACACTGTTGTCTGCTGAAATTGGTGTCAGATAATCTGACAAAAGTGTGGTTTACTATTCATGTATTTGCAACAGGCAATCATGGGCTGGTAGGTTTTGAAATTCAATTGGTGAGAAGTGTCATAAAGTCGTCTTGGAGATGAAAACTTAACCACCTAACTATTTGGTCATGGGTGAATTTGTCTATCTACGACTGAAGCTTGATTTGAATGTTCATTTTATCAGTGAATTGACAGTAGTATCCCTATTTGGACAGAGGCTGTATTTTTATCATCATCATCATTATAGAATTAATAGTACTGTAGTTCCAAACTTAATGTTTGGGCAAGTTGTACTTTTAGCTTGGAATTTGTGGTGGTGTTGTTGTGAGTGGTGATTCTTGAACATCATCTTCAGTAATAATGAATCATGATGATTGTGTCCATGTGCCTGGTCGTAGCAGTTTTGTGTATGACACCTCCTCTAACTTAGGAGTCTTGTAGGTTGACATTTGCTTTACTAAGGTTGTGGAATACTACTTTCTTAGTAGAGAAGGTTGTAGAATTACTCGTGGGTAATTTATCTTGTTTTTTGAAATTATTACGGTCATTATTTTTCATTCTGCTGTTGGTCGGGATCAGGTTTGTATAATGCAATTTACTTCTCTTCTTCATCAGGAATTTTCTCTTCTATTACGTTTTCTACTAAATTTGCATTTTCTCTTTATCTTTGATTTCATTCGGCATCCTTATTTTTTGCCTGCTCTAGTTTGAGTTCGATATTGTCCTGAGTTAAAACATAACTTTTCACTTGATGTTGGTGCACTGATTTTCCTAACCCCCTTTCTGGTATTTTTCTGTCGTGATGTTTCAGTCTTGCTCCTTTCGTGAAGAAAATCCGGGAGTCGCAGGTTCTAGAAATGACGGATAAGCTTTGCGATAAGTTGCTAAACGGGAAAGACCAACATCGGGACATTGCAAGCATAGCTTTGAAGACAGTTGTTTCTGAAATCCCTAATTCAATTGCTGCAAAATTTGTTCTCACCTCTGTCTCTCCGAAGATGGTAAAGGGAATAACCAACCTCGTGAGTTCTGAAAACTAAACTTATCTCATAGTACCTATTGATGTCAATTTGCATAAACTATGGTCACATAAAGGCTGTTAATTCAATATTTGTGTGGGATTATTGGGAAGAACTAATTGACTTTGAAAGCCACTATATCAAGAAGTTGTGCTTGAGATTGATGTATGACAAGAAGGAAAAAAAGTTCATGTTTGAGTTACCAGTTGTGTAAGATAAATCTTACCCAGTTGGACTGTAATTCCATTTGTGTGGATAAGATAATACCATGGGGGACGCTGTGTTTTTATTAAACCTTTTTGAATTAAGAAGAGTTATTTCCTGTTTACACATCCACTCTTCTAACCTCCAGCACCACGTAGAAATAAACATAACCCTGCTGCCACCGACTTCCCTAACCTAAACTATTATCCCACTCCAACCAACACTACCACGGGCATTGTTGCCTCCACAACTGCTTTCACTACCCTACTCACATTTTACCACTACCGTTGCCCTCGGCATCAGCACCCTTTCCTAGAAAGCGTATCTAATTCATAACAAAGACATCTACGATGCGCCAACCCCAGATACCACTATTGGCACCCCCCCTCTCCCTTTTTCATCACCAGCAAGACCTCTATCACCACTATTTTCACTGCGCTCGCACCATCACAACCTGGATGAAACCTAAAATAGCAGTTATACCCCTAACTTATAGAAATTACAGTTGAATTCAATGATCCATTTAAGTTTGAAAAAAAATACTAAGACAATATAAAATGGGCCCCAATTTTCATGGTCCACTATTTAGTAGGTCCTACACTTTTTAAAATTTGGCCCCAATTATTCAGTTTTGTGTTGTAGGTCCATTTTTCAGTTATGCAATGTGAATTTTCATTGTATTGGAATTTATGGATCTGATTTTTTCGGTATAGAAAAGATAACTGTAGATTGATGATAGTTATAGATTTAGTGATTAATAATGGTTAAAGCATAATATTATCTCTTCTCTCTTTCAATACAATAATGATTTTTCATTATGGTATAAAAAGGGTGCAGTTTTCAATGGGTATCCATTTTGTTAACAAAGGAGAAGCCGGGCTTCTGCTTTTTGGTTGCTTTTTAAAGCTATGAAATAGGGTTTTTTTGAAAGTCCAAGGTTATTTCATGAAATGA
Organism: Eucommia ulmoides; assembly: GCA_016647705.1. Classification (NCBI taxonomy): domain Eukaryota; kingdom Viridiplantae; phylum Streptophyta; class Magnoliopsida; order Garryales; family Eucommiaceae; genus Eucommia; species Eucommia ulmoides. The sequence goes on from CM028341.1 coordinate 6,554,826, forward strand.
AATAATGGTTGAGACGGATATATCCCTATTTTTGACTGCTAGCACCAAATGTTCTTTCTAAACTTCAGTCAGTAGTAGTACACATTATTCAATACATATGTGCGTGTGGTGTTCACCTAATTAGTTATTAAATACTATTCATATTTATTTTTACATGTCTATATTAACTACTTCGTATAAATGAAGTTAAGTAATGTGAATATGTATATTTCATTTATATTCTTATAGATCAATATTTATATAAAACACTAATTAATCATACATCTATGTAATTAAGGCTAAGTTTTTTGATCCTGAGACGACGACGATAACAACAACAATAAATCCTTTGTCCCACCTAGGTAGAGTTAGTGACATGAATCCTTTCGCGCCATACAGATCTTCCAATGTCCATCCCCTCCGGTAACTTCAAACTTCAAAGCATGTATCCTAATTCTCCGATGCCAATTTTTTTTAGATTTACCTCTCTTCCTTGGAGCACCTTCCATTTGAATTAAACCACATCGCACCGAAAATTCCTCAGGTTTTATATGCACATGTCCAAAATATCGTAAACAACTTTCTCTCATTTATTTCAATGGGTGTTATTACTAAATTCTCCTTGCTAATCTCATTCCTAATTTTATCCACCCTTTTCTTACCACTAATTCACCTTAACTCTGCATCGTTGCTACACCTACTTTTTGAAATACCTCTTGTTTAATGCCCAACATTTTAAATCATAGAGAATTCCGATCCAGTTTCATTGGTATTCTATAATCATAAATCACCCCAACTGCACCTCACTTTAACCATCATGCTGTGACGTTGTGTAATGTTCTCCTTGATTTTTCCATTCCCATAAAGTATAAAACCCAAGTATGTAAAATTATCAACCTAGGGACTTTCTAATCTCCAATTTTTAGCATGTCATTATCTCTTCGAGTATTCCCAAATTTGTTATGCATGTATTCCGTCTTATTCATCTTTAATCCCCAAAACTTTAAGGTTTCCTTCCAATATCCTAACTCGTTAAGATCTCTTCTACTTTTATCAACTACGTATAATGTCATTTGCAAACAACATACTTCATGGCACCCCATCTTGAATATGTTTCGTGAGTTTATCCGTCACTAAAATAAAGAGGTAAGGACTTAAGTCTATACTTGATGCAAACTTATATTAAATGGAAAGGCATGAGTATCACCTCCTACGGTTCGAACACTAATAAGTGTACCTTCATACATGTCCTTAATCACCTTAATATGATAGTTAGATATTTGCTTGTTTTCTAGACACCCCACATAACTTTTATAGGTACTCGATCATAAATTCTTTTCAAGTCTACAAAAACCTTATGTAAAACTTTTTTTTCTTTTTCTACATTTTTCTATCAATTGCCTAAGTTTGGCTTCAGTGGTTGATTGGTTAGGGATAAATCCAGATTGATTTGTTCTACGCTCATCTCATATCTTACTCAATATCCCCTTAATAAGGTACTCATCTCGCTTCCTAAAACATGTACTCAAAAGCACCAAATTATACGCCGTTGCAAAAGTCCCCAAATCCATTACCACTTTGTACTCTCTCGTATGTCCCACAATCCTTCTCTATATGTCCATTCAAATCTCCTCCAATAAATATTTTCTCTTGAACAGATATACATTGCATGACTCTATCCGTTTGCTCCCAAAACTCTTGTCTAACATATTTGTGCAACCCAACATGTGGAATGTACACAATTACGACATTAATTGTCTCCCCTCCTCGAGTATTTTTAAAACCAACATGCTATCTCCCATTCTCTTAATATCTACCACACTGTCCTTTAAATCTCCATCTACCACAATGTGCACTTCATGCATATGTTTCTCCTTCCCCATACCCTTATACCACCATTTATACCATGTAATCTGAATTTCCCTAGACTTCTCTCCCGCCCCCTTTTGTTTCTTGCAAACACAAAATATTACTCCTCCGTCTAATCTTCACGTCCACCAATTCTCTTTTCTTTTCTTTAAGTGTTCCTATATTCCGCCACCAATTCTCTTTTCTTTCCTGTGAGTGTTCCTATATTCCATGTTGCTAACTTAAGACTATTGTCATGCTCAACTTCTTTATTTGCACCCGTCCACCATAATGCGGCAACCCTTGTTTATTTGACACCATATCCAAGCAAAGATACGGTGTGTTGCTTTTGGTCGACGCCTTAGTCACTCTTGCCTATTTCTCACTACATTAGGGTGGTGGTAATGTAATCTGTCGCAAGTAGGTGACCCCCCAACGTGTAATCTAAATATAGTTGGATCCATGTCATAAGAGTTCAAAGTTCAAACAAAGTTTGTTACACTGGCCGTCAGCTACTTAACCCAACTCTCTTCCTTTCAATGGGTTTGGAACCGTTTGTGTAAATAATCAAGCATAAACCATGCATAGGCGGAGTTGGGTTGCATTTTGTTGAAGATTTATTTACATTTTTTCTCTTAATTTTGATAAGCCTTGGTTAGGCAGTTTACCCCAAGCCCCCCTCCTCCCCCAAAAAAAAAAAAAAAAAAACACACACACACACACACACACACACAATTTTGTCCCTTTTATTGCCCTCATTCTTAGCCTTTTACAATTTACTCCCAAGAAATCCATTTTCAACCTCTCCTCCTTTTTTCAACCTCCCCTCCTTTCTCGCTCTACACATCAAAACCTGGTCCTCCTTCCAACACCTTATCTTAAAATTGAGGTTGGTTTAGTGTTATTTTTGTCATATCATAATTAATTTTTAGAATTAGTATTTTTAATAAAGAATAGAGTTATAATTAGTACTAATTAATTCAAAGTAGTGCTAACTTATAAAAAATTATTAAATAAAATATTGCATTTTCAAAAAATTAATATACCTTTAAAATTGACTTATATTTATGCCTAGTTTTGAAATAATTGGCGCTTCTCTTAAGTAACCCACGAGTTATTTCCCCTTATTTATTACTGTCATTTTCGCGTGACCTGGAGGTGACGGGTTTGAGTCATGGAAATAATCCCTTGCAAAGTAAGGTAAGGCTGCGTACAATTGACCCAAGTGGTCCGACCCTTCCCCAGACCTCGTGCATAGCGGGAGCTATGTATCACTGGATTGCCCTTTATTCCGCCTAAATACTCTAGGACCCATTCCTTTTTATTTTCTCTTTTCTTTGAACAATTTAATTTAATGTCAATAATATTTAAAATTTGTGCCTGACGGGGCATTCACTAGTGGTTATGTAAGTGCCCGATGGGGCGTTCTTTGTTAACTAGTTAAATTAGATCTGCGCAATGCAAAGGTTAGGATTGTTTCTAATCTATCCCCTCTTGTACTTCACCTAGGGGGGGATAAAATGAGATTTACTTATAGTTTAATTATCTTTATTTTTATAGATAAGCAATATACATGGACAATTTAATTGATCATACTATACAAAGTATTTAGATATGTAAACTAAATAACTAATGTAATATAATTAGGTTACATACTAATTAAAAAATCTAATATTTAGGTTATTAACTAATTAAATGAATAAATATTTACCTATATTTTTATTATTTGTATTTATCTAGATAAAAAAAATTATATACAATACTTGTTTAAGTCACATTCTTGATGATGCTTGATGCTGGAGTAAAGACATGAACTACTGCATATATTTGGTTTGAAGTTTTGCTTCTGCTATGAGTTGGGTAATTGAATTTTGGTAATCTTTTATAAACAAACTAGAACTAGAGAATCTTTTGGAAGTAAGTTCTAGAATGTAGGATTTAATTAGTGCTAAGTTTCTCATTTTAACATTGCAAAGATTGTTCTTTTCACTCTATGCATGACTGGTTCTAACTCGTTCACCTCATTTACTTCATTCTGCTTTTTAATTTTCCGGCATCAGCCTTATGAGAACTCTAAAATTGTTTGAGCAAAGATAGTATTATTTGCTCCCCTCCAGTTCTTACCACTATGAGTCTATGATGGAAAAAATTAGAGCCTGTGGTAGCCCAATTATAGTCGCTGTTTTGCTGTTACGTATTTTCCAATGCATAAAAAATAAGGAAAACTTCTTTCCTATTAGATTTCCATTCCTGTTGTTTTTTGCGCTTGCTGCCAACGGATTTGTAAAAAGCGTCAGTTTTTTCCTGCTCTCCAGGGAATGAGCACAGAGATAAAGTGTGAATGTCTCGATATATTATGTGATGTTCTTCATAGATTTGGGAACCTGATAACAGCCTCAGACCAGGAACAGCTATTGGCTGCACTATTGCCCCACTTAAGCGCCACTCAAGCCACCGTCCGGAAGAAGACTGTTTCATGCATTGGTAAGATTATGTGAATGAAGTATAATCAGATATGTTTGGTTCTATCAAGTTTTATTGTCACCGTTGAAATGGCAATTTGATAGATCACCTTTTCTCTTCAGCGTCTCTTGCTTCAAGCTTGTCAGATGATTTGTTGGCAAAAGCTACCGCTGAAGTTGTTCGACTTTTGAAAAATAAGGGCATGAAATCTGAAATGATCCGTACAAATATCCAGATGATTGGGGCGATGAGGTGAGTTTTGGAATATCCCTTTTCTGTTGGATGATTTTATACATGCTTCTGTGCAGCTACTTCTCCTGAATCCTGATGTTCTTTGTGCACATGTGATACCATTTGATTCCCTTATTGGATCTAATCATGATATTGATGCCTGCTTTGGTGCGTAATCTCGGAGATTTTCTATTGGATTATCTTGAAATTGGATAGCGAAGAATCTCCTTGTGGTGAAGGCGGTCTTTCATCTGCGTAACAATTTACTGACATGTGATATCTAATTCTCCTTCAATTTGTTGCTAATTAAGGAAATAATCACTAGAAGACCCAAGCAGCATCAACCTTATACAGTAGAAAAGCCTAAAAACAATCGATTTTCCAAGAAAATCAACTAGCAGAGTGCTCCCTGAAGGGAACAACGCTTCATCCAAAAACAAAACATATGCAAGAATGCTAAAATAAGGTTGGGATAAAAAGCTACCCCATGAAAAATCTGGCGAACTCCAATAGTTCCTGAACTTTATATCTGCATAAGAATTGTAAAAAAACACTATCTGAATTGGAGAAGCAGGATTGGTGCCGCTTTCACGTTTGGTAACAGCGAGGAGCAAAGTTTCCTTCTGCTAGCCTTTATCAAAGAAGGGGAGTCTAGTGGGATGGAAATTGGACCTCCATGCAATATAGCCTGTCAAAGTTCTAAAAGATAGCAATCTATATCTTCCTCTTCTCGTCACCTAGTGGATTCCAATTTTTCCATTCCAGAACCCCTATTCTTGATCCCATTTATTCTCATGCAGCAATGTATGAAAATTCTTCTCCTTGTGTAATCATGTCTTCAACACTCAAATCTCTGGGACTGTAGGTTAAATGGCACCCTTGTCTCTTTATCGTATGAAAGAAGAGGTGAAGAAAGTTCCTTTTTAGGTAAAATCATAGGTGTGATAATGGGCGTATTGACACGGCAAATCCCAACCTGTTAAGTGCCGGGCCAGGCTGATTTCAAAAACAGCCGCCTCAGGCACGATCCTTACACACAATCGAAATGGCTATGCTGGCCGGTTTTTTGAAGATTTTTTTTTTTTTGCAATAATTATTTTCCTCATGTATTTGTTTTTGCCTAATACCAATTACACATAAAAATAGCAGAATAGGTCCAATGAAACTGGAAAAAAATAAAATCATTTGATAGATATTTCAATCAAGCACGCAGGATGAACACCCATTTATCATAATTTGGTATTTTTGACACTTTATTCTGCTGCATGCACCAATTGAATCGTTCCAAACATTTTTTTGAGACCACACATGTTGGGATTTTATGACTTCCATCATTTTTGCGGATGTGGTCGCATGAATATAGGTAGAAAGGTAAGGCATCCTTTAGCAAAGGAAAAGTGATTACGAGGTATCAAGGAGAAGGTCCCTTGTGGTGTGACCATGTCAGTGTGTAGAAGCTGCAAAGCGTTTGAGCCTAGTGGAGAAACTTCAGTATTATTTGGGATTTGTTAGGGGGCAGCTTGTGGTGTCTAATTCAAATGTCTTTGGAAGCTGGTCCTGAGATACCCTGCACCTAAAGTTAGTGAGCCACCTGATCTCATGATAGGATCAATTCTAACTCTATTCAAGAAGAGACTCATTCCATCTCCTTGGAAGAAGCAGATGATTTGGAGAATTGGATACCGAGAAAAGTAATGTAGACTGCTTCTAACAGGGTTGTGCATGTGTGTGTGTGTCATACACTCAGGGATATGAAAGTGATAGAAATCGGAGAAGAAAGGAATAATACATTAGTTTGATATCTTAACTGCAAGATCTTTCCATGCGGCTAAAAATTTGTTTTAGCTTTTAGCATTTGGTAGATTACCTCCTTGTTTTTGTATTGTTTTCTTTGATCCTAGTTAGGTTAGTCTTTGCTTGAAGTTTGTCTTTATATATTTGTTGGTTCGTGGCTAGATTTGCTTGAAGTTTGTAGATTATCTAGAGAAGCTTTTTGTCACCTTTGTTCGTATCCTTGGGTTTGCCCTGTGAAGGATGTGTTTTTCTTATGTACAGTGCTAATATGGTTTGCCTAACCCCCGCCCCCAAAGAAGAAAGAGTATGTTGGAGGTTGAAGGGGCATTAGAATTTTAGATCCTTCCTGGTCTCAGCTCTTCCACTCCTACTTATAACAGTTAATAAAAAAATAATTTTACAAGTATTGCTCTTTTATGCTAGTGAATGCTAAAATGCTAATATCCGTCTCTTGAAGACCTCATCTGTCCAAAATAGTTGAAAAAGAAAATTGAGCAGCATTTGTTCTGCATGATGGCGGGTATAAAGTATAAACATAAAATCTGTAAGAAGTTTTTGAAATTTGTGTTGGTGTTTTCTCCAATTTGTTTTTTTCCTTTCCTTTTTCTTTTCTTACTTTTTTTTTTTGGTTCTTCCTTGTTTTCGTATTTGTTTTCAATTAGAAGAAGTTGAATATGTCACCAAAGACTGTCAATCCAGGAAGTATCTTTGAGAATCGCCAAATTGAAAATCCCTTGGGAAAAGGAGAGGGATAAATGTAAGATGCTACATCATGTGGCAAACACATGCTTTTGCTCGTTCATCTTTCTAATAAATGTTTGCCTTTCAATTTTAGTTCTTAGCACGGGGGCAGCTTCTTCAGTTATTCAAGTTGTTTAGTCTTCATTCTTTCTAGCAAACAAAAAAAGATTCAGTCTCTCTTCCCCCTCCCTTCTCTCCCTGGCTATTTGTTGCCTAATTATGTTTCTAAAAGTGCGCAAAATTGTGATGTCTTAGCCGTGCTGTTGGATATCGTTTTGGCCCACATCTTGGAGACACAGTTCCGGTACTAATTAATTATTGTACAAGTGCATCGGAGAATGATGAGGAGCTTCGTGAGTATAGTTTGCAGGTATTATATATGAATCTTCTCTTGCAGCTCATTTGTTATAATATAATGTCTTGTCTTCTATCCTTTTCTTTCTTCATGTTTATATTTCTTTGATTGCCATTCCTACATAAATGTTTATTTATAATTTCTCTACAGGCACTCGAGAGTTATCTGCTCAGGTGTTCTCGGGACATTTCTTCATATTGTGATGAAATTTTGCACCTCAGTCTAGAATATCTTAGTTATGATCCAAATTTTACTGATAACATGGAGGAAGACACAGACGATGAAACTCAGGAAGAGGAGGACGATGAGTATGATATTCCATATTTTTTGGAGCTTGCTTCCTACTAAAATGGTAGTGTGATGTAGAGCTTGCTAACTTCTGATTACTTCATCTTAATAGTGAGAGTGCTAATGAGTATACTGATGATGAGGATGTGAGCTGGAAAGTTCGAAGAGCAGCTGCCAAATGTTTGGCAGCTATAATTGTTTCTCGTCCTGAGATGCTCGCAAAACTATACGAGGAGGTCTCTCTCTCTCTCTCTTATATAATATAAGTATGCTCAAAAGCATAACAATATACAATGAGATATAATTAGCAAGAGTTTATGAATAACCTTATGCCTAATGATCTCCGTGTCCAATTCTATGTACTGGGAAATTGGATAAAACAAAAATGTTAAACGCTGCCTGTGAGAATTGTTACTTGTACTTCTTCCTTCTCATTCTGCGGATTTATGAGGAAGGATCTTTGAATGAAATCGACTGAATTACTCCTTTTGCAGGCTTGCCCAAAACTAATCGATAGATTTAAAGAAAGAGAAGAGAATGTCAAGGTACGGAGAGTGTGATATGTTTGCTATTATTTTTTTTTCATTAGCCTATTGATTATCTTTGTTTCTTGTGATGCAGATGGACGTGTTTAACACATTCATTGAGCTACTACGTCAAACAGGAAATGTTACGAAAGGACAGTCTGATATTGATGAAGCAAGGCAAGTTTGTATTTTATGCCTTCAAACAACTGTTAAATACTTTTTTACTTTTAAGTTGCTCTGTGATTCACGCTCAGCAATTCTGTCAAAAGGTGCAAAAAATGAGAATAATACTACGGTATATGCTCAACTTTTTTGTTATAAATCCTTTGCTTACTTGGTGAAAAATATGCTCAAAATGTTTTGCTGAGAATGAAAATAAGATGCTGTACTCACATGTTGGTGGTTGCATTTGGCCTTTGGAAAAATATGAGCCTATGTTCTTTAAACTTCAAAGATATATGCGAGGATTCTTAGCCTCCCTAGTTAGCACTTAGAAGGATAATGCTGCAGAAAATTTCATTACATAGTCTGGTTTGCTTAAAGACCTTAATAAACTCTTTTGGTGAACATATAGTGCCTTTTAGGAACATGTATGACTTAGCAGTGAGGATACAAATGGTGTTGAAATTAGGAATGGAAATGGGGCTGGTGAAATCCCCTACGCTAACCTGCCAGTAGGTGTGCAGTTTTCTCTATTCCTGCATTTGAGAGGTATTAAGTTATAAAAAATAAAATGTAGAAAAAGGGATTAGAAGATCCATTCTTGAGTCAATAATTGATTAGCTATTGTTCTCTGTTGATTCCGAGGGGGAGACTTTCTCATTTTATTGGTATGTGCTATGTTTGGAAACCGTTATTTGACCAAACATTACCATGTTACATGTATCATGCTCTGCATATCTTCTTGCATGAAAAACTGGATCATGTAAGTCTTGTGTGCTTTGTATTCCTGTCCAAATTTTTCAATCATTTGCTACGTATATCTAGTAGTTGTAACATGAGCAAGCATGTTCAAAATAAAATATATGACAATAGAGAAGATGTTGATATCTGTTGTTGCATGTTCGTGATACTTAACAATTAACACTTCCATATTCCCAGCAGCCAGCTGCATATGCTTTGATCATGGATTTCCGCTTGGAAGCAGCTAACTTCTACGACTAACTGTTTTGTTTCTGGATGGAATGATCTTTCCCGACTTTCACTTCTTGTATATTGACCACCAAGCAGGAGATTGTTATCCAATTCATGTATTGTGTTAAACTGCCAATTTTTCATGACTAGCTTTTTTGTTGCTTGATGACAGAATGTTTTCTGGCATGGATTTTTATGTATTATGACATCGAGTGCATGACTATGAAGCTAATTTATTAGCATTTAATGTGCAGTCCTAGATGGCTATTGAAGCAAGAAGTACCCAAGGTCATTAGATCTATAAATAGGCAGCTACGTGAGAAATCAATCAAAACAAAGGTAGTCATCTTCTCTGCTGTTGACTTTCTATATTGAGCTTCCACAATTTTGACATAATTTTCTCTTCAGGTTGGTGCATTTTCTGTTTTGAAAGAACTAGTGGTTGTCTTGCCTGACTGCCTTGCTGACCAGATTGGATCCCTTGTTCCAGGAATTGAAAAGGCATTGTGTGTAAGTGTAATGTGTTCTTCTTGTTGGAAAATTTTGATGCTAATATTTTGATTTTCCAATTGTTTCGATTTTTTTTTTCCTTGTCTGATTTCTTTATTATGCCACTCTTCTTTTTTTAACATTACCAGGACAAGTCATCTACCTCAAATTTGAAGATTGAAGCTCTTACATTCACAAGATTGGTGTTAGCTTCACATTCACCTCCTGTTTTCTATCCTCATATTAAGGTTGGAGACTGTTCTGCTCTTTACAACATTATCTGGAAAGCAAGTTTAATTTAAAACTGAGCTATGGCTTGAATGGTCTCTTATTGATCTCTACACGTGGGAGGTCTGGAGTTCAAGCCCGCCTTCCTTTTTCTGTAATTTTTATGCTTTCCTTTATCAAAAACTCTGTTTGACTTCGTTAAGTCAAGTCTAGTTTACTTGCTTTCACCAAATTTGGATTGATTCCGTGGGTTTAGTATTGAGTCTAAAAATATAATGGAACTGTAAGTTTCAGAATTGTTTTCAGTCTAGAGACATATAATAACTATCTATGGTGCTAGAACCCAAGTAGGATTAGAAACTGAGATTTAACGACGCCAAGTTGCTGATATTAAAAACTGCGCTAGGCCCTTCCTGTTTTCATTGAAGTTGCACATGCATTTTGAATATTGATCTTCTTGGGTTTCCAGATAGGGCATTTTATTACTGAATTGTAGTATTAGGGAAACATGAACTTGGTTCTGTAGTTGGCTGCTAAAGTGGTGTTTGGTTACTGACTCTATTTCTTATGTTAATGTTCCCAGAAAATTAGAAACTGAAAAACAGCACAGAACAATAGATGTGTACTGATCCCAAAAAAAAAACAAATTTCGAGGAGTTAAAGATTTTTTTTTTGATTCCAAGTTTTCCTTGAATATAAACAAAAAGAAGATCAGATACAATAACACTAGCCAAACTGCCCTAAATGGAGTCATGCAGGAATATTTATTGTAATCTCTTTTCTCTAGATGAACATTCCTTCGTGGATTTATTATAACGACTTAAGTCTAGTTGTATTGGGTCTCATATTCCTGCCGTCTTCAATGGGGATCATGGAAAGGAAAATGTTTTCATGATGATGTAGTAACTCTTCTTAACATTATTGCCACGAGTTAAACATGTGTAGAATAAGTTGGTTCTCTTATGAGGTTCCACTGGTGATAATTCTTTCAGGCGATTTCTGCTCCCGTCTTATCTGCAGTAGGAGAGCGTTATTACAAAGTAACTGCTGAGGCATTACGAGTTTGTGGAGAACTTGTTCGTGTTGTTCGTCCTAATATTGAGGTTAGAACTTTCTTAGCTTCCTTCTTTACTTTGAGACGGAGCCAGACTTCTTTTGAGAAATTTGTGGGTTTGTTTTTGTTAGTATTATTTTCTTGCTAAGCACTAGTTCTTTTTCAGGGTTACGGTTTTGATTTCAAACCTTATGTTCATCCAATATACAATGCCATTATGGCACGGTTGATAAACCAAGATCAAGATCAGGTTACTACTCTTTCTGATGGAGAAGTTTCATTTCACAAATTACTCTTGCCAATCTGCCTTACAATATTTCTGCTTCCAGGAGGTTAAGGAATGTGCTATCTCTTGCATGGGGCTTGTAATTTCAACATTTGGTGATAACCTCAGAGCAGAATTACCTGCATGCCTTCCTGTTCTTGTGGACCGAATGGGAAATGAAATAACCCGACTTACAGCTGTCAAGGTTTGTTTTAAATCCTTTGCTGACTTGTTATGTCCAAGCACCTTAGAGTTTGACCCCCTTCTCTTAACTCACGCCATTGTTATGAATGTCGCCAATGAAAAGAGAGGATGCGCTCCCTTTATTTGTATAATCATAGTGATGTCTACATGTATGTATCCTGGTTCTTCATTTATTGACCCTGACTGATTTGATTGAAGAATCACCCTTTGGTAAACCGACTATTGAAGACACTTCTTTTATTTGTTTATCATGTCAACAGGTATGAAACCAGAAGATATTTTGCTTGAAAGCAGTCTGTCATATGGATGACGTATTCTAGATTGCTTAAAATTATATGTTGATGTGTGCAGAACATTGATCTTTTTTACCCATGAATGTGAAGTGTTGCTTGTACAAATGTTTTTTGACATTTAACATATGTTTACAGTTTATTTACCGGATTTTCGTCCTCTTCACGATTGGAACTTGAAAGTAGTATTTGGAAACATGGTACAAGTTTTCAATGACGTACGAGTTAGTCAAACCATGACATTTTGCCTGCAGGCTTTTGCTGTGATTGCTGCTTCTCCATTGCATTTAGATCTATCATGTGTTTTAGAGCATGTTATTGCTGAGCTAACTGGATTTTTGAGGAAGGTATTGGCAACTATAGTTGTTCTTCGTTCATTTTTCAAAATACTTTGTTGTATAATTGCTCCTGCGCTCTAACTTAAGGATTTTCTTCTTTTGGTGAATAGGCCAATCGAGCCTTAAGACAAGCAACCTTGGGGACATTGAATACCCTAATTGTTGCTTATGGTGATAAAATTGGTTCTGCTGCTTATGAAGTTATTGTTGTGGAACTTTCTACTCTGATAAGGTCTTCTTCCTTGTCCTGTCAATTATGTTAACAAGAATTATTTTAATTACCTATAGATAATATCTATCTCACTTCAAGTATTCTGGCATGGCTATAAATTACTTGGCCTTATTTAATCCTACCTAGTACCTAATATTAAATTTATTTGAATGCTTGGCTGCCAAGCCAGTGATTCGGACTTGCATATGACGGCTCTAGCTTTGGAACTCTGCTGTACCTTGATGGGTGACAAAAGGTCAAGTGCAAGTGTCGGTTTGACTGTTAGAAACAAAGTTCTCCCTCAAGCATTGAATTTAGTGAGAAGCTCATTGCTTCAGGGACAGGCACTTTTGGTAATTATTAGATTCCAATACTCGGAGAACTTTTATCTATGATTTGTTGTTAATTTTGTCCTTTTAGTAATACTTTTTCCTTGTATAATGCAGGCTCTAGAAAATTATTTTGCTGCCTTGGTTTACTCAGCCAACACAAGCTTCGATACTCTTCTTGATTCTCTTCTATCAACTGCTAAAACATCTCCTCAATCAGGTGGTGTTGCAAAGCAGGCACTATTTTCCATTGCTCAATGTGTGGCTGTTCTCTGCCTTGCTGCAGGAGACGAGAAGTGCAAATCAACTGTAAAAATGCTCACGGAAATCCTGAAAGACGATAGCACTACCAATTCAGTAAGGATTTATATAGTGATAAAAATAATTATCATCCATCATCTACTTTTCACTCTATGAGAGATGGCCGTGTTAAGTTGTCAGATGGCCTTGCAGCTACCAAAGCTAGAACTCATTATGTTATTGTTTTTATGTGCTTATAAAATTTTATTATTAGTGAGAATTTGTTGATATTTTGCTGGGCAGCTATCTGCTGCTGCTGGCTGATTTGTTTATATTCGGTTGTACGTGATTTATAAGAAATTAATATGAGCATTATAAAAATGTTGGACTCTCCATGTGCCCTATAAATTTTCTAGTTGTTGCATATTTCCTGACAATTTTATGTGTCACTTATTTTTCCCCACTTTTCAGGCTAAGCAACACCTTTCTTTACTCTGTTTGGGTGAGATTGGGAGAAGGAGAGATCTAAGTTCACATGCACAGATAGAGACTATTGTAATAGAGTCCTTTCAGTCTCCTTTTGAGGAGATAAAATCTGCTGCCTCTTATGCTCTAGGAAACATTGCTGTTGGTAATTTGTCAAAGTATTTGCCGTTTATCTTGAACCAGATTGATAATCAACAAAAGAAACAATATCTACTGCTACATTCGTTGAAGGAGGTTTGTACTATGAATAAGAAGATTCCTTTTCCAAGAACTCACACTCTCTATCTCTGTCTGAGTTTGATTCTATATTTTCTAGACTACTCAACCTTGCATGCAGATTAATCTAATTACGCCTCCCCTATTTTACAGGTCATAGTGCGACAATCCGTAGATAAAGCAGAGTTTCAGGATTCTAGCGTTGATAAAATACTTAACTTGCTATTCAATCACTGTGAAAGTGAAGAAGAAGGTGTCCGTAATGTTGTAGCTGAGTGTTTGGGTAAAATTTCCCTTATTGAACCTGCAAAACTTATTCCTGCACTTAAGGTAACATCACAAAGGGACACTTTTTTTTAATCCCTCCCCCTCCCCCCCTCTCTTTCTTTTTCCTTTTTCAATGAACTGCACTTTTTATATTTTTCCGGAAGTGATAACTAATTATTTATATTTCTTCAGGAGAGAACAACTAGTGGTGCTGCATTCACAAGAGCAACAGTTGTCATCGCTATAAAATATGCTATAGTCGAGCGGCCAGAGAAGATAGATGCAATTCTATACCCCGAGATTTCGTCCTTCCTGTTGCTTATTAAGGATAATGACCGGGTAATTTTTGAATTTCGATCATTTTTGGGAAGAACTCCATGTATGACAAATTTATTTTAGATATTGTTGTCTATAACTCTGTGCTACCATTGGAGAAGGGGAAATAGATCAGCGAGGATTTCTTTACATATGGTTGTTTTTCGGATGCTACTGTGTTGCTTTGGATTAGCTTGCGTTTTTCTTTCACTCATCTATATTTTTTCTTCCATGGTGTAGCATGTCAGGCGTGCTGCTGTAATGGCGCTGAGTACAGCAGCTCATAATAAGCCAAGCCTCATCAAGGGCCTGCTTCCAGAATTGTTGCCACTCCTATATGATCAGACAATGATCAAGGTAACTAAGTCCCCTTTTGCTAACCTTTTTCTTAAAGTACTTGTAATAAAAAAAAAATTAATTAAACAAAAAGGTACTTTTACTAAAAAGAAAAAGTTTGTTTGATCGCGTAAAGATGATATCTTAGTTTTATCCAGTGTTGTAAAAAGCAAGGGTGTTGGTCGGGGCGTTTTGACCTGTTCGGGGCAAGGCGTAAGCCCTGAGGTGTGGGGCGTAAGCCCCATGATACCTAAATTGTTAATATTTTAAATATAATATATAATTAAAAGATATAAAAAATAAATAAAAAGAATATATATGAAAAATAAATATAAACATAATTATAAGATGACAAAAGTTATGAATCATAAATAGTAATTTAATTGAAATTTTATTTTCCATATGAGACCAACCTATTTAGGGATGCTATTAAATATCGTTCTTTTTTTATTCTTCTTTAATCTATCGAATGCCTACTTTATTTCCAAATAAAACATAAAAAACAGTATAACTTAATCATAGTTCTCTTATTTCCACAATTCTCCTATTTCCACCGCTATCGACCTCTGGTCCCTATCTGAATAATAACATCTGCTACCCCAAATCTTGGCCGCACCTCCAGCCTTCGTTGTCTGGCACCAACGAAGTGATGAAGATGAAGACGAACATACCAAACAAACGCAAAATCAAATTTTCTCTCTCTTGATTTTTCTGGTTATGGAAACATAGGGCGTAAGCCCCAATAAACTTAGCCCTGGGTGATGTTGGGCATTGCCCACGGCATCTGGGCACAAGCCCAGTTGGAAAATAGCCCAGCCTCATAGCCCCGGGCAATTTAGGACAGCTCTACCTCTGGGCGGCGAGTCCCACGAAAGCCTTTTTTCAACATTGGTTTTATCCATATAAAAAATCTCTTAATCCAAAATAATTTTGTAGATAGTTGAGAACATTTGGGTCGAATGGTCTTATTTCTTCATATAAAAATTGAAAAAACAAACTATCTTTTACTTTTCGAAGATGGTATTTTACTTCTTTAATTATAGTACCTTTTTAAACCTGTTTAAAGCGCAAAACAAACATTGCTTTTATTTATTTTTGGCTTACAAGCAAAAAAGTACTTAAAGAAAGCCTTACGAAACAGTTCTTAGATCTTTTAGATGTTATTGTTCTTGAGGAAAATTGTAAACGCGGGTCTATAATTTTCGTATTTGTATGGGAACATCATGATTTATGTCTTCAATATTTACATGCAAGGACCAACAGCATTTCTGATTTGTTTCTTGTGCAGAAAGAAATGATAAGAACGGTTGATCTTGGCCCATTCAAGCACACAGTGGACGATGGGCTTGAGTTGAGGAAAGCTGCTTTCGAATGTGTAGACACATTGTTGGACAGCTGCCTTGATCAAGTTAATCCTTCTTCTTTCATTGTTCCTTACCTGAAATCTGGCCTTGATGGTGAGTTTTTGAATTGAATGGTGGGCTGTTATAATTTACTTATATTGATGCTGCTTGATTAAGCTCTTTACATTCTTGTTTCTGTTCCAAACAGAAACAAAAATCTGGGGAAAAAAAAAAAAAAAAAAACTGTTTCTATTCTGTTTTCAAAAACTTGTTCTAAAAATCTGACGGAACAGAAACAGATTTTTATTGTTCCCGTAGTTCCATTTGTGTTGCAAAGTTTCTGAGAACCAAAAACTGGGCAAACGCTACCCCTAGTGCTCTGTCCTTCCAAAGTAAAAGGCATTCGTGTTGTTTTCCAGATCATTATGATGTCAAAATGCCATGCCATCTTATCCTCTCAAAACTTGCGGACAAGTGTCCCTCTGCTGTATTGGCTGGTTAGTTTTTAGTCACACAAACTCTATATTGCTTTTCCGTGTTCAGTTATAAGTTTAGCCATCTCATATCAAAACCTTCTCTTCCAGTGTTAGACTCATTAGTGGATCCTCTACAAAAGACGGTTAGTTTTAGGCCAAAACAAGACGCTGTGAAGCAAGAGGTTGATCGCAATGAAGACATGATTCGAAGTGCCCTTCGGGCGATTGCATCCTTGAATCGTATCAGGTTCGGCTCATAACCTCTAATTTGTACTTCTTGGAAAAGTCTGCTAATCATTCTGGGCTAGCTTGTCTAATCGAGTCATAGAAATAGCTTA
Organism: Eucommia ulmoides; assembly: GCA_016647705.1. Taxonomy (NCBI): domain Eukaryota; kingdom Viridiplantae; phylum Streptophyta; class Magnoliopsida; order Garryales; family Eucommiaceae; genus Eucommia; species Eucommia ulmoides. Next base: position 6,571,611 of record CM028341.1, read on the forward strand.
CGAGAAGTCTCAGTGATTGTTATTTCAATCGCTTTTCAATATTATATTATTTTGGGTTGATTGGGTATTCCCTCTACTTTAAAAACATACAGTTTACCCATTTCTACTTATACTAAATTGGAAAAGTAGCATTTTTCATTTTAACTTAAAAGGAATATGCTAAAAAATGGGGAAAATTTAAATCTGCATCCAAATTTTACATAAAATAAGCGAAATTACTTTTTTTTTTCTATGTTATATTTATCTTTATTGAATAAGCGAAGGGTCCGAGGTTCGACCCTTCCTTGGACCCCACACATAGCGGTAGTTCTGTAGTACCGGACTGTCCTTTATATTTATCTTTATTGAAAAAGTAAAGTACACAGAGGAAAAAGAACTGAGCGGGAAAGAGAATGTTACTTTCTACATTTCTTACCTTGAAATATCATATTTAAATTGAAAAAAATGGATAGAAATTAAGTTACCATTGGGTAACGCTTTTTTCAGTAATTTTTCGCTTAATAGAAGAGAAGTACTTAATTTTAAATGTAGCGTTTGTTTCACATTAAAAAAAAAAAAAAAAAAGAAAGTAAAAACGTGAATTTAACTATTTCTTGGAAAAGCAAAAAAGAATTGTTTTTTATTTCTCCAATTTTTAATATTATGAGAGATCGATGAAGATCCATGGACTAGACCTCTCCACACTTTTTAAACTCATAAATGTTTTTTTGGGGGGCATTAAGAGATGATTTTTTAAACTCATAAATGTTTTTTTGGGGGGCATTAAGAGATGATTTATGTGGTGGATAATACTAAAATACCAAACGCACTTTTGATTTTTTAACTTTTGATTAGCTGAAAGTATTTTTTTTGCCAAAGTAACTTGTTTGATTTTAAAAAGTACTTCAGAAAATATTTAGCAAGCGGTACCTAAGTCATTTTATACTTTTTTAACGGAATATTAGTTTCTCCTTCAGTCAAGAGTAGAAGGGGGTGAAGTGTAGGTTTATAAATTAAAGGGGATAAAATCAAACAAGATCAAATTACATGGGGGTAAAATGCAATTATTTTAGTAAAGACGACAAAGTATCCCAACCTTAGTGTGATGATGACATTTTCAAGGGCCCCATCTGATTTTTTTCATGAATCTATATGTAAAATAGACGCCAACGATCGACACCTTTAGTGTCCTAGGGATGTTTCTATGTTTAGGCATGAGTTACTGAAACCATAGATTCTTTAGTAATAGCTAAGGATGGTAACGGTTTGGTTTTGGACCGGTTTCACTAGAAACCAAAACAAAAATTGTTAGGCATATATCAAACCAAAAACCAAAAATCAAAACTAGAACTACCATTTTTTAAAAAACGGTTTTTAAAATCGAACTATTAAATTTTATGCAAAACCAAAACTGCTAAACCGTTAAGGTATTTTAATTTTATATAAAACCCAAACCAAAATCGAAACCGCAAACTGTTGTAAACAAATTAACCCTATAACATACACCACACACGCGCTAGGGGTTAAAAGTAAATAAAGAAAAAAGCGTGGGAAATATATCTAAAATACCGGTTACGCGGTTACTATCCCAAAACCAAAATTGAAATAACTTTGGTTTTCAATTCCAAAACCAAAACCGTAACCAAAACTATTTAATCGGTTTCAAAACCGAATTGTTCGGTTTGGTTTGGTTACCCATCGGTTCGGGTTGAATTGTCATCCCTAGTAATAGCGACTTGGGTAGTATTTTGTAACATAGAATTGAAAGTATGCAATTAGAATCAGAAATGATTTCATGTGTTCATTTCTAATTCCAATTCCAAAGTTTTAATTCCATGAAAGCAAACACTGCCTTGACATGGCCCCCTCCCTCATGCACACTCGCATGCCGTTCATGTGTGCACATAGATTGGAGATCATCAACTTTAACTTCGCATCGAATACATCACTCTCTCTCGATCTCGATCTCGCTCTCTCTCTCTCTTCACAGCGGAGGAGACTGCAGCCACAAGCACACATGCACACACTTGCAAGCCCTTCATTTGTGCACAGAGATGGGAGATCATTGATTCTAACTTCGCATCAAATGCATAACTCTCTCTCTCTCTCTCCACAGCGGAGGGGATTGCAGCCACAAGTTCAAGAACCTCATGACCGAACTAGCAAAATCACCGACAATTTGGGAGAAATACTGTTCCATCCGGAATGAATGACATGACAAATTTGGTCCCTTTGAAACCCTTTTTGGGCTGCATTGCATCGGAGAACAGAAACAAATCTTATTGATTTCTTCACGATCCGATGAATAAGGAAGAAGCTTGTATAATTTCCCCAATGGAAAGAGAAAGACTTGAACATTCAAATGCCAGAGGTAGTACACTGCGATGATATATAACAGTTCTTGATGCAGGTAGAACTTTATTTTGTATAGGTTTGTCTTAAGCCTTTTTTTTTAATTTTTTTTTTACCCATTGTGTGATTTGATTGGTATTTGGTTAAAGATTTTGAGAGGGAACTGTTTGAACCAACCAGAGAAAAGCTATGTAGTGCTTATTACCCATATTGTCATTTTTTTGGGGTATTCTATTTGCCATAATACGTTTGGTTTTTCTTGTTTTTATGCATGTAGATGCTTTTTTGTTGGTTAGTGTAATTGCATGCTTTATGCACCATTTGGGTCTCCACAGCCAAACACTAACGCTTCGTTTGCTACGTTGAAAAATTATATTTTTGGTCCATGAAGTACGGGGTGAGTGTCTATGTGAACTTGAGGTATGTGAAATTGCATTTGTTCAAGTTTCACATTTGTTTCAATTTTGTAGAATTAAAAACGTTGTTAGTAGTTTTGAATAGAAAATGGACCGTGTTGTGAGTCATTCTAATTGTAACTTCATTATTTTTTGTTTTTATAAATTTTTGTCTCTAAAATAATTTTTATATCCTTTTTTTTCCTAAAATATTCTTGCTAAAACTCTAATTTTTTTCTCAATTTACGCCCTATTTAATAACACACTTAAAAATCATTAAGTACTTATTAAATTAAATTTGTTTGGTGACAAAATGAAGTAATTACTTAAAAGATAAGAATCATTTAAAAAAAATTAAAATTTTAAGTAATGTGTGACTCGTTTAATTTTTTAGCACTTTTCACTTAATTTCATAAAATATTTATTAAAAAAAATTATATGCAAAAAATTATACTCAATTGAAAAAAAAAATAGAAAGAAAAGTTGTAGAGAGAATATTTTAGAAAAATAAAGCTATAAAAATTATTTTAGGAACAAAAAATTGTACAAGATAAATTTTTTGAAATTAAAAGTATTAAACGGCACTTAATAAATTTAACACTTATAATTTCAGCACTTAAAATATAATAATTAAAATTTTCAGCATTCGAAATTTAGGCATTACCAAATAGGCCCTTAGTATTTTCTCTATCCATAGTTATTTGTAGATTACTTTTTTGAAAATTTTTATAATATTGCTGTTAAATAGTGGTTGTGAGAGATAGATGTTTTATGGTTTTAAGTGATAAATATTAAGAAGGTAAGACTTGAGTAAAATGGTAAGTTTGCTCCACTGTGACCTGGAGGTCTCGGATTTAAATCTTAGAAACAGCCTCTCTGTATAAGAGAATAAGGCTATGTACATTTGACTCTCCCTAAATCCCGCAATGGCATGAGTTTTTGTGCACTGGGTTGCCATTTCAAATGAGAAGTGCTAAAAAAATAAGAAAACTAAATATCATTTTAAATTTTGAATATTTTTAAGTGATACCTATGTTTCAAGTATTTACTTAATTTTGTTATTAAACACACTTTATTTGATAATATTTAATGTATTCAGTTTTAAATGTTGACTTGTGTAACCAAATAGTGTTTTAGTTGAATGAAATTATGTTTTTTACCTTTTAGTTATAATATAAAATTTATTTTTGGCTTTAATATTTTGATTTGCTAATAAATATTTTGAGTTAAACTTAAGGACATCCCCGTTATTATTATAATATCTGAGATATGACTTCTTTTTTGAGTATAATTACCCAAAAAATACCATTCATCACATTTTATTGACAAAACTATGCTCACAATAAAATTATATTTATACTCTTTAAGTTTTATATTTATTAAGTTTTTATTATTTATTATTTTTTATATTTATAAATTGAAAATCACTATAGTGCCTTTAATCTCGAGGAATTCCTAAAACTTTATTACGTGTATGTATAACTCTATAAAACTATTTGCTAAAAGTATAATCTGTTGGGGCTAAATTTCAAATAAAAATATTGAGGGGTCAATCTGTCAAGAAACAAGTTTTCTTTTAAACATCAATGTTTCCCGTATTTGCTCTCATATAAACACAAGTAGGGGTGGTCATGGGTCGTACCAGTCTTAAATTGTTTTTTACCTTGTTTGTGTTCGGCCCTAAATTTGATCGAGCCTAAAAATCAAAACCCAAACTCTGTCCATAAACTTAAAACTAAAGTCCAAACCCTAAAAAATGTATTGGATTGGGCAGGCTGGGGACTAGGCCCATGACCACCCTACACACAAGCGGGGACATTCTTCCTTGCTGTTCAATAGAGATTTGGCGAAGATCTCAACACATAACTCGCTTTTAATATTTCTACATCTAAAGAGAAGATTCACTAGGTAATCCGTAAAGACATACACGCAGTTCGATAATGAATAATTTGTTTAACGGATTTCGTGTGATTTGATAATCTTTTGGAAGATTTTATTCGAACTTGCTGCGATCCAAATTAATTACTCATCGTAATTGATGGTTTTGGACGATTACTTGTCATTAACGTAATATGATTTTCTAATGAGTTTCGTTCGATTTGTAAAATTTATTTACAGTTGAAGTCAATAAAATTTAATGACATTGTGTTGATTAAGCTGATTCAGTTAAAGGTTTGTGTTATATATTTTTTCCAGCTTCAATGTGGTGTAGCGATTTGAATTTGTTTTCATTGCCATTGTTGAAGTTCAACACTATGGTTTGAGAATAGTTTAATGAAATATTAAGGGAATTCAATGAAACTCATGACTCCCTTCTACCAAAAACACATTGTTGAATCCCAGATTGATAGTCGGCTCGCGATATCCGTTCGTAGTAGTTTGTCAAAAAATTTACCCTATGTGTGAGGAGCGTGTTGAATACCACATCAATGTTGGAACCCTCATATCCGTTCGCAGTGGTTCATCAAAGTCTACTTTGCGCGTGAGGGGCATGTTGAATCCCACATTAATGTTGTATCCCCTGATATCCGTTCGTAATAGTTTGTCAAAGTCCATGTTACATGTGCAGGGGCGTTTTGAGTCTCACATCGCTTGTGTTAGCTGATCCTGAGCTATATAAGTGTAGAGGTAATCTTCCTTTTTTAATGCGTCTTTTGAGAATAAGTTAAGCCCATTGGGTTGCCAAACACATTGTGTATAACAAGAAGTATGGAAGTTTTTTATCCAACATTGTGATAAGCATTAAGAATAAATGGAATTTTAATGCCTCTTTTTTGTTGGATAGGGGGGGATTGTGGGAAAGAAACCTAGCCCCAACATAAGAACATGTTTGGGACATGCCCCATTTTAGTGAGGAAAATTATTGCTAAAAGAAAAAGGAAAACCCTTTTTTCTCTCTAAAGCATTGGTTCGCTCTTTGACTTTATTAGGCTTTCATTATGTTTTGATGGACAACCATCACATAAAAATAGCTAGCTCTGTATTTTATTTTTTTTATTTTTCAGGACATTTCGTATCACGGTCAGCAGAGACTAATCCTCGAGGTACTTTTAGGCGCCAGAAGTGTGGACCTTTCCCAACATAGCACTTTCTATACACAACCTCCCATGATATATTCGATTCTGGGATGGTTGTTTAAAGAGTTCAAGTCCATTCTACTTAAACCAACTCACGTTGTTAGATAATTCTGCCATTCTGGTGTTTTGAATTGTGCCAAAAAATAAAAAGCACAAAAAAGCCCACCACTACTTTCACACGTCCCCTCATCTGTCATCCATTAAAGAATGCAAGGTACAATATTTGTGGTTGTTCATGACAAAATTCAACCATTGGATGTACTGTACATCATATGATGTAGATTAAATTTTAATCAGCTCTCGGATATTGTATGAAAGGTTCCTAGACCATTATTAGTTTGGAAGGAAACACCAAATTGCTTTACTATAGAAATTCTTATTATATAGTCCTCTTTTTTCGGTTTTTAAAGTTTTTTTTTATCCTATTTATAGATATTTCTTTTAGTCCTTACCGTTATTTTAGTTAATTTCAACTATGATATCACACACAAATTCAACAATAGCTAACATTAACTAGATAGACTCAATCTAGTTAATATTAACGAAAGGACTAAACATAAGAGATCTATTTAAAAGACAATCTCATAATTTTCCCTTTATTGTATAGCTTAGCGGCCGAGAAAAACCTTTTTAAGGCAATCCCATATATATAACACAAACATACATACACACATATATATATATATGTATATATCAAGGTATATTATCAACACCATCTTCAAAATGCTTTGTCGATGCTGATGGGGAACTAGGCTTGGAATACCACTTAGCCCAAAACAGAAAGTTAAGGAAATTCAAGAAACTCAAAACTGCAAGCAGCCAATAGAAGAGGTCCAACCTATCCTTATTTAGATCATCATCACTCAGCCACCCACCTCCATTATTATTACCTGAAGTGATTTTGTTGACCAGAGAAACAAGAACAGAGCTTAGGTAGAATCCAAAGGAGTATGAGCAGTAGGTGATGGCTGTAAGGAATGAATTCATGTGCATGAATTCTTTAAGTGCTAATGACTGTTTGTAGAAAAACTCAATCAGTCCAACTGCTGTTAACATCTCTGAGACCCCAAATATTAGGAACTGCGGTGTGATCCAGAATACTGAGAGTGTTTTTGGGGAGTTTGTGGCTTCATTTCTCCTCTTGTTCTCCATTAGGGCAGCTGATACCTGTTGATTAAGTGGAAAAACATGGTCATTATGCATCATAAAGCTCTTTCTGTTCAAGTAGTGAAAACAGTCTCTTGTAAAAAATAAGGTAAGATTGTGTACAATAGACCTAAGTGGTCCAACCCTCGGACCCTGCATATAGCAGGAGTTTTATACCACCGAGCTGCCCCTTTTTTTTTAATTTTTTTTTCTTTTTACTTTTTAATCCTTCAAATTAAGTTGGTAGTCCTTCGATTAACATCGAATAGATTGAATCTATGGAGTTAATATTACCTAGTTTTGGAATTTATATTTGGTATTATAGTTAATGTTAACCGAAATATCAATAAGGACAAAAAAATAAGTTGGTAAAAAGTTATAAAAATAGAGGACTGAATAATAACAACATAACTATTATTATTACATAGTTGAGTTTTTGGCACCTTGCACCCCTGAAGTTTCATTTTTTTTTTTTACCTTATCACCTGTTCTTCAATTTGAACACATTGAATCCTGAAGTATCCAAATCGTGTTGAGTTAGTCCTTCCGTCATTTTTATGATAAAATTCACCCACGTGGGTGATTTCGTATTTGACATATTGCTAATTTCCGTCATAAAAAATGATGGTGTCACCGGTTTGGATTGATTTAAAATGATTTGGATACTTTGGAATTTAATATGTTTAAATTGAAAGTACAGGAGCACAAAGTACAAAAACCTCTACATAGTTTTTAGAGTTATTTGTGCGGGTTTTTATAAAATAATAGGTAATTAATTGCTTAAGAGAGCATATATAGCAGTATAGAATCATAGATAGATAGCTAGATATAATAAAATGATATGATGTTCTTCTTGTACCCAAAATCATACCATGGAAAAGGTGGCGAAAAATAGGCCAGACCCTATCCTCTGCAGAGGCGTGATCCCGGAGGGATGGCCGGTGAACTTTCTGGCAAAGGGTACAAAGACCGAGTCGTAGAGAGGGACGAGGAAGAGGAGGATGAAGTAAGGGATCGACTGGAGGGACGCCGGCGGGATGTGGAAGTTTCCGGCGAGGCGGGTGTCCATAGCACTTCCTTGCTGTACTGAGAAAGTCTGGAGTTGAGCCAAAATGGCATTGAAAACAATGGTGCTTGAGAATATGGGGATCACTGAGATTAGCGTCTTCACTTGCTCTACTTGCCCCATTGGACATAGTGTCCAGGGGCTTTCCCCCTTTGGGTCTTGGGTTTTGATTGAAGCCTTGTCCAGAAACCTGAAATTAAATTAAGTTGATTAAACAATAGGGTTTTGACACTTTTTACCCCTGAAGTTTGACCAAAATCTTACTTTACTACTCATTGTTTCAATTTGAACATATAAAGCATTAAAGTTTCCTAATCATCTTGCTACACTCTAAGTCATTATCCCCATTACACTTGTGAACAGAAAATAGTCACTTGTTAATCATGTGATTGTTTTTAGGCAAATTCCTTCAAAGGTCCTAAAAGTGAAAAACACCACTTTGTAGAGGACCATTCAAGTGATTTTTTTTTTGCCTTTGGATGGTCCTTAAAAAGTGGTGGTCCTCACTTTTGGGACCTCTAAAAAAGAATCCCTTATTTTTAAGGGGCTTTATGAAAATTTTAGCCCCCTCATTTCTCACCGCCCATTCTCCTTCCTGCTCAAATACTCAAAAGTCAAAGATATAAATATATTTTATACATATACGGATGAGTTGTGGTTAGGGGTGAAATGACACTCGAACCTAAAGCTAGCTGCTTCTCCCCGAACTGCTTTGAGGCGCAGCACTTGACTGGACATCTAAGGGTATGGCCACATAAGTGGTATCAAATCGAGGCAAACTAAGATATAGATATATTATAATATATATGCACATATAATTTTTTATGGGAAAATTGCAAAGGGTAAATGAAGAGGAAGGTTTGTCATCCAAAATTGTGATGGAAATATTGATTTGGACTGAAGGAGGATCATTACGTAAATGTAGGGTGTCATGTGTTCAAGTTGAAACTATAGGGACCGAAGTGAAATAATAGTCAAACTTCGAGGGTGCAAAGTGTCAAAACCTCTTAAACAAACATAACCCTCCTTTTTTATCACATATTTAAAATATAGATTAAAAAAATCAAAGGAAAAAAAACAAATTATAAAAGAAGACAAAAAAATCAAATAAATAGTTATTATAATAATTAAATTCAAAATTATAAATTGAATATAATCCTCTTAAATTACCTGAATCTTTCAGTATGATGAAGATTGCCAGAACTGTTGAAAATTACAGTATTACCCTCAGGGATCATGTCTTGGTAGCCATATAGCATTTGAGGATTAGATGGACATTCTTCTTTCCTCTTTAAAAATGCAGCAACAAAAACCTTCATTTCCAAAAATAAAAAAAATAATAGTTGAAGGACTAAAGTGTAATTTGATGTAAAATTCAAACAATTTGCCTCCAGAATTACCTGAAGGATAGGTGTGAAGATGCTACCGCGAGGGGCCTTATTTCTGTAGAGGTGTGTGCCACCGGCCAGGCAGATCAGCCCCACCGCCATGGCCGCGGCTGAGATTCCAAAGCCGATGTCCATCCCGGAGTGGGTTTGGACCCACACGAGGAGTGTTAGGGCAACAAGCTCACCCACAGTGAAGGCAAAATAGGCACCATTGAAGTAGGTTGATAGCTTGTTGTCGGGCTTGGAGAATTGGTCGGCACCATGAGCGATCATGTTGGGCTTCACACAACCACTACCTAATGCAACCAAGTAGAGGGCCAGGAAGAAGATGAAGGCCTTGAGTCCAGTTGCCTCCTCACAATGTTGGCGGTGACCGGTGGCGGTGCATGGGGGTGGTTTTAGTTGGGGAAGATGGGCTTGCACTGAGAGTAGTATGAAACCCTATAAAAATGAAGACAGACGCCATTTTTGTCACCTCTAGGACATGAATAATTTTTGGGTTAATTGCCTTTTACCCCCTCGTCCTTTAGTCTCGTTTCATTTTAAACCCCTCTACTTAAAAACCTACACATCACAGCGTCTAGCATGGACTAAAGGGAGAACTCACATTTTATTCAAAAAATAAAATAAAAGATAAAATAACTTAATTTCCTTTTATTTTTTAATTTAAATTCCATATTTAATGGCAATAAAAGGGAGAAAATGTCATTTTCCCTCTCTCTTTCCATTTTCTTTTATTTTTCATTAAAGGTAAAATAAAATAAAATAAAAATTAAAATAGAGGGTAGTTTTGTCTATTTCCTTTAAAATTTAGATAAGATATTTACCGTCACCAATGTTTCAACATATTTTGTTAGGTTAAACACACACACACAAAAAAAAAAAAAAAAAAAAGGTTTTGCAAGTTACTGTAAGTAAAAAGGGGTGAAGTGTAGGTTTTTAAAGTATAGGGGATCAAATGAAATAAAATCAAAGTAAAAGGGGTAAAAGGAAATTAACCCACAATTTTTTTTAGGTGGCGTTTGGTTGCTATATTTAGGGGTCTATATTTAAGAATGAACAGATCACTACATGGTTAGTTCATATATTTCTCTTTAAAAATATTAATTTCTTGGATTTGAATAAGGGTTTTTTTGACACTTAGCACTACTAAAGTTTGACCATTATTTCACTTTGGTCTGTATAGTTGCAATTTGATCGAATAATATTTTGAAGTTCTGTAATCATCCCACTGTAGGCCAAATGAATAACTTCGTTCAATTGCCGTGCACCTAACTATTTTTAAGAAGACTTTGCGCGTTTCCAACCTATTCCTTTTTCCTTTACAATTTTCTACAAAAAGACCTCTGTATATATGTTATGTTATATGTATATGTGTGTGTATATATTTTTGAGTATTTGGGCGTGAAGATGAATCGGAGGAAAGGAGGAGACTGGAATTGTTCATAAAATCTCTTAAAAATAGTCGGTTGCATGACAGGTTACTGTGTTCCGTCCAAAATTGTACCGGAGATAATGACTTGGACTGTAGTGGGATGATTAACGGTGGAAAGAGAAGTTAGAGAGAGAGAGAGAGACTTACAGAGAGTTCGAGAAAACCGAAGATGAGGATAGTCCAAAAACAGCCAAGATAAGAATCAGAGAGGTAGCCTCCAAGTAGTGAAAGAAGGAAGAGTGTGCCTACGAAGTTGGTCACCACATTTGCAGACTTGGATAGAGAAAAATGCATCTCGTTTATCACATATGTTATTAGGTTGTTCCCAACTGCTGCTATTGCCATTATCTCAAATGCTTGAAGCCCTAGACACAGAGAGAGGGAGAGATGAGTTCAAATTAATATTGTACATAGTTGAATCAGTATATGTTTGTGTTTATCCATATCATATGCGGAAGGGTCTGGTGATCAGGTTATAAGTGTGAAGGAAAATCTCATCTCATGAGTTAATTTTTGGGATTGAGAGAGACCCAAAACCATCCCTATATTGGTACCAGAGTTCAGGTTACAGTAACTCTATCCCAATAGCCACTGGTCGAAGATTAGTCGACCAAAAGCCCGATATGTGAGAAAGAGATTGTTGGGAAAGAGTTAGCTTTTGAGATTGAGAGCGACCCAAATCCCCTACAGTATATATATGTATGCTTGGGGGGGGTGTTTAGAGAGAGAAACAAACCAAGAACAAAAGCAGCAGCTCTCATTCCACCATTAATCTTGTGTGGATTGAAAGGTCTGCCTCTGCAGTCAACAGTATTAGCAGTGTCGGTAGCCTCTAGCTCAGAGCTATTACTGGTCTTGTCTCCTTTGCACTCCTCTACTCTTCCTCTCTCCATTTCCATTGATTTGCTCTCTCTCTCTCTCTCTCTCACACACACACACACACACTGATTTAGGGAGTCTTTGAAGGCAGAAGTTATATGTATCACTCTCTCTGTCTCTCACTAAATTGGTGTGAGAGGAGGCGTGAAGTGAAGCTTTTGTCTCACTCTCTTTTGGTTGAAAATGAGGCCAATGGCCTCCAATTTATATGCAAACTCTAGGACCATTTTCAACCAAGGTAATAAAAGGTAGTAACGAGTTTTAGAGTCGCATAATATACGGGTCTAAAAAAAAAATATATTAATATATATTTTTAATTCAAATATTTTGATATTATAATTTTGATTCTTGATTTATATATAACAGAAAATATAAAACATTTTTTAAAGGATAATTTTTTTTTTAGAGATTCACTTGAAATTTATATAAATTAGATGAAAAGTATATAAAATTTTAAAGATTGCAATTGTTCTTTTCGAAAAATAAAGAGGTGAAAATGTATATTTTAAAAAAATTAGGGATGATTAGTTCATAGAAGATTTAGGGTCCAAATATTAATTGTAAAAAAAAAAAAATCTTAACCATTAATTTAATAAAAATAAAGAGATTGGAGAGATGTCTTATTTTGAATCGTGGTTCATTCTTAGTTTTGATTTTTACCTTTAGCATATATATATATATATATATATATATATATATATATATATATATATATAACTTGGTAATGCACTTTGAAAAGTGAGTTTTGCTAATAGTTTTTTTGTTTTGTTGTAGCATTATCATCTTTAAAATACGGGATTTCGGTGGGAATACCCATTATAAGAAATAGAGGTTTTGACACTTTGTACATCTGAAGTTTGACCATTATTTCACTTTGGTCCCTGTACTGGCTATTTGAACACGATACTCTAAATATCCGTAATCTTCCTACTTCAGTTTAAATCAATAAATTCATTATAATTTTAGGCGACAAACAGTCAACTATTTTAAATGAGACTTTTTGGGCATTTTTAGCCTCTTCTTGTCTCCCTTGCAAAATTTCGACAAAATATATATACACAATATTATATGTAGATTTCTTAGTATTTGGGCCAGAAGAAGAATGAGAGTGAAGAGAAGGCGAGAATTGATCATAAAACTGCTTAAAAATAATCAGGTATATGGCATGTAGCTATTTTCTGTCAAAAATTATAATGATTAATTATATTGGGATGATTAAGAAAATTCAAATTTAAACTATGGGGACCAAGGTAAGATTTTGATCGAACTTCAGGGGTAAAAAGTGTAAAAAACCCTAAGAAATATTATCTACAAATCTCCAAATGAATAAGATTCTCCTTTAGAACACTTCACCATTAAATTGTTAATGTTGATGGACAAAACTACCCTTTCATTAAATGTGTCTTGATGCATTTAATATTCTGCTATAAATAGATGATATTAACATAAGTGATGCATTTAATATTATGTAAGTAAAAATTGATTTAAGGGATTAAATCAAAACTAAACGGGACTAATAATATATTACACCCGTTATATAAGACTAATCACCAATTATTCCTATATATATATATATATATATATACATGCATTTAAATTTTATTATTTCATGTTTATTTTATCCTATTTTATTTTATTTTTTGGGGTTAAAAATATTTGCTTTGTTATAGTGGCCATTCAGGTCGCAAATTCTTCCTCAACTTTGATCTTCCTGATCCCACTTCACTGGGTCTACTTTCAAAATGCTTCTTGCAGTGGAATCTGTCTGTTCTTCGCTTACCAAATGGAGACTTTTTTCTTTTTTTTTTTTTTTTTTTTTTTTTTTTTTTTTTTTTTTTGGCATTAATTAATTAGAATCTTTAAATATAATATGTTATTTAAATTTAAAATAGAAAAAAATAAAAAATGGAGTGGCTGGAGACTACCTAGATCCGTCCTTGGGAGATGCTATTGGCTCTACAACCATATCCTTTGGTGCTTTTATTTTTTATTTTTTAAAGTTTTTATGAAAATGCTCCTTATAAATTATTTTAATCTTTTACACATATACTATCAAAATTATCTCCAACTAATATTGAAATACTTTAATTTGAGAACAAAAATCAGAGAAAAAAAAAATTGATCTCGAAACAGAAAAAAAAAAAATCCCCGAATAAAAAAAATCTAAAAAATAAAGAATATATTTTAATTTTAGAAATAAGGAGAAAAACATGTTTCTATTCTAAAAGGCAAACATAATTTTTGTTCTAATATTTCTATTACTATTTCGAAAACAAAAATATATTCGAAACAAAAACCATTTTTTTTATGTTTAGATTTTGTTTCGAATTTGGGAGCAAAAATATTATTTTGCTCTCAAAATTTTGTTTATATTTCATCAAAAGAACAAAAAACAAAGAGTACAAAAGGTGGATTGTCAATATTTGTTATTATTGACCATTTGATAATCAATGAGAGAGAGATAAAAAGAGAGATTTATGAGAGTAAGGACTAACTAATTTTGCATCTCATTTTATTTTTAAATGTTAAATTGTATTTTATTGACTTTGGTAATTAATTTTACGTCCAATTTTTAGGGTTTAAGATATTAATTGTCATTTATTATAGGGATAATTGGTGATTATTTTTAAATAACGGGTATAATTTGTTATTAGTCTCATTTAAAACATAAATTTTAATTTAATCCCTTAAATTGATTTTTGCTTGTGTATTAGTTTCGCATATGCTAACAACTATGTAATAACAGTTACATGTATTTGTGTAATATTAGTTATAAGTTATAAATTACATGTTACTATGTTATATGTGCTTGTGGAATATTTGTTACATTTAACAAATATTTTATACAAACTAGATACATGTAATCGTGAGAGTACAGCGCGTGTATTGGATTTTCCGTCTTTTTTTAATGCACGAGATTAAAATACAAGTTGCATGATTTTGGTAATTATTAAATATTTAAATTGATAGGATCTAAAATTTACACAAATTACATATACGTAAGTGAAGAGAGTAAGGGGGATTCAAAGTGCAAATTTAAATCTATTTTTATATAAAGAACAAAAGTTAATAATCACATTCGCTAGTCTTGACAATTTTTTATTCTCTAAATTCATTTTCTCCGATCTTGCTCCTACAAAGTGACTTGTGTTGGAATATTTAATGCCTAATATTTATTATTAAATAGATCACATAAAAAAAAAACAGCCTACTGCTACAAAGGTCTTACTATCGGCGGAGTCCGGATAAGGGTCGAACCACTTAGATTTATTGTACACAGTCTTACCTTTTTTTTTTTTTTTTGCAAGAGGTTGTTTCCACGACTTAAACTCATGACCTCCAAGTCACATGGCGATAACTCTTACCGTTGCACCAATGCTTCACTTCTAAAGAGACGGTATTCTTTGTAATTAAAATCACTATTATGACTATATAATAGAGTGTCTAGAGGTTTGTAGTTTAGAATTTATTACATAATACTCTTCCTCTCAAAAATCTTTTTTAGTATTAGAGTTTAAAAAGAGAAAAATATTAGGAATCACGGGTAGGAGGAAAACCCTAGCCTCTTGCGCCTCATCAACTTCTAACCACGGCCTTCTCCTGACGATTCAGCACTTTTCAGCCACCGTCTTCTCGTGGAGCCGAACCTTTTTTTCGGTCATTGCCTTCTTGTGGAGCCTTACCACCTTCCGGCCATTGCCTTCCCACAACGTCTCACCACCTTCTAACAACAACCTTTCCTTGGCTCCAAACCCCACTCTGGCCACCGTTTTCACGTTGTGTCTCACCACCTTCCGGCCAACTGCGATGTTGAACCTTCTTCCAGCCACCGCCCTCATTCAACGCTGAACTTCCTTCCAACCACCGCCTTCCTGTGGTGCCTCAACACCTTCCGGCCACCGTCTTCCCACGGTTTCGAACCACCTTCCCTCGGGCCAAACCTCCTTCTGATCATCGCCTTTCTGCGGCAACACTGCCTTCTCCTTCACCTCACATTGGCTCCTCTCTCTAGCCATTTTTTACACAACGGTTGGTTTGTGTTTCGATAGTCGCCATTAGTCGTCTAGTGTTCCAGTTGTCATCGTTGGTCTATCGACACTTACCTTCATCCTGTGTCTTCAGTTGTTTCCCACAACAATTGTTCCTTCATTTTTTTCCAGTAGTACCATCATTTTTCGTGGCTATAAAAAAAAAAAAAAGATATCTAGTCAATCCTTGTCAAGTTGGAACTCGGAAACATTTTCACCCCAACTTAAGGGAGAGTGTTAGAATATTTTAATGTATTATTTTTACTATTAAGATTTATTTCTTATTTAAGTCATGTTGGCAGCTTCGTTTATTTTGTTAGTTTGTTTAGTTATTAGGGCGATATTATTTTAATTTAATCCATTGTTAGGACTATGCAAAAGAAAGTGTAGCGGTTGATTGTATAGAATATATTATATAATAATAAAGTCGTTTTACTTACATATATATGACAAGTGGACCAATCAATAGGATTGTTATTAGAGAGAGCTTTGAAGAACAATGTGGGAGACAAAGTGGAGACATGGCTTTTGAATTAAGAATGGATCCCATTCGTAAAACAAATGTGCATATACGGATGCTAATCTTATATGTGGCAAATTGGTATCAATACATATTCTAATATTTTTATATAATGTTGATTTAAATTTTATTAAAAATTAAATTAATTTTTTTTCATGATTAACATATTTGAGTTAGTGATAGCATATTCAAAATTAACATATTTATTTAAAATTAATGCCTTCAGCATATGACATAAACTAGTATAATTATTCTATAAATCAAAAAATATTTTATATTTGTGACTTTTTGGACTATTGGATCGTTAGAGACATTTTCAATTATTGGTTTGGAATTTGTTGAGAAACTTAATAACAATCTGTCTGCTCAGAATTAATGTATTTTAACTAATTATACGATTTTTAAAATTAATTTATCATATTAGTGTATTTAGACACAAGGTGCACGCACGCACGCACGCACACACATATATATATTTGAGAGGTCGATTTGTTTAAGATTAGATGAGGGAAAAACTAGCAAGCCCCTTAACTTTCTTACAATTTCAAGTTATAGCAGTGAATTTTCTTGACGTCTTTCCCGGTAAGAGAAAGCACAGACGGGAACCCCCTGACCCACTGAATACAACAAAAGAAAGGCGAAGGTCATAACATAGAAGAAGCACAACTCGACACCTTTTCTCCTTTCTTTGCATTGAAACCAGCCAGATTGAGGTTGCATGAGAACTTTAGCGCCTCCTCTTATTTGTTGAATTGTTGAGCTCAAAGCATTTGCTCGCTTTGTCTTGCTCTTTTTGCACGTTGCTTTTATGATATTTTCTCGAAAAGTCCGGATCATTTGTCCATAAAGTGCATCTCTATCTCTGCGCTCCTACTTTATTGATAGTGTTAAGCTACTATGATTAGGGTCTAGCTTTAAATAAAGTAGCGGGCATTACCAGAAATGAATATAAAGGAATTGTAGATGAAGCAAAGACGCATAGTAGGCTTCAAAGACAACACAAGTAGGTTGCACTAAGGCCAAGCTTTCCTTCACGGAACCTAGATGCTATCAAAGTCAATGATCATTAACAAGTGCATTCTAGCGTGTTGTAATTTCTTATCCAAATCTTATATTATTTGATGATGCAATGTGAATCACTAAAAATGCTAAATTTAAATTTATAGGAATTAAAAAAGATTTAAGCATTATCGTATGTGAGGTTATTAGGGGTGAAAAGTGAATTATGATAAACTCTTCACAAGTGTTTTTAGACATTTTCGTTTTCCTTCCCTTGATGAGTAGGTTAGGGCCCGTTTGGTAACCATTTATGTTCTTATCCCATATAGTGGGATAGAAATGGGATGGGATGGGATGAGATGTGATGAGAATTATGTTTCTTTCTTGGGAGTAGAATCGCGTTTGGTAACGATTCCCATTTTAGAATGGGATGAGAATAAAAACAAAAAAATGGAAGTAGTTACCAAACGCTATGCTCAATAAAAATCTGGGAATATGATGAGAATTTTTGGAATGGAAGTGGTTACCAAACGAGGCCTTAGACTATCAAATTGTAAATAATAATAATAATAATAATAATAATAATAATAATAATAATAATAATAATAATAAGTTTATTGTACATGATAATAACAATTACATCATTCAATATTGAAATTTCAGAAAATTCATAATTAATAATAAAAGAATTTAGAAATTTATATAAAGTTAGAGAGTGCCCTTACAATGTATAAATTCTAAAATTTAAATCTTATTTGTGGCAAAATTTAAATTTAGCTAGCAACTTTGTTAGCAATTTGACTATCAATTCATCTTATATAAGATATATCTCTTATATAAATGGGTTGAATATTGCATGTTATTGACCAGTGTTCAATCCTCTTGGAAAATACTCAATATCTTGAATGCAACATGCTGATGTGAAAAACTGCACTCTTACGACTCGTTTGGTTGGACGGAATGGAATAAGGGTGGAATGGAATGGAAGAAGTAATGGAATGAGAGAAGGAATGGAATGGAATTGTCAGTGGAATCGCTATTCCATTCTCTTGTTTGGTTGGTATGGAATGAGGAAATGAATGAAATAGTGAAATATAGTAGAATTCTCATTATGCCCTTATTACAAAATTTTATTATATTTCACTATTCCATTCCTTTTCTCATTTTAATATATTTCACTATTCCATTCAATTTTAAATTTCTGTTATCTAATTTATGTTTTTTTTCTCAATTTTCAGTTTCTATTCTCTAATTTCTGTTTCTGTTCTCAATTTTCAGTTTCCGTTCTTAATTTTTCATTATCTAATTTTCTGTTTTTGCTCTTAATTTTGAGTTTATATTCTCAATTTTTTGTTTCTGTTTTCAATTTTCAGTTTTTGTTCTCAATTTTCAGTTTCCGTTCTCAAATTTTTGTTTTTGTTCTCAATTTTAAGTTTATGTTCTCAAGTTTCTGTTTTTGTTCTTAATTTTCATTTTTTGTTCTCAATTTTCAGTTTCTGTTCTTAATTTTTTGTTCTCAATTTCTGTTTCTATTCCCAATTTTCTGTTCTCTAATTTTTATTTAATTTCTCTAATTTTTGTTTTTGTTCTTAATTTTTTATTTTTGTTCTAAATTTTCAAGAGTTTAAATATAAGGGTTATTATATAATTTAGGATGTTAATTTTATTGGGTTGGAATCTCATTCCATCCTATCTCAAATGGAATCATATTCCATCCTATTTCATTCCAATTGAATTATAAAAGTGATTCCATTGGAGAACCAAACAACGGAATAGGAATCGAGGGTAAAATACGATTCCATTCCGTCCACTAAACATGCCGTTAAGATCGTCTGGAAAGATAATTAATATAAGGATGATTTGACTACCTCGTACAGTTGAACCTGTAAGAAAAGGAAAGAATCAGTATTGAAAACAGTGAATAGTTAGAATCCATTGGTATATTTATTTCCTTTGAATCCAGACACATCCTCAAAGTTGACTTATTGTGTATGATCTTTCATTGAAAATCATGGATTACTTAGAAATGACTCATTCTTGGATCCAAATTGAGCCACGAGAGTCAAATGTGGATGTAATATCAATGCAATTCAACCTAAAACACTGGCGGTAGTTGAAATTTAGGAAAATAGACTTTTTTAACCTAAATATATTAGGCCGGGTTTTCAATTGGCTCCAGTATTTCGAGTTTGACATATTTGATTCTTTATTATTGAATTTGGCTTCAATTTGGCCCAAATTTTTATTCTACTAGTCCAATTTCATGGTCAACTTTAGTTTAATGAATTATTTTTTTTTTTTTGTCTTTTTACGTCCAAAGTAGATTCCCTCTCTTTTCTGTTTGGAAAAATGACTTTTTAGTCCTTCAAGGTTGGGGTGGATTTTTTAAAGTGATCCCACTCGACACATTTAGTCCCTGAACTATTAAATTGGTTTCAATGTGGTTCAAATTTCTTATTTTACCCTTAACGTTAATTACACATATTTCCCTATGAATTTTTTACTATACAATTTTCTCCCCCTTCTTCTTCCTCTTCTTCTACAGCGAAAACCAAAGTCAAAGTTACAAGAATTCTCTTCTCATTTCCATGTAATCAAATCATTTGTGTAAATTAGGAGTTGCATATTTTTTATGATCTTCTCATAGTCAAATCATCTATACAAATTGGAGGTTGCATTTAAAGACGAGTATTAGATTACTGTCTCATATCGATTACTTGATAGTGCCTCAATCGCTATATAAGTCAAATGAATTATTCCACTTTATAGCATTTCGTTTTAAAATGGAACCTCCTAACTTGATAAATTTATATTATTTAATAAATAAAAATGAAAATTATAGTCCATTCCATAACAAGTAATCGATTATCATTGACCCCCCCCTTTCTTTGGGTTTTGCAGTGGTATGTCCGAGTTAACTTACGTTTACCTTGACTAATCACCTTCCTACGCAATCTTAAGGGTGCGCTCACCTCTCTACATCAGTCAGGTGTATTAAATTCAAGATTTAATTCCTAAACTGCTTTCCAGGAAAGTCGAACCCTAGTTGACAGAGAAATGTGGTACCTTCCTTTGCCAACTGGACGAACACCTCTTGGATACTTGGGTATCATTGAGCTTGTAATATAATTACATACATATATTTGCCCTTATATTTTATCTTTTCTGTTTTTCTAATATTATTTCTTATTTTTTATTTTCTCAATAAGAATGTCCAAAGGTCTTTTGAGTTGGGAGTCAATTAAGCACTCAAAGCTATACATATCAACCTTCTTTCTTTTTTACTTCCTTTTGTGTTGGGGTCATTCTCCACTAACATTCCACCTCTTTCTCCCACACTTTTAAAATTATATACAACCACCATAGCTAACATCTCCGACAGAGGCATGGGGGGTGTTTTTTTTTTTTCTTTTTTCACTAGTGTTCCTACCCTGTGTGGGTGAAAGATTAGCTCGTTCAGGGTGCGTAATTGTCCCTCCCAACAAGTATTTTTACGCAGATTTGAACATTTGACCCCGCAGAGATTTTTCAACTGTTTTAATTTAAGTATGTCTTACCACTTGAGTTACATCTTGTTGGTAGTTAAGGTGTGGTTGGTGTCATATAATTGAATTGGAAGTCCAGTTTTAATTTTTTATTTGGATCAATAATTGGGTATTAAATTTTGTTTTTATTTATAATTCCGTGAAACTCAAATCCTTAATTTGAATTCTATAATTTAAGTGAAAAATTATAAATTTTAAATTTTAAAAGATGAATAGTTTTTTGTTCAATGAAGACACCCCATGTTCATATGCATGAAAAACAAAAAAACAAAAAAAAACAGCGCCTATATGAATGAAAAATATCATTATTTTTAGTGTAAAAAGTCAATAGAAAAAGGTGTGGAATGTATATATTTTTATATCAAATAATGGAATGCTAACCTCGTCATGACATTATAATTTTTAGAATTCTAATTCTATACAATTGCAATTTGAATTCCGTGCGGTCCCTTAGTTGAACCTTGAAGGCTTCTATTATGAGTGCGTGTGCGCCTATATGTACAAAATACATTTTAAATCTTTTAACTATTGACATATTTTTAAATAATATTTTTAAATTTATGCGTTTAATTTTAAACCATCTACACATGAACACAGTTTTAAAATGATATTTTTGATAAAAAATCAATTCAAGCTAATAGAATTTAGAGAGCAAAATTGTCATTTTATATTTTTTTTATTTTTAATCAATTTTTTTCTTTCTTTTTGCTTCCTCCATCTTCACGAACCTTCCTCTCTCTCTCCCCTTTTTCATACAACATTTCTCTCTCTCGCTCCACCACCTTCTTCCATCGCCGCCACCCTTCGTAACAAAGGGTGAAACCACCCTCTGTTATGAAGGTGAACCACCCTCGATTACGAGGGTGGTTTAGGGGGTGGATGCGTTGGTGGCATCGGTGGCGGCAGCATTGGTGGTGGTGGTGGAGGGAGAGAGAGAGGTAGGTTCAGTGACACGAAGGAGAAAGAAAAAGAAAAAAGAAAAGAAAAAGAAAAATAGAGAAAATGATTAAAAACTAAAAAAAAAATTACTATTTTACCCTTAAATTCTGTTAGTTTAGATGGAAATTCTAACAGAAGGGTCTTTTAAAATTGTATTCATACATAGAGAGTTTAAAATTAAACACATAAATTTAGGAGGATTATTTAAAAATGTGTCAATAGTCAGAGGGTTTAAAATATATTTTATCTTTTATTTAAATATAAAAAATGTGAGGGGTTAAAAAAATTTCAAAGGGCATATCGGCGAATCTAAGTCATTGACTAAAATGTACATGTGTCTTAAATGGTAATAAAGGGTGTAACTATCCTCGAGTAAAATATTAGGGGTATAATTGTCATTAACCCTATGATAAGATTTATGCTTGTGTAATCATTTCTATCCCACAAGAAGAAGAAAAAAAATTTAAATAACTAATTAAAAATTTTAGTTGCTTGTAATGGAGTCCAAAAGTGGAATTCACAACATAATCTAATGCTTTGACAAATCTTGGTCTAGGTCAAGATATTATTAATGATAAATTGTCTCTTCTTCTTTTTTTTTTTTTTTACTTCTTGAAGTCAACCAAAATCTACATTTATTGCTAGTCGGTCTCCTCAAATTTGGGAAATTTATAAAGATTTTTTTTTTTTTTTTTTTTTTTTTTTTTTTTACGGTAAAGTGTTGTCCAGGTTAACTTACGTGCACCTCAACTAATCATCTCCTTGGACGATCTTAAGAGCACAATCCCCCACATCGACCTGGTACATTCAGGATTAAATTTAAGATTTAATTCTCGGAGTGCTCACCAAAAAAGTCGAATCATGATTACTAAGGAAAAGGGATACATCCCCTCGCCAACCAGACTAACACATCTTGGATATTTGTTAATTATCCTAATTAAACACCCAAAACTCATAATTTATCCCACTAAAAGATGTATTTTGTTTTTAAACTTTGAAATTTAATTTTGTAATGATATTATTCTCCTTTTTTAAGATACAAATTCCGGATGCCAATTATATCTCTCCCAAAAATACTCAGTCGTTTTAGAAAGTCAAAAATAGAATTAATTCTTAATATCATATATATATATATATATATATATATATATATATATATATATATATATATATATATATATATATATTTTTTTTTTTTTTTTTTTCTAAATTGTAGCATATATATCCGGTAATTAATCAATCTCAATATCAGGATTACCATTTCGGAAAGGATAGATTCAAAAATTCAAAAATTCAAAAATTTAGAGTTCTAAATATTAGAGCTTGTCGATGAAGTGTGAAGATTGATTAGGTAATTGACATTTTCTTATTTTTCTCCAATCACAAAAGAGGTTTTGATAACTAAAAGAGGTAAGAAAAAAATTATTTTTGTTTTCTCCCATTTGATGTTAAAAACCACAGCGTGGACTTCAACACAAAAACAAAAAATTATTCAAGAATGTAATGATTTTCTATTGTTTATACTTTTTCTGTGTTAATTTCAATGATGTTGATTTCCACATTTTTTGTTTCTATTCTTTTACATTTTTATCCATTCATTCAACCCCATTATGTGTTTTTATCAGTTTCCAGTATGTAAGATTTTTTAGAAAATATCGGCGCATCAACGGTATTCAATTTTTTTGTCATAAAGTTCCGTCGTGTAACCACCATCATCGTCGTCGAAGGTTTCGAGTTCTAGAGAGCATCTTAAAGTTCTAGGGAGGCTTTAATTCAGTTTTTGGGAATGAAATGTGTGTTTGGCGTCGGTAAGTTACCTACTATGTTCACAATTCTTCGTATTTCCGTAATTAACAATCGACTCAACATCACCGAATTGTCAGGGAAAATTAAAAAAGGGCGATACAGAAGAGGGATACGATTTCATGTTACACACATTCATTTCATATCATACAACACTGTGTTGAAAGTAACGCATCAGAAAAATTATTATTAAATTGAATTATTTAAAAAGGAATAAGATTTCATGTTACATACATTCATTATATATCATACAACACTGAGTTAAAATTAACACACCCGTAAAATTATTAATAAATTGCATTATTTGAAAATGAATAAGATTCAATGTTAGGTGCATTCATTTTATATCATACAACACTGTGTTAAAAGAACATACTTGAAAATTGACATTAAATTAGATTATTCGAAAATGGATAAGATTTCATTTTACACACATTCGTTTTGTATCATACAACACTACTAAGATTAACACGCCCTCAAAACTGCTAATAAATTGGATTGTTTGAAAATGGGATAAAATCTCATGTGACGCACATTCATTTCGTATCATACAACATTGTATTGAAATTAACACACTTGTAAAATTGTTAATAAATTGGATTGTTTGAAAGGGATAGATTCTATGTTATGCACATTCATTATGTATCATACAACACTGTATTGAAACACACTCACAAAATTATTAATAAATTGAACTGTTTGAAAATAGATAATATCTCATGTTACGGACATTCATTCCATACCATAAAATACTGTGTTGAAATTAACACACCCATAGAATTGTTAATAAACTGAATTATTTGAAAAGGAATAAATCCACATGTTACGCACATTCATTCTATATTATACAACATTGTATTAAAATAACACATCTGAAAAAATATTAATAAATTAAATTATTTAAAAAGAGATAAGATCCTATTTTGCACGCATTCATTATATATCATACAATATTATGTTGAAATTAACAATTTCCTAAAAGTGTTAATAAATTGGATTATTTAAAAAGATATAAGATCATATGTTACGCTCATTCATTCCTTATCATACAACACTTTATTGAAATTAACATATTTGCAAAATGTAAAAATATACAAATTATATATCTTTTTTATCGATCTTTAATATGCATCACAAAATTGCAATCCAAAACTATTAATTTCATTGTTAAAGTGTTTGTAAATTGAATTATTTGATGATATTTAGTGTATTAACACATAACCTTAAATAACGCGGGTCAAATAATTGTTATATTTAGAGCCTACATTTAAGGAAGTCAAAAATAGGAAATAAGTGGCATTTAGGTCCAATAATGCAAAATGCGGCAAATGATTGTCCATCCTATAGAGAATTAGCCAGATCCATTTGGGGCCCCTCCTCTCTTTGATCCTCTTAGTCTTGTGTCTGTGAGATCTATTTTATTGTCTACACTTTTAGTTTGAAATATGTTATCCCCTGGATTCAAAACAGAGTTGTCTTAGAGTCTTGAGATTAAATCTAATCTTAGAAATTCCAAAAATATTCTTCTTTGAGATTTCCTATGTGAATATTGTTAAAGGCAAGACATTTGTATCACTTCTAAGAGAATCGATCTCCTGTAGTTGTTATTGTTCGTGTTCAAATGCTCTCGAAAAAATCTTCTCAAATCACGCCTCATAAACTACTAGTTTGAGGTTAAAGCACCAGAAGAAGTATATTTAAAGTGTTTTGAATATTATATGCTTATATATATGTGTGTGTGTGTGTGTGTATTAATGTTAATACAGTTCGATCTGCTTAAAGAATTAGATATTAAAATTTGATTTAAATTTTATATTCTGTGCATAGGTATGGTAATTTTAGGTGGCGTTTGGTAACCGTTTCTGTTTCAATTCTATCAGTGGGATGGGAATGGGATGGGATGGGATGGGAATTTTGTTTTCTTTTTGAGAGTAGAATTGCGTTTGGTAACGATAATTTTTTTTTTTGTTTTGGGAAGGGAATTGTGTTTGGTAACGATTTTATCCTAAAATCTTTTTTTTTTTTTTTTTTCTCTTTTCAGTTTTGGCCTGACGGCGGTAGCGCCGTCGCCGGCCGGCCGTGCCGGCCGGCGACGGTTCTCCGGCGTCGGAGACGGCGGTGCCCCCGCCGGCGATGACCGAACGGTGACCTGCGACGGTCGTCGGAGATGACCGGCGGCGGGCGGTGGTCGGCCGGTAGGTGAATAGTGATCATGGGTTTTGGGAATGGAATGGGAATAATGAGAAACAACTTTTTTTTGTTTCTCATTTCTTAAGAAAAAAGTGGGCACAATTCTCAAATGGGAATGAAATGGAAACGGAAACAAAAATTACCAAACGCTATTCCCAAACAGAATTCCCAAAAATCTGGGAATGGAATGGGATGGAAATGGTTACCAAACGGGGCCTTAATATCTTATCCCTTCACCCCCACCCTCTGGTCCACCACCATTCATCTCCCACGCATGCACCCATATCATTCTCTCTCTCTCTTTGTATCGCTCATCTCCCCTCTCTATGATATGTAAATATATGTGTATATAATATATACATACACATATATTAGGTGTATATACATATATCTATGCATATCATAGAGAGAAAGGAGATCAGGGAGAGAGAGAGACCAAGAATTGTTGGAATTCCCATATCTGGGTTGGTGGCGACGGCTTAGGGTGGAAGACATGTTACAGGCAACAACGGTAGCAAGAGGTGATGGTGGTGGAGACGACGATGGCAATGGTGGTGGCAGCCGATGATGGTAGGGAAGTTTATTTTGTTCAACTGGGTTTGAGAGGGGGAGGAAAGAAAAAAAAAAAAAAAAAAAAAAAATATATATATATATATATATATATATATATATATATATATATATATATATAGATAAGGGTAGTATAGTAATTACTTTAGTTTTTTTTTTAATAATTGATAAAGGTAAGGGTAAAAAAGTATTTGACTAATATTTTTTTTCGATAAGGGGTCTTCGTGGTATTCGTTAAAAAATAGAGAATTATCGTGGTATCTGTCTAAAAAATAAAGGGTGTAGTGGTAATTTTCCCTTATTTAAATTACTATAATCTTTTTTTTTTTTTTTTTAAATTAAACTTGTGTGCCATTATGCATTTTACATATTCACCCTCAAATATGAAGATCTTCACATTTTCCCCCTAATTGAAACTCATTTATACTTAAGGCTTTACATTTTAACCCTATTTTTTTTTTTTACATTATTTCCTTCTATCCCCTTGAGTTACTTTTCCATTCCTAACCTTCAAGTTTACGATTATACCCTTATTCGCTTTTTCTCCATCGTCAAGAATTTTATCTCCGTTTTGTAAAATTATACAATTTTTCAGGCATATATTATATACATATATATGTATGTATTGTACGATATTATATATGATTATCCTCGTTTAAAAATAATAAATACATCAATTAATCGCGTTGATATCATCAAATTAATCAAAACTGGTCGCAAACAATATAGAATTTTCAAAATTTTCATTAAGTCAATTTTGTCCGTTTATGAGTTGAAGTGTCTCACTTCTATGTAATAATGTCATTTCATTTGCAATTTTTTTGTGTGGATAAATTCTTAGAAATCTAGGTTTTCATGATTAAACTTGCTCAAAAACGTTAGAACAGTAGGGTATAATTCCTTTGATGGAACGTCACTATTGCCAAATCAATTTCTCCGAAGTCAAACATAATATGGAAGATGCTAAATTTTAGGCAATACTCATGGGGTTCTTCAATAGATGATAACTAGAAGGGAATTTTTTATTTTTTTATTTTTGGTCCTTGACAAATAATTAAGGTACTCAATTGATCCCTGATATTTAGAAATTGACACATTAGATCCTTCACATTTGATTTTTGTTCCAAATTGGCCATTCTATTAAGTCAATGTTAACAGTTAACGTTTTAGCAAGGATAATTTAGTCATTTCATTCTCAATTTAAAATTGTTCACAAATTAAAACAATGGGTACAAAATAAAATGTGAGAAAACTTAACAGTTAGTTATTGTAATTAATCCCTTTCCCCTACCATTCCCCTGCTTCCTGTCTTCACGCAACAACCCACCCACTACCTCCACACCTATCGCCATGTCTCCTCCACCCCTCCACCATTGATCAACCAACCACCACTACCCCTTCTCTCTTCTTCTCTCATTTTGGTGCGCTTATCTGTCTCCTCTTTTTTCTCTCTAGATCGAGGGCAATGGATTTGAGGTATTGGGTGTTGAGAGGGTGGTGGCGATGGTGACAGTGAAGGCGGTGGATTGGTTGATTTGGGTGGCGGTGGGTAGTGGCAATAGTGATAAATTGATTAGGTTTACCAGATACGCCACCGTCATGTTCTCGATCAACAGGACCACCATGAACCCATTCCCTCTCGCTTTCTCCACTGTGACCACCGTCATGTTCCCCTCAATGTACAATTGTGTTGAAATTACCACATCTGCAAAATTGTTAATAAAGTGGATTATTTGAAAAGGGATAAGATCACATGTTACGCACATTCATTCTGTATCATGCAACACTGTATTGAAATGACATATCCAAAAATATATTAATAAATTGGATTATTTAAAAAGAGATAAGATCTCTTGTTACACGCATTCATTCTGTACCATACAATACCGTGTTAAAATTAACACTTTCCTAAAAGTGTTAATAAATTGGATTATTTATTAACACATTTGCAAATTTGTAAAATGCAAAAATATACAATTATATATCTTTTGGATCGTTCTTTAATATGCATCACGAAATTGCAATCCAAAACTACTAATTTCATAGTTAAGGCGTTCATAAATTGAATTATTTTATGATATTTAATGTATTAACAAATTACCTTAAGTAGAGCGGGTCAAATAGTTATTATATTTAGAGCCTATATTTAAGGAAGTCAGAATTAGGAAATAAGGGGTATTTAGGTCCAATAATGCAAAATGCCCCAAATGCTTATGCATCCTATAGATAATTGGCCAGATCCATTTGGGCCCCCTCCTCCCTCTAATCCTCTTAGTTTTGTGTCTGTGAGATCTATTTTTCTGTCTACACTTTCGGTTTGAAATCTGTTATCCCCTAGATTCAAATAAGAGTTGTCTTAGAGTCTTGGGATCAGATCCAATCTTAGAAATTCCAAAAAAATTCTTCTCTCTTAGATTTCCTATGTAGATATTGTTAAAGCCGAGACATTTGTGTTACTTCTAAGAAAATCGACCTCCTATAGTTGTTATTGTTTATGTTCAAACGCTCTCGAAAGAGCCTTCTCAGATTACGCCTCGGAAACTACTTGCTTTGAGGCTAAAGCACCAGAAGAAGTATATTTAAAGTGTTTTGAATATTACATGCTTGTGTATCTATATATATATATATATATATTAATGTTAATACAGTTAGATCAGTATAAGGAATTAAATATTAAAATTAGATTTAAATTTTATATTCCGTAGTGTGAATATAGTAATTTTAATATCCGATCTCTTCACCCCCACTCTCAAGACCACCACCATTCATCCCCCACCCAGGCACCCATATTATTCTCTCTCTTTTTGTATCGTCTATCTTCCCTCTCTGTGATATGTAAGCATATATATATCATAGAGAGAAAGGAGATGAGCGATCGAGAGAGAGAGAGACCAAGAATTGTTGGAATTGCTCCTAGATCTGGGTTGGTAGAAGGGATGTTGTCGGTAGCAACAGTGGCAAGAGGTGATGGTGGTGGAGATGACGATAGCAATGGCGTGGGCAATCGATAATGGTGGGGAAGTTTATTTTGTTCAGCTAGGTTTGAAAGAGAGAGAGAGGGGAAAAAGAAAAAAAAAATTAAGAAAATATATAGATAAGGGTAGTATAGTAATTGTCTTAGTTTTGTCTTTTGAAAAAAACAATTGATAAAAGATAAGGGTAAAAATGTATGTGATCAGTATTTTTCTTCGGTAAGAGTTCTCCATGGTATTTGTTTAAAAAAACAAAGGATGTGAGTGATAATTTTACCTTATTTAAATTACTATAATCTCTTTTTCATTTTTTAAACTAAACTTGTGCGCCTTTATGCATTTTACATATTTACCCTAACTGAAACTCATTTATACTTGACGCTTTACATTTTAACCCAATGTTTTTTTGTTTTTTTAACATTATTTCCTTCTATCCCCTTGAGTTAATTTTCCATTCCTAACCGCAAGTTTACGACTATACCCTTATTCGCTTTTTCTTCATCATGAAGAATTCTATTTCCGTTGCATAGAAATATACAATTTTTTAGGCATATATTATATACATATATGTGTGTATTATACGATATGATATATGATTTATTCTCGTATTTGAATTTAATATATCTATAATTAAAAATAATAAATACATCAATTAATCGCGTTGATATCATCAAATTAATCAAAACTGGTAACAAACAATTTAAAATTCTCGAAATTTTCATTAAGTCAATTTTGTCCGTTTATGAGTTTAAGTGTCTCACTTCTATGTAATAATGTCATTTCTTTTTTGTGTGCATAAATTGTTTGAAATCTAAGTTTTCATGATTAAACTTGCTCAAAAACATTGGAACAATAGGGTATAATTCCTTTGATGGAACGTCACTATTGCCAAATCAATTTCTCCGAAGTCAAACATAATATGGAAGATGCTAAAATTTTGGCAATACTCATGGGGATCTTCCATAACTAATTATTATAAGGGAAAATGATTTATTTATTTTTGTCCTTGAGAAATGACTCGGGTGCTCAATTGATCTTTGATATTTGGAAGTCGATACATTGGGTATTTCACATTTGATTTTTGTTTCAAATTGGCCCTTCTGTTAATTCAATGTTTTAGGCATAATGTTTTAGTAAAAGCAATTCGGTCATTTCATTCTCAATTCAAAATTGTTCACAAATTAAAACTAAGGGTACAAAATAAAATATGAGAAAATTTTAAGGTTAGTTATTGTAATTAATCCCTTTCCCCTACTTCCTCTCTTCACGCAACAATCCACCCACCACCTCGACACCTATGGCCATGTCTCCTGCACCCCTCCACCACTGATCAACCAACCACCACCACCCTTTCTCTCATCTTTTCTCATTTTAGTATGCTTCTCTGTCTCCTATCTTTTCTCTCTAGATCGAGGGCAATGGATTTGAGGTATTGGGTGTTGAGAGGGGTAGAGGGGTAGTGGCGAAATATGATTTTAAAAGTTAATTGACAATCACATGAAATGAATATTTCAGGTCTGATGAACACATAACGAACTAAAATTTAGCAAAATAAAGAGGTAGAGACAAAAGATTTTAAAGTCAGCATAAATTACAAAATATGAACATTTTTAACAGTAAATAGTTGATCACGTGCTCACAAATAGGATGTGTTCTTTAATTATTTGAAGGGTGAGTAACTGCAGAAAAGAGAGAAAAACGCACTGCAATTGGGGAGAGAGAGAGCTGAAAGAAGGGTTAATTAAATTGAATCCTAATTAGTTGTTTAATTAAGAAAAATTGGATGAATCAATGTCTAAATTAATTAATTAATTAGTAATTTAATTAGAGAAAAATGGATAATTCGTTACCTAAAATATATAATATTAATGGCTAAACTTTTGGCTCTAAACTTAATATGTTAATTTTGACCCTAAAATTAATTAATTGAAAAATTTAATGTGATTAGGACAAAAAATTTAGGCATTAATGTTATTTTAGGCATTATCTTTACTAATTAATGTTAATTTAGGGCTATATATGTATCCTAACATTTTTTGCCCCAAATTAAATTTCAATTTCCTTTTATGGCCCTAAACTTATATCTCAAAAATATCCTAGTCAGCAAATTTGTTTGTCCTAGTTAACATTTGTCTAATTAATTAATCAATACTATATTAATTTGATTTCCATTTACATTAATCCGATTTCTTGTTTAACAAATTTAGTTTCCTCACACGTCCTCAACTTATATCTTAAAATGTCTTAGTCAGCATTTAATTTGTCCTAGTCAGCAACTTTATTTGTCCTAATCATAAGTTTATCCTAGTCAGCCAAAAAATAATCATGTTATATATAATAGATATACTCGCCTATAACTCGTACCTAAAAACACGGGTGTAAAAAAAAAGTTGAACCTAAAAAAGATTTTATTTATTTATTTTTCGTTTATAAAACATTGTACATCTGTTTGATACTAACAGTTTATTACAAATACAATACAATATGTATCAATAACATTAATACTCAGGTAAAACATGAGTCAAAATAAAATCACCATGACATACAAAATACTTCACAATAGAGAAGAAAAAAAAATCTAAATGGTACTTTTTCCTATACTCTAAGAAAGGAAACAAATATTTTTTTTAATAGTTGAATTCAACTATTACTTCTAGATTCTTAATAAATATATAAAAAAAAATTCAAAAAAAAAAAAAAGGACTAAAAACAACTCTAAAAAAAACCTTTTCAAAAAAAAAAAAAAAAACAACAAAAAAAATATCCAAAAACTGAAAATATCTCATTGCCCCACCCAAATCATGTATTTAGACACAATGATGAATTAGAATTCAATCACTTGAAAAGGAAGAAAAAAAATATATGTACCAACATTTGGCTAAAAAAGCAGTTCAAAGGAAAAAATATAAATTGACCCCACTCTTTTAAAAATTTGCAATTTGACATCCAATTTTAATCAATCACTGACCAACCTTAAAATTTTGCAGCCCTTTAAATATTACATTATGTCACAATTCACAAATATAGAACATAATGACACAATACAATTTTTTAAGATAATCATTCATTTTCATGAATTGGTAAGAAATAAAAATAAAATCTCCATGACATACAAAATACTTTACATTAAAGAAAGAAAAAAATAAATCTAAAAGGTACTTAAAACATTGTTGGGGACAGTGTCCACATGGATCTCCAAACTTTAAAAAAAGAAAAAGAAAAAAATCAATTAAATGAGAGCAATAAGGAGACAATTTTTTGGTGAGCAAACATAATTCACTTCAACAATTCGAGAAATTTATGATATTTGAC
Organism: Eucommia ulmoides; assembly: GCA_016647705.1. Taxonomy (NCBI): domain Eukaryota; kingdom Viridiplantae; phylum Streptophyta; class Magnoliopsida; order Garryales; family Eucommiaceae; genus Eucommia; species Eucommia ulmoides. The sequence goes on from CM028341.1 coordinate 6,604,206, forward strand.
TGTAAAAACTTTGCAATCCTCCAAAAAATATAATAATGAATTGATAATATAAACGTCTTCGGATTCGACTCCCGCCGGCCACCTCCATCTAGATCCGACCACCGTCGTTCGCCGTCTAAATCCGACCACGTGCCGTCGTACGCCGGCCGTCGCCATCCAGATCCGACCAAGTTGAACTCAGATATGGCCGAATCGACAGCAACGACGACGGCTACTGCGGCAGATGGAAGAGGTATACATCTATTCAACAACCACTGGCGATGACGATTGAGTTGCGATTGCAAAGAGTGTCTTACCTTCGGCGGATCTGGACAAGTGACACGATGGCTACCAAGGGTCCAATAGATCTTCGCAGTCCTCGCGAGATCGGAGAGAGAGAGAGAAAAAAATTGTGAGAGAAAGGAGAGAGTGAGATAGGTCGTCCATCACCAACGCCATCACCATCATCTTCACCTTCTACATCGGCCCGCGCTACAATGACATCATCGTTCTCTTCTCCCTCTGACTTACGGTGGTGGAGAACGGCGAGAAAGATGAAGCAGCGAATCGAGATAGGGTGGGGATGGAGACGGCTCTGAGATAGGTCAAAGAGAGAGAGAGATCGGGTGAGATAGAGAGGGTTACAAAGAGAGAGAGAGAGAGAGAGAGAGAGAGAGAGAAATAGAGCTTCTTAAATAGGGTTTGAAGTAAATATAAGACGCAGACATGGAAGGTTAGGTTATAGAGTGAGTGATAGAATTAGGGTGAAAAATGAAAAAATGGTTAATTAAGGAATGATTAATTAAATTTTAATTAGTATTTTAATTAGACTAAATTAGTGAATGCCTTGATTAAACCGATTTCCTGAATTTGTGCCTCAATCTGTGCATGTTGCCTCAATCACACTTTAATAAAATTTGTTTATCCTAGACAACAAATTAAATTTGTCTTCATCAGTATTTATTTGTCAAAGTCATATTTTTATTGGTCATAATCATTAGTTTGTCCTAATCAACAAAAACCGTCATATTTTATATAATAGATATATAACAAAATTTATATGTGTGTATATATCTATATGCGATGTGTGTGTGTGTGTGTATATATATAGGTTTTGGGAATGTAGTGAACTTATATTCTTGTATAAATATATCAAATTTGTGAAGAATCCAATTTAAAGTAAAAATTATAAATTTGATTAGAATGCTATTATAAGTACTTTAACTAGTAAATTTTATTAATACTTAACAATTATTTTTCTATAAATAAAATTATTAATTGATAAATTTTATAATTATAATTATAGCATTTTAGTTTGTAAAATTAAAGGAATCTTGTTGAGAAGTCGCAAGACTCAAAAAATTACTTTCTAAGGACTATGTTATGTGTTAAAAAATCATTGTTACAGGACCCCGTAGAGTAATGATTTTATAAAATGAGACCTTTCACTAAATTTCCCTAAAATTAATATGGGGTTGAGAAAATAAAACGTGTAATTTTAATAATTTTTTGCAAACGAGAAAAATTACATTTTTAGTATCACGCATTTCATGTATTACATTGCATATAAAATTCTTAGTTTAGGACCCATCGTGGTTAGGTTCACAAGCGAAACTGACCCCGTCTGGGTTACGACAATAGTGTAAAAAGCAGCGTCAAAATCGAGGTGAGTGTACTGTCTTCTATGTAAATTGACAAATTATATTTTTTTATAAATTATGAAAAGAAAATATTTATTAAAATTGACGGTTTTATAACTTATGTGGATCAAGTAAATTTTTAAAGGTGGAAAGGAATTTTTATTATCCGACTATGCCATAGTTGTCTTCTCATCAGGAGGGCATGTCCTGCGAGATGTAGATATGTTGTAACCTGTTAGGTTAGTCCTACATGGTGGATATGTTATTACCTGTCAGACAAATTCTATATGGTGGATATTTGTTGTTATCTGTCAGACAAATCATGCAGAGTGGATATTTGTTGTTACTTGTCAGGTAAGTCCTGCAGGGTGGATATATGTTGACCTGTCAGGAGTGCAAATCTTGCAGGTGGTTGCCCCTACCATTAGAGATATTGAATGGTCCTGACACTGACAGCCACCTTAGATGACACAGTTGTACAAGTTACGGTATCGTCGTAACTCCCGATCGTGAGATAAACGATCCTATGGTTAGTAGACAAATATGAGTGCGGTATTTTATTATATGTCGAAATGTTTGGATTGGTTGATTTAAATACATTATCTCATTGCGATGATGGCAATAGAATTTTATTCCGACTTGGTATGCGGTTATATTATATTATATTTTGAAAAGTGGTATTTGATAATTATGTTTGATCCATAAGTTATTTTTATATTATAAAGATAGTACACCGATAAAATATTTGGTCTTAGGTACCGCGTTAGAGACGGGTTCACTATTAGCGTTAGATAGTGTCAGATGGTGGTGGTGTTTTTGAGACAATCAGAACAGATGTTGGAAGTGAGTGGTTGAAATAGTTTTGTAATCTCGTTACAAAATAGTCGACTTTGTATAAAAATTAAAATTTTAAATTGGTAATAAAAAAAATATATTATTATTATTATTTTATCAGAGTAGCGCAGCGGAAGCGTTATGGTGTGATGACTTGCCTTTTGACTCTATTTCTCCTTGGGAGAAACCTAGTAAAGGTCCTGAGAAACAGGGTCATTACACTAAAACACCAGAAGAAGTATATTTAAAGTGCTTTGAATATTACATGATTGTGTGTGTGTGTGTGTGTGTGTGTGTGTGTGTGTGTGTGTATGTATTAATGTTAATGTTAATGCAGTTAGATTTGCATAAGGAATTAGATATTAAAATTAGATTTAAATTTTATATTCTGTAGTGTGAATATGGTAATTTTAATATCCGATGCCTTCACCCCCACTCTTAAGACCACCACCATTCATCACCCACCCAAGCACCCATATCATTCTCTTTCTCTTTTTGTATCGTCTGTCTTCCCTCTCTGTGATACATAAGCATATATATATATATATATATATATATATATATATATATATATATATATATATATATATCATAGAGAGAAAGGAGATGAGCGATCGAGAGAGAGAGAGAGACCGAGAATTGTTGGAATTGCTCCTAGATCTGGGTTGGTGGCAACGGCTTGGGTAGAAGGGATGTTGTCGGTAGCAACGGTGGCAAGAGGTGATGGTGGTGGAGACGACGATGGCAATGACGTGGGCAGCCGATGATGGTGGGAAAGTTTATTTTGTTCAACTGGGTTTGAAAGAGAGAGAGAGAGGAAAGAATGAAAAAAAGAAGAAGAGAAAATAATGAAGAAAATATATAGATCAGGATAGTATAGTAATTGCCTTAGTTTTGCCTTTAAAAAAAAAAAGCAATTGATAGAAGGTAAGGGTAAAAAAATATGTGATCAATATTTTTCTTCAATAAGAGGTCTCCGTGATATTTGTTAAAAATAAAAAATTATTGTGGTATGCGTCTAAAGAACAAAGGATGTGAGTGATAATTTTTTCTTATTTAAATTACTATAATCTCTTTTTCTTTTCTTAAATTAAACTTGAGCGCCTTTATGCATTTTACATATTTACCCTCAAATATTAAGATGTTCACATTGGGTTACATTTTAACCCAATGTTTTTTTTTTTTGTTTTTTTTTACATTATTTCCTTCTATCCCCTTGAGTTAATTTTCCAGTCCTAACCGTCAAGTTTACGACTATACCCTTATTCACTTTGTCTTCATCGTGAAGAATTCTATTTGCGTTGCGTAAAATTATATAACTTTTTAAGCATATATATATATATATATTATACGATATGATATATGATTTATTCTCATTTTTGAGTTTAGTATGTCTATAATTAAAAATAATAAATACATCGATTAATCGCGTTGATATCATCAAATTAATCAAAATTGGTCACAAACAATTTAGAATTTTTAAAATTTTTATGAAGTCAATTTTATCCGTTTATGAGTTTAAGTGTCTCACTCTACCTACCTAATAATGTCATTTCATTTGCACTTTCTTGTGTGTGCATATTGTTAGGTTTTCATGATTAAACTTGCTCAAAAACATTAGAACACTAGGGTATGAGTCCTTTGATGGAACGTCACTATTGCCAAATCAATTTGTCTGGAGACATAATATGGAAGATGCCAAATTTTAGGCAATACTCATGGGTTCTTCAATAGATGATAATTAGAAGGGAAAATGATTTTTTTTTTTCCCGACATATGGTTCGGATTCTCAATTGACCTCTTATATTTGAAAGTCGATACATTGGGTTATTCAAATTTGATTTTTGTTCCAAATTGACCCTTCTATTAAGTCAATATTAACAATTAACGTTTTAGTAAGAGCAATTTGGTCATTTCATTTCCAGTTCAAAATTGTTCAAAAATTAAAATTACGGGTACAAAATAAAATATGAGAAAACTTTAAAGGTAGTTATTGTAATTGATCCCTTTCCCCTACCATTCCCCTGCTTCCTCACTTCACGCAACAACCCACCCACCACCTCCACACCTATGGTCATGTCTCCTCTACCCCTCCACCACTGATCAACCAACCACCACTGTAATGATCCGGTTTCCCAAAGTCGTCACGCGGATTCTCTCCTTGGAGAATTAAATCTAAAACCGATTGACCCAATTTTATTTATTTTTTTATTCCATAAATTCTGATAAATTTTATAATATACAAAATAATTCAAAAATATTAAACTTATATTTTCAAAAATATAAATTTAACATTTTACTCCAAAAATTATAAAGTATATATTTATACCACCAATTAAAAAAAAAGTCCTAAAAATTATTAAATTTATATAAAATAATATTTTTTAAAAATACAAATTTTCGGGGTATTACAACCACCACCCCTTCTCTCATCTTCTCTCATTTTAGTATGCTTCTCTGTCTCCTCTCTTTTCTCTCTAGATCGAGGGCAGTGGATTTGAGGTATTGGGTGTTGAGAGGGGTGGTGGTGATGGTGAGAGTGAAGGAGGTAGATTGGTTGATTTGGATGGCGGTGGGTAGTGGCGATAGTGATAAATTGATTAGGTTTACCCAATACGCCACCGTCATGTTCTCGATCGACAAGACCACCATGAACCTATCTCTTCTCGCTTTCTCCACCGTGATCGCCATCGCGTTCCCCTCGATGTACAATTGTGTTGAAATTACCACACCTACAAAATTGTTAATAAAGTGGATTATTTGAAAAGGGATAAGATCACATATTACGCACATTCATTTTGTATCATACAATACTGTATTGAAATAACATATCCGAAAAAATATTAATAAATTGGATTATTTAAAAAGAGATAAGATCTTTTGTTACGCGCATTCATTCTGATCATACAATACTGTGTTGAAATTAACACTTTCTTAAAAGTGTTAATAAATTGGATTATTTAAAAAGATATAAGATCCTACGGTACGCACATTCATTCCATATTATAAAACACTCTATTGAAATTAACACACCTGCAATTTGTAAAATGTAAAAATATACAATTATGTATCTTTTGGATCGTTCTTTAATATGCATCACGAAATTGCAATCCAAAACTATTAATTTCATAGTTAAGGTGTTCATAAATTGAATTATTTTATGATATTTAATGTATTAACACATTACCTTAAGTAGCGCGGGTCAAATAATTATTATATTTAGAGTCTATATTTAAGGAAGCCTGAATTTGGAAATAAGGGGCATTTAGGTCCGATAATGCAAAATGCCCCAAATGACTATGCATCCTATAGATAATTGGCCAGATCCATTTGGGCCCTTCCTCTCTCTAATCCTCTTAGTCTTGTGTCTGCGAGATCTGTTTTTCTGTCTACACTTTTGGTTTGAAATTTGTTATCCCTTGAATTCAAATAAGAGTTGTCTTAGAGTCTTGAGATTAGATCTAATCTTAGAAATTTCAAAAATATTATTCTCTTAGATTTCCTATTTGGATATTGTTAAAGGCGAGACATTTGTGTCACTTCTAAGAGAATTGACCTCCTATAGTTGTTATTATTTATATTCAAACGCTATCGAAAGAGCCTTCTCAGATCACGCCTCGGAAACTAATTGCTTTGAGGCTAAATCACCGGAAGAAGTATATTTAAAGTATTTTGAATATTACATGCTTCTCTCTCTCTCTCTCTCTCTCTCTCTCTCTATATATATATATATATATATATATTAATGTTAATACAGTTAGATCTGCATAAGGAATTAGATATTAAAATTAGATTTAAATTTTATATTCCGTAATGTGAATATAGTAATTTTAATATCCGATCCCTTCACCCCCACTCTCAGGACCACAACCATTCATCCCCCACCCAAGCACCCATATCATTCTCTTTCTCTTTTTGTATCGTCCATCTTTCCTCTCTTTCATATGTAAGTATATATATATCATAGAGAGAAAGGAGATAAGCGATTGAGAGAGAGGAAGACTGAGAATTATTGGAATTGCTCCTAGATCTGGGTTGGTGGCAACGACTTGGGTAGAAGGGATGTTGCCAGTAGCAACGGTGACAAGAGGTGATGGTGGTGGAGACGACAATGGCAATGGCGTGGGCAGCCGATGATGGTGGGGAAGTTTATTTTGTTCAGGTAGGTTTGAAAGAGAGAGAGAGGGAAAAAAGAAAAAAATAAAAATAATTAAGAAAATATATAGATAAGTGTAGTATAGTAATTGCCTTAATTTTGTCTTTTTTAAAAAACAATTGACAAAAGATAAGGGTAAAAAAGTATGTGATCAGTATTTTTCTTTAGCAAGAGATCTCCGTGGTATTTGTTAAAAACAGAGAATTATTGTGGTATCTGTCTAAAAAATAAAGGATGTGAGTAATAATTTTTTCTTATTTAAATTACTATAATCTGTTTTTCTTTTTTTAAACTAAACGTGTGCGCCTTTATGCATTGTACATATTTACCCTCAAATATTAAGATGTTCACATTTTCCCCTTAATTGAAACTCATTTATACTTGAGGCTTTACATTTTAACCCAATGTTTTTTTTTTTTTTTTTTTAACGTTATTTCCTTCTATCCCCTTGAGTTAATTTTCCATTCCTAACCGTCAAGTTTACGACTATACCCTTCTTCGCTTTTTCTTAATCGTGAAGAATTCTATTTGCGTTGCGTAAAATTATATAACTTTTTAGGCATATATTATATACATAGATATGTATGTATTATACGATATGATATATGATTTATTCTCGTTTTTGAGTTTAGTTTATCTATAATTAACAATAATAAATACGTCAATTAATCGCGTTGAAATCATCAAATTAATAAAAACTGGTCACAAACAATTTAGAATTCTCGAAATTTTTATGAAGTCAATTTTGTCCGTTTATGAGTTTAAGTGTCTCACTTCTATGTAATAATGTCATTTCATTTGCACTTTTTTGTGTGTGCATATCGTTAGAAATCTAGGTTTTCATGATTAAACTTGCTCAAAAACATTAGAACACTAGGGTATAAGTCCTTTGATGGAACATCACTATTGCCAAATCAATTTCTCTGGAGTCAAAACATAATATGGAAGATGCCAAATTTTAGGCAATGCTCATGGGTTCTTCAATAGATGATAATTAGATGGGAAAATGATTTTTTTTTTTCCTTGACAAATGGTTTGAATGCTCAATTGACCTTTGATATTTGAAAGTCAATAAATTCGGTCCTTCAAATTTGTTTTTTGTTCCAAATTGGCCCTTCTATTAAGTCAATATTAACAATTAATGTTTTAGTAAGGGCAATTTGGTCATTTTATTCCAAGTTCAAAATTGTTCAAAAATTAAAACTACGAGTACAAAATAAAATATGAGAAAATTTTAAGGGTAGTTATTGTAATTGATCCCTTTCCCCTACCATTCCCCTTGCTGGTGGTGGTGGGTGGGTTGTTGCGTGAAGAGAGGAAGCAGGGTAATGGTAGGGGGAAGAGATCAATTAAAATAACTATCCTTAAATTTTTCTCATATTTTATTTTGTACTCTTAGTTTTAATTTTTGAACAATTTTGAACTGAGAATGAAATGACCGAATTGTCCCTACTAAAACGTTGACTGTTAACATTGACTTAACAGAAAGGACAATTTGGAACAAAATCAAATGTGAAGGACCCAATGTATTGACTTTCAAATATCAGGGACCAGCTGAGTACCCGAACTATTTGTCAGGGACCAAAAAGATTATTTTTTCTAATTAAAAGTGTCAAACCCTAGTTGGTAATGTAAAGAGGCAACAAGGGGATGTTAAATTCTAATTATAAGGCCAATATTATTTATGTTTGAAGTCCCTTGGGATCAATCATTTATTTGAAAGAGTGATTATGTAGGGTTAATTACATTTTGTGGTCATTGTGGTTTGATCGAATTGCATTTTTATCTTTGTGGTACTTTTATCAACATTTATCCTACCGGTTCAAACTTAAGTACAACAATTAAATAATTAACAAAATTTCATACAATGACAAATTTACCTTCATATCAGACTTGACCAGCTGACCCGACTTGCTAGACTGGACCCGGGAATAAAGGAAAAGAGAAAAAATAGGGCAAAAGAGATAATGTCTGACCCGATCCGACTCGAGGGTATAAATTTCAATTAATATTAAATAATTTATTCAATTTTTTTTTTTTTTTAGTTTTGACCATTAATTTTAACAAATAATTTAACCATCGCGATTTTAGTCTGAACAACAAGAGAGGTAAGTGCTTATGAAATTACTACAAGAGATAAAATTTAATTCAACCAAATCACAAGGTGTAAAGTGTCATTAATCCGATTATCTATTGATATTCTTTCTTGAAAAGCATACATTTTTTTTTCAAATATACCCAAATATTTTGCGCATTTCTTATAGATCACTAAAATTTTTATGCCGAAAATCTAAGTAGTTTATCTATTTAGCACGGCTAGGGGATATGAATCAGCGTTCTTATCATAACTATATTTTTAAAATTACTATTTTACTTTTATTTTATTAAACTATACACCTTTTTTTTCCTTACTTATTTTTCTTTTCATTATTTACATCTTCAAACCATTAACCCCCTCTTCCCCTCAATTTTCCACATTTCGAACAACTTAAGATTTAACATGTACAAGTGGCAAATCTAACAATTACAAAAAATGTTCACTAACTTTTCTCATCACTTGTGCTATCTTCATGTACACGTTATCATTTTTCTTTGGGAGAGGTGGGGTTTCAAACATTGTACCTAGATTTTAATTGGGTTAAATCACCCTTTGCACCCCTAAAAATTGATTGCGATCTCGACGTGCCCTTGAAGTTTTATTTTTTGCAACATGCGTCTTAAAGTTTGAATTTTACTTCTAATTGGTCCAATCGACCAGGGTCGGCCTCTAGGGTAAGCCACCAAGGTGGTCGTCTAATTCGAAACGCCTTCAAATTGATCTCTCTCTATATATTTTTAAAAATATATATATTTTTATTAATAGGATGTCAAATTAAAATAATCTTAAACTCGGTTTAATCTATACATCATCTATATTTCCTTTTTGACATTTTAATTTTATAAAAGAATGAAGAATATTTATAAAAAAAAAAAAGAAAAAGATTTAAACGTCGAGGGGTTCCATTTTCAAATTTCACTTAGAAGTTATGATTTCTCAAGATCAGTCCTATAATCAACATATTTTGGTAATCTTAATTACCAGATAACAACACATGCATCACATGTGTTAATTTTTTTCTTAAATTTTTCTCAATTATGATGTACATATTGTCACTCTGGCAATTTAAATGGCGAAAACGTGTGGATTGGGTCAATTAGAGAGAAAAAAAAACAACATGAGGGGCACATTAAGAAAAATTAAAATATTATGGGACAAATTGAGATTGTACTCAAATATTAGGGATATATAAAGTATAATTTAGACTTAATTTTAGGAGTACCACATAATCCTAAGTCCCCAATAGCCCACAAGAGTGGTGTAGCTTACAAACACACTCCGGAGAAGGTGGCACTAAAGAGACGCTACATAAATATACTATAGTACTACTACTAGGTGGTTACCATCATCCATTGTACCTATATTTGGCTCAATTAAATGTTTCCTAAAATAGTAGTCCCAACAAGTTATGCATTAGTGTCAATTTATATGCCCCTACATACCTAGAGATTTAGTCTGGTTGGTAAAAAGAGATATTTATTTTTTTGTCAATCAGGGTTCGTCTCTCTTAGAGATCATTACAGGAATTAAATCTCTAATTTAATCTTAAATACAAAAGATCGATATGGGGAAGTGTGTCCTTAAAATCGTCCAGAGAAAGTAGTTAGTTAAGATGCACGTAAACTGACCCGAACACACCTTATGTAAAACCAAAAAAAAAAATACAAAAAAATATGTCAATCCTAGAGAAATTTGTAATCCAATTTCGGCCTATAAATTATGGAATCCACACTCTCATTCCAACAAAATCATTTTTTTTATTCTATTTAATAACCAAATAAAGAAATTAGAATCGAATGTGAAATTACAATTCCTTTCCAACCCTTCCGTCCAATCAAATGTGTCGTAAGTGATCATTTCACTCAAATGATTAAGATTTTGGTCTTTCACACTTGGAGTAGCAAATTAAGAAAATTAATCGAGAGATCGATAATAATATTTATAATAATAAGTTTTTAAAATTGAAATAAAATATTGTATTTTTTTAAAATAGGTCAATAAAAGTACAAAATTTCATAATTTTAAAGTAATTCGTCTAATTTTATAAGAATTGACTAACAGAATTAAACATCGAAAATTTTGAATTTTCAAAGTGTATAGCCACCACAACCCAGTCATCTCTATTTCGGTCCAAAAATAAAAGGAAAATTTAAAATGGGATTTGAATTTATTTTTTCCATTTAAAACAAACAAAATGAGAATTATAGATTTATTAATTCAAAAAGGGAAAAATCAAAAATTGAAAATAGAAACATTTAGCCCCAAGTGGATTGTGGTGATGATCCTCCTTTGGTGGTTGTTGACTTCCCACGAGACCCCTCTTGTGAATGGCATTTATAATCCCACTTTTCGATTTCTCAATGCTCGTGCGTTGTCTGCGGAAGCTGTCTCCAAATAATAATAAGAAAAAATTACATTTTAAACCTTCTAGATATTGACACTTTTCTAATTAGTCTCTCTCTCTCTTTAAGCGTTTCATTTTGAACCCTCTATGTATCAGTACGTTTTTATTTGATCATTCTGTTAAAAAAACCGTCCAAACTAACAGAATTGTGAGGACAAAATCATCGTTTTATATTACTTCATTTTGAATATTTTTTTTTTAACCCCTCTCTCTCACGCTCAACACTCTCTCTCTCTCTCTCTCCCCGCCGGTTAGAACCACCCCGTAACAGGGGGCGAACCACCCCCCCTGTTATGGGGGTGGCAACAGGGGGTGGAACCCCCGTAACCACCCCCTATTTTTCACAAGAACACCCCCTGTTTTTCACAGGGAGTGCCATCCCCTTTTAAGGGGGTGTTTCACCCCCGTAACAGGGGGTGGGTTCCATCCCCTATTCCAGCCGGCAGGGTGAGGGGAGAGAGGGAGAGGAGGAAGAGAGAGAAAAATGAGCGAGAGATAAAAAAAAATAAAAATAAAAAAATCATTTAAAAATTAAGAATATGTAAAAAGATAGATTTGTCCTTCAGTTCTGTTATGTTTGACAGATTTTTTTATGGAAGAACCTAATAAAAATAGGGTGATATCTGGAGAGTTTAAAATGAAACGCTCAAACGGAGAAGAACCAGTTAAAAAAGTGTCAATACTTGGAGAGTTTAAAATGTAATTTTCCCTAATAATAATAATAATAATAAATCAAGACACCATGATATTTGTATAATAATTTTTATTAATAGAACAATTGAGATTGATTGATTAAAGGGGACAAATATCTCAAGACTTATAGCCTAATGGATATCTAGTTTATCTCTCTTGTGGAAGGTTTACGTTCAACCCACTTCTCCAACGTATGTATAAAAAAAAAAAGGATAAATTAAATCTCAACCATTAATTGAAAAAATATTTCTAGGTATGGAGAAATAAAAAAATTTCTATAATCTTACTAATTTTGCAATTGACCATAACTTTGCAAGGACGACATCATTGTAATTTATAATATACGATTTTAATTGTTTAAAGTAATTAGTGTTAATGTAATGCCCCATGTGGTCCACTGGCCTAGTAATTTTTTGACCGAGTTCACATGTCCCAAAATGTTTAAGCCAATGTATTAGTAAGTAACCTACACGATACTTTATATATCAGATAATTTTTTTTTTAATATTTCTAATGTGGGATATCACATGATAATATTTTTTAATACTTTCGATGAGATTCCAATTGGTGTCACAACGGATTATATTATCAATAAATATACATATAAATGGATTATAGGTTTTTTTACTTTATCCATACTTTGTTGGTACTTTCGGTAGCGCAAGATAAAAAGATCGTATGGTACGAAAATAAAAGCTATGGGGGTTCTCATGGAAGAACATGCTCAAATCACGCATCGGGAACTACCTGCTTTGAAGCTGAAACAGTGGAAGAGGTATAAAATATAAATATAATATTTTATGTTAATAAGAATATATTTGAATTTAAGAAACTTTGTGTATTAAATGGATTTAAATTTTTTTGTCTTTCAATACGTAAATCTCTATATTTTAATATCCAGTTCTTTCAAAAGGAGGTTGGGGGACTCTCAAAGAAATACCCAAAAATATATACAAGGCCCAAAAGATAAACATAAAAAGGCCCAAATGATAGCCATCAAGCAACAACTCCCAAGCCCAATTATGATGTTAAGGCCCCGTTTGGTAACCACTCTCATCCCAACAATTCTCATCTCATTCCCAAATTTTTGGGATTTATTTTTTAAACATAGTGTTTGGTAAATTTTTGTTTTCATTCCCATTCCATTCCAAAATGAGAATTATGCCCACTTTTTGTATAGAAATGAGAAACAAAAAAAAAAAAAAAAATCTCATCATTCCCATCCCATTCCCAACCAAAAAAAATCTATTCCCAACCCATCTCTGCTCATTACCTTCGTCTGGTTCGTCGTCTTCTTTTCCATCACCTTCGTTAGCTCCATTACGTTCGTCGTCTTCGTCATCCGCCATCACCTGCGTCATCTTCGTTGTCCTCCTCTAGTTCGTTCACCTACATTGTCTTCGTTTTCTTCACCATCACCTGCCTTGTCTTTGTCGTCGTCTTTTCTATCACATTCTGGTTCGTTGTCGTCTTCTCTATTTCGAAATCGATTTTGATTTCGAAATCGAAACCCTGGTTCGTTTACCTGTGTCGTCTTCATCTTTTTCTCTATTTCGATTTCGATCTCCAAATTGATTTCGAAATCAAAACATTCGATTTCAATTTTGAAATCAAAACCCTTTTTCGATTTCGAAATCGATTTCAACAGTGTTCTTCGCCTCGTTGCCGTCATCATCGATTTCGTCTGCTTATAGGGTTTCGATTTCGATTTCGATTGGGGTTTAGAGTTCGATTTCGATTTCGATTGGGGTTTAGAGTTCGATTTCGATTTCGATTAGGGTTAGGATTTCGATTTAGATTGTGGTTTAGGGTTTGATTGCTTGATGATTTTTTTATTGTGGTTTAGGGTTCGTTCTTCATTTCTTGGATATCGTTACCAAACGCGATTCTGTTCCCAGATCCCAAAAAAAATGTCATTACCAAACGCGATTCTGTTCCCAAAAATGAAACATAATTCTCATCCCATCCAATCTCATTCTCATCCCACTGCATGGGATGGGCACGAAACGGTTACCAAACGTCACCTAAGAAGCCTAGAAGGACTGAGAAACAAGAAAACATACCCCAAAAGGCTAGCCCATTGAGGGCTCCGCATCTCGAGACATTCATTCCCAAGACTTCATCAACGGTTAACGTTGTGTAGAAATACCCTTAGACTCTCACATGACTGGCAGCTTGTCCAGTCAAATGTCCTCCCCCGTTAACAATTGCAACACATTGTTGAAACAAAACCACTCTACCCCTGTACCACCTCATTTCATACATTTGGCCCGAGACTTCCTCATAGATAAAGACCTTTCATCGGAGCACCACCCCCTTTTATCGGAGAGAGTTGCAGACTGAAGGTATCGAATATTAAAAATTACCAGATCTACTCAATGGATACCTCTTCCGGTACTTTAACCTCAAAATCGGTAATTACCAAGGCATGAACTGATAAGGCTCTTCCAATAACGTTTGAACACGAATGATAATAGTTACAGGAGGCTGGTTCTTTTAGAAGTGACATAAATGTCTTACCGATGATAGTATACACACAAGAAACCTCATTCAGACGAGTGTTCTTGAGATTTCTAAAAATGAATCGAATCCCAAAACTCTAAGGCAACTTTGATTGGAATCTAGGAGATAGTAAGACCCAAATCAGTGGTGCCGACAGGAAAACAGATCTCGCAGATATGTAGACTAAGAGGATAGAGAGAGAAAGAGAATGAGCCTAAATGGATATGAAAAATCTATCAATGATTGGAGACCATTTAGCCTTCTCCTCCTTATTTATATAGACCAAGGTTCAAAACCTTGGACTCCTTCTTTTTCTATTTGTACTTTGGCCCCCGAACTTCTTAAATTCAACATTACTGACAATTTTTTTCAAGGACTCTTATAACTTCAATTTCCTAATTTTGTGTGATTCGTTAAGTTCATACTAAAAGTTGGATGCTGAAATTGATTAATTAATTAATCGATTAACCAATAAAAATTAGAATAATTCTAATTTTGTCATTCCATAATAAAATAATTTTTTCTTAAGGTATTTTCTCTGACTGTGAATTATGCCTACCCACTTATTACAACTATATCTAGTTAGTAGGAATTTAATTAAGAGAATCCTCTCAAGTGTGATATGTGTACTCCACGATCTCTCTATCTGTGTACTTAAAAAGACCAATAGAATATAGTTAATTTAAAAATTCCTAATCCAATCATATATATTTGATTGATAACATAATTCATTGTGATACCTGATTGAAGTCATATCCCAATCATCACACTACTCTAGCAAGAGGTTTGAATGAATTATATTAAATCGAATTTCTTGGGCCACATTCACTTTTGCTAAGAGTGACAGATCTCTTCTTATATACTTGTATAGTACCATGTATGTCCTACTATAACCAATAAATACCTTTTAAGGCCCATGGTTAGAGAAGAACAATCAGTATTATCAAAGTATAGTAACTTATACATGTAATAGACAGTACCTCGAGTACAAAAATTCATGAAATATATTACACTTCAGATATTTTATTTTGACTCGAGGAAAATTACCATGTAGGATATCAACGATGATCACATATGTTCTTTTACTACCACTAAGTAAGTCTCATTACAAATGTTTCAGTATCTCATACTAATAGATTGAGACTCACCATTCTCAAAGAGTGAACATCAGATGAAGTTATCCTAGATTATTAAAGACATTTGACTCGAGCAAAACTATCATGTCGGATATCAATGATGATCGCATTCGGTCTCTTATTACCACTCAGTAAATCTCATTGCAAATGTTTCAGTATCTCATATTAATAGATTAAGACTCACCATTCTCAAAGAGAGAACATCATATGGTTATCCTAAATTATTAAAGACCATTTTCAACAAGCCAATACTAACTAGGAACAGTTTAGAATATTGAGCTACCAAATATATTTGGATGCGTTGAAGTTTAATTATTTCATGGACATCACCCTGAAGTTCAATTGTTTCTCCGAAGCTTAATATATATGCAACCATTTCCATTCACCTCTCTACCTCTCTTTGTGATGTGTTAATGCGAATGAATGTGTTTCTAGGTATTATCTTCTAATTTGAGTTGCATTAACTATTAAATTAGCACGTTTTGATCATTCGGTTTGGTTGATGATGAATATCAATTAAGATCTTGAGCAATGAATTAAGATTCTCCTTAAATGTAAGTGGTGGTGAGGGTGGTGGAGGCTTGTGGGGTGGGGGAGGGGGGGGGTTAATGGCGGAGGAGAAAACATTTTCAGTCTTGTAGTCTTCCATTTTATTTATTTTATTTCTTTAAACAATTGAAGTGCATTTTGGCAATGGGGCTTCAACTAGTATTTACCATATTTCAAGGCCCAAACCGAAAATACTTGGGTAGCCCACAGTTTTAATTAGCCCACCCAAAACTAGGACCAAACCAAACACTCTTGGGTGGTTCACAGTTTAAATTAACCAACTTCAACCCGTCCCAATCCGCACATTATTGGGCGGTCTACAATTCAAATTAGTCCAACCCTTATAGTATTGGTTTGGTCCGAATTTTTGACCCAAATCGCCCCAACCCTTGCTCTACCCACCCCTACTAAGGGGTACTAAGATTCAAATCAGAAGGTGAAATCTGATAAACAAAATCTCACAAACAAAATACGATTATTTTCAATGAGAAATAGGGAATGGCCAAAACTTCAAGGGGTAAGAGTCCATTATTGGTCTTCCACCTTATAACATGGTTCAAAACCCTAGACGTGCCCTTTCTTTAATTTTGCACTTTGACCCCCAAACTTCTTAAGTTCAGCGTTACTACCCAATCTTTTTTTGAAGGACTCTTTTATCTTCAATTCTCTATTGTGTCTGATCCATTAGGTTCATACCAAAAGTGGTTAGCAAAAATAATTAATTATTCAATTAATTTAGTAATCAATTAATTAATAAAAATTTAAACAATTCCAATTCTGCTCTTTCAAAATAAAATATTTTTCTCCTTACAGCATTTCTTTCGGCTGTGAATCACGTATGTTTATATATCACAGTCATGCCCAATTGGCAAAAATTTAACCAAGATAACTTCTCTAGGTATGATTAGTATATTGTATGATCTCTCTATCTGTGTCTCGAAATGGCAAATTATGTTTAAAAAAAAATAAAAAAATAACTACTCCATTCATATATATTTTGATTGATAGTATAATTTCTTGCGATATCGATCGGAATCTCATCCTAATCATCACACTACTTTGGCTAGAGGGTTGGGTAAATTATATTATATCAAAACACATAGAACACGTCTCTTTTGAGAGAGATATTTTATCTTGTATACTGGTATATTCACATGTATGGACCCTTATATCCAACGAATACCTTTGAAGACTCGTGGCTAGAGAATAATACTTAGTGTTTTCAAAATATAACAACCCATACAGATAACATATTGTAGCTCAAGTCAGAAGATTAAAATACAATAACACCTCAGACATCCTATTTTGACATTAAGAAAAACTATCATGTAGGATATTAAGAATGATCACGTTTAATCATCTACTACATTAATAAGTCTCTTTGTGGTTGTTCTAGTGTCTCGTACTAATGGTTTGACACTCACCATTCTCAAAACGAAAACAACGAAATATGATAGCCTAAACTGTTGAAGACCATTTTCAACAATCCAAATATGACTAGAAACATTTAGAATATCAAGTTACTAAATGTCTTCAACTCCTCCTTTTAATTATATTAAATAAATAAGACATTTTAATTTAATATTCACGATCTACAACGATATTGATATAATTTAAAGAATAATATCAAAAATACCTTCTAATAGTATTTGATATTAAAATCTTTTATAGATACAAGCCTTAAATGTAATTACAAGACTGGCTATAGGGATTACATCCAATAACAAATCCACTCACTGAGGCAATAACTTTACAACAATTAAATTGATATCTCGAAAGGATAGGTGCTAGATATTATACTGATTAGTTACAGTGCTAGTGAGAGATTGTTGTATGTAAGCTCTATAGTCAATCATGTTTTATATAATTTAGTAGGACGAGACTATTAGCAGCGATTTAATGATATTAAACATGACTTAGCGAATAACCCTTGATCGATCACTACGGCATAAACATATTATTATAGTCGACCCTATCTAACTGTGGGGTAAAGGCTTAGTTGTTGTTGTATTCTATATTATATTATCATGTTGTAGAAACCTAGATATTTAAGTTAAAAATATCTTTTAATGGCTATTATAAGAAGTGAGAACATAGACATTTTGGTATCTTATATTCCAAATATTCCTAGTTATATAGAATTTTAAAATGGTTTTTTAATAATTCAGACTAACTTGTGGAGGTGTTTTATTTTTGAGAATAGTGGGTCTCAACTATTGATTTGAGACACTAGAACAATTACAAGGAAGCTTACTTGAGTAGTAAGGGTTTTGAACGTGATCACCCTAGATATTTCACATGACAGTTTTGCTCAATTTTAAAATAGAATATCAGAGTTGTGATGGTGCTAGTGATCTTCAGACTTGGTATTGGGTAGTTACATACATGCGTTCATATACTTTGATAATAATAAGTATTATATTTTAACCATGAAATTTCAAAGATATTCATTGTATAGAGTAAAACATATGTGTGAATATTCAGGTATGTAAGATAAAATTTCTCTCTTTCAACAAAGAGGAATGTATCCTATGTGATTAGATTTAATGTAATATAATAAAGAGTTTGGCTAGGGTAGTGTGTTGTTTGGGATAAAATTTCAATTGGTGTCCATAAAGGAATATCGATCGATATACTTATGATTGAACTATGATTTTTTTGGTAATACATACCCTATTAGTTTTTTTGGAAACACACGATAGAAATATCATATAGTGCAAAAATTACAACTAAGAAGATTCCCTTGGCGAATTTTCTATCAATTAGAAACAACTGTGATATGTGGGTAAAAGTGACTTACAGTTAGTGGAAATGACATGATGAAATTGTTTATTTACAGGGAATTTTTTTGAATTGTTTCAGTTTTAGTTAATTAATTATTCTTACATTTTAGTTTTTTATATGAATCTAATAGGTCATATACACAAATGGAAAATGAAAGTTTGGATAGTCCTTTAAAACAAAATTGGTAATAATATCGAACTATTTAGAAGTTTAAGGGTCAAAGTGAAATATAGGACAAAGAATAGGACATGGGTTTAACCCTGGACAGTTTATAAATAAATTAGGCCACACTATAGCCGCCCTAAGCTAGGAAATTTGGCCACCCCTGCTTCCATCATTGTTCTTATGATTTTATTTCTTACTACCACCAGAATCAGATACTTGTTACCTTATATCTATAGAATTGGAATTTAATTTTTAGATAATCTATACACTATTCATATAGAGTTCCTCGTGTTAATACTTTGATAGGCGAAACATTTGTGTCATTTCTAGGAGAATCAAATCAGAGTTTATATCAGGATCTGTTTGTGCCACTCTTTGAAGAGTTGATTCAAATAACGCCTTGACAACTACCGACTATGAGCCTGAGGTACACATAAACATATAATAATCATTTATTGTATTAGATTCTTTTTATATATTTGTTTTTGTGTATGTTTATCGGGAAAGATCCATACTAATAAACTACTGATATGATTTGTTTTTAATTTTTTTTTATATTTTGTTGTTAAAATCTAGTAATTTTAATAATCGGTTCCATTAGAATTTTTTCCCTGGCGAACTGTGATTGTGTCATCATCTTTTAGGAAAAATTACCTTTATTGAAGTTAACACCATGGAGAATTACTCTTTTAACTTTTTTTTACCAAAATTATCCTTACATTAGGATTTATGTCATTTATTTCCCTTGTTATTTGACAAATGACCACATGATTTTCTTCTCATTTTTTAAATCCAGTCAAACCTGTATCATCTCTAGTCAAAATCTATTAAATACCCATCCAATTCTTAAATCAGTGAGATTATTATTTTATTGATATGTTACCCATAAATTGAATGGTTAATTTCATAGACAAACTTACCATTACAATTGAACATTAAAAATTTGTTAACCCTAAAAGGAATCAAGTTCTATTTGACAGTTTTGATGATTTAATTAACTTGGATGTTTGGTTGGACTAATATAATTCTTTAGATATGTTTACAATACATTAGTCAGAATCAATGGTAGACCAAGATTAAAGTTGAACTTGGATGGAGCTCTAGAGGAAACCTTGGTTTTATTGATGGAGACGGTACTTTGCAGAATACTAATGAGATTCTCTTATTTGGGTTTACAAAATTTCTTGGGTTTAAATCTACTTTGCTTGCGGAATCTAAAACCCTTTGGACCGTGTTTCAATATTGTGTTGAATTTTAATCGTTCTCCACGGATATAGTTAGTGATAATACGTTACTAGTCGACATGGTTGCTGGGAAATCCAAAATTCCCGGGAGATTAATGTCGTTGATTAAGAGTATAAAAGATTTGGCATCTAAGGTTCATGCTTCTATTTTACATTGTTACAGGGAAGCTAATTCGGCTGCTGACTTGTTAGCCAAGCTTGGAAGTGGTGGAGAAAATTAGATTTTTTGGTCTGAGTCAGAATGTTCGACGCCTGTTCGTGGATGCTTAAGACTGGATAGACTTTGTTTCCCTCAAATTCGGAAGATTAAAGGAACTTTTTAAGTTTTAGTTTTGGTTGGTTTTGTTATGGTTTTATTTTCCTTTTGGTTATTAATTGTTTTAATTATTTTTAGAGGCCAGTTTTGGGCCCCCTCTGAGTTTTTGTATTTTTTGGTTTAATTAATAAAGCTCTCCTCGCATCGTCGAGGTTCCCCAAAAAAAATGGTAGACCAAGATAATGAGTTGATGAAATGAGAAAGAATATGAACAGTCAAATGGATACAAATCAATGACACGATGAACAAGAGTTTTTTCAAAGAAAATATTTTATGTATTCCTAAGGTAAAGCAACATTCATAGTGATAAATTCTTAATAACCCAACTAGCATCACGTACCGCACGTCAAATTCAAGTTATATGGATATATCTGTGGGATTACATGCTTAGGAGTGTTTTAAAATTGCCTTATTATGTGCTTAAATAATCTAAGGTAGTTAGAATTAGATTTAACTAGCCTAAACAACAAGCCAACTGAATGTAATTGTTTTTTGAAATATCAAAAAACTTAAAAATTAAGATCAAACGATCGACCGATGTAGAAACGTTTGACTGCTAGATATAAGGACCGGGAATATATGAAATGAAGCAAAATGTAACGACCTGGTTTCAAAAATGGTTGACCAATTAGAGAAACCGACAAACTTGTTAATACAGGTTCCCCGAAGTTTTACAACGGTTGATTGGTTATAGGGAATGGTCGACCGATTAAGGCTCAGAAACTTTGAGAAAGAACTTCAAACGATCAATTGAATTCAAATCAACCGATCGATTAGTATTTATTTTTTAAACTTTTTGAACATTTTATGAAGATCTTTCCATCTTGATTTTTACGATTAAATTATTTTTGAATTGTCTAAAATAATTTTAATTACTTAGAAATATTTTTCATATTTAATATCAAGGGCTTTATCGAAAATGCATTTTGGTCTTCAACTTCTCGATTTCATAGTTTTTTCGATAAAACTTTCTATCCTATTCTTTTAGGTTGATCTTTGAAAAATTTTGGGCATGAATCTGGACATTTTTAAATCTATATTCTAAGTCAAACTAGCTATTGAAGTATGAGTCATATAGGTAGGATCATGGGAGCAAATCTAGGAAGATTTGAACTAAAATAGTCATATATGCTTATCTTAATTTACCTATATCATAACATTCGTTTTTGAAATTAAATACACAAGATATACAAGAAGAGTTATTAAGGCCTTGAGAGAGACAATTTTAAAAAGTTTTTGAGCTTAAAAGTTTGAAATTTTTGAAAGAAAGAACAAGAGAGATCAAGATCAAAAGAGAGATAAGAAGTGTAGTGTAAAAACGGGTAAAAATTTTCTACATTGTCGAAGATTTTTGGTGAAAACTTTTCTAAGGAAAAACTCTTTGAATGTCATTTGAAATCGGGTTCTAAGATTACAACTCAAACCATTCTACGAAGATTTTCGGTGAGGTTTTTCTGGTTTAAGTATAATATCTCTTTGTGATAAGTATATGTGCTTCATTGTTATCTAAATTGTGATTATATTTAGAGCTTATTTTTGAAGTCCAATTAGAATTGGGAAAAAATGTTTTCTAAATAATTCTCTGAAATTTATTAAATCTTTTTCTAAGTTAAAACGATTTGATATATCTGGTATATGTGATTCTGTGCTCTACTGTGATTAAATTTGGATCCATATAAACACAAATATTAATTTGTCTATCTATTGAATTGTGAATACTTTTAGCTATCAATTGAGTTTATTATTATAAGTGTTGGTAGAAGCTCTTTGTGAGAAAACAAAGAAAATCTTTTGTAGTTGTCTAAGGTTGTAGCTCAGACCTAAACGTAACTAGTTTGGGTAAGAGTGTGATTGAGTGTAACGAGAATTTACTCAATTGAGATTGTATAGGTTTGATTTTCACCTGGTAAGAGAATTAGAAGGGCTTAGTGGATTGAATTCCCTGCGAGAGCGCAACAGAGTAAATGTAGGCAATATTAGTTTGCCGAACTACTATAAAATATTTAAGTGTTGCATTTTAAGTACTGAATTTATTAAGTATTCAATTTTTAATACTTTTATCTTCAAAAAAATTATCTTTGTACAAATATTTATTCATAAAATAATTTTACAACTCTATTTTTTTAAAATGTTCTCTATCTATAATTTTCTCTCTCTATTTTTTCTCAATTTAATATTTTTTTCATCTAGAATTTTTTGTATATAGCTCTTTTTTTTTGAAATTTTACAATATTAATGTAAAATACTTGTTGTGATAATTAGATATTTTATGATATTAAATAATAAGTGCTAAAAAATTAAGTGAAGCAAACATCACCTTAAAATTTTGAACAATTTTTAAGTGATCTTTATTTTTTAAGTGATTGCTTAATTTTGTTATCAAATACACTTAATTTAATTGCATTTAGGGCATATTTGATAAAAAAAAATTAAGTGCTTAAAAATGATTATATTAAATACTTAATTAATTAAGTTTGTTTGATAAATATAATTAGTATCACTTAATTAATTAAGTTAACTTAAAAATTAAGTCAAAATGTGAGTAATAAATTAAGTCAAGGTCCCTTCACTTATTTCATTTTGCTTAATGCACTCCACTATTTTTCACTTAAAAAAAAATTATGTTTTGACCATTTTGCCTTTAATCCCCTATGAGGATTTAATTAGAGTTAGGATTAATGAGAATTGAATTAATTTTGGATTATTTTATAGTTTTAATTTTATTTTATATTTAAATTATTGTTATAATTTAATTTAAGCAATCAAACTACATAAAAAAAAAATACATAATATTTACATATTTTTGGGTTAATTTCTACTTTTAATTTTAATATAATTTTTTTTTTTAAAATGGCACTCTGATTTTATTGTTTTGTTCTCATTTTTTTTTTTCTTTTTTACATTAGCTTGATTCAAATATAGTTACGTAAATTAAATAATTTTCAACACAAATTTTATACTTATCAAACAAATAAAAAAAATTCAGCACTTAAATTTTCAGCACAATTTTATCAAACAATCTTCTTAAATTTTCAGTATTTAAAATTTCAACACTTAATTTTTCAGCACTTAAAAATTAAGTTGTTATCAAACAAGTCCTTAGTTTTAAGTGTTTAATTAAATTACCAATTAGGGCGTTAGTTTGGTACTTTAATTAATGGTTTGGAGTTTATTCTTTGTTTGTTTTGTTTTTTATTTTTTTGTTATTCTTCTATTTATGTTTTTATAAAAAAATAAAAAAAAAAACATAAAATTAAAAGTAAAAAAACTAGAAAACAAAAGCAAAATAAATCAAACAAGAAATAAAAATTCAAAAAAAAAAAACGAAATTCAATACCCCCAACATAAAAAGAAAAATAATTCTTAATTAATAAAAAATACTTTTAAAAAATAAAAGATTATATTTTTTTTAACAGTTCTTTTGAAACCCAATTGAAAACACTATTTGCACATAATGGATAATACTAAGGGCACATGTCTTCTTTGACAAATAATATTTTTTTTTTTCATTAATTTATAATTAAATTAATTTGAATATATAAAAATAAATAGGTAATTTGATTAACAATAATCGATAGAGCCGCTGTTTTATTTTTCAAATGACAAGAGCTGTAATTGAAATTGACCCAAAACTTAAGCCCCGTTTGGTTATCGTTTTTGTTCCCTGATCTTTGTTTCCGCTCCAAATTTTTGGGATTAATATATAGACCAAACACATTTCTGTTCCTAAAATTTTAAAAGTGATTTGGAAGTAATTTCTGAATTTTTTAAGAATCTAAGAAATAAAAAAATGTTAATTTTTATTCATTCTCACAATACTATTTTCACTACCACTTCACTTGCCACCACCACTTCCCGACCACCACCACCATGCCGGGTACCATACATTTAAGGGGAAAAAAATGTTGCAGCAAAACGTACTTCTGTCCTCATAAATTAAAAGAAATAATTTTAGGACAATAATCGTTATCAAATATGTTTCTATTCTCAGAATACTCTAAAATAGAAATAAAATTTATATCCCAGTTTATTGGAAATGGAAACAAAAAAGTGGAAACGGGTCTAAGATATGGGGCTAAAAGGGTAAAATTCATACTATACCCATTTATTTTATTGAGTATATGCCATTGATCTCCCCTATCATTTTGCATTATATTAGATATCTCCCCTGTCATTTTACAAATACCAGAGACCTCCCCTATCTTTTTACTCAAACACTACTTACCTCCATTTGGACAAAATTGCCCTTAAGTTATTTTTTTAAAAAAATTCATTAGTATCTATATATTTTTAAAATTATATTTTTTACCTTTAACTTTTTAAATAATTATATTTACCTCTCACCACCATCCAACTCCCACCGCCACCGCCCAACTCCCACCACCCTCTACCATCGCCGCCACCACCCACCACCCTCCGCCACCACCCAACACCACCTCCCACCGCCACCGCCCAACTCTCACCACCTACCGCCATCGCCAACCGCCGCCACTACCAACCCTCACCCCCACCAGAGAGAGAGAGAAAAAAATTAATGAACTTTCTTTAATGAAATGGTTAAAAATATATATATATATATATCTATCTATCTATCTATCTATCTATCTATATATATATATATATATATATATATATATATATATATATATATATATATTTTAAAATAGGGGTGGGTAGTGGCGGTGGGAGGTGGTGGGCGGCGGTGGAGGATGGTGGGTGATGGGCGGCGGTGGAGGATGGCGGCGGCGGGGGTGGTGATAGAAAATAGCGATGAATATATATAAATTAAAAGATTATTTATGTATTTTAATTTTTTATTATTTAATTATTTTTTAAATAGTCAAGAATAAAATTGATATTATAATAAAAAAATTATTATTTTTTAATTAATAAGAGAAGTAAGTGGTATTTAAAAAAAAAATAAAGAGACGTCTTTGGTATTTATAAAATGATGACAACGAAGATATCCGATATATGACTTCAATAACATATACCCTTATTTTATTTACTTTAATAATTCTTTTGCGCGTGAACACAGCATGGGAAACCTGTAGCCATATCGGGGCACGCTTTTCATCCCTGTTACTCTTCATTCCGCCCAATGCGCACTACGCACCCCCTTCTCTCTCTCTCTCATTACACTGACAAAGTCTATCCTTTTTGACGCCCCCCGCGATACGAGAGAGAGAGAGAATTTACCGATCAACGTTTTTGCACGGATCTTGTCGGCTTCAACCAGGCAAAGACCAGCAATCGATCCGTATCATTTCTTAATCTCTGCACTGATTTCAGTACGCATCTCAACTTTCCTCCTTTTCAAACCCTAATTATTGGCAATTTTCACTTCCCGAGCTTGTTCCAGCCTCTGTTTGGATTCGGAAATGGCGGATTTCTCTAGGATTTCAGCTGCAAATAACCGAATCTATGTTAACACTTAGTTCCAGGTACTCTGCCCCTGCTACTGCTTGGTTTTTCATCAGACTTGTGCTTTCTTTCGCTTAGAATCATCGTTTATTTACATATTTAGGTGATCTTTACATGGATGTGTACCGATTTTTGTAGATGATGTTGAATTTCTATGTATTCATGAATATTTGTTTGTGTAGTTTACGATCCTGATCCAATAGCTGGTGTGAGTGTCAGATCGAACTTAGAAAGGTTGAATATCGGTTTTGATTGCATTTCTTTTGATATTTGTTCTCTCTTGCGCGCTTACTTGTACGCAGTTCCTAACGTGTATGTAGTATGCCTTTGTTTTTGGAGTCTCGTATATGTTTCCCTAAAGCAATGAAATGAGGACATGAATCGACTGAGATTTGGATCTATGACTTCTCTGTGTTGCTCTATGTTGAACAGTTAATGAAACCCATGAATTTTAAAGATAAAAAAACATTTGCCATCTGTAAAGCCCCAAATCTTCATGCGATTTGGGCGATATTATTGTTTTCGCCCTCCACACCTAGACAATGAAGCCCCTGAAAGCTGCAAAATGATTTAAGGCCTGGCTAGTTGATGTAATCCATTTGGTTAAAGGTGTTAATTAGCTCTATAAGTACTAGTACTCATATTTTCATGCTTTTTTATGTGCCAATGTTTTTTGAAGAGATGCTATTATTAATTGCATTGACATCAACTGGTCGTTTTCTGTGGTTGCCCCTTTTATGTAACAGCAGTCTCTCATAGAAAAGCAGTGAGAAAAGCAGTTTTCCTTCTCAATTTGGAAAGATCATCATTGTCAGTGTAGATTCCTTGATAGGTGGTTTATTATCCCATGGCGCATGTCACTGCAAGCCATTTCCCTCGAGGGCCTAACACAGGTTTGAATTTATTCTTCTTCAATCTGATATCTTGTTTTGATCTTATCTTTGCCTGTTTGCCAATTCTGTCGTTGTGTGTTTGAAGACAATTGTTAATGTGCAGTACAGTTTGAATGCATAATGTTTGGAAACATGATTATATGCTGCCATCATATATATATATATATATATGTTGACCTTTATTAGCAAACGAGTGCTGATATTAGTCGACACACACACACACACACGTATATGTATGTACTTGGTTTTGAATTATCATGCAAGGTTGATGCATTAACAACCGCTGGATCCTTGAACTTGGTTCTAATACAAAGACATGTTGTGTTCCTGTTCGTGGTAACTACATCCTTCGTTCGTCAACATAAGTTACATTGCTATTGCTACCTATATTGGTGCATATATTACTAGAAAAATGTATTGACGCTTGAGAATGATTTTCTGCTGTTCAAGCATTCTTAACCTCCAGTTTATCGTACCCTGACAAATATATATGCATCTCAATACCAATGTGTGTTAATTTATAGTTGTAATTTATCTGGTTTCTCTTCCTCCACATAAATTTCTATTCTGGTTATGTTGCAGGTGCCTCAAGTGATGCTTTATACAAGGAACTGTGGCATGCATGTGCTGGACCTCTAGTCACTGTTCCTCGTGAAGGGGAACATGTTTACTACTTTCCACAAGGTCACATGGAGCAGGCATGTTCTTCATATCTTTCATTCTTTTTCCAGTCTCTGACATTTGAATGTTCATCGAGTGGGTGAGTTGTTCTTAATGTCATTTTTTTGCAGCTCGAAGCATCAACACATCAGGGCTTAGATCAACATCTTCCTTCCTTTAACTTACCAGCTAAAATACTATGCAAAGTGATGAATGTTCATCTTCGGGTGAGTCTTATGATCCATTCTTGCTCAAAGCCAATCATATCTAATTGTACATTGGGCATAAAACAATTTGGGTTTATTTTTGCAATGGATCACTGAAAATTACCTTTCCCCCTTCCCCCCTTAAATTGTCTCTTCATTGTAGGCTGAACCAGAAACAGATGAAGTTTATGCACAGATAACTCTGCTACCTGTCCCAGATGTGAGTTTTCTTCATTATGTATAATTTCGAATTTGGCAATCAGCAGTCAGAAACTTAGCATTTTTATCTTCCATGTCAAATATCTTTTACCAATATTGTAATTGGCTTATTTGTTGCAACATAGTTTTTAACTTTTATTTATCGAAAACAAATAACATTTCACAAATGAGGTAGACATTATCTGAAATTATTTTTTTCTGATGCCTACCTTAATTTTCCCATTCATTAGCATGGTGAGGTCACAAGCCCATATCCTTCCCTCCCGGAACCTCAAAAGTGCACTGTCCACTCCTTTTGCAAGACCCTCACAGCATCTGACACAAGCACCCATGGTGGGTTCTCTGTTCTTCGGAGGCATGCAGATGATTGTTTGCCCCCACTGGTAAGCTTTGAATTTTCAGCTGTTTATTCAATGTTATGATATGTAGCTTCTGTTTCTTCTGGAATTTGAGTCTGCTCTTTCTTTAGGCATGCCCAAGCTTGCCTAACTGTCCTGCTTTTTGTTCAGGATATGTCCCAACAGCCACCATGGCAGGAGTTGGTTGCAACTGATCTTCATGGCAATGAATGGCATTTCCGTCACATCTTTCGAGGTCAGATTTTGTTTAAGATTTCGGATTTTTTTTGGGTGACTGTACTTAATGTTTTCTTCATCTTCTAGCTGGGAAAGGTTGTCTGCAGTCGGTGTTTTTGTTGTTAAAACATCATTCTCATTCTAATCCAAGTTCTGTTCAGCTGGGTTTTATGTGTGGTTTCAATTTTCTTGGAGAGAAATTATCTCTCTTGTGTTGTAATTTTCGTGGACATGCAATTGATTTTCCCACTTCTATTCCCGTCAACGTGGAATTTTGGCTCATGACATGGGTTGTCATTCTGGTTTTGTTATTTGTCTTTCATTGATTTGACAAGATGTCGTTCATTTTCGTTTCCTTCTTCATCCACGTGTGTTGAGAATTTGAGATGGAGTGGTGTAGTTTAATTTCTGGTAGCTCCTTCTGGTTCATCAATGCAGATTGTAATTTTTAGAAGTGATGATATTAAACCTGATTGAGGGAATGACCTTGATCGATAACTAATTGCGTAAATGAATTCATGTAGGCGACCCTACTTAAGTGAGACAAAAACTTAGTTGTTGTTGTTGTAGAAGTGTCTGGATTTTATGATCTTTTAATAATCTGTTTCCTTAAGCTTCTGTTCAGCGTTGAAGTTCAATTTTCAACCTTAACATATTCAGCATTCTTATTTTGAGGAAAAAATGTCTTTTATATGTATTTAATATCCTGTTTTTTGGGAGTGGTGGTGGTGGAGGTAAAACATCTATTAAACATCATTGCAGGGCAACCTAGACGCCATCTACTCACAACTGGCTGGAGTGTTTTTGTTAGCTCAAAAAAATTAGTAGCAGGCGATGCGTTCATTTTCCTAAGGCAAGTACCAAGAACCGTGGAGCTGCTATTGTCATATATGTTTCTAATATTTATTGGCTAAAATTGTTTAAATATTATATTTCTTTCCACAGGGGTGAGAATGGCGAACTTCGTGTTGGCGTAAGGAGGGTTATGAGGCAACTGAATAATATGCCTTCTTCTGTTATATCAAGTCATAGCATGCATCTTGGAGTCCTTGCAACTGCATCCCATGCCATATCAACTGGAACCTTCTTTTCAGTTTATTATAAACCAAGGTTGGGTTTCATCCCTTATTTCATGGGAAGAACGGCCCAATTTCTTTGTTCTTGGTAAAATTTGTTGCTAATTTCTCAAGAGCCATGGAACTGGAAGCAATGCATTTATTTCTCCGAGTTTTCCGTATGAGACACTAATACACTATATAATTTGAAGAGATTTTCCTATTGTGGCTTTCCCATTTATTGTCAAGAACACTTTTGTTTCTGAGTTGGAGTCCTGCTATTTTTTATGTGAATTATGTGACATCTATATTTTGTATTTCATTTGAGTGAGTCTTTGTATCTAAGGCTCTAAGCACCGTGTTTAGTCAATTTCTTATGGGAGTGTCATACTTCAAAGTGGGAACAAAGTATCTCAGGTTGTTGTATTTGGTGTGTGTGAGATCGCCCATGCTTCCTCTCACATATATGTGAATTTTTTATTTTTTTTCAAAACCTTTTTCAGAAATTTGTTTTGGAAACAAAAAAATGTTTTCCAGCTTGCAGCCTTACAAGTACCATACCCATACTTTACTGCATAAAACTTCAGTTTTTTCTTCTTTATAGTTTCTTCTTCATCTTACTCATAAATGTTCATCGTTCCTACTGGTTGTATGATCTAGTACACATCAAATATTTTTGACCTAGCCTTTGTAATAGAATGAGAGAAAATGTTTTAATGGGCAAGTTCAATTTGTTTCAGAACAAGTCGGTCTGAGTTCATCGTGAGTGTGAACAAGTACCTTGAGGCTCAAAGCCACAAGATATCTGTTGGAATGCGGTTTAAGATGAGGTTTGAAGGCGAGGAAGTTCCTGAGCGAAGGTATTTCTCTAGCTGACCTCCCTTTTTAAGGTATTTGAAATTTTGTCAATATATTAACATATTTGTACAGGTTTAGTGGAACAATTGTCGGTGTTGGCGACAATAAATCATCAAGATGGGCTGATTCTGATTGGAGATCTTTGAAGGTGACTGCATTTCTTCTCATGTCAAGCTTTTAGTTTGTTTGGACTTTTGGAGTTTTGTAATGATGCTATGATGGGGGTTTAAATATTCCATTAAATTGGAATCAGGGATTTTTTTTTGAGAGATCAGGGATGACTTTTTTTTTCCCCTGTTTTCTTTTTCATATATGAATTAGGTCAAATTTTGTCCATCCTTTGCAGTTCTGCTGTGTTAGTTTCCTTCTCCAGTCCAAGTGCATTTGTCTTTTGCCCCAATACTTGAGGTCTCCCATGATCTGTTTGGAATCTTACTAGTCAAAGATAACAAAGCTTTAATGGTCTGCAAGCTTGAAGGTTTTTTTTTGGGATGTGTGTGTTTTGAAAGTAAGCGAGGTTACGCTGTCCTTTTGTTGTTTGGATCTTCTGGCTCTATAAATTGC
Source organism: Eucommia ulmoides (assembly GCA_016647705.1). NCBI lineage: Eukaryota > Viridiplantae > Streptophyta > Magnoliopsida > Garryales > Eucommiaceae > Eucommia > Eucommia ulmoides. Next base: position 6,635,160 of record CM028341.1, read on the forward strand.
TTACAAATGTAGCTTTCCAGAGTCCCTGTTGATGGAATAGAGCAAATTTGTCTGCTCCCTAAATTACATGCAATTGCAGCCTTTTAGATTCTCCAGCGATGGAATAATGTTTGTGCTCTCCTCCCTTTAGCATTGGCCTGTTGGTGTATGCGGAATGATTTGATTTTGAATGTGTAGAAAATGCAATATCGAGAATTTGGACTAAATACCAACTTTTCTAGCTATATACATTTTCCTCTACGTCGCAAAAAAGAAAGTTCATTTTCGACTCTTTTCTCTTGTATTTTTTTTGGTAAATTGATAATGCACATAAATCCGGTTTAGGTGTACATCATTGATCATTCTTATTGATCTGGTGCAAATTTAATTTAATTGATTATCTAGTGCATCAGCATCATCTTTTATTCTTGAGCAAGGTTTCAAAAGTCAAAATGTAGCCCATGCAATTCATTTCTCTTTATAAATGCATTATGTAATGGTGGTAGGTTTCTGATGGAGTTGGTTATTAGGTGGTTCGTCCTGCATCAGTGTTCCCATCAACTTGCGTTCACCAGCTTTTAGATTTATGGTGAATGCATTCACATCTTAGTTAATTTATCTCACATTGGCTTGCACCTAATACTTGTTTCTCTCCATTTGCAGGTTCAATGGGATGAACCTTCAGCAATTTTGCGGCCGGACAGAGTTTCGCCTTGGGAAATAGAGCCCCTTACGGAAACAACTCCTTCCAATCCCCAACCTCCACAAAGGAATAAGCGGGCTCGTCTTCCAGTTTTACCTTCATCAATGCAAGATCTTTCTGCCCATGGTATTAAAATTCAGTATCTCTTCTCTGTAAATCTGCCTTTATTCAATTAGTAGCACTTACCTCTTTGCTCAATATGCTCAATAGGAATGTGGAAATCACCAGCAGACCCCCCTTCGGCTTTCTCACATTATGAGCCACAACATGGACGAGACTTCTATCTACCCCCCATGTTCTCTTCAGGTGCCAAGCCTAGTTCTCTCAGCCATGAAAATGGCCCTCTGCCTCCTGCTTCCAGGAAGCCAATGCATTGGTCCAGTGCAGTGGAACCTGTAACAGAGTCTTTGTCACCTGTTGTTAACAAAGACACTGGCATAAGAAGACCGGCTAATGGCTACAGATTATTTGGTATTGAGCTAGTCGATCACTCCATTACGGAAGAAACTTCACAGGTGGTTGTCTCTGGAACAGCTGTGGAGGACCAGCCTGCTCCATCTTTTGATGCCGAATCTGACAGGCATTCAAATGTTCATCGATCTGATGTTCCTTCTATAAGCTGTGACCCTGAAAAATCATGCCTGAGATCTCACCAGGAGTCACAAAGCAGGCAAATTCGGAGCTGCACTAAGGTATTAACCACTAATTAAATGCTTTTATTTTGATGTAACTTGTTGAGGAAAGAGATCAAATGAGTATTTGTTCTCTCAACTAGGGCCAGCTTCTGTGAAAACTAATTTCCGAAGAATCTGGAGGTTGATCTCTTGGTTCTTTTAGGTGCCCACATTCTAAATGGATTTTTCCAGGGGAATTCTTTTAGAAGGAATTTACATAAGGGATTTGATAAATTTATGAAATTTAGAAAATGACGGGATTTTGAAATTTTGAATTTTGAAATTTGTTGTTTTGGCATATCATTTGAAATTGAAATTTTGGCATATCATTTGAAATTGAAATTTTATTGATTTCACCTCGAGATGGAGAGGTGTACCTCGTTCGGAAGAATTTACCAAAAACAACATTGTAGGAAGTATTTGGATATGTCGTTTTACCACCACCAGGTCCACCACCACCCCTCCTTAAATCTCATTTCGAAATTACCTTGAATTTTACTTTAGAAAGTGGCTAAACAAGGAATTATGACTTACAAAATTCCAAATCCCCTTGTACCGAAGTCAAATTCTCTCCCAAAATCCACCTTAGACGGCAAACACAGACTTAGAGGTTAACCTTTATTATGTGCTGTATTTTGTTTTTGAACTCGTTCCTCAGAGCTACTTTATGTACTAACCTCTTAACATCTTAAGTTTAGATGCCCTCTAGATATGTTTCGCTTTCATGCTTATTTCTCCTTTATTTTCCTCCAGTTTCCGGGATGGAGGTGGGTTGCCACTTTAAGTGACGTTTCTGATAGATATGGAATGTATATTATTTATCCAGGTTCACCTGCAAGGAAGTGCTGTGGGGAGGGCAGTTGATTTGACGAGGTTGGATGGGTACGCTGATCTTCTCATGAAATTGGAGCAGATGTTTGAAATTGAAGGCCAACTCTGTGGACCAACTATGAAGTGGCAGGTTGTCTATACTGATGACGAAGATGACATGATGAAGGTCGGAGATGATCCCTGGCAGTAAGTCTCTCTAACTCTACAGTCTATTACATGCTTCCTTGGGCACCATTTGGTAACATTTTTTTAATGACTTTTTCAAATAAAAAAAAAATGATCTGTCAAAAATGTATATTTAATCCAAAGATTGGAAGTATGTTTGGTAGTGTGGAGAAATATCTTGCTGTTATTACCAGGTGATATATCTTCACCCAAAGGAATTTCATAAATAGTATAGAGAGTTTGGGTAAGGAGTTTCTACTTGGCTTCAATTTATAAAAGAATACTTAAAATCATATTTTTACTTTTGGCACTATTTGATAACATTTTTTAAGTGCTTATTTGATATTACTATTTGATAACATTTTTTTAAAGTACTTGTTTTAGCTATTAAGCGAAAAATACTATATTTGTTCTTAAATTTTCTCAACCGCGTTCAAAATTATTTTGGATTAAGCGATGGTTTATATGGATATTATCTATAAGTTACCAAACATAGTTTTTTGCTTTTAATTAAAAGTATTTTTTTGACAGATTTACATTTTTTATTATAAAAAATGTTTAAAAAAGGTGGCACATTTTTCTTTCAAATTTTAAAAGTAATTTTTTTAAGTCCACGGCAAATGTTACTTTTAATATATTTTTTTTATTTGCTTAAAACCAATTTTTTTTTTTTATAAAAAAGGTAATCTAATTGTTTTTCTCCATTCCCATTCTTCCGTTCCCCCCTTCTTGGACATTAATGTTTCGAAGTCCAAAATCAAATATTTGCGGCCCCTAGACTGTCAATTTGGGTTCTCCAAACTGGGTACTAATGCTACGTTTGGTAGGAGGGAAAAGTGAGATGAAAGAAAGAAGGGGATGAAATTAATTAAAAAAAAATTACTCTCCTTCTCCCTTCCTTCCTATTTTCCATCCATCATACGAAAAGAGTCTAAGGGCCCGTTTGACTGTAAGCTATCCTATATTATGAATGATCTTATTTTTTATTAACAAATTTGTATATTTCGTTATTTACCTATGATCTGATCAAATTTTATATTGTTTGTTTGAACAAAGAAACACAGTTATTTTAGTTTAGTTATATTTTAAGTTATACTTTACTCAAATTACACGAGAAAATAACTAAAATAGTTAGTTAGCTAATTTAAACACTTTAATTCTGACAACCATACATGGAACTATAAAAAATCGTACATTGACTCGTTGCAGAATAGTATCATTTATGAATTGGAGGACAACTAAACGGGCCCTAAGGCTGATACAATGGCATTCCACAAAATATATATATATATATATATTAGATACTGTTATTATTAGAAATTGTTATTGGGGAATTACATTCTAATAATTTTGCGATATGGATTCATCATGGACTCCATTTTTAACATTCTGTTTCCATCTTTTTGTTTTGGGGTATCAGTGAGTTCTGCAGCATGGTGAGGAAGATATTCATATATACGACAGATGAAGTAAAGAAGCTTTCCCCCAAAATAAAACTTCCAATGAAGGAAGAGGTCAAGCCTGATTCAGACGACGCTGGTGGCACCGAAGAACATTCATCCAATATGGATTCTGGTAACTAATGATATTTCATTATCCAGGGTCCTATTCGACTATTTAATGGACCCCATATACTAGAATCAAACAATTTCATGTCCATGGCCCTTATAAAGAATAGGAAGTTCACATTTTCGAGTATAAGATTTCAAGGATTGGGGGGCGGGGGGTCAAGGGGGAGCTTGGCTGCCGCTTGGTTAGTGTTTCTGTTTCTTCCCCTTTTTAAGGGAACAAAAGAAATGTGTTGTGTTCTGTTCTCAATTCCCAATCCTGAGTTGAGAACAGTTACAGTTTTTTTTTTTGTTCTGAGTTTTGTTCCAAATTCTCTGGGAACAGAAGCAGAAACAGTAAAACAAACGACACCTTCCTTGATCTTGTTTTAACTCTATGGTGAAAAGACCTCGTGAACTACCCCCATCCCCCCCCCCCCCCCCCCCCCCCAAAAAAAAAAAAGAAAAAAAAAAGAAAAAGACAGACAAGGGGATACTCCGTTAAGGTAATATATTCGTTTCTTCAAATTGTTTTGTCTGTTCTTATTTTTTTACTCATGGGTTTAGAAATATTTCAAACTCTACCTCGTGGAAATAGGTGTCCTATCATTTTTGTATTTTTTTTTTCATATATGTATCATGTATGTATGAACTATTACATATTGTGTCGGCTTCTCTATGTAAATGTATATATCTTTCCTTATGAGATCTTTAATATGAATAATATGTGTGTGTGTGTTTTCTGCAATGGCTTTCAAATTTTACAGAGCAATATTTGATTTCAGTAAGTTTGAGATCATTGTAATATGTTATATGGATAATTGTAGTGATTTTAATGTCATTTAGTTTGTGCCTCCGGTTGGATTTTTGAAAAAAGTAATGTCGTAGGTATGCGTGTATCTATTCCTTTCCTTGGTGTTTCGGTAGGAAAAATAAAAAATAGAGATACTCGTAAAATCTCTTGAAAAAAGTAAGATGCAGTTTGTTGCGAACAACGATTTGGACTAAAGTGGGATGATTAGGAAATTTAGGGTGTTATGTGTTTAAATTAAAATCACAAGGGCCAAAAGATTGAGATTATGCCTTTGATATAATTAACCGTGTGGTACTTGTGTTAGGTTTAGTCCGATTGATAAAAGGAGGTATTTTATTTATTTGTTAACTAAAGTTTGATTTTTGGAGGGCATTAAGTTGATATGGAAGAGCGTGCCCTTAAATTCGGAGATATGATTAGTTGCGGTGTGTGTAAATTGGCTCGGATAAACTAGAAACAATGACTTCTTATTTCTTGTTCTATCAATATTTGATGTGAGGTTGAGATTAATTGTTGATAGAAAAATAAATATATGGGATACATATGTGAATTAGGCAATTATTATTGTATTTGATGTAAGTAATTTATTTCAAGGTGTATAAAAATTACAAATGTTTAAGTTATATATATTTGATGAAAAAAATCAAGAGGAGTCTTGACCAAGAAAAAAGAGCGCACACTTTAAATATAATACATGTCGAGAAAGAAAAAAGAGTCAATAAATTAATGAATTAGGATCTGATGTGGTTCAACCACGATTATTGTACTGCCATGTACCTATAAGAATAAAACTCACGTGGAAAACACGTGTTCCCGAGCATGACTGCATATCACGTGTCAGATACCTGAGATCAAATTTAACTTCAAAACATGAGGATCCTGCTCGGGTCCTTCAAATAAAACTGAGGACAATGTTCACAACTGACCATAATCACTTGCCATTCAAGCGTAAGGCTCCAACATGACTAGGAAGGATCATCCTCAAGGCAAACTGAGGATGATCCAAGGCGTCCCCATGCTCGAGAATGGTTATACCATGGTTGGGATCCATTACGGTATCGCGACATAAAGGGGCAGTTAAATTTTTTTGAATAACGGCTCATTACTCACATATCCTACAGTTATTAATGGGAACAGACTAAGATTTATGGAACATTTCTTATAAATGCTAGAAGGGGCATCTAACTAAGATAAGTTTATTTTTTCTAGTCTATCGTTTGTCTAACTTTTACTAGATCATTACTTATTCTTACATTGGAGGTGTAATACTAATAGACTCACTCACAGTGCATTATTTTACAAAAACCAAAGCTCAAAGAAGATCGTATTAAAAAATCCCAAATTAACGAATATCTGACAATCTATTTTTCAGTATCATTAGCAATGTCGACGTTGATTTTTTTCCCTAAATTATTAATTTTTAATAGATAACATCATAAAGTGAGATAGCAATTGAGGCCCCGTTGGTTCGGGTACTATTTCTGTTCCTTGAATTCAGTCCCTGCTCTCAAAATATTGAAATTAGGTTGTGTTTGGGTAAGAAATTTGTAAAATTATGGGATTTCGAAATCCAGAATTTTCAAATCTCGTTATTTGGATAAATTAGACAACACTGAGAACAAAAACCATAGCAAAATTGAAAACAAAAACCATCGATGCAAAACAGAGGGAAGACACGGCGACGATTCGATGATTTGACGACGACAAGGGAAGAAGACAATTCGACGATTCAACGACGACGAGGGAAGAAGATGATTCGACAACGACTATTCGACGATGGAAGAACCCTAGACAATTGACGACAGACGACGACGAAATTGAAGACGATTGATGAGGAAGAACCCTCGACGACAACCAAATCCGACGGACGACTACAAAATCAACGACGAAGAACGAAGAAGAAGAAGAAGACGACAACGATGAAAGGGGCTTCAGGTGCAAAGAGCGAAGGGCGAAAAGCGAATGATTTGTCAAATTCCACCTCTCAAAAGGATTTTTAAATCCTCTTTTCACCACTATTTGGGATTTGAAGGGATTTTACAAATCATTCTTATTCAATACCCAAACAAAGTATTTGTTAAAAAATAATTTTGAAATATCTCCCCCAAATGAAATCTTTTATCCAAACACAACCTTAATGTACATTAACGCATTCAGTAAACACGTTTTTGTTTCAAAAATTTTGGGAGTTGCACCACCATCCTTCCTGTCACCACCACCACGTCGATTAAGAAATATATATATTTATTATCATAAATTTAAAATTAAAAATTAAAAATTAAAAAAAAAATAATTTCAAAACAATGATAATTACTAAACATGTTTCTATTATGAAAATACTCCACATCAAAAACAGAATTATCATAAATAGAAACGCCAAAACATCTCAAAATAAGGGGTGCCACCCAAGTTCACTTTCGGTCCATATTCTTTCTTTTTCTCATAAAAATACAAAAAAGTGAGGTAGCCGACAAGGGGAAAGCAACGGCCATAAAATTTGAAAAAGAAAAACAAATTTCAAATTTAAAAATGTTTAAAGCAACGCTCCCCTGCTAATCATGTCTTTGCTCTTCACCAGCTCACATCCCTCAGAATCACAACTCCGGCGAAGGCAATGAAGATCATAAAAGCCGTGAGAAAACTCAATTTCTGGTCAAGAAAGAAGAAGAAATCAAAAAGGACTCCCCTCCTCGAGCATCGTCCTCCTCCTCCTCTTCGGCCGCCGCCACCACCGCCGTGCCACCACCATTGCCATCAGTTCTCTCCTGTTCAACCCTCTGCTCCGCCGCTGCCGCCGTGGCTTGATTTCGAGCAGACCCATAATCCCGTTTCGGCATCGGTAGTCGACCCTTTTTACGGCGCGGCAGGTAGTTCAAGTCATGATCAGGGTTTCCGGTCAGAAATCGTGCCGGAGTTGAATCCAGTTTGTGCGGAGAATTCTTATCAGCAGTATATGGTTCCGAATCCGGTGTACGGCGTGCCGATTGAGCCGCCACCGCCGCCGAAGAGAGGGAGTGATGCCGGAGCTTTCGGGTGCGTGATGCAGATCGGCGTCCACCTGGTCCGATGCTTCGTTCCGTGTTTTCGCCGGAAAGACTTGTACTGAAGTAACTACAACGCATTTGGTCTCTCTATCTCACTCCTCTTTTCTCTCTCACACATTTTTTTTACACTCACGGGTGCCTCTACCTACACAGGATGAAAGACTATCTCGTTCGGGACATATGATTGTTTCTCCCTACAAGTGTTTTTCCGTTGGCTCGAATCCCTAATCTTGCTGAGGTTCTTCAACTGTTTTAACTCAAGTATATCTTGCCATTTTAGTTACATCGTATTGTTCTCTCACACACATAAATATAATGTTGGTGTTAAAACTACTTGAAGTTTGTGAATATTCACTACTGTAATTTTATTGAATAAAGAGTTTGCAGCTTGTTCTGTTTCAAATTTTCAATTCGAATTTTGGCTTGATTTTTCATTTTGAAAAATGGGAGTCAATTGATTATTATCAAGCTGACTGCAATCGTTTTCTGCTGATTTTTCCCGAAATGCATTAAAGCGTAACAGTTGACATTTATGCATTTGTAATTTATTACCGATTTCTAGAAAAATAAAATAAAAATCAACCCTAGCAAAGCCGATTCTTGCCCAATCAATTGTTTTTTTTATATATAAAAAATGATGGCGCCACCACCATCACCTTCCACCAACACCATCTCTCTCTCTCTCTCTCTATCTCATTTGTTCTCATCTTCTCCTCTCTGGGATATGTTGAAAAAATGAATCGGAAAATAATTCAGTAATTAAATAAATAATTATTTAAGTAATTAACTATAGAGAAGTATTTAGAAAGGTAAAACGGATCATTGGTTACACAAAATATTCCCGAATAACATATTACAACAAAAATTACATAATCGAAATGAAATTACATTGAAGTGAACAAATACAAATTACAATAATCGAACAAAGAACATAGAAGAAAACGTGAATACAAATTACAATAATCGAACAAAGAACATAGAAGAAAACGTGAATACAAATTACAATAATCGAAATGAAATTACATAGAAATGAAGAAATACCTGATGTAAGACGAAATAAACAAGAAGTTATTAGAGACTTATTATGTTATAGAACATAAACGAAATCAAAATACCAGAAAAGGAGATCGAGAAAATCATTTGACGATTTATTTTTAAAGCAGATTTTGCCCCCGCAACGATGCTTACGATTTGGTTGAGTGTCTACCTCACAGGATACGATGATGAACAACTACTAGTACGAGCACTTGAAACCAAAAGCTCAACGATCGAAAAAAATGCAAAACTCTCTCACAAACAAAGAACTTTGAAGAAAATGTGAATGCAAATTAAAATAATTGAAATGAAATTACATTGAAGAAAAGAAATACCTAATGAAAGACGAAATAAACAAGAAGAATTAGAGACACTTATTATGTTACAGAACATAAACAAAATCAAAATACCAGAAAAAGAGATCGAGATAATTGTTTACCTTCGCCCCGCCTCCCGTTTGCAGGACCGATTGCGGCGTTTTTGTTATGTATATCATGAAACAAAATGCGGAGAGGTCGCAAAAAAGTTGTCGGTGGCGGATGTAAGAGGTGTCCGAAAAGCCGCAATACATGCTCTACTGAACCATCTACACTACAGCTGGGTCTCCTACGGTTGCGATAATGTTGAAAAAACCGAACCCGATCAAGACACATCCTATCCTGAAAAAAATGTTGTTCCATGAAACAAGAGTAATCTGAATTTTATATATTTTTCAGTTTTATTCATTTTTTGCATGCTGATGAATGTGTATCCTTGGTGTTTGTCGGTTGATTAAATTTTGGAACACGTTAGCGTCTTGACGTACGTATTTTCATTAACGTTAACGTGAAAATATAACTCCTTAACTCTTGCTTATTCCGTTAATGTTAATACCAAAAAGAAAGAGTAGCAGCAACGAATTTTTGTTTTTGATTTGATGTGTGAGACGTTAACATTAAATATCATGACATTAAATTGCGTTAACATTGATGTAAATATACTGCTTTGTCGTTAATTTAATGCGTTAACGTTTAACTTTGAAATATAATTCTTTAACTCTTGCTTATTGCGTTAACGTTAATACCAAAAAAAAAAAAAAGGTAGTAATGACGAAAACATTTTTTTTGATTTGATGTGTGAGACGTTAACGCTAAATGACATGACATTAAAACTGCATTAATATTAGCGTAAATATACTGCTGTCATTAACTTATTGCGTTAACGTTAATGTAAAGGGTGTACTACTAACATTAATTCATTAAAATATATTAAACATTTACTCGTTGTTTAGTGGGTACTTTAATGTTAACGTTAACTTTAATTTATTAGTTTTCAAAATGTAATTTCACATCAAATATGCAATTTCAATCGGGGTTTTCTTTAACTGATGTTACCTTTTTTTATCAGATATGCTGCATGGGCAATGAGTTATTTATCCCATGTAATAATGCCTATGACATGATCAACATCATCATCCTTCTATTTATAGTGACTATGAGTTATTTATCCCTTGTAATAATGCCTATGACATGATCAACATCATCATCCTTCTATTTATAGTGACTATTTGGTGATTCACTTTGCTTATCATTCATTTACTGCTTTGCATGCAATACATGGTGTTTTGAGAGAGAAAAAAATGTCGTGCAATGACTTCAATATCTTCAGGGAAGATGTCCGGAAGTGGGAAGAAAATACCAAATAGCTTTGCAACTTAGTTTATGAAATAAAATGTCGAATGGGGAATGCCTGCTGGGCGTTCTCAAGTACAAGCGAAGAGAACATGTTCCTGAAGGAACATAACGCCCATCTGCGGGAACGGGTGGTAGCCCTCGAACATGAAGTCGAAATGCTGTGCCGAGAGATTGCACTAGCTAATGTCCAGCCTGCCCAGAGTGAATCGTCGGTCAACAACAACTAGTTGATGCATCGGGTGTGTTTTTTGTGCATCAACGTTGTTGCATTTTGGTTTGGTTGAAGAAATGATGGGTATGGGTGTTTTGATTGTGCATAATTTTACGTTAACGTTAACTTAATATGTTGTACATTTAAAAACATGTTTATTGGCGTGTTGCTAAGCTAATCGTCCTCAAATCAATTGAATAGAAATACATTGAGTCTATGTGCCCGTGCAAATTAGGATCTACAATAATTTTTACCAAAAAGCATAGTCAAGCACACAGAACACACATGCATGGGTATTACTCTTGACTTCGAAAACAACCAGGAGTAATTTTCATCATCGAGTGATGGCCCAGATGAACACAAAACTCAGCATGCAAAACAACAAGACAAAAACATAAACACATTCTAACTTAAACACACATGCAATACGAGAAAATAATAGCACATAAACTAACAATACTACATACTACACATTACTTCCGAACTCAAAATGGACAGTGTCCCAACGAACCCAATCATCATTCTCAACATATATGAAATGAAAGCATGCTGACAAAGGGTGTTTAGAACACTTACCTGGGCGGCGAGAGGATCTCGCCTTCAAATCAAGTCGAATGTGACGGATTTAACTTATTTGACCTTGGGTTGCCTCCCAAGAAGCGCGTGGTTTAATGTCCTCGGCCCGACATTTTTAGAATGCCCTCAAGATTGACGAGGTTTTGCTTTGTTCAGCTCAATCTTTCAACAAAACGTCTCACCGAATTATGTACTTGGCCAAGCAACATAAAGCGATTTGGAATCCCGTCGAAAGGGATACATCAATACCCGTCGATCTAACATCGCCAAGTACCCTATATTGGAAACAAAAATAAAACTATAAACAAAAATTATATTCAAAGAAATGCCTAAAGTAAAATTAAGTCATTTACACACAATATCGATAATAAACGACAAAACAATTCTCGGCAGATCGTTACCAAAAACTTGGTAGCGATCTCCGAAAACTGAATTTGACAAGCAACCAATCTCTGGCAACGGCGCCAAAAACTTGTACGCCGAAGGATTCTACTATCCTTCGCATATATGACTACTCGTAAGTGTACGAGGTCAAAGTTTTAGTATAGTGTGATCGTGAAAGATCGGGTTATCGTATCCACAAGGATTGGTGTTGTTACTATCGAATACCGCGTTTGTCGTGATCTAACTTTATTTAGGCGAAAAACAAATGTATTTAATTAATTAAACTAATACTAATATAACCTAAATTAACTACATTAATATACTAATATATTTTAGGGTAAAAAATTGTCTAGAGATTAACATGTTTATAAATATGTGTTCGATTTCGATTTACTCACGTTTACGGTGTTTGACCTATTTGACAACCTCGGTACGTAAACTCTACCGCCACCTCTCCCGAGTGTAAGACAGGAGAATACATGACTTCGAGTCAACAAAGAAGTGCCCCTCAACGTCTTAACGACCCTAGGTCACGTGAGTCTCGCCCAGCGTCATTGATTGCACACAATCCAACTCCTTCCCCGGTTATTGGATCGTCGTGTTGTATTTACCTTATCGACAATCTCCGTTCTAAAACTTCTTCGCCACCTCTCCCGAGTGTAAGACGGGGGATATAACACGCCTTTGAGTCAATGAAGAAGTCCCCCTCAACGTCTTAACGACCCTAGGTCACATGTGTCTTACTCTACGTCATCCATTGTACACAATTCAAACTCCGATCAAGTTATAGAATCGTGGCGTTTGTTTACCTTAATTCGAATCCGAGGTTTGTCAAAACCCCGTATTCTTCATTTATATAACTAAGTATAATAAACAAACAATAAGATAAACACAATCAAACCATGAAGAACAAACATAAACGCAACACCGAAATCATCCAAACAACGTATTTATAAATTTATTGTTAATCTCTACTACAATTCATATTTAACTCGTGGCCATAGCTGCATAAACATATAAATCGAGCTAAACATGCTCACATGAATCTAAGATAAAGAAATAAGGAAAAATAATCGACGAACTTTGACTCGTCCGAAGATAAACCGCTAAGAACGCTCAACGATCGATTCGTCGTCTTCTCCACTTCGGGATGTGAGATCCACCTCTAAAACTCCTAAATATACCCTTAGATATAGCCTAAGGGGCTCAAAAATGCAAGAAAGGCTGGAGAAGGAGGAGGAGAGGGGTATTTATAGGCAAAAGATCTCAAAATATCTAATAAATATCAAGGCTGTGCAGAGGGTTTTGGCCTAGGCGAAGGAATTTCCGCCTAGGCGAAGTTAGGTCGGTAAACTTTCTGCTGTTTTTCCGCCTAGGCGGTGGAATTTCCACCTAGGCGAAGTTGCTGCAGGTTTGCATTTTGTTTTAACTGTACCTTCTTTATACGAACTACGATTGAGGTGATTCAAAAACTTATGGAAAGTTAAGAAAAATATCTACAACTTCTATGTTTTGAGTGTTTCCAAAATCGGATTGCATTGTAGTCCAAAATAGTCTTGAAATTACAACATATGTACCGGTTTTGCAGGTTTGGTGACCGCCTAGGCGAAGAAGTAGGCGGTGGACTTGGAAATATTTCTATTGGGGTTTCTGCCTAGGCGGGGGAATTTTCTGCCTAGGCGGTGGGCTGTCAGTAGCCTTTTGTCATTCTCAGCATCTTCACTGCCTAGGCAGAAGTCTGGACGCCTAGGTGGTGGGTTTCCTTCGTATTTTTGCCTCCTTGCTTGTTTATCCACCGTAACTTTGACTCGCCTTCAGTTCGATCTTATTGTTTTCGCTCCAATTTTCTATCTTTTTGCTCCACACACCTGATTTAATATAAAAAGATAAAAACTAATTAAAACATAATAAAATACTATATAAACGTTCGAAAACTAACTTAATTCAGTTTGAAAATACGTAGATAGATCACACCTATCATAAGCATAAGCATTTTTTTTTATGTTAACTTGAACTATTTGTGGTGGTGAATGGGCTTACAAATGTTAGCTTTAACATCAGTTTTGTATTGTGTTGATGTGCCTACTTTAACGTTCATGTAATTATTGTTTGTTAACGTTAACACATTGATTTTATTTAAAACATTAATATGCATCCTATGTTTTACACGTTCTAAGTATTACGCAAATAAAATCATTTTCCTTTACTCATCTTACTTACCAAAAATAGACTTAGTCAAAAAAAATAAAAAATCATGTAACAAGATCACCATCATGAAAAAAATGAGGTCCCCCCCGAACATCGAACACACGAAGTGAATGCATCAAAACTACATAATGAAAAATAATGATAGGTGCTTTAAATTGCAGCAATGTATGTCTTCCTGTTGTGATGCCCATATCTTTTGCATCTACCGCTTCTTATTTTTGGGATCTCACCTCTTGATGGAATACGTTTCTTCCTCGGCCAACCAGGTTATTTTTTTGTGATTGGGGGGGATGATTACAACTTCCAATGCATTCCATTCAGGCTTCTCGATCGTGGGCACGCCGTATATACCTTCTGAATAGGTCATTCTATAATATTCCACCAAGAAAAATGACTCAATGAAGGAATATATATTTTGGACGCTTTTTTTTTTTTTTTATCACCGCGCAAGCATGAACACAGGGAATCCGTTCCCTTGCATGAACACGTTTTTTTTTCCACGTCAACCAACACGGATGGGTTCGAGTGTACTTCGTATACATTGTTGCCGCAGTCGACAACATTCCACGTCTGTCCATCGCTAATCATCCGTGCAAGCATCTAATCATGTACTGGGCATAGGAAACCCGTCATCGATAATGATTCGGTGCGTCTGACTGACAATTGGTTTATTACCTTGCACCTAATCTTGTCGACCATTAATATGATCGGTAGGTGCTGGTAATCACAAATCCATGCGTTGAATGATTCCGCTAAGTTGGACGACATCTCCCCATATCTTTTGCTTTTGAAAAACATGTTGCAGAAGTTGTCGGGCAGCACATCCTTTAGGAAATTCTCTACTCGTCTTATGCCTTCTGCTCTTAATTATTCCATCAACTGGTAGTATTTGTCAAGCGTCATCGCATGCGCCATCATCGAATACCTATGCACAAGCTTCTCCTTCCACGCATGTTTCAATCCCGCTAATTTGTCCCTCAAGTTGTTCGTCAGGTGGTTCAAACAATAAGAGTGCAAACAATCCGGGAACATCCTCCGAACGTCTTTAAGAATGCCGTTGTGTCGATCGGAAATTAACGTTAACACACGTTGGTTCGTCACAATTTTTGCTAAATTGGTCATGAACAAGTACTAGTTATCGTCGTTCTCTGTATCAACAACAGCGAATGCCACCAGAAAAAGACCTGTCCAGTTATGGAAAAAAAATAAATCAACGTGCAAGAGGGACATGGAGGACGCAAAAGCATTTAATATACATTAACGTTAATATTCCCATGTCTTTTCCCCCCTCTCTTCCCCAAAATGACCTGCTTGTCTCATCAAAATCCCCCAAAAACTGTTAAAATGTAAAAATAAAAAATGAGTTAATTACATTTAATGCGTTAATATTATTAGGTTTATGTAATAAAGATGAGACAAACACTTCAAAAATTAAATGTTTGGGGCGGTTCTTTAACGTTAACCAACTAATTTAAACAGTTACATGACATAAAATAGGTTGACAAATTATGGTTGTTTCCGTCTTTTGTGTTGGCCCCAACAAACTCCCCTTATACCTACCCCTGAGAAATGTCCCATCAAGGAACAACATCGGCCTGCAGTATTTGAACTCGTGCGCAGTCGCATAGAACGATACAAATAGTCTCTTGAAATGACATATTTCTTTGTCATAATCCAACGCTAAATGGATGCCTGGGTTCGTCAGCATGCATGCATGCAAATACCAACGTAGTTGATCGTAAGATGACTCGTGATCGCCATACAAATTATTCTGAGCTTTCTCTGCATCGTTCCATGCAATGTGGTATGGGATCTCAATCCCGTAGTCGTTCTTAAAGGTGTGAACAACGTCAATTGGGCGAGTGGACGGGGTATTCCGAACTAAGTCTAAGAGGCATGACTTCACAACACTAGAATTCATCTTCTTGTTCCTCGTCGTCCTATAAGCAGTGATTGCTCAAAAATAATACCCTTAAAGTGGTACCGCGATACTGATGTAATACGATGTTCAAGTAGGGTGTCGAATCACAGAGATCAGACTTGTAATTATCAATTTTTGATTACTTTTCTTTCTTTAGTGAAAATGATTTTGTTTTTTTTTTAAATAAAAAAAGAAAATACTAAATTTAAAGATAAAAATAAAATAAGTACCAGATTATGAATTGTGGGATTAGTATTTTGAGAATTATGTTTTTCTCGTATTTTCTATTTAAATCGGATTTGTATAAACGAGTGTTCTTAACTACAAGCCAGAACCACTCAGAAAGATTTGGATTGTTATTCTCCGGCATGAAATATCTTTGATATTTAATTCCTATACTAAACTAATCTAAGGTGAATTAATAACTAGGCATAAACCATCCAGACCAATAATTAATTCCCAAGAATACGATTATGTGACAATTAAATCAAGACCACTGGTGCAAGATTTAATATTCTCGCAGTGATTGAATTTAAAGCAAAATCTCTACAAGAATATTTTGACAATAAATTCAATCACAATTAAATTCATTTTTTAGAACGGAATTCCTACCACATAATTATTTATACAATATCCAAATTTAAATAAGAAAATACAATATTACATAATTTCAAAAATACAAAGCCACAACACTAACCTGGTAGGAGGAAATTAGCCGCTCATCGTTGTGTAGAACTGTGTTTTATTGGATACAATTTTCAAAAACACCGTTTACACTTTGTACCCTTTAAGATTCAAATTTCCTCCAACAATAAAAATAAAAATAAAAGAATAAGAAAATATATACAAATGGTGTTGAAAATGGAATATGAAATTGATATCATAATTGGATAATCCTCCTTTACATTTGATTCAAGTCTTCCTATTTATAGATAAAATTTAGGGGTAAAAATGAAAAAAGAAAAAGAAGAGGGGGGCAATTAGCCAAGTTGGCCAACTGCTGGCCGACGGCCAGGCTTGGTCGACCAGGTGGGCTGGTATAACCAGCCCACCAAGTGAGCACCGCAACTATGATCTCTCTGACACTCCCAAATATAAAAAAATATGTTACTTTCATTTAATCTACCATGTACTCTCCATTTGCACCATCTTTCTTCCTTGAGTGAACATTCAGCTATCACCCTCTTCTTGTCATTCTTTATGAACTGAAATGTGAAACCCATTTGTACAGCGTATTTCCTTAGTGCTTCTCTAAAATTCGGTATTCCACCGTTAAAGATCTACCCAGCTTCTTTAAGACCTTCAACCTAGTGATCGGATAGTAATGCCTTTTTAGGCAATAGGTAGAAAACCGACAACAAGTCGTCCTCCTCGTTCATGCCACCTGCGCCCCCCCGTCCCGTTGGACATTCGATAAACAGCCTATCTCGGCTGCCACTTGATCTGCTACCGCTGTCACACGTCTTTATCTCCAAACTTACATATTCAAGCTTCATTACTCATGCAAGACTAATCATCACCTCTACATCGTCCTGACTCGTTATTAGGCACCTGTCATGCCTTGGTATGAAATAAAACATCTTGAAGGAAACATCCCTCAATACATCCTACCTCGATAACACATTTTGAATTAGCAAACCGTGCATGAAACCATTGTCAACTTTGACGCCCAACGAGTAACCATCAAACTTACACATCAAAATTATGCTCGTCGTCATTGCCCCCCCAGTAAATCTGCAAAAACCAATAAAATGCATCCAGCTGTGCAAATAAAAATAGTCTAAAAACATTGATTGTCTGTTGTTAATGTTAAAACATCGGTATGTGTTAGTTATGTATTAGAGTTTACGTATTATACAAACCCAAAAAATTGTGCGTTGATGTTTACGTTAACAAGGGTTGTTAAAGAAAGAAAATGAAACTATCATCACTACAAACAACCTCCCATCCCACCCCTCTGGGGCAAAAACAAACATGCGTGTTAACGTTAACATAAAAAAAATTGTGCTAACATTAAAAATTGTGTTAACGTTAAAACTTGTGTAGCTTGGATCATCTCACTTTTCAAAAAAAAAAGTGAGTTAATGTTAACATGTACGCACGTTTGCTGGAAAAAAAAATGTAGGTTAACGTTAACATTAAAACCTGTGTAGTTTGGATCATCTCACTTTTCGAAGAAAAATAATGTGAGTTAGCGTTAATGCCTTACTCTCACTCTCATCCCTGCTACTGTGCCTATTTCCACAACGGTGTACGCATAAAAACATTCATACTAACGAAACCAAAAAACATGTTACCTCTTCGAAAATCGGCCCCCATACATGTTAAACTCTACAAAAAGTTAATAAAAAATCTGAAAAATGTCTTTTGTTTATGTTCATATTGTTATTAATTTCATGATACAAAGTTTCACGAACGCATGTTAACGTTAACGAAGTGCTATCGTCCCCAACCCCTCCCCCCAACAACAGGGGATTCATTCATCGCCAAAAACTTCGAAAAAACAAGGTTGAAAACATTATAGCAACACTGAAAAATAACGAAAAAAGAGATTAACACGATTATATAACTTTTCATTGAATACAAATACAATCAACCAACCTGATCTTACTTCGTCTTAAAAACCTCTCCGATCGCCGTCACCGAATATAGCCGCCGCCGCTATCGTCGTTTCAGATTCTTCTCCTCGTACCAACTCTGTAACACCTACAAATTTGAAAATAATATTTTTGAAAATCCCTGCCTTGTGTAAGGAATGTCGGACGTGTATTTGAATCAACCCGGGAATCTCTATTTTGTCGTTTACCATAACCGAATCGGTCCGTCCAACTGGCTTGTCGATGTGAACAGGGGTATTATCATCCATCGTCGCTTATCTTGGATCGTCGAAGGATTGAAAACTAAACTCCCTGTATGGGGAGATCTGATCCCTAACCAAACAGTTCAAAAAAGTTTTTTCTTTAATGGTCTCTCTAATAGGGATTAAATAATAAAAAAAACTCTAAAAAAAAAGGAAAAAAATTATATACATATATAAAAGGATAAATTAATACTTGTATTAATTTCATTTTAAAAAAAAAACTATTAGTAAAAGATGATGTAAAAAGGTAACTGATCATCATTTTTTTTTTTTATATAGTGTGTTCAGGCCAATTTTTGCGCATCTCAACTAATCATCTCACTAGGCAATCTTAAGGGCACATGATGTATTCAGGATTAAATTCAAGATTTAGTTCCTGAAGTGTTTCCCAAGAGAGTTGAACTCTGATTGATAAGAAAATGAGAAACCTCCTCTTATCAACTGTACTAACTCGGGTGATCATTACTTTTTTCTAATAAGGGATCTTTATGGTATTTGATGAAAAACAAAAATTTTCCGAAGTCATCTCCTCAAATATAAGAGGGTGTCCGTGACAATTTTATTATAATATGCTATAAAAGAATAAAATTTTAACTTTTATATTTCACAAAAAGAAAAATAGTAAAAGCAGATAAATGAAACAAAAAATAAAACGCCAATTGAATGCCAGATAGCACATACTAGAAGTTGTCCCTCCAACATTTCGAACTGATTAACGGATCACGAGCGAACAGCGAGGGGGGAGGGACACGGCGATGGCGGCGACGTTGGGAGGCCTGAGCGCGACGAGGAAAGGAGCGAACCGGACAGTTCTGATAACCGGCGTGAGCAGGGGTCTTGGCAAAGCCCTAGCTCTTGAAATGGCCAAGAGAGGCCACACCATCATCGGTTGCTCTCGCTCACAAGAGAATCTCGATTCTCTCCGGACCGAGCTCGCCTCTTCTTCTCAATCGCTCTCTGGTTCATCCGACAAACACTTGTTCTTGAATGTAGATGTGGTCAGTCTCTCTCTCTCTCTCTCAAAATTCATGTGTTCATCTTTATGCGAGAGTAATGAATGTCATTTTGTTCTTGTAAACCACGAGACAAAGATTAATTTACGGAGAATTTGTTTACTGAGCTTGAAATTCTGTGATGTTCATACTACATTAGATTGTAATGATTGGATTTCGTTTAGATAAGAAACGATTGATTTTGTTTTGATTTAATTTTGTTCTTGTAGAAATCAAATAGCAGTGTAGAAGAGTTGGCACGAGCTGTAATGGAAAAGAAGAGCGTTCCTGATATCATAGGTACATGAGTTCTTTGGCCATTTGCGTGCTTTCTTTTTGTTCATCCACACATTGTATTAAACTGAAGATAACTAAAAGAAGATGAAAACAGTGAGAGAAGACAATCAACAGAGAGCAATTCTCATTCCATGTTATGTTTACTTACATTCTTTGAATATGGTATTAAATAAATGTACACACACACAAACAGACAATGGCCTAATCTCTGACGGACAAGTTAATCACAACAACCAACCTCTCGTTTGATAACATAATTCAACACTTTATAAGTGTTAGAATGATTGAGAGGCGGAATATTAGGAAAACATGGAGCGATTGTATTGATATATGAGAAAAATACAATCACAAAGATATACAGGAGTATATATAGGGAGTGACTAGGGTTACGAGGGTTAAAGTTTGGTTTTCCTAGTAATCTAGTGTTTAATATAGTGGGCTAAGGCCCATATACATATATTAACAATAATTGTGTTTGATAACAAAATGCAACCATTTAAAAATTGTTCAAAAATTTAAGTGATCCGTGGCTCACTTATTTTTTTTAGCACTTCTCACTTAAAACTACCAAACATCTATGTAGCAGAACCACCATTCAATCTCAATATTATAAAATCTTGTAAAAAAAAGTTAAATACAAACAACTATACATAGAGAAAGTACTAAATTGAGAAAAAAATAACAGTGTTGTAGAGAAAATATTTTAGAAAAAAAAGTAGTAAAAATTATTTTAGGGACAAATTTTTTTACGAAGATAATTTTTTTTGAAGTTAAAAGTATGAAAAAATAAATACTTAATAAATTCAACACGTAATTTCAGCACTCATAAGTTTTCAGTATTTAATTGTCAGTGTTATCAAACAGGCAATGAGTTTCTTTAATAACTTTCAGATGGACAACTGATTGGAAGAGTAAGGTTTGCTAGGGTTAGCTGCTGTTTGCAGAAGACATAGATTGAGTTTTCAGTATTTAATTGTCAGTGTTATCAAACAGGCAATGAGTTTCTTTAATAACTTTCAGCTGGACAACTGATTGGAAGAGTAAGGTTTGCTAGGGTTAGCTGCTGTTTGCAGAAGACATAGATTGATCAATAGTGTCATCTTTGTGTTCTATGAGTCATGATAAGATATGGGTTTTGATTTTAGGTATTGATTGCGATACTTGCACAAGCATAATCTATGTAGCTAGTAGAATGTGTTTTATTCAATAGAAATGAACTTTTGGCAGTCTACATGTCCCATATCATTCTCATTTTGATCATCACTTCGCAATGGGTATGTTGAATTTAACTATTATATTCTGCCAGTGAACAACGCTGGCACCATTAACAAGAACAACAGGATCTGGGAGGTTCCGGCAGACGAATTTGAGGCTGTCATTGATACCAATATAAAAGGAATAGCAAATATGTTGCGTCACTTTATTCCTCTTATGATCGAGAGCAAGCAAGGGATCATTGTCAATATGTCATCTGGTTGGGGAAGATCTGCTGCAGCACAGGTGATAATCAGTCTCTAAAGTTCGTTATTTCTCCAGAGTTCATCGTTATTTAATATTTCATTTATTTTAGGCTCCAGTTGTATGAATGGTTTTGAAATCAAGGGATTTTAAATAGTTTTGTTTCAGGAGAAATTTTGTTCATCACAGATAGTATCAAATTGGACTTTAAAAGCAAGTTTGGAGAAACAAAAAACTAGTATACGGTCGAAGTTATAAGGATGTATTTCAAATAGCTTCTTTCACCAAGTCATGTTAAATTCTTCGATTCATTCTCTTGAAGGTTCGTTTGGGTAAAGTATTTGAAGAAGTTATTTGAGTTTGAGAAGACTCATGATAAGAGTTATGACAAAAGTGTAGGTTCGTTTGGGTAAAGTATTTGAAGAAGTTATTTGAGTTTGAGAAGACTCATGATAAGAGTTATGACAAAATTTTACACTGGTTGTCGTTTGTCAGCTACCAAACGCAACCCTCCTCCTTTACCCGAGTTTGGGACCGTCGTGTAATGAATAAAGCATGAAGCACGCATATGCGGATTTTTTTTTAAGTCTGAGAAGGAATTTAAAATTTTCCCAAAAAAAATTGTGAAGAAAATTTTACAAATTCTTTTTCCAAATTGGATTCCTTCTTCAAATATCTTACACAAATGCACCCTATATGTGTGTTTTTAGTTTGTTGATATCCATATCTTGTATAGATTCTAGATTTAACATATAATTTTTCGATTCTAAATTCGTTTATTTCAAATCCTTCCATCCAAACTCAATCTTACTGTTGTCTTATGTGTCGGAAAATCCTTCTTGTTCAACAGGTAGCACCTTACTGTGCTTCAAAATGGGCAGTAGAGGGCCTGACTAAGTCGGTGGCAAAGGAGTTGCCAAGCGGAATGGCGATTGTTGCACTTAATCCAGGAGTGGTTAACACCGACATGCTTGCTTCTTGCTTTGGCGGTTCATCCTCTTTGTATCAATCCCCCGAGTCATGGTAATCAATTTTTTCCTTCTCCTCTAATGGTCGTCACTCAAAAGTCCATTTATGGGAACAAATGAGTTATGTTTTTTCCAAGAACAAAATCAGAAATATGGGAATAGAAACACTAGGCCCCCTTTGGTTATTGTTTCTATTCCCTGATTTTTGTTCTCGCTCTTGAAATTTTGGGATGATGTACAGAAACGCGTTTGGTAAACACGTTTCTGTTCCTAAAATTTTTAGAGTAATTTGGGAGCAACTTCTGAATTCCTTAAGAATCTGAGAACCAAAAAAATATTGATTCCTATATACTCCCACAAAATTATTCCTACTACCATCCGTCGGCCACCCCCACCACCATGACGTCCACTATACATTTAAAGAAAACAAAAGAAATGTTGGAACCAAATGTGTGTCTTGTTTCTGTTCTCATAAATTAAAAGAAACAATTTAGGACAATGGTCGTTGTCAAACATGTTTCTGTTTTGGAATACTTCAGAATGGAAACAGAATGCCCATCCCATCCCATTCCATCCTAGTTTATTGGAAGTAGAAACAAAAAAAACGGAAACACTAACCAAATGCCACCTAAACAAACGGCACCTTATATTCTTTCGCTTGTATCTTATTTTACTTCTGCCCCCTTTGTTGAATTAGGGCTCCAAAGGCAGCAACGATGATACTTAATCTTACGATGGCCGATAACGGTGCATCTCTCTCTGTGTGATGGATTCTTCTTCTCGGCAATATAGAGTTAGCTCGTTGCGCCTTAGGACCTGTTTGGCGGAGAAAATTCATATTCAATTGATTTGGAATCTGCGAATTGCGGTTTCCAGTCTCCAAATGGTAAATTTATGAGAACAAAAACAACTGGAACAAACTTGAACTGCTTACAATGTGAATTGATTCTGTGTTTTAATTTGTTGTTTCCACATTGTAGGCTTGAAAAGCTTGAGGTTTCTGAATTTTGAGGGACTTTAGGCTCTGTTTGGTTTGTAATATTGTAATAGACAGTTTGGTTACATAGTTGAAAAAAAAAAAATGCAGTTAGGGGCCCACCCGTTTGGTTGGTGTTTTCGTTCCTCTCGTTCCCAAAATTTTGGGATTGATGTACAGAAACGCATTTGATAAACACGTTTCTATTCCCAAACTATTCCTAAAATTTTGGGGGTAATTAATTCCTATGGTGGTGGTGTTTGTTTAGGGCTTGTTTGGTGAATTAATTTTTTTTTTTTAATAAATTATTTGTGATTTGTATATTTCTTTATTATTTTTACTTTAGTCAAATTTATGTATTCTTTGCTTGAGAAATAAAACATATAATTGTATTTGTGTGATTAATTTTTTTAAAATATTTTTTATTTTAATTACACGAGAAAATAGCATGTGAATTAGAATCATTTTTACAACCAAACAACAAAAGGCCCTTCGTGTTTTTGTTCTTTATGTTTATGTTTCTAAAAAATTGAATAGATTTAAAAATTTAAGAACAAGGCTTAGTTTTTCCCCCCATGTTTGTGTTTTTATTGAGGATTTTTATAAATGGAAACATACAAGCCTATAGTAATAGTAAAAATACTACAAAACAATTCTAAAAAAATAATTTTTATAATTGACTTGTGTAATATTAACATTTCACAAGAAATTATATCTTTTTAGTCAGAAGAATGCAATTTTTTCTAATATTACCTGAATAGTTGAAATTTTCCATGAAAAGTAAAAATAAAGTAAATAAATAAAAATGTAAATAATAAATAAGGTGGCGTTCGGAGCATTTTTGTAAGTATTTTTAAAGCAAACATAATACTTATTAAAATTAAAGTAATGTTTGTGTTGCACTAGAAACGTAATTTAAAAAAATAAATTTATGTTTTTTAGTATTTTTTTTTAGAAAATGAAAAATAGTTGTTTTTTATTTTTTTTTTAAACTTTTTATATTATTTGAGATCGATGGAATATGATCTTTTTACAATTATTTTTTTAATTTTTTTTAATTTTTAATTAAAAGGTCATTTATAAGGATAATACTAAGATATAATTTCTAGTGAATATGTTTTTATTTTTTATTATTTTAAGTAAAAAAAATTATCAATAATTTAATTTTTTATTTTTTAAAAATACTTTATTCTAAATTATTATTCAAAGAGTAATATGACAATGACTTTTTAGTCCCGGTCTCCAAATTTTAGGACGAATGAGTTATCAAGTTTGATTAGTGATTCAAAACTCATGTGATGTCTTAGTGGTAGGGTCAACCCCCCCAACACACAGGTGGTGTGGGGTTCGAGCCCTATCGTGTGGGTGAGTGAGGTGTGTGTGAGTTAAAAAATAAAATAAAAAATTGATTAGTGATTCATTAAGTTCAAACTGTCATGTTCAAATAATACAAATGTCATATGTCATGTTATTCGAATATTGCAGAATTGCATTAAATAGTTCCGTATTATTGATCGATTTCGTTTATGAAATTAAATTAATTTTTTTTGTAATGTTTTATTAGAATTGTAGAGGATAAAAAATTACGGCAATTTAAAAATAAAAATTGATAAAAAATATAGATATTTTTTTCCCAAAATTAACGGACAAAATATTTTAAGATTTTATGAATTAAAATTTTAAAACAGTAGTCGAAGAGGTTGGGGTTCTGGTCGCCATTTGCAACTTCATCTCTGTATTCCGACGAACATTTCCCATCTCCGGCTTGTATTCTCGGTTTAGAAGTTACTCCCGAACCGCCGGAGAGCAGTTCGTTCACCATGGCGGTGGCCATGGTGGCTGCTTCTTCCCCGTTTCTCGGACACTTCCCATCTCGCCTTGTAACTCTCTCTCTCTCTCTCTTCGGGTGTGTGGCCAAGGATTGCATGTGTCTGTATGTGCCGTAATCAGTAATTGTGGTGTGATCACATTTTCTGCCTAATTAGGGCAATTTGCCAATGGTTTAATAACGAAATTGCCTGTGTAAATTCTATGGATGGACCTCTTTGAACAATAAATTGCTTTCTGAAGTACCTCGGTTCAAGGAGGAGTTCTTTTGGGCCTAAGATAGGGGAAGGTCACTGCAAAAATTATGCATGAAGTTCTTTTGCCGTTTGATTATTGTGTATTCTTGTGAATTTAACTTCTCTCGAGGAACTCATTTTTTTATTTTATTTTTCAGATTTGAATAAAGCATTTGGTCTGATTTATCACATGAAATGCTTTTTTATACTTTACGTCCGATAGATGAATATTGAATAATCTATGATACGGTTACGGTTGTTCTGCTTTATCCAAACCCCATTCCCTCAAATTGCTGAATGTGGGATTTGGTCCCGCATCTCTTCTACTCTTTATGGATTACCCTTTTTTAGTCCTACTTGAATTTGTATAAACCGCGGTTGAAAGCCAGAATATAATGGCCCCAAATTTGTACGCTGACATATTGTGAAATGGTGACACCCTTTCTGTCCTGCTTGCATGCTTAGTAAGTGAAACGTCATAGTAAGTTCATTGTCAACAACAAAATAACTGGTGGGGGCCTCATAGGATCTTCCATATTCCTAACTAAGATTTTCTTTGAATGCATCAATTGAAATTCGCATCACCTACTTAATGAAGTGCAAACAACATATACTATGTATATAACCATAGCTCTGGAGCAAAATCTGAGTGGGTTCAAATTCCTTATGGTGTACTCCCTGTTAAGTTCACATTACTTTGAAAGTATTCAACTGCAATGATGCTTGCATATAACCTATTTGTCCCCGATGCCAGGTCATATGGATCATTAAGGTTTCTCATGATAGAAATATTGTCCCCATTGAAAGACCTCTCTCATTAAATTGATAAATATTCGTTGTTAATTGTTAGTGTGTACCACGAGTATAGTCTACAATGGACGGGTAAGTGGTAACTAGATCATGGGTTTTGCATGGCTAAGGAAGTAAGTTTGTTAGTATCTAGATCATAGGTTTAGTTTTGGGTGTTGCATAGGTGTGGAACCTTATACTCATACAATAATAATAATAATAAAGCCTTTTTAGTAGGTTAATGGGATTTTTCTACTTGAACCCTTTCCAATGAGATTGATCTAGGTAGGCTAGGGACCTAGTCTTAACCCTTTTTAGCTTCGTAATACATATTGTGACAATGGGGTTTCGTTGTACATTTATAGGGAAAACCATCTGGTGGACAATACATTCAGAAGTCAGCTTCTCCATTGAGGATAAAAGCTCTATTTTGGGGTTCAAAGAAGGCTGTAGAGCCTCCACAAATGGATCTACTGCTGGGGGATTTCACTTTGATGGAGTCAAGCTTGAAGGTATTTTCTTCTTCTGGTCCTTTGAAACAGATGGGATTCAGATGCTTAGTCTGCTATGCCTAACACTTCTTTTCTGATAGTTAAAACCGGTGCAGTTTTTTTTTTTTTTTTTTTTTGTTATTAGGAAGACTCAACAAATCCAAGGAGTGCTAAGAGGATATCAGTTTCGGTGGTTTCTTCGATAACAAAAGTTCCTTCAAACGAATGGGATGCATGTTGTCTTGATGCCACAAGTCCAAAGCATTTTAACCCATTTATTACCCACGGTTTCCTTTCAAGCTTGGAGGAGTCAGGATGTGCAATCAAGGTTAGTGATTGCTTTTGAAGTACTTATCCTCTTGAGATCTATGTTCCAAAGTTGCTTGTACTATTTCTTTTCGATCTTTGATAAAATTCTATTAGTGATAAATGAAACTTATGAACGTAACCTTTCCTTTGCTAGATAAAGGATCTATAGAATTTGTTTATTCCGGAAACTAGTCATGAATGGGCAGATTGCTGAGGTAGCAGGGGAGATATTGGCATTTGTAGAAGGTTGTGTGGAAAAAAAACATTCAAATATTTTTATCCTTAGTTTGGGCGCTGCTCATCAAAGGCAACTGGCAGGGATGGAACACAGGCAGTGGCCATGGTGGCTGCTCCTCCCCTTTCCCTCACGAGCAATGGCTGATTAAAAGTTTCCTACCAGCTATGTGAGGATTCTGTAGAAAAGCAGTTGATGAGTGGGAAAAGTGTGCATTGATAACTTCGTAAATGTAGTCGTCTACTATATGACTAAAATGGATATTATACTGCTCCAACCAGTGGTTTTCTAATAAAATAATTATTATAAGAGTTTTCAATAAACCAACTACTATCAAGTATTACTTATCATTTTCTAATGAATTTTAACCCTCAACTATTTGAGTAATAAATAGAGGTAAGTCTATGATTGTTAAAATTTGAAAGTTACCCCTTTTCTTATTTTTCCGTTGATTGGAGGTTGGGGGATGGGGCTAAGTCTTATATAATATCGTCCTGTATAAATATAATATTTCTCAGGTGAAATGTTAATCAAGGCAAAAAATGGGCGGAGGTTTTAAGTTTTACCATGATGGATTGGGATTACTGGAATTATTGTTCAAACCCACTTCTAAGAAGCACAATATCGAGTGTGAAAAACAGGAACATGTCCTATGTAGACGTTTCATGCAGATGGAACTATGTCATATGATGTCTTGGAATTTTCTGACAAATTATTCCATTTTTTGGAGAAAGCTGATTTGACTGTCTTCTCGATGATTTTCCTATGTTCAAGTTCAACTCACGTGATTGACAAATCCTAGAAGCTTAATTATTGCTCAGGAAACTGGATGGATACCAAGGCATATCGTTGCTCAGGATGAATGTGAAAATTTGCTAGGAGTCGTTCCACTTTATCTTAAAAGGTATTGCATCAGTTACGATATTTATGGATAAACTGCTGATTATTTTGTCTCTCTAATTCTGTCCAAGCTAACATATGTGTATGTTCTTGCCTCATCTAGTTTCATTTGATCATGCAGCCATTCTTATGGTGAATATGTTTTTGATCATTCGTGGGCAGATGCCTACTACAGTTATGGTTCAAGTTATTATCCGAAGTTGCAATGTTGTGTGCCATTTACTCCAGTAACTGGTCAAAGGATCTTACTCCGTAACACTGCATTTAAAGATCAAGTCTTTGAAATTTTGGTCTCTGCCCTGCTGGACCTTACATCCAAGGTATAGATTCGACCTAACTGTTTTTATCTTTCTGTATTCCTTGATGTCATGTCAGGTACAAATACTCGAAATTCTGGTTTACCTGGCATGCATGATTTAAAGAAATTATATCCCATTTCCTGCTTGAATTCTTCCCTCTTCTTCTTTATACTTTGAAGTAAGAAAGAGCTAGGATGCTGATAGTACACTCCTTATGTGGGTTTGTGATACACACACACACGCATGCTAATGCCAGGCACACACCATATGCATTATCTTTTTAAGGATAAATTTGCTTCTATTTTGCTTATCAGTTAATGTTTTAGTGGTCATTTATGATAAGAGAAGAACAGACTTAATTTCAGATACGAGAGTTTTTCTTTTTTCATGACAATTTGTGCCCATGTGAGTTGGCTTCTTAAATTTAGAAGATTATTGATACTTTGATAGCATGCCTGTATACCTTTTCTTCGGTATGCTTTTCTCTGAGTACCTTTGTACCTTTTGGTAATCAACTTTTATCCCGGTAAAAGAACTGCTCTTTAGGTGCTTTAATATTGCTCTAAAATTACTGTGGACACATTAAATTAACATATGAAGCTCTTACATCATTTTTCCTTTTGAAACTTGCTTTGTTGTTTTGACTAACTCTTCAAGAATCTGATTTTTTTGATAACATAATATTCACTTCTTAATTTGGATCCTCAAAGGAAGATACGGGTTTCCCCCAATTCAGCCGTCAGAAAAATAGTGGATGACATTGTTGTTGGAAATAGTTGAGCCGGAAATTAACTGAATAAATATAGCCGGAAATTAACTAAATAAATATATAATTTTTGAAAATGAAATGTTATTTTAAATTGAAGAAGAAATAGGTATATGGTTACAACCAATATTGTAGACAACAAATTACTTTAAAATTGCATAATGAAGATTGGAGTTACATTAAGAAATTCAAAATACAGAAACTTGAATAAAAGAAAAAGAAAGAACATATCGGAAACCACTTACTGCTTTTACAAAATTAAACAGAATACAATTTCAGAATTGATTTATCGAATCTATCCTGTTACGATAGTTCCTTAAAGCACATTTCGCCTCTCTACGATGCTGACGTTTACCTATCCGGATACAATGATCACAGCTTAAGTCCCAACACTGAAACCAGAAGTTTCAACAAACAGAAATACTGCAAAAACTCTCTCAAGAACAATGACTCAGACAGAATTTTTGTGTGCAAATGACCTATTTTATATGCATATATGCTGAAGAATCCCCTTATACAGGGAGGGGAAAAAAAAGAAACTGAAGACAATGAAGAGACCTTAGATGTAACTTCTGAATTAACTATCAAAAGATAAATTTGTAACTCCTACAGTTACACATCTTAACAGACCTCGAATTCTGTAACTCTCTCCAGTTAGGATATTAATAAACAACTTCAAGTGAATACTTTAAGTGACAATTTTTTATTCACATCTAAATGATTTTTGACAAATAAATATACCACATTCATCTCCTCACCAAGGAGAACAGATTGATATATTCACATGTCGTAATCGAATATTGGGTCCCTCAAATAATTGGGTCCAAAAATACCCAAAATCATTTTTGTGTATCAATTGTATGCCCTCATCTGACTGAGGTAGCCCCAAAATGGTCTCTTTTGGGCAACTGCAAGCATTGTAGAAATGCTGCTGAACTTTCTGATGCATGGAAGCTCAATCAAATCTTGTTTCGGAGACAAGTATATTAGATATATAAAGATCGGGAAGCCTTAAGATGAGATTAGCATTTCAAGGTTGTCCAAATTCTTTTTATTTTCTAATGTTGGGAATGTTTTAGTAATAAACTTCTACAAAATTTTAATATGACTGGAACGTATGTTACCTTTTAGAGATTAACTTCTATCAAGTTATGAGGTCATGAACAGTTTGTGTATCCATTACTGGTGATTCAAGGTATAAATCTTAACTTTTGGCATTATTTGCATGAAATACCTAAGCTCAAATTAGACCATGTGTTCTTCCACTTCTAGCAGCATTTACATGTAGTGATCAATGGCTTATTGAAATTTACGTAGTATTACTGAATAATATGTCCTTTTTATCTCTCAACAGCTTCAGGTTTCATCACTGCACATTACCTTTCCCACTGAAAATGAGTGGCACAGAATGGCCGGAAAAGGTTTTCTCCAGAGAGTTGGAATGCAGTACCACTGGAAAAACCGTAACTATAAAAAGTGAGTAATTGTTACCAACATTACTAGTCTTAGTAAGGGCTACAGAAAATTAAAATTGGATTTACAAAGGTTTCAATGTTTTTATTTGATGCTATTGGTGCTTAATCAAACGTCATTGTTTGTTTGTTATTTACAGCAAGATAAAAGTATATGGCATATTTCTCTTTGCATGCCAATCAAATGCTAGTTTTATCATAATAGCTCTACTGAGAAGTTGTTGTATTACTGCAGTTTCGATGATTTCTTGAAGGATATGAAACAAAGTAAGAGGAAAAACATTCGTCAAGAACGCAAAAAGGTTAGTCTTGTTCATTTTTCATATGAACTTAAAAAAAATGAATGCCCTGCGTAATTATGTCAGCACCAGATTCAATTAGACATGACAGTCAATAAGTTTTTCATGGTCTAAAAGGAGGAAATGATATTTTGGCAATTTGTAGCTCTACACATTGGTTGTGTTCCTGGTTCGTCATTACTCCTGATATGTTCATATTGAATATCATTGCCGGGTTCACTTTCTGAATCATTGCACTGGCAAAGCAAGCCTTGTATTCTTCATACATAACCGTTCTTATTGTCAATAGGGTTCGGAAAGGCTATAAAAGGCCAAAACACCCTTCATTGGTCCTCTTTGAAATTTTCATTTTGAAATTATTTCCTTTTTTAAACTAAACAAATATGAACAATAAGTAACTGTTGTCCATATACATCCCTCACACATGAATTTCATCAGTCAAAGCGTTCGAACCATTATAACCCGAAATTTCGCAATCTTTTTCAATCCAGCTAATTAAATCCAATTTCTTCACGATTTCACAGTAAAGCCTCCAGAATAAAATTGTAAGCAGCATCACATGCGTTTTCTAAGGCTTCCCTTCATTACTGTACAATTAGATTGTTAGACATTGGAATTTGAGAAGTATTGAGCTTGTTTCATTAGTTAATAATATGTGTTAGACCTTCTTATGCAGATCGCTGCTCAAACTCTAAAAATGAAGCGCCTGCAAGGATATGAGATTAAGGTACACATTGGTTTGCACATGTAATACAGTCTCTGGATATTGTATATATATTACCTCTCTGCTCGCTGGCTCTATCTCTCACAGAAAAGCAAGCACATCTTATGTCTTCACTAGAGCTGTGCCATAATTTGAATTTTGAAAGAAAGAGTTGTCTACGTTCTACATTAAGAACTCATATCCAGAACCTGCAATGGTGGGATCTTTTGTGCATTAGTATTGGAGCTTTAAGCTGCGCATATCTGACCCTCCCTAGACCATACAATGGTGGGATCTTTTGTGCAGTATGGGCTGCCTTTTTTTTAATACTTCAAATTACTTTAAATATGAATCCCAATAAAATATTATCAATTATTATACATATTGGCACACATATTAGCAGTTAATTCACTGCCACATAGTTTAATAACTATTGTTATGAAATCGAGAACTTGTAAAGTTGT
This sequence comes from Eucommia ulmoides, assembly GCA_016647705.1. Taxonomy (NCBI): domain Eukaryota; kingdom Viridiplantae; phylum Streptophyta; class Magnoliopsida; order Garryales; family Eucommiaceae; genus Eucommia; species Eucommia ulmoides. Next base: position 6,667,266 of record CM028341.1, read on the forward strand.
AATTGAGGTTGTTTTCATTGTTTGAGGACACAAAAGTGAAGCTTTTAAATTGAAATTTGAAATAAACCGACATAAATTTAAATTGTTTTATTTGGATAAACAACGTAGACTTGTGGACTTGTTAACTTCTTTTATGGTTTAGCATTTTGAAGGAGTTGCAGTCCATCGCTAACTTTCTAATGTTATGTGTTGGCAGGCTACACACTGGGATACCTTCTATAAGTTCTACAAGAACACCACCGATAACAAGTTGGGTTAATATCATCGAGCCTTTATTTCATTGATTGAATAGTTTTTTGCTTCTTCCTTTCTTTTCTCTGAAGTAATATATCTCTTTTTTCTATTCCATTACTCTGGACAATTCTAATTTCTCTTTATACGCTAGGAATCTGAAATTTAAAAGCTTCTTGTTGATTTATCTTCAGGTGGGGGAGTGCTTATCTAACCAGAGATTTCTTTCACAACATGGCTTCAAAATTGGGAGATAAGGTACTGCTTGTTGCCGCTGAAGATGGAGATGAGCTTGTGGCCGGAGCCCTTAATCTAATTGGTGGAGATACTTTATATGGGCGTTTATGGGGATGTCTCCCTCAAGTATACTATCCAAGTTTGCATTTTGAAGCATGCTACTACCAGGTTCGACTTTTACTCCTCATTTCGATGCTATGGCACTAGCTTTGTCCCGTGCTACGCACGAGAAAAGATGAAATATGCATAATTATGAGTTTATTTGTCCTAAATCAGTGTCACATCATCCAGTAATTTAGTACCGTTTATATATGCATACATGGGTCTTGACACTCTGGGTTACTTGGAACCCAAAACTCCAAAACCTCATTCTCCCCTATATATAGGCCCCATTGTTGTGAAAAGGCGCGCTTGAGGCACACGAGGGGCAACTAATGCACCTCTACATTGTGAGGTGAGGCGACTTCAAAGAGGTGCACGCCTTGGCAGCGAGTTATTGAGGCGCTGTCTCTTTTAAGCAACTCATTTTCTTTTTTTAAAATCAGATTGTTTATTTGGGGTTATTGTGATAAAAAACATGGACTCAGAACCCAAACCCTACAAAAAATGACATTCTTATGAGCAATTTTATGTTAAACTCCTCCATTGGAAACAAGAAACCCTCCAGCTCCAGGTATGTGCACTAGGGGTGAAAGAAAAACCCGCCACCCCGCCTGACCCGCCTCGGGTTCGGTCGGATTTAGCTTCTATTTTTTTTTTGTTTTTTCCCCGACCCGCCCGCCCGACAAGAGAGAGGAAAAGGGTCGGATTTACTACTCCCACTGCCTGCCCCGCCCGAACCCGACCGACTTAAAAAAAAAGAGGTGCTCATATTACATTCCCCACCCCCTGACAATTGTTTATTACAAAAACCCCCACTATATAGAAAATTATAACCCTAATTTCCCATTGTGATTTGCGATGCGCCATCTCTCTCATTTCTCATTCTTTCATCACTTCAAATCTCAAAATCTCACCGCCTCTCGATCTCAAAATTATAACCCTAATGTTGATTGTTCATCGCCGTCAATGTTCTTCGTTGCCGTGGATGTTGTTCGTTGCGGTTGTTGTTGTCCGTTGCCGTTGTTGTTCTTTGCCGTGGATGTTGCTCGTCGCCGTCGACGCTGTTCGTCGCCTTTTTTGTTGTTCGTCGCAAATCACAATCTGTAAGTTTCTTGTTCTTGCCATTGTTCTTGTTCTTGCGATTGTTGTTGAATGTGTTTCTAAGAATTTGTTAGTGTTAGGGTTTTCTTCTTCATTGCTCACCCGAAATCCAACCGATACCGACTGAAACCCGAACACCCTGAAACCCAACGGTGGCCGATCCCATAGACTGCGGGGTCGGTCAGAATTATACCCTCCAAAAACATTTGGGTCGGCCAAAAAAATCCCCACTCCCCGACCCGCCCGACCGAATTACACGCCTAATGTGCACTCTTCCTCCTCCCTTCGTCTTTCTTCTTCCTCTTCTTCTTCTTCTTCTTCTTCTTTTTCGTTGCTGGTTTTCCTTTTCTTCATTGTTTCTTATTCTCCCAATTTCCTTCTTCTTTCATCCTCTCTACTTCTACTTATTCTTCCTTTCTTTGTTCTTCCTTCTTCTTTTAATTTTCTTTCTCTTTTCTTCTTATCACTGCTACGTTTTTTGTTCATATCTGTTTTTTGCACAAAAACAGGGGCTGGATTTATTATTTAAATAATATTTATTGACATGATCAATTTGCTTCTTTGACTTCTTCTTGTTTCGGTGACAAAAGGTCCGACATGGGAATATGCACAATCATTAAATTCCTAAAAGTCCAATGTTTTGAAGTGTTCTGTGGGAAAATAACAAAAGGGGGCCTCTATAGACTGAAACAACATCTTTTTGGAGGCTCTAGAAATGTAATGGCTTGTAAATCTTGTTCTCCTCATGTTAGAGAAGAGATAAGGGCATACATGAGTAAGAAAAAAAGAAAGAAAGAGCAAATAGATATGTTGCCCCAGTTTGATAATATCATGATCGAGGAAAACGTAGATGAGGATGATGTTGTGGAGGTTTATCGACATTGTAAAGCGCTAATGGTTACTCATAGTCACACAATAATTAAGTTGAAAGACTTGAAATAAAAAGGTCCTTATCGATTCATTCTTCACCTCTGATCCAGAGATTGTAGTGCAAAAACGTAATGCAAAGGAAAAGCAAACTAAAATTGACGATAGTGACTGTTACAAGAAACAATTAAGAGAGCGAGCCTGCCAGATATTTGCAAGATGGATGTATGACGTTGGGCTACCATTTAATTGTGTGAATTATATCCGTTTCGCTTGTATTGTTGAAGTTTTTGGTCAGTATGGTGCAAGTATGAAAAGTCCAACGTATCATGAGGAGCGGGATCCTTTTTTTTTTTTTTATAAAAAAAATAAAAATTAAAAAAAGAGGGGTAAATCACACTAATGACATAATTGCGAGTCATAAAAATGATTGGGTGAAATATGGATGTTCTATTATGGTCGATGGATGGAAAGACACGAGAGATGGGTCATTGATTGGTTTTTTAGTCATTTGTCCTAGAGGAAGCATGTTCATTTAGTCCATTGATGCTCTAAGCCATGCAAAAGTTGGGGGGAAAATGTACCAATTGCTTGATAAATTTGTTCAGCGTAATGGAGAAGCTAATGTGGTTCAAATTGTCATGGATCTTCGGCTAATCTAGGAGGGTAACATTTTTCATTCTCATGCTTTCTTGTGTGAGTTGCAAGTTGTAATGCATTGTTAGATTTCAAAAAAATATAATCCTATGTCTTTATTATTATCTGTTGGGGAGACCGTTAATGGCGAAACAATTATATTTACATTGAATGCCGTGCGCTATCCATTGTTTAGATTTGATGTTGGAGGATATTTTTGAAATACTCCGCTTGAAAACAAGCATTTCAAAATGAATTCTCAATACACGGGGATATTTATAATTGCATGGGAATGTTGAATATGATGAGGAGGTTCACTCAAGCGAAGGAGTTGTTGAAGACTGCAAAAACTCAATTTGTGACTTCATTTATCACTTTGTCAAGGATGCTTAAGCAAAAGAGTAATTTAAAGAAGTTGTTCACATAAGACTAGACAACAAGCAAATGGGCAAAGGAGGCATAGGTAATAGGACAACCAAATAATATTGATGTCTTCATTTTGGAACATAGTTGTTTATGCACTTGAGGCTTGTTTAGGTTCTTAGATTGATTGATGGTGAGAAGAAATTCCCTATGAGATATATTTATGTGCCCATGAATAGGGGTACAGAAACAATTACCAAATATTTTCAATGACAATGAAGAGAATTATATGTCAATATTCGAAATACTGACTTAATGGGGATGTTAAATTGCATCGCACATTACATGCAATTGGTTATTATTTAAACCCCGAGTTTTATTATGCAACTCTAGATATTGAGAAAGACAAATAAGTGATAAACAGATTTATGTCAATGCATAGAAAGGTTGGATCCAACCGTAGATATGCAAGACAAGATTGCTCAAGAATTACCTACTTATACGAGAGTTGAAGGTCTCTTGCCTTTTCTGTTGTTTGGTCGCACGTGCAAGTCGGGGGTTGCACATTTTTCATCATTCCCTCATAGTCAAATCATCCGTGCAAATTGGGGGTTGCACTCGAGTTAGGCCCATTGGGTTGTTACATGGTATCAGAGCTAGACTTTCTGTCTGATGTTGGGCGTATTGAATCCCACATCAATATTGGGTCTCCCGATATTCGTTCGCAGTGGTTTATCAAAGTCCACCTTGCGCATAAGGGGGCGTGTTGAATCCCACATTGATGTTAAGCCCATTGATATTCTTTCGCAGTGGTTTATCAAAAGTCCACCATGCACGTGAGGGGGTGTGTTGAATCCCACGTCGCTTGTGTTACCTGATCCTGAGCTATATATAAAGCTTAGGGCAATCCTCTTCTTTCAAGACGTCTCTTGAGAGTCAATTAGACCTATTGGCCTTCTATATTTAAAAAAATAAAAATAAATAAAAAAATAAAAATCTTTTCGGACAACCCAACTGTGATAAGACAAAAGACTGGTCTCAAAATCATCTTCCTTGCTTTGCCCTGAAGAGTTACAGTCATAAGATTAAGAAGGGACACTAATATTTTTGCATAAATGTGCAGGCAATAGAGGCAGCTATTGAACTAAATCTTGAAAAAGTGGAGGCAGGAGCTCAGGGCGAGCACAAAATTCAGAGAGGTTATCTTCCAGTGACAACCTACAGCTCTCATTATATCGCCGATGAAGGTTTCAGGCAGGTCATAGGGAACTTCTTGGTGCGCGAAATGGAACAGGTGATTACATTTTTCAATAAAGATCTGCTCTCTATAATATTAGGGTTTTTTACCATCAAATAAATTTTAAGAACCCTTGGTTTTGGTGTTAAATGTTTGCTTTTTCTCATCTTTTTTGGGTAAGAACATTTTTTAAATCAAACAACATCGAAGGTAAAGGCACACATTCACTAAGGGCGTATTTGGTAACACTTAAACTGAATTGTTGAATATACTAATTGTTCAATTTTTTAATATTTTTAACTTCAAAAAATTTATCTTTATACAATTTTTTGTTTCCAAAGTAATTTTTACAATTTTATTTTTCAAAAATATTTTAAGTTAGAAAGATAGAGAGAAGTCTTAAAGTCTAATGGTTTGAAGCAGCATTGTAAAAGGTGTTGGCAGGGCGCACCCTAGGGCGCAAACAGGGGCAGGGCGTAAGGAAATCGTCCCTGGGCAGTGGGGGGGGGGGGGGCACAAAACCTGGTGGGCGTACGCCCAATGACGCCCAGGGCGTACGCCTAGGGTTTTGCAAAGAAAAAAGAAGAAAATTGAGAGGAGAAGGAAATCGTAGAGCGGGGAAGTTGACGATGGTGGCCAAGGTTGCCGGTGGTAGCTCCTCCGATCGTCGTCGTAGAGGCTAGAGCTGCGTACGCCGGTGGTAGCTCCTCCAATTGTCGTCGGCTAGAGCTGCGTACACCGGTGGTAGCCCCTCCGATTGTCGTCGTAGCTCCTCCGATTAGCGTCGTCTTTGACATCCCAATTCGCAAGTAGAATCTCCTAGGTCTAGATCTATGTTTAACAATTAATTATATTATACATTTGACCCCTTAATTTTTAAATATTTCATCTTGATTTAATTGTACATTTGACCCCTTAGTTTTTTTTAATATTTCTTCTTAATATAATATTATAAGTAATGGAGAGCTAGAATGGTTACTCTAATTTTCTGTTTGTTTTTTTTTATATTTTATTTATAAATTATAACTTTATAAGTAATAATTATAATATTATCTATAATATATCCTTTTTAATTATTTTTTTGCTATTTTTTAATTATATATAATTTTTTTTAAACACTAAAAATTCATGTCTCGCGGGGCTTACACCCCACGCCTCGGACGGACCAAAACACCCCACCCAACGCCCCCGCCTTTTACAACACTGGTTTGAAGATTAACAGAAGTAAAAAGGAAGACATGCATTGCAATTTTAGCAATGCCCAGAGAGATGTTGGTGCGGTAAAAGATGGAGTTGAGGAGGTTCCAAAAGTTTATCATTTTAGATATTTTGGTTAAATGATTCAAAACAATGACGAATAGAAGAGGATATTATGCATAGAGTCAAGGTAGGCTGGTTAAAGTGAAGAAGTGCAATTAGATTGATTTCTAATCGTAGGATATTGTTGCAAGTCAAAGGAAAAATTCTATAAAACTGCAATAGGACCGACGTTTTTGTATGGTTCAGAATGTTAAGCGATAAAGATGAAGCATGTCCAAAAAATTGAGGTGATAGAAATGATGATGATGCGGTGAATGAGTGAGAAGACGAGAAATGGATAAAATTAATAATGAAACTATTAGAGAGAATTTAGGAATAATACTTATCGAAGAGAAGATTAGAGAAAATCATTTACGATGGTTTGGGCATATGCATAAAAGACCTATAGAAATACTAGTGAGAAAATGTGATTTAGTTCAAGTGCAGGGGGCTAATAGAGAGAGAAATAAACCTAAGAAGACTATTAGAATTGATTTGATGACATTAAACTTGATTGAGAGGATGACTCTTGGTCAATCACTATGGCATAAACAGATTCATGTAGTCGACCCTACATAAGCGGGACGAAGGTTTAGTTAGTCTCTCTCTATTTTTTCTTAATTTAGTATTTTTTCTTATTTAATTTTGTGTATAACTTTTTTTTATAAGACTTTATAGTGTTGGTGTAAAATGTTGGTGGTGATATATATATATATGGTATTAAATGAGAAGCACTAAGAATCAGTTAAAATTTTGAACAAGTGACGCAGTGACGCTTATATTTTATATAGTTGCTTCATTTTCTTATTGCATGAACAAAAATTTACTTTAAACATTTCTTTTATCGCCTCTTCCTCTTCCTCCTCCATTAAGTGCTTTTCCCAATATGAACTGCTGTTGTTGTATGTCTATTTATCTGGTATAATGTTATTTTCCCTCCCTCTTCCCCCCCTCCCCCTCCCTCCTTTTTATCGCAGGTGAAGCTAGTTACGAAACTAATACATGATTCTGGTCCCTTCAAAGAGGGTATAGAATGAAAAGAACCACCGGTTCAGCCGTTAGAGGTCATCGGTTCTCAAGCTCAATCAGGTGTCAGGTGTTTCTTATAGGAGTTGTCTCCTTTTTACAAGGTAAAAATTGCTGGATGAGTGCATGGCAAGGAGTTACATTTATAGAATTAGGGACTAATTATCTTGTGTATATATACACATTAAAATGGCTGTATATATGTATATATTTGGTGAAAAAAATTATTAGCAAGACATTGTTGGTATTTTGAGGATAATCATAGTAATAAATGTTGCATTTTCTGTATATACTTCATCATTATTGCAAGTAATAAGTCGTTGAGATTGGTTGTGCATTTAGAGATGTTCATGGGCTTGAGCTCATCAAGAGAGTGGCGTCAATTTTCGATCAGTTTGTGCAGGGGAGGATAAATCCCTCTTCTTTTGTTAGGATCGCGACCAACAATACATGTTGTTGCAGAAAATAAATAAAAAACGAGTTTACCAAAATTTCTTGGGATAAGTCGCGGACTAGGTCGCTCTCTATAAGACGTTTCGCGACTCTGCCCAAGAACGTGCAAACAGTGTATCAGTCCCGTTGTCCCCAGGATAAAACAACCCAGAATTCTTCTCTGTCTAGGACGTTCTTTGCACTGTAGAAGTCTCAAAAAACAAACACCTGCCCACACTATTCGCAAAATGAACAAACTGCTCGGAAACAAAAATCGAACTAAAGAAACGGTACCGGAACAGAAACAGAAACAGTTCGGAACAGAAAACAGAAACAATTCGGAACAGGAACAAAAACAGTTCGTTGTTCTGTGTTTTTTTTTTTCTTTAAAAAACTGAGGAAAAAAAACTTTATTTATAGGAGAAAAAAAATAAAATAAACCGTTTAAAAAATTGAAACCGAAATTAAAAAACGTTTAATTTATTAAAACAAACGTTAACAGTTTTTAAAACGTTTAAAATAAATGAAAACGTTTTTTTTTTTATTCTAACTGTTCAAACGTTTTTAAAAAAATCAAAACGTTTTTTTTTTTATTATTCAAACGGTTCCTTTTTTTTTTTTTTTTAAATAAACTGTTTTTTTTCTCATGCCATTGCTTAGGTGCTTGTTTCAAACCATAAAGAGATTTATCTAATTTGCATACTTTGTTTTCTAGACCAAGAATAACAAATCCTTCAGGTTGGTCCATATAAATCTCTTCTTCTAATTCACCATTCAAAAAAGCAGTTTTAACATCCATTTGGTGCACAATAAGATCATGAATTGCAGCAAAAGATAAAAGTACACGAATAGATGTAATTCTAGAGACAGGTGAGAAAGTATCAAAGAAATCTACATTCTCTCTTTGTCTAAACCCTTTGGCTACAAGACGAGCCTTATATTTATCAATGGTTCCATCGGGATTCAATTTCTTCTTAAGAATCCATTTACATCCTATTGTTTTACAACCAGGAAGTAAATCTACCAAATGTCAAGTTCTATTTGACTCGAGAAAATCCAACTCATCATCTATAGCCTGTTGCCATAAATTGGCATCTATAGAAGACAATGCCTCTTGGAGGGTAAGTGAATCCTCCTCTAAGGTATATGCATAGAAATCCGAACCAAAGTCTTTAGTTATACGAGTTCGTTTACTCCTTCTAGGTTCAATATCTAATTCCTTATTAGATTCATTAATCCTAATGATAGGTTCATTACTAAAAGTCGAGCCCCCACTATTCTTCAATTTGAAAGGAAATTTATATTCATAAAAATCAGCATCATTTGATTCAATGATAACTCTATCTTTCAAATCATAAAATCTATAAGCTTTACTATTTACTGCATAACCAATAAAAACACATTCATAAGCTCTACTGGCAAGTTTTCTTCTTTTGGGGTCAGGAATTCGAACATATGCCAAACAACCCCAAGTTTTAAAATAAGACAAATTTGGTTTCTTATTTTTGAAAACTTCATAAGGTGAAATTTTACTTTTCGATTTGGGAACTCTATTAAGTACATAGCAAACCGTTAATAAAATTTCACCCCACCAGTGAGAAGCTGCACCGGAATTAAGTAAAATAGCAACTACTGATTCAGCAAAAGTTCTATTTTTCCTTTCAGCCTTACCATTCATTTCAGGAGAATACGGTGCAGTTTTTTTATGAATAATCCCATGAGAATTATAAAAATCAATAAAAATATCGAAATCATATTTTGTTCCTCTATCACTACGTAATCTCTTAATTTTCTTATTGCATTGATTTTCAATCTCAGTTACAAAATTCTTAAACATATCAAAAGTTTCACTTTTATTTTTCATGAGATAAATATAAGTAAAATCAGAACAATCATCTATGAATGTAATAAAATAGCGTTTACCATTCCTAGTCAAGACTCCATCAAATTCACAAATATCAGAATGTATCAAGTCAAGAGATTCAGATTCTCTAATTACTGATTTATGAGGGGTTTTAGTAATTTTAGCTGGACTACAAAATTCACATTTTTCAAAATCATTCAAAAACAATTTAGGAATTAGTTTTAATTTGCTTAAGTTTTTAATAATGCGTTTGTTAACATGACAAAATCTAGCATACCAAATATTAAAAGAACACAACATGTAAGCAGAAGAAGAAATTTTATTAATTTCAACATTCAGTTTGAACATTCCATCAGTTGCATATCCTTTCCCAACAAAAATATTATTTTTGGTTAAGTTGTACAAATCAGCTCCAATAGTTTGAGTGAACTCCGCCTTATTTAGAAGATAGCCCGAAACCAAATTCTTTCTCATCTCTGGAGTATGCTATACATCTTTAAGGATGACTGTCTTTCCAGAGGTAAACTTTAATTCCACTTCACCAGAACCGGCAACAATAGTGGAGTGGGAATCACCCAGCAACACTTTCTTGTCTTCACTTTCAGAATAAGACTTGAACATGGAACGATCATAGCAGACATGGCGTGAAGCACCAGTGTCTACCCACCACCCTTCGGATCCACCAACTATATTGATTTCAGAAATCATAGCTATAAGTTGGTCATCGGTAAGATTCGCCTGTAGAACAGGACGACGTCTTTGCCGACAGTTCCGAGCCAAATGGCCCGCCTTCCCACAGTTATAACAAGTAAACTGTTCAGAATTATTTCTTGAAGGGAGTTTGTTTCTATTCTGATTTTGATGCACATTTCTGTTCTGGTTGTTGTGGTTGCGATTCTGATTTTGATTTTTCATATTTTTCCCTTTAGGTTTCAGAATAGCGTAAGATGATTTTTTGTGAGCGTTGTTAGAAACAACAAGCACTTCATCTTTCTGATCTTGTTTTCGGGCCTCCTCCTCAATTCGAAGATGAGTGATCAAACTTTCTAAAGAAAACTCTTTAGTTTTATGTCTTAGAGTATTCTTAAAATCTTTCCAAGAGGGGAGTAATTTGTCAATTAAAACAGCAACTTGAAATTGTTCATCAAGGGACATACCTTCAGCAATTATTTCGTGAGCGATTTTCTGAAGTCATGAGACTGAACCTCCACTGATTTGTCGTCAGTCATTTGGTATTTCAGATACCGACTAACAGCATATTTTTTACTTCCAGCCTCCTCAGTGTCGTATTTCTTCGAAAGAGCATCCCAAACTTCCTTTGCAGTTTTGTTAGAGCAGTAATAATCATACAGATCATCAGACATACCATTAAGAATAAAATTCGTACAACGAAAATCATTTTCCTTCCAAGACTTAACTTCTTGAATCTGAGCGTCTGTAGGAACTTGAGGTAATTGAGGTTTTTCGGTTGTACAGACATATGCTACTTTTTTTATAGTAAGAAAAAATAATATTTTTTGTCTCCATCTTTTAAAATGAAACCCTTCGAAACGAAAGGGTTTGTTGAGATCAACAGTTACTTATTTAAAATCGTGATCAGTAGACATCTTAACAGATATTGGACGTCTTAAAATTGTTGTTGCAGAAAATAAATAAAGAACGAGTTTACCAAAATTTCTTGGGATGAGTCGCGCACTAGGTCGCTCTCTTTAAGACGTTTCGCGGCTCTGCCCAAGAACGTGCAAGCAGTGTATCAGCCCCGTTGTCCCTAGGATAAAACAGCCCAGAATTCTTCTCTGTCTAGGTCGTTCTTTGCACTGTAGAAGTCCCGAAAAACAAACACCCCCCCCCCCCCACACTGTTCGCAAATGAACAAACTGCTCAGAAACCAAAATCAAACTGAAGAAACGGTACCGGAACAGAAACAGAAACAGTTCGAAACAGAAAACAAAAACAATTCGGAACAGAAACAGAAACAGATCGTTGTTCTGTGTTTTTTTTTTCCTTTAAAAAACTGAGGAAAAAAAACTTTATTTATAGGAGAAAAAAAATAAAATAAACTGTTTAAAAAATTGAAACCGAAATTAAAAACGTTTAATTTATTAAAACAAACGTTAACAGTTTTTAAAACGTTTAAAATAAATGAAAACATTTTTTTTTTATTCTAACTGTTCAAACGTTTTTTTTATTATTATTCAAACGGTTCCTTTTTTTTTTTTTTTTTTTTTTTAAATTAACTGTTTTTTTAAAAAAAATATTTTTCTAAAAAATAAATAAGTGTCACCTCATCACACGCGCGACTCAACTCGGCTCGGCCGGACGGCGGCGGCGCGCGCGCGTGATAAACCGGTAGGGATGTAACTCTTCTCCCCTCCACAAAATGTGGGTACCCCTTGGGGCACACCCCAAGTGTCTCACATACCCCTAGATATCTTCATTAATTTCACATCTCCCAACCAATGTGGGATAAAAGGGCTAGAGGAGATTGCACATTTGGTACTTTCTATTCTAAAAATTTAAATTAAAATTCATTTGTTTCAACAATACGTTTTTCAACTAGGTCAGTATGTCTCAACTCTGAAGGGACATCTTTGTTGTCGCAGCGTCCGCCTGGCTAGAAATTGTATATTAGCGGTACAATCATCCAGCCAACATGCTTGTTCCTTCTTACCGCTATGTCAATACGTTGTCCGTGACAGTTGGATGACAGACGATCTACTTTAGGTTATTTCACCTTTGTAGGTGGTAATCTCGTTGCATGGAGAAACAAAAAACAAAATGTTGTTGCACGTTTAAGGGATAAAGACTTTTTTGGTCATTGACAAATGCCTCGGGTGTCCAATTGGCCCCTAACTTTTGCAACTCGACAATTTGATCCTTGACATTTCAAAATCGTTCCAAATTGACCCTTGGGTAGGGTTCCGTTAGTAAAATTTGGAAAAATTGGATGGAAAAAATCACATGACAAGCACGTGACGTTTGGCCAAGGGCACATGCGTCATTTTATTCTTACTAATAGAATAGGACCTATTTATATATTTTGTTAAACTTAAGAGGTTAAAAATGTGTTTTTTCTTTAATTTTTTTTAGGTCGTCTTCTTCCTCTCCGCTGCTGCTCTCCGATCCTTCATTCACCTCTGATCCCTCTGCCACGTCGGCAACGCGTGCTCCGATCCTTCGTTCACCTGCGTCGTCTTCGTCTTCTTCGCCATCTTCGTCTGCGTCGTCATCTAAGTCTTCTGCGTTTTCTTCGTCTTCGTCTTCTGCGTCTTCGTTCACCTGCATCGTCGTTTGCGTCTTCTTCAGTTTTGATTAATTAAGGGAAGTGGAGGCTAGGGTTTCGATTAAGAGCAATGGAGGCTAGGCTTTCGTTTGGGTTTCGATTTCGAAATCAAAACCCAAATCGATTCCGTTTCGATTTCGAACAGGGTTTCATTTAGGTTCGATTTCGATGGTGTTTGTCATTTTGGTGGTGATGTTCAGCGGTGTTCTTCAATTTCGAAATTGAAACCCTATTTCGATTTCGATTTCGAAATCGAAATCCCTAGGTTCGATTTCGATGGTGTTCGTTGTTATGGTGGCGATGTTTGGCAGTGTTCTTCGATTTCGATTTCGAAATAGAAATAGAAATCGAAACCCTAAGGTTCGATTTCGGCGGTGTTCGTCGTTTTGGTGGTGGTGTTCGGCGGTGTTCTTCGTATCATGTTCTTAGGTTTCGATTTCGAAATGGAAATCGATTTCGATTTCCTGTTTCAATTTCGGCGGTGTTCTTCGTTTTCGATTTTGGTGTTCGTCGGTAGTGTTGTTCGTTTTGGTGGTGGTGCTCGTTGGTGTTGATGTTTGTTTTGGTAATGGTGTTCGGTTTGATATTGATGTTCGTTTTGGTGTTGATGTTGTGTTTTAATATGGGAGCAAAAAAAAAATTATGATTATGTTCTACTCCTTTATTTTTAGCACAAAATTCTTAGAATATAATGGAATTACTCATATTTCCTCTTTCATAGAGATTTGTATTTGGTTTGGTTGGATATATTATTCTTTTTGTATTCCTTAAAGTTTTTAATTCAATTTTTAATGACAAAAAAATCAAATAATATTTCCAAAAAAAAAAAAGTTGTTTTGTTCTCATAAATTTGTTGTTCCCATAATTAAAAAATAAAAAATAAAAATTGTTGTTCCCATAATTTGTTATTCAATTGAGAAAGAAAGACCAAATTAAAAAAAAAAATGATTATGTTCGAAAGACCAAAAAAAATATTTTGACCCTTTAAGTTTAGATGACTTTTCAAAATTAACCCCATTAAATAAAAAGACTAAAATATCTTTAATGAAACGTTGAACGTTAGTTGACTTAACGAAATCTGCCTCAGTGGCCAATTTGAAACGATTTTGAAATGTTAAGGACCAAATTGTCGAGTTACAAAAGTTAGAGACCAATTGAACACCCAAGGCATTTGTCAGGAACCAAAAAAGCCTTTATCCCCACGTTTAAGTGCAAAGGTTGAATTTAGAGATATGGCACTTCAATTATGTGAAATATTATGACTAGGACTTCTCTTGATGGATTTGGCTATCCACCTCAACAATCAATTCGACTATATTGTGACAATAAAGCGATGTGTGATATTGCTCATAATCCAATTCAACATGGTTGTACAAAACATGTAGAGGTAGACAAATTTATAATTAAGAAGAAGTTGGATGAAAAATTGTGGTACTTAAAATTCGATCAAATGATCAATTGGCTAACAGTATTACTAAAGCAATTGAAAGTCAGTCTCGAAGGTTCTGCACAAATTGAGCATGCGTTACATCTATACACCAACTTGAGGACAAATGTTGAGATATTTGATTGGTAGCTAACTATTCTTATAATTATTCTTAAAATTGTTTTCTATTTTACGTAGATAAATTCTTTAGATTGACAACCATAAATTACGTCGACAAATTGATTTGACACTAATTTGGAATGAGTTTTTTGTCAACATAATTCTTAATTGATTAATGTTGAAATAACTCTTAAATTAAGTTTAAGAATAAAAATATTTTGTATTAAATCATATAATACATAGTACAAATGATAAAAATAATTACAATAAAATTGTGCTTGTAATTATCCCTCCATACTCAAAATAAATATAATTTCAAACAAAACAAAAAACAATTGCTTAAAAGTAGCCATAGAATTAAAAGATCCTAATTTACAAAATCAATGAATATCTAAAGTCTCAAGAAAATATAGATGGAAAATTATTTCTTTAAAATTTCATCCAAATCACAATAAATATTTCCAAAATATTCCAACAAAAAATTAGGAAAAAAAATAGTAACAATCTTCATAAGCAGAATAAGAATATCTTGAAAGCAGCATGCACTTAGTAGTCAAAAATCAAGAACCCCAAGCACAAGGACAACAAAAAACCAATGCGAAATTTATCTACAAAAAAACCGAAGGCCGCGTATACCGATTCTATAAATCTACTCTAATAATACGATTTCTGAGCTTTAACAACAGCTCAATTATCGAGCAAAGGGGGAACCACCACCTACTCGAGAAGAATAATGCACGAATTCAAAATCCGTCTTTGTAATAATCTGAAATCTAGAATCTATAACCGGAACCAGACGGAGGCGGTGCAGGCGGCAATCGGTTGGGAGTGCGACGGCTGCCGGAGTTCGAGCTGGAACTCGCATCACCATTTTGGGAAGGATCACTGTTCCGGCGACTGTGGCCGCTGGAACCAAACGGGTCAGATGGACCGTTTGCAGCGGCATCAAATGCGGATCTCCAGTCATCGCCTGCTGAGGGTGTGCTCGATCTAGGGCTTTCTGCACATTTGGATATGCAAAAATATGTATTAGGTATTAGGTTGTATTTGGTAATCAATTCAAAGCTAAGGCACTGTTAAGTGTTTTTTTGCTTTTAAGCTAAAAAAAAAAATTGACTTTAAAAGATGCATTTATTAAGTCGGAAACCATAGCCGTAGCCGGAATGGAACATCTCTCAAAAATAAAGTAGTAGAAAAACCGTGCATGGGAGCTAACGCCTGCCCAAATGCATTTGTTTTGCACTTAAAAAAATATTCAAAATAAATAAATAAATAATAAGTAAAACTACTTTTTTCAAAAAACAAAAATAGTAAGCTTTTTTGTTGCTTTTATTTTTTAATAGAATGGAGATTTTTTTCAATTTTTTGGATTAACAGATTATTTATAGGAATAATATTGAGATATTATATTTACACTATCAAACACATTTTTGATTTTTTTTTTTTAAGTAATTCTTGTTTTAACCAAGTTAACTTTTTTTATTTTAATGAGTTCTTGAAAAAGGGGTTACCAAACAGTGCCTAAATCAATTCTTGAAGAAAATTAAAAGTACGGATTTGAGATGATCATCACCTTCTGCATCACCATTGGACATGCCTGAAGTTGCTGCGGCGCGATTATCATGAATGCTGAGTTGTCTAGTGAGTTTTGACAGGAGGGAAGATTGCTTTTGAATTCGCTCTCTCCTTCGCTTTACATTATGGTCCTCCTGAAGGAGTTCCTCGACCCTGGCAGTACTTTGTGAACTGCCAATGTAGGTGAAATTACAATAAATTTAGAACAAATGGTAAGCATATCTAGGAAAGGTATTGCCAAATAGATCTAACCTTATAGAACTGTAAAGCTTATTAAGCATATCTTCTTTAGCTTTCTCCACTTGGCAAAGCACAACAGCCTGCATACCGTGATCAGTAGAAAAAGGCACGGCAAACATTTAAAAAATAAAATAAAAGAATAACAGAAAAAAATACAAAATTAAATACAAACGCCGTCGACTGACCTTTGGGACATTAGCAGCAAGGCTGTTTAAGACAGCTTCAACATAGCCACGCACTTCTTGAGCCATCCATCGAAGTTCCTCTTCTGGATCTGCCGGTCTTCTGGTCATTGTCTCCTACAATGCAGATGTGTACATCGGGAGTTTATAAAACAAGTTTGGTAAGAAGCAACACCCAAAATTTAACTCTCCAAAAAACTAAATAATTTAAGTTGTAAATGTTGTCTTATGAACCAACTGCTATGCATCCGGATAAATGTTCTGAGGAAGTGTTTGGCAGCACGGACTTGAGCCCTTGGAATTAGAATTGGAATTGGAATGGAGAATGAAAGCACGAAAATTTTAAGATTTTTATATGCGTTCATTTCCAATTCCAATTTAATGCCCCAATTCTGCACGCCCAAACATAGGCTACTTGGCATTCGGAGTGTACAGTGAATACTCAACGGCTATAGGTACAACGGGGAGGAACAAGACCCCAAGAGATCCCCACTCCTGATAGGTGTATACCCAGGGATAAGAAGGTGTTTTATTGTACATTATTTAAGTAGTTTATGTTTTAAAATAATTCTAAAAAGTGAAAATTTAAATTTCAGGAGGCTTACGCCGAAAGGCTTTCAACTGCACCCATGGAGGATAAAATGCCATGTCACACACATTTGTCTTTTTGAAACACCTAATGGGAATTCAGGATGGGATATCTTGGAAGGAAGAAAAGCCCTTTTTCAGTCAAATTTTTTTACTAAGGTGGAGATGAGAGGCATAAGAATCCAATGAAAAAAAAAAAAAAAAAAGCAATTTCTAGAGAAACATGAAGCAACTATTGAAGAGAAGAACAAGATGTGGCTTTTAGTCAAGATAATTTGGGAAGAAAAATCAAGAATCATGCAGTGACTCACAAGCGAACCATCGGAAAGAGACTGCCTTATCGGATGACCAGTTTCACCCTTCACCGGCCCACCTTTAGAACCGGTAACATTTCTCAGCTTGTTCAACCACTCAACCTTATCAGCCATACTCTCAGCTTTTAAGACAACAGTGCTGTGAGCTGCGAGATCGATCAAAATTTTATTATGGTTTTAGCACATAACCATAACATAAGAGAAAACAAAGAAAAAGATATGCAAAAGATTACAGCAACATAAAAGAGAGAGACATGTACCTTTTAGAACAGTTTTATATGGAACCCTGCTTGTTATCTTGAATAAAAGACTTGCAGCTTTTCCCACATCGGGCCCATTAGCCTTTTTATCCTTGGAACTCTTCGACGGGGGTTCTTCCTCCTCAACTTCGTCCACGTCGCATTCCTGAACAAGTATGCACATGTTGGGGTATGGATTTACTAGCACAAAAGTGGTTTCGAACCACTCAGTAATAATATTGACACCAAACGGCAAGGGTGGATTGGAAAAAGAGTTGTTCAAGTATTATATTATATGCACCATAGTAGCAAAATCTATTTTTGAAGAAGAACGTGCAATCATGAGGTACATCCCTTCTAAAAAAGTAGCAAGGAAGAATAACTAACTAGAACGAATCAGATACAAAGCTTAGTTTAATAGCTCAATCAATGACGCAACTTGGTATGTCATTAGCTGGTTAAAGACTAAGATATTTTACAAACCTATTAAAAGATGACAAGATACATTTGGAAGTTGGTCCATGTTCCAATATATTAACAATATTTCATAAATCATGACTCTAAAATAAGAAGACAACATACATTTGGAAGTTGGTCCACGTTTCAAAATAAAAATATTAACAAAATTTCATAAATCATACCTCTAAAGTGATGACACCACGGAAATGTCGCTCTTCTTGTTTTTTCGTGTATCCAAGCTGAAAACATAGATTTGTTGAAACAAAACACAGTATATCAGAAAATAAATGAAACATTTGCATGCAAATGCTAAGCAGAAATAAATAAATGCTTATGAACCTTTCTTTTAGGTGATGCAAGAAAAGACTGATATACTTATAGGTGATGAAAGCATGAATTTTCTTTCTAATATTTAATGCAGTGATTCAAGTATTGACATAAGAATTAGCTCAACATGTGTAAAAATTATTGTGGTGTTGGGTTAAAGGTATCCAGATGTAATAAGCACGTAAATGCATCAAACTGGAACAGTAGAGAACTGAAACGACCAGCATAACAGGATCAATTTTCTCTCTTCTCACTTGATAGTAGCTAACACGTTTTACAAACCTTTCCAGTTTTCTCATTGAGAACAAACCATCGCCTACTCCACCCATTGGTTTTTGGGCTTTTCTTCAACAAAAATCCTGCAGGTACAAAAGGAAGGTCAACAAGAAGGAAAAATAACAGTAAAAGATGTGGATGATATAAGCAACAAAAACCCTTCTTCAAAGAAATTAAAGACCCAATTTTACATGAAATATAATCACGTAGGTCGGCAGAGGAAAAACCGAAACCCTTCTACAAAGAAATTAAAGACCCAATTTTTCATGAAATATAGTCACCAAGGTCAGCAGAAGAAAAACCAAAGTTAGTTACAGTGTGTTTTGGCAGCAGAAGCCTTGGTCACTAAAAGGTTCGTAGAAAGTGGCAATCTCAGCAAAGGGCATCAAGTTTAGAGTATCCTAATAATTTTCCATTTCAGCTTCTCAAAAATTAATTCTGCCAGTGTCTATGCAGTGTTTATACTATACAAAGCCTCTACCGAGACCCAAAATAAATCTAAAAGTTGCAATAGGTACAGAAATTTCTTAGACCGCTCATGAACAACAGTTATAAGAAAAGCATGGAGAACAATAGGATTCTGAAACATATTCCGTTGTTGAGAAGAGCACAATGCTGGAGCAAGTTTCAAATTTGGCCTCCAAGCCTCCAAGTAAATGAGACCACAAGACCCAATTGATTTTAGGTGAGTAATGCAGCCTACATCCAGTAAGATACATTTCCAGATTTATTTATTTATTTTCTTGGTAGCACCCATAGAAATTAAATAAAAGCAAATATTGACATTAAAATTATAAAGAAAAAATGATATAAAAAGATAAACGACTAGCAGCCGATTACTCAGCATAATACTTATTTTCCTTTAAGAGAGAAACATTTATAAGGGGGAAAGCTGATGGAAAAACAATTTTCAGAATAGACCTGCTGTTATCTCCCCGTCCGGCCCTAGAGTCTTCAAAGCTGATACTTCTTGTGCATCCTTATCTTGGGGTTTATCCTTCATTGATTTCAAGCTCCCACCAGCTTGCTGACCTCCGGTTTGAGGACTAGTTGCCTATTATGTAAACAAAAAGATTCCTTAGAAATGTAACATAGTTTCCATGAAGTTCTATGCCAACCGTGTGATTATACACAAACATTAAGTCAAGACAATCATCTGTTTGGTTCTTTATTCAAAGACACGGTAACATACCCGATTTAATATGGATTGCTCTGCCTCGGGTGCCTTTTTGGAAGACCGAGTTTTAATCTCTTCCTCTCTCCGTTGCCTATCCATCCTGGCAAAAGATCAAATGAAAATTTAGAAAAACATCATAAAGAAAAACGAATCAGAAAAAACAAGTATCAGTTGAATGCATAACAGATGAACACAAACATAATTGCTCAACATGAAGGTTGTTGAACCCTTTGCACATAAAAGTTATTGTGATTTTTACTTCATTGACATACTTGATGCACCTCCAAATGAAGTTCCATATACAGTAAAACTGCTTACTGCCAACAAAACGAATGAACAAGCCTCGGCACTACTAAGTATTGTAGCAGCCAAGCAAGTTGTACATTATGTTCTATTTATATAATTGAATTAATGACAGCAAAGAGCTTGAATGGTCCAAAAGTCATCATATTTTTTCCTAGTGAAATTGTTTCTTCCAAGAACCTGCCCACCTCAACTTCACTAACATGAGAACACACCTTTAGTTTCTAATAATACCTCATCAAAACTCTAGAACAAGGTTTGGAATCCAGGGAAGACAATTCAGAACCAGCTATCAACGACTGAGACATGTGGATCTAAAGATTAAGATTAATTTTCAAATAAGTACGTAATTTTATTTAATTGTAATTATTCCCTAATGTACTCAGTACAGCGTTACTGAGGAAGTTATTTTATTCAAGTACTCATAATGATTTACTTTATACCTAACTGTATAGGATTTTATCTCCCTACTCTATTAGCTTAGGAATGGCAATGAGAAGAGGCAATGCTACCTTTATATTATCCTGGCCATGACCTTACCCAGCCAGAGCATAAGATTGCAAAACCCTCACCAATCCCCTAAACCCTAATGGGTTATAGACATTTAACACCCCCACCCTCTCGCACCACCACCACCAGCAGTCTAACAGAAAGGAAAATAAGAAAATACCAAAATTAAATAGGTCCAATAAGATCAATCAGATAGCTATATCTGAAAAGAACAAACAGAAAACGTTCCACCGAAACGAAAAAAAACACACAAAAAAAGGAAAGATATATATATATATATATAGAGAGAGAGAGAGAGAGAGGGAGAGAGAGAGAACTTGATAAAATCGACCATGTACACGAGCAGGCAGATAAAAATTATCTACATAAGAATTAGATATTACTTATCAGAGTAAAAATTGCAACATAACAAATAATACGAGAAAGAAAGCCAACAAGCCAAAAAATCCATAGCGCTTCCACAAAGAAGTCAATACCAGCAGAGGAAATTGCAGATCAGAATCAGATTAAAGGTAAGACGAGATAATGTAATGTCAAGTTGTCAAAAGCAGCCATGACTACAGAGGTAGCGGGTATGACTATAGGTAGAACCGGCTTTCATAATTTAGTGAGCTGCACAAAAAATGGAACACATGGAAAGAATATGGTGGGCTTGTCTTGCATCAGTCAAAGAATATTAGCTTGACATTGGAACCACATTCAAAATCAGATAAAAATATAGCACAAGTATTAGACTCTCGACAAAATAAAAACATATGGAAGTCACAAACGAGTTGACACTTGACAGACATGAACAATGAAGAAGAACATAGAGCAATAAGAAAATACAAAAATACAAAGTAGGAATACCACCCACCAAATAGAACTAAAAGCACAGTCAACTAAAAGGTGATCATCCCCGGAGAAGAGAAAAATAAAAATCATAGGTCTCTAAGTCATTTGACACATGCAACTAGTTATTGCCCAGAAAGCATACCTTCTCTGGACCAAACGGATGAAGTGTTGTGGAGGTACAAATGCACGCTCCATGTCAACAAGGGCAACTACCATGTTCTTTGCTTCATTCTTAAACCCATCCAGTGCAGCAGTAGCAATTGTTACAACCTGGTTAAATCCATACATCGGACGTAAGAAAGCGAGCTAAACAAAAGCATCTATACATCTATGTCCACAAAATTTTTTACAATTCACAGATCCAAGACATAATCACCTCTCTCTTGAAAGGAGGATATCTTCCGAGGCCCGGAGTAGCATTTGCAGCTGCTGAAACTATATCCACAAGCACACGGTGCACCTGCTTCCAAAGTTGTACTCAAAAGGCTTATAAAGTAAAATAGAAAAGCTACAGAAACAACCACAAAGTTACTCTACATTTTCATTAAAATGCATTCCTAGATATATAAAGTCTATCAGTGTCAATGGGAAAAAAGCACCTTATGTTAAACAGACAATTGCCATGGGTATTGGGTAAGCAAGCTTTTTGATAAACAAATACCTTAAAGACTTACTGCATTAGATGTATATAAGCTTTACTGCATTAGATGCAGATTGAATAACTGAAAGAGAGTGGCTGGGATTCTAGCATACACATTCAAAAAAAAAAAAAAAGTTTACCTCATCAACACAAAGCCGTGAAGGTTCTTTTGCCAACTCCAAAACACCTTTTATTAAAGACCTTAAACCTTTTTCTGGAGAAATAAGATAAGGTTGATAACCATCTGCTTCTAGCACAATCTGATACCACATAAGAAGGCCATCATAAGAGGGACACCAAAACAGCTATTAAGGAAAAAAGAGACATGACCGTAAAATGCAAACTAAGAAGGAAGATAAAAGTACCCTCTTGACATTGTTTATGTCAAAATGTCTATCTAACGGCAACTGTTTGATCCTGTTAGGGAAGTTACCCTCAAAACTTGCAACAACCTTCCAACCGCCACCCTTTAACAAATATCACAATGAAGCTAATTCAGCAACAAATTCAAATAAAAAAAAAATCATAAAATGAGGATAGAGAAATAGAAATGAACGCTTCAAAAAAAGAAGGTTTCCTAAAATCTTAAATGATACTAAGTGAAAAAGAAAGAGTCTTAAATGGTAATCAAAAGATCCAAGACGAAGTAAAAAACAATAAACAATGCACGGCCACATCCATACTGTTGCAGTAGGATCAGAGTTAAAATAATGCTTAAGAAAGTAATGAGTACATTATACCATGATTGATCAGGATGGCTAAAAATTACAGATGTGGACACCACTATTGCCACATAGGTTTATTTTCTATTTTATTTATAATTATGAATCTTATTTGGCCTTTCAGCATCTCACTGCACTTATTTGCTTGGTAATCAATCTTCATTTGAGTTTTATTTATTTCCACTCATAACGTGTGTTATTAAACTGTGTTTAACTTCTAACATGCAAAATAAAATTATAAGCAATTTATATGATTTTTAATGGATTTAAAAATTATATTAATTTGACATTATTATCCTTATTCTCCAATTCTCCTTTCTACATAGTGTAAAATATCAGCTTCAGAAATAAGATAAGCATTACATAATAAAATAAAATGAGTGCTACATATTAGTGGCTTAAAAACTAGCATAAATAATAAATGATAATTTAACAAAAACAGATGCCTGCTTCTTCTCATTGTTAGAACCCTTCTAATATGAAAGACCAGTAAACAATTCATTGCAAAAACTAGAAAGAGGTGCTTTACTGGTAGATATAGATACATATAGGCCAAAAATTATGATCTGTGTAACAACTGAAAAAGGTCATGACCAGAGGAAAAAAAAAAACTCATTCAGTCAACAAACTATTTAGAATTTATACGAGTTGCAGAAGCAACCAAATGGATGTATGGAAGAACTAAGTTTCTTCTTCGACACTCACCTCACCAGTAGTTATGTGTTGGAGAAATCTGTCCTCAAATTCACGGCAAAGCTCCAACGCCAATGCTTTTGTACCTTCAGCACTCTGAACCATTTGTTCACCAAGCCTTACTAGTTCATCCTGCACCACTTGGGACTTACCCTGAAGCCTGCAGGGGTCGTAAGAACAACAAAAATTATCTTAATGGAGAGAAAATTGATATTCAAACATTAGAAGCACAATCATGACATATATGTTCATTCATTCAGCCACTTATAGTCAAAAACTTAGTACTGGTGAAACTTTACAGAGTAAGCACGGTAAAATCGAACTCAATAGTCATTAGCAAAACATATATGAAAAAGAGAAACAAGGGGCACAAAATGCAATAGCATATGCAATTCACTCCAGTACATTGGACTAATCTGCTTAACATAACATAAGCAACAGACAGCAGAAATATTCTAATGAGTACTAACTTCAATTAACCCTCCTTCCTCCACCACAAGAGAAAGCAAGAAAATAACCAATGGATTGTAATGGATAAAGTAGAAAAACAATTTCCCCAATTGTTCAACACTATCTGAAGTTTTCGGACCCAAAACCCTTCTGGATGGAAAAAGAGGCAGAAGGAGAAACAAACAAACAAACAGAAAAGGAGAAAGGAAGGAGGTTGCAATCGGTGATCTTCAATACAAGCATGCAACCATCAACCATAGGCAAATGCCGTCCAGAGGCCATTATCCATAATTTCTACCCCTAACAGAAACCAAAATGTAAGGGTATTTACGAGTCCGGGTACAAATGGAAATAAAAATAAATAAATAAATAATTCAGCTAAAATAAACAATTAGTAATTAAATATACACACAACACAAGATACATCCATGCAAATACTGAGAGTAGATGAACCGCACTTCAAAATTCAACGGAAGAGAAAGTGAAAAAGGAACCAATAATTGGGAGAAAATTACCCCGAGAGGAGATTGGGAACCCTGACTTTCATACGATTACGAATCTGATGAGCAATGGCCTCCACCAGAGCTAACCTACCAAGCTTGCTTTGAGGGGCTCCTGTTAATATGGACTTTAGGCTTTCACTCTCTGCTCGCCAAGCAGTTTCAAGAGAGTTATCTGATCCCACATTTCCTGATTGAGCAGAAGCTATAGAAACAGATTGACCAATCAAAGCGACCCATGGGATATCAGATGTGCTTCGAGGTCCTTGATTCAACAGAAGAGCCTGTACAGCTGCAAGTACTTTTGAATCTGAAGCTGCTTGATCTATTTTACTTATAACGCCAATTGTTCTTGTACCTGCCACAAAGGTAACAACATAACAGATTCAACAAAGATACAATCAAGACAAAGATCAACATGAGATAGCAAAACAGTATAACACTCTTGATGAAAATAATAACCAAGATGCAAGTTCTAAAGTAACATACATTCTCCATCATATTCCTTCGCAATTCTGAGGGCTTTAGAAGAAGAAATTTCGGGTGCTTGGGCAGCAGGTATTACTACAAGCAATATTGCATCACAATGTTCAACATATTCGCTCTGCAAAAGGAATGGACTATCAAATCACTTTCTAAGAAAACTTAATCAGATAAAAGAAGGAATTTAACCAAAAAACACCACACGCATATAGCAGAATAGTAAAATCCAAATCAGAAAATATGTACTGATCTACTCACCAATGAATCATCAAGATTTCCTTTCTCCACCCCAGGCAAATCAATCAATTTCAAAGGTGGAGCTGTACTTGGGGATGAAGAAAAAGGGGAGAGAAAAAAGAACAGAGGGAGGTTAGAAGGTATACTGCAAAAATAAAAAAGACAGATATAGAAGCATCAAAACAACCTTCAGGTCTGGTACTTCAGTATTCCTTTTAAATCAAGCCAAGAACAGACTCACTACCACACTATGTCACATAATTTACATGAATAAATGCTGCTTCCATACAATGGCTGTATTACCTATTAAATAATTTCTACAATGGATGCAGCCTAATAAATTGCATGAATACTGCTTGTTGGAAATGAATATTGTTAGGAATGATCATGGCATGATTCCAGATACACATGGAAGAAGACAGGATTTAAGGTAAAGAGCTACGGTGGTAAGGATGGCAAAGAAGCATTAATAGTGATGACGAAACGCAACTTCAGAACCAAGTACACAAAAAACATCAGGATAAAATATAATAAATTGTAACAGAAGGAATACATGATACATCAGTACTAATCTTTGCTTGCACACACTCAAATTTATCAGGGGGCATGTTGTGAATCAAATCCATGTTTATGCATCTATGCCTGTACTTTTGTGTTAAATCTGAAATATAAACCTTTCCTTATCCTAGCGTTTTTAGTGCCGCTGGGCAAGTTTGAATTATAATAATTTTCAAACTGGGAAGGGAAGTGCAAATATGTAAACATAGGGGAAAATGTGAAGGGGAGGAAAGTAATAATAAAAATTTGAAGTTTCTCTCCTGTAGGTTGATGTGTCTAAAGCCCTATAGATGCATGTAACATGTCATGATACCACTAAATCCTTGATTTGGACAAGGGTAGAGCTTTTTATTTGTAAGTGTTCCAGGAAATAGGTGATGAAGCAAGAGTAGAAAGAAAATATACCCCAAAAATTAAAAGCCTAGTATTTGGACCAAATTGTTCTAATTAAAGAATTAAAAGTTAAGTTTGACGAAATTCCTAAATGAGCCTATTTTTAACAATATAACAGTTAAAGTAAATTAAGTAGACTTTAAGATCAGTTAATCTATAAGTGACTAGAGTAGCCTAACTGAAATTAACTAAGACTCAATTAGTACAAAAAAATACCCAGCTAAGTGAGAATCTGGGAGAGACAAATTGGAAATGGATGTGAGGTTCGAACCCACAACCTCAAGGTTACTTGAGCAGTAATGATTAGAAAATTAAATAGAGTGTTAAAAATGCGTGGTTTATCCATTCAAAGATAAGTCATGGACACGTGATGCATCCAGGACCAACATAAGCTACCTCATCTCCTCTAGAAAAATATATAACAAGGGAATATAATAAAAGGCTAATTCTCACTTCTCATGAAACGGAATCCTGGTGACTTTTAAATGTATTGATACATTAGTTCACATGTAGGTCAAAAGATCGCTTTGTAACATATATTTAATTATACAGAAAAATCTATTTATGTATATGAGCATGAATAATACATAATTACGTATATTGCAAATCAGCTCACTTTTTTAATCCAAAAACATTTTAAGCATCTAGATTGGTTTTGAGAAAATAAAAGGTATTACTGCTAGATCAATTTCATTTCCTGCCCAAACGAATGTTCATCATTCCCGAAAATTTATCAGCAAACTGAATTAACTCAATTGGTCAAGAAAGAGTCTGCAGTGTTCACGTGACTAGGTCACAAGATAAATCTTGCAAAGTTCAATTTTTTTAAATTTTAGTCTCTTTCACAACATGAACTATCATCTTCAGGCCCAGTAACCCCCTCCCCCCACCTCACTCCCTTTAAGCCCTTCTCATTCTCACCCACATTAACACATATGAACATGCACAAAAAAGATAGAAAGAGAGAAACACTTTTTGACTACCACCACCCCCAAAAGTAAAAATCCTTTCTAACCCCCTCCTCACCTTCTTAAACAGAAAGGCCTCCTCTCATCCCCCCCAACCCACCCACATTTTTCTCTCTCCCCCTAGCTAAGCCCCCTTCTCACTGCCCAAATTGTCTCCTCCCCCAACCCCACACACCCTAATCCCCCAACCACCACCCCCAAAAGTAAAAATCCTTTCTAACCCCCACCTCACCTTCTTAAACAGAAAGGCCTCCTCCCATCCCCTCCCCCCCCCCCCCCCCCCCCACATTTTTCTCTCTCCCCCTAGCTAAGCTCCCTTCTCACTGCCCAAATTGTCTGCTCCCGAACCCCACACACCCTAATCCTAAAATTATAGTTTAATTTGGTGCTAAGGTTTTAACATTGGGTCTACAAGAGGATTAACTTTAAAACTAGGATTGTTTCTTAAAATTGAAGTTAACATTGGTTAACTAATTTAACTTAGTATTAATTTTTAAAAACAAAAAAAAAAAGATTAAAAATGTAGTTAATTTTCAGATTGTTAAGTTTTTCTTCCGATATAGGCTTAGAATTGTGGCTATTTAATTAAAATTAGAATTAGTTTCGCATTATTTTTTAGACTATGGTTAATTTACAATTAACGTGTAGTAGAGTTAAATTAATTGACATTCACTTTACACCTTCCCCTTCCCCTTCCCCTTCCCCGTCCCCTCGATGCATTATATCACTGCTTTTACAGTTATATAATGAAAAATAATATATTGAATTCTAATCAATGTATTTACTCTTTAGAAACCGGATTATACACTAGTTAGATAATATAACTCCTCGGACCAGCCTAAATTAATGCTTGGTCAATTAAATAATCAAAATTATCAAATTTGGGAAAGAAATGGATCATCGAAACATAATAGCAAATAAATAGATTCGAGTAAAGCAAAATCAGATCCATTTGTAGGTCTAATCGCATCGAGATCTTGTTTATTGTTACAATTTCGCAACCTCACAATTGTGACCTCATGAATGTTCCACTGGTCAACAAATAACCAGGTTACGTAATGTAAAATAAAATTAACACCACTTATCTCAAATCCGGACTAACCTGTACTTGTCCGGAGCTTCAGGTATATTTCATCACGACTTTTGCTCGAAATGTTGCTCAATCTACCCTGTAAAGAATGTCGAAGAGCACCTGTAATGGATCAAAAGAAAAGAACAGAAACAACAGTAGTTTAAGCACCAATTTACAAAGTCCTTCGTGACTAAGTTAACTCAAAATTAAGTACAATTTTAGTTTAAACATGTATGGTTCGG
This sequence comes from Eucommia ulmoides, assembly GCA_016647705.1. Classification (NCBI taxonomy): domain Eukaryota; kingdom Viridiplantae; phylum Streptophyta; class Magnoliopsida; order Garryales; family Eucommiaceae; genus Eucommia; species Eucommia ulmoides. The sequence continues at coordinate 6,695,472 of CM028341.1, forward strand.
AAAGCGGCCTCACTTGCAGAAACCTGTTGGGATTTACTATCAATCTGCAACATGATTGATTTGCTGCTCAAAGAACTATCTCTTTTTAGATCTATGCATATAGGAGCACGAGTGGCACCACCCTCTCCAGTTGGCTGTCGGAAAAAAACAGCACACGAGAAAATTACATTCACAATAATTAACAGATTGAAAAGAAAAAGGACAGATTTATAATTGAACAAAACACGAGAGGGAATAAGAAGCCCATGATATGTGGTAGGGGGGGGTTGTGGAGGTGGGGATGGGGGTGGAGGAACATACCAAAGCAGGATGTCCAATAAGACTGTTCAACACAGCTGACTTGCCAGCGCCCTGAAAAAAATTGCGGCCAGAAGAAGTTATTCACTACAAAAATAATAGCTAGGAAACACATACATTCAAGAAAGCAATCTATATGGTAAATAACCGTATCTTAAGATGTTTCTTCATCACTCAAGTTGAATTGTAGAGCAATCCTCATATAATAAAATAATTAATCATCCATGCATTCAGATAATTTATAAATCAAGACATGGGGACAGAGTGCGAAAAACACGAATCATAAGACTTGTATTGGCAATGTAAATTTTTAGGGATATGATTTTTCTCACTACATCAAACATTTCAAGGTAAAGTAGTTTAATGCAAAAAGCTATTTCAGCTCTATTTTTCAGTTTGACACTCCTAATCAGAAGTCATGAACATAAACCTTATACTCCTTCAATTCATACCAGAAGGCATTATGTCCCAGTTGCATGACACATTTTGCATATGTTATCTAAAGGGAAAGCATGTGGTGGTAGTTATTTGGAGTACCGAATAACCACCTTCCATGAATTCACACACTGTTTTCATCTCATTTAATGCATGCTACAAACTATAATAATTCATAAAATTAAAAAAGAGATTTTGAAATGAACGATGCACCCACATTGTGCGTGCCATAAACACTAATATGGCAAATGGTGCAACATTAGCAACTGTGCTGAAGTTAGTTCATTTTCTCCTCGAGTCGTTCCACAGTAAAAAAATTAAATTCACAATGGTTACACCTCTCAAAGTTAGGATATCTTAAGTAATAATACTAGGATAGAAACACTAATTAGGTGAAGATCAATAACCAGAACATCATTTAACAATACTTGAACTGCATTCACACACCCCAGTTGCACAAGTTTCACAAGAGCATTCAAAAACTTCATCAGTAATGCAAAAACTGTGTGAGCTAAAGATTCCAACTTGTGCAGATATTGTATAAACGACACATAAACCAGCACAGGCACCAAACTGAACAAATATCAGGAGAATACTACCCCACTTCACAGAGCTACCGAATCGTATCAGTATCAAGCGCATGGGATCTAAGCTACCAAGTTGGTGTCATTCTCTTCAATGATAAACTCAAACAAATCAGGAGATCACATCGCATGTGAAGTGCCAACGCAACTTATTCATTAAACCTGCAACATTTCAGTGACTGACAAACCTTCCCAGACAGTTACATCACTCATCGTAAATGCTAAAAGAATGTTTATAACCAATAAAAACGAAACCACAAATCATAATCTATTGTCACAATTCCCAAATTATTCAGCTCAAATCCATCATTGGAAATCTAATTCAAGATCTAAAATAAGTAGATCCAGAGATCCATTCAACAAATCAACAAACCACACAACTAAGTCATCAATACGATCGATTTAAAAACTTACAGTATTTCCAAGAGCGACTACGTTCAAAAATGTCGATGGGCGTTTCGAAGAGGACGACGTCGAGTTCTCGTCAACATCTTCATCGGCAAGCAAAGCAGACGCTTGCCGCATCGCATCCGAAAGCTCTGCCAACTCCTCGATCGATTCCATTTCTTATCCACCAACGACTCAGTTGACGATAAGGAGTACGCGGAACGAAATTGAACCAAAAATCAGATCGGAAAATAGGGAGTACACACGACGAAAAATCAACACTGAAGAAGAAAAAAAACCCTAAGTTGCGATATACAATGGGAGGAGATCGGCCAATAAATGAGGTTCCGGCGAATGACCGGAGATTCGATTGTTTGAAAATTCGAAATTTGGAGAGAGAAATGATCGCCGACCAGAAGATTATCGCGATGAAGGAACAGGGAAATTCAAGCGGAATGATCCTCTCTCTCTCTCTCTCTCTATCTATCTTCTCTCTCTAACTCTGTAATGGAAATATGGTTCCCTTGCAATTTAACCCCTGACAGCGCTCCTATAACTACAACTTCCTTGAACATTATTTTGTTTTTTTTAACAAAAATAAATAAATAAAAGTTTCAATAATAAGTTTTTTTTTTTTTTTTTTCCTAGAGATTTAACTCTCCACCTTTAACAAAAAAATAAATAAATTATATATTCATTAGATTATAAGTTTGAAATTACTAAACATGGTCTAGATTATTTTTATTGAATTTTTAAAAATAATATTTTATAAATTTAAGTATCAATTAAACCGATACCAAATTAGATATGTATAATTTTCATAAACCGTTAAGGTAACTTTTTTAATTAATTTTGTGGTAAAAAAAAAAAAATTAACAAAATTTATTTATTTATCGAGTCTTAGACCATGTTTAGTAAAATTGAAAATCAATTGTTAAAAATTAATAATATTAAATTTTAAGTTTTGAAATTTAAGTGTTGAATTAAATAAAATATTTTTTAACCCAATCATGATATTTCACTCATGATCTGGTTGACCCAATCATGATACTGAATGATGATACCTTTTCTCGAAAAAGTCCGGATCCCATCGTCTAACCCAGTGGAGAGAGGACTTTTCTCACTCACCTCCTCATTCTTCCGTAAGGTTCACTCTTGGGAATGATGAGGCGGGGAAGGAAGCTTGATAGAAGGACGAGTTTCACAACTTTTAGTTTCAGTTAGTTCTGGTTATTCCGTTAACTGCATTTATCACTGAAGTTTATGTTTATTTCTCGTCAGTGCTATAGAAGGAAGTGGTCGGGTCGCCGGACTTGCTGATAGAAACAGAATAAGAAGGTTGTTGCTCTGGAGCCAGTAATCCAATCCAGTAAGCAAGGAAGGTAGGCAATTAGGGAGTTTACTTTAAAAAAATATATTCGATATATTTTTATAATTTTTTAACTTTTTTTTTTTTTTTTTTACAATTTAATTTTTTCTCTGATGTACTTTTTTCGATTGTGATTTTATTTTATATTTTTTGCTAATTTTTTTAGCAATTATAGTGCTTCTTTTGTCAACGATAAGATATATCTAGACTAATTTATGCGCACCTCAATTGTAATTGAGTGTAAAAAATAAAATAAAAAAATTGGGTACAATGTATGTAAAAGAAAAAACAAACAAACAAAATCAAGCTAAGGGCACCTATCAAAAGACACTCACGTCCATTTCAGCAATTACAAGGTTCGTCATATATTCAAGTAATTCCAAGTCTACTCCCACGTTTACTCCATTTTTCACAAGAAAGTCCGCACACTTGTTTTCTTTTCTGGGAGCAAACTGGATCAAGTAGTTTCTATCTTGGATGGTGTCTTTGCATTCTTCCACGAATGTCTTATATCTAGGGGTTTCGTTTTATTTTTTATCCGATAGTACTTTTTTTTACTATAACTTTTTTTTATATTTTTTAATAATTATAGTTTTTTTTTTCAACAGAAATGTGTATCTAGACTAACTTACATGGATGTTTATATCTAGATTTTAATTCACTGTAAATTAGTATAATGTAAAAATTAAATACTGAAAATAAATCATGCCGATAAATAATCAATTCCCAAGAATATGATTGTGAAATCTAGACCACATGTAATAGGTTTAACGTTTTTAATTAGATCTAAGTTAAAATCTCTACAAGAACATTTTGAAAATAAATTCAACTACAATGAAACCAATATTAAGGACAACAAATTCTCGACACACAAAAGTTTACATAATATCCGAAATGAAAGAAAAAACATAATATTACATAAACTCAAAATACCTCATCACAATCCTAACTCGGTTGAAGGAAGATTAGCCGCCCATTGTTGTGAAGAACAGCGTTTTCTCGGACACAATCCTCAAAGACGCCATTACCACTTTGCTCTTTGTGATCTTGGCCTTCTACCTTCAAGAAAATGGTGGTAGGATGGAAGGAAAGTGATGGAGAAATGGATGAAGAAGATGGAGGATAGGGAGGTGGAAATGTGGCCTTAAAATTGTACATAGAGGTTATCTAAAATCTGAGTTTGTTGCTCTATTTAAAGGTCTCCCAGCCATCTTCATGTTTTGGGGATGAAATGAAAGCCCCAAAAATGCGGTAAAAAAAGTAGGAAAATGAAGGGGACAGCAGCTAGTGCGCCACTTTCGGCGCACCAACTGTGCCCGGTTGGGCGCACGACGCTGGGGACATTCTCCCTGCATGCGGACCTTTGATTTCACTCGGTTCGCCTTTACTTGTCCCTTTTTTTTCATCATTTTGCTCCAAATTAACGCGTTTTTGCACCAATTCCAAAAACCTAAAAAAACAAATAAAATAAATCAGTTATACTAATTTAATTTATTTAAAATAATAATAAAACTTAAATTAATGGTATTATATCGTGGCGTCATCATGGGTGGGGTGGTACCAGTAGGGGTGGGGGTCTATTTGTGAATATTTTAAAAAAAATGGATAAAAAAAAAAAGGTAAAATTATTTTAAGGATAAAAGAATAATTTTAAAATTATTTAGATCTTTTTTTTTTAAAGTGTGTACAATTAAGGAAAAGGGGTGTACATATAGAATTACTCCCTACTTCTATTAGATTTTTATTTTTTATTTTGGCTAAAAGCCTATATTTTTCTCCCAACTTTCTTTCTTTCTCAATTTCCATTCTCGCCAAATGTTAGCCCTTAACAAGGCTGGAGGACCAGTTGACACGGATATAATGCACTTTGCTACCGGACACGGTACGGGCGACATAAACGAAAGTGTTGGCAACAAAGGCACCAACTTGGTGTACGTCGGTGGGCAGTGACGTTATGTTGGGCAATCATAGGCACAATGCTAGGATCAGTACTATGTAGGTGCATGACAATGAGTAAGACCTTGGCATGCAGCTAACGCAACAAGGGCCAAGAAGCGACAACATGCGTAAGAGGAATGGGGAGGTGTTGGACCAAGCTGTTGAGTATGCGTTGGCAAAATGGTGCGTTGTTGGCCAACGTGAACGCACGTTGGCGGCATTGGTAGAAGATGCCAGAATTGGGTTTTCGTGGGGAATCACGGGACCAACAAAAGACCTTGGTGCGATACCAAGACAAAACAGCGCAACATAGGCACAACACTACGTTGTGGGTAGAGTCATGTGCAGGGCATGACAGACTGTTGGGAAAGGCGGCGTATCTTGGTGCGGTAAATGCATACTGCGTTGGGAAATCTTTGGGCGCAACGACGCAACGAGACAGAACGTGGACGCAACGACGCGTTTTGGCCACGCAGGCGGCATGGCAAGATGTTAGCAAATGTTGACATGACTATGAGACGAGATGACAACGAGACAGAATATTGGCATGGTGCAAAAACGCTGAAATTAAACTGAGCTCATGGTGAGTTGATGGACTGATAGTTACTAGACATGTGGGTGTTGTCTGGACAATTTCTGTGGCTGTTTTGGTTAGTTTTCAGATAGAAAAACTAACTCTTGTGAGCTGGACACGTGTCGGGATAGGTGTCGGTTGTCTGCCTAGGCAGTTGGGGATGTCAACTGCTGGTTTTTCTTATAAATTATTATGTTTTGGGTTTGTTTTTTGTAAGTGAATGTATAGCTGCTGATTTTACAGACCATTGTTGTAATTGGTTCCTTGTAACCCGAGTTATATAATACAAGGTTGGATTTTTCCGTAAACGTTGTTGTGCCGTTGCGTGGGTGTATTTTTGGTACTATGTTTTAGTATATACTTATTGTATAACATTGCAGGAACGTATGTGTTTTACATATGGTCGGTGTATTTTCGTTGCGTGGCAAGACATACACGGGGCTGCTAGTTGTCGGTGCAACTAGCCCATCAATCGGTTATAATTTTTGCGGTAAAAATTCGACCGTGTGACACCAAACCACATCACACTTTTCTTTTCCTTTTAAGTTTTTGTTGGTACCAAAAATAGCCTTATTCCAAAATAGCAAAGGCATACAACAATGCATGTATTAAAATGTGGATTTAAGTAAGGTAATTAAATGAGGGATTTGTTGTAAAATGGAATTTGAAAGAGAAAAAAATGATAATTTCCAAATACCTCGTAACACAGTTTTTTGTGAAATCCATTTAAGGAAAGCTTTGCTAGGGTTCTACAATTGCTCATAAATTTTGTTGGTTGCAGTCGATGTCAGTCATTGTTGTGTTGGTCACAATCGACATGATCGCACTCCTCCGAACAAATCGTCGTCATCGATGCTCGCAGCTCCTCTCTGTCACTCACGATGAACACCATCGGTTGCTGCTCATGTTCTTCTACTTGCTATCGTCACAATGTGTGACGACCCGATTTCCTAGGGCCGTCACGCGGTTTCTCCCCTTGGAGAAATTAACTTTAAAATTGACTGACCAAATTTTCATTCTATAAAATCTGGTAAATTTATAATGCGACGGCGACAAGAGTTTAATAATTCGTTTTAATAAAAAAAAAATTAATTTATAATGCGACGGCGAAAATTATAATTATTGAATTTACCGATTACAACAATAAATAATAAATACAATTATTACAATTTTAAATAAAAATTCAACTAAAATTCTTGTCGCCGTCTCGCTCTCACCGGTCCTGCAATCAAATTGTGGGGTTGTGAGTCAACGCTCAGTAGAACTCCAACTCCTCTAATATATGCATTTAATTAATACGACACATAAAACACATTAGCATAATTTTCACATTGTCAAAATTATTTCATATAATTTAACAGATAAAATTCCACAACAATTTACCATAAATCACACAATAGGAAAATTAAATACATATATTAAAAGAGTTAAGAATTCTACTTGAAATTCGAAACCGAAATCTGAACCAAAATATTTTTCTCGTTCCGAAAACATATTAATGTACATATATGTTTAATGAGTTAATGTGTTGTCTTCATTGAGATGAAGACAACACATTTTATATTTATTTTATTTTATTATTATTTACACTTAAATCCCTCTTAAAATAAAAAAAAAATATTAATTATATTCCAAAATTCTTAAAAACATATTTTAAATAACACATTGGTCCAAAAACTTTTAAAATTAATTTAAAATTAACATTCAATCCCCAAAATTATCCAATATTATTTATACCATAAATTTATAAAATAGTTCCAAAAATATTAAAGTTATCTAAGATAATATTTTCAAAAATATAAATTTTCGGGGTATTACAATCTACCCCCTTTAAATAAATTTCGTTCTCGAAATTTCGTTCAAAACAATAATTCAGAATCACACCGCCCGATCATGTTAGTCACACTCGATTCTAGAATAATGGTTTTCTATGTAGGGTCCCATAACCGAAAATCATCCGCAATTCATAACCAACAAAATCCATTCTAACATCACAGCATCACGACATTCCCATTCTCAGTGGCCCACATTATATCCAACAACCTACGGACACAATCCTCAAAGATGCCATTACCACTTTGCTCTTTGTGATCTTGGCCTTCTACCTTAAAGAAAATGGTGGAAGGATGGAAGGAAAGTGATGGAGAAATGGATGAAGAAGAGGGAGGTGGAAATGCGGCCTCAAACTGTACATGGAGGTTATCTAAAATCTGAGTTTTTTGCTCTATTTAAAGGCCTCCCAACCATCTTCATGTGTTTGGGATGAAAATGGAAGCCCCAAAAATAGGGTCAAAAAGAGAAGGAAAGGAAAGGGTCAACAGCTGATGCACCACTTTCGGCGCACCAATTGTGCTCGGTTGCGCATACGACGCTGGGGACATTCTCCTTGCGCGTAGACCGTTGGTTTCACTCGGTTTCACTCGTTTTTCGTCATTTTGCTCCAAATTAATGCGTTTTTGAGCCAATTCAAAAAACCTATAAAAACAAATAAAATAAATCAGTTATACTAATTTAACTTATTCAAAAGAATAACAAAACTTAAATTAATGGAATTATATCACGTTAATTATGGCGTGATCAAGGTAGGGTGGTACCAGTAGGGGTGGGGGTCTATTTGTGAATATATTTTTTTTTTAAAAAATAATTGGATAAAAAAAAGGTAAAATTATTTTAAGGATGAAAGAATAATTTTAAAATTATTTTGATTATTTTTTTAAGTAAGCGTGTATAATTAAGGAAAACGGGTGTACATATAGAATTAATCCCTACTTCTATTAGATTTATTTTATTTTATTTGGCTAAAAGCCTATATTTTTCTCCCAACTTTCTTTCTTTCTCAATTTCCATTCTCGCCAAATGTTAGCCCCTAACAAGGCTGTGGGACCAATTGGCACGGACATTGTAACACCCGAAACCCCGGGGTCGTTACTAGGTTTTTCTCCTTTTATTACGGAGAAATAATCGTAGAACACCAACCAATCACCCCTATTTGGTTATTATTCAAAATTTCTACAAGAACCAAAATAATTAAAATTTTTACAAGCATAACACTATCTCCGCGTCACTATTCACGAAATCACTATTCATGCGTACGGGATACCATTCACCGAAAACCATACACGGTGTTATTCCTTTTTTTCCACGATAATTCTTAATTCAATTAATTTTTTTTATTTTTTTTTTACAATTATCCCAATAATAAACGATACCAATTGATTTTACTAATTATACAATGATAAACAATAGATACAATTACTACGAAATTAAATACAATTCCAAATACACTTTCTAGCATCGCTCCATTTTTCTTGATCCTGCATCAAATAATATTGTTGGGGAGTGAGCTAATGCTTAGTAAGTTTCAACCCCTTTTATACATATATTCAAATCACAAATAACACAGATAACAAATCACAAATAACACGGATAACACGTAGACGTGTACTCCACATATTTGGCACATAATACATGCACATAAATAATCTAGGGATATTAATAATTATAATGATAATAGCATAAATCAAAGAACATTGGTTAAATATATATATATTAAAAAAAGTAGAAATTCTACCTTAAGTAGTCAATTAAAATCGGTGGGAGAAAATCATATTTCTCGTTATTTCCTAATTTTCTCCTTCTCCTCTTCTTCCTTTCTTTCTCTTCTCTTCTTTAGTGTTGTGCGTTGTGAGAGCCATTTACAGTGACAATCAGTTTTATCACTCGTTTTACCACTGTTAAGAATTTGTTTCTGATCCTTTTATATTTTTCTATGAAAATAGGCATCCTAAGCTTCAAAACGCACCTTGAATCACCAGATTCCTATTTTTCTACATTTAGTTATGATTTTTCAAAGCTCAGCAAACAAACTGTTAGGACACTGCGGGACTGCAACCAGTCAGCTTTCAGGGTCTGTTTGGGTATCATTTTGGGTTCAAAATTTACCATATAATAGCTCAAAATTATCCTCATTTAGTCTAGTTTCATTTGACATAAGTTTCATATTTTTCTTACTTTTCTACGAATTGATATGAATTTTTAAAAGTAGGCTGCTCGGGGAAACAAAATGCAGAATTTGCACTTCGTAATTTCGGTTCTTTAGGTGGTGTTTGGTTAGTGTTTCCACTTTTCTGAACCCAACTGGAACGGGTTGGGTTGAGTTGAATTGAGTTTGGTTGAAAATTTTGGGAACAAAATTGCGTTTGGTAACGACAATTCTTGTTTTGTGCTGAGAACGGAATGTATTTGGTAATGATTTTATCCTAAAACTAATTATTTTTTTAAAAAAAAAAAAAAATTGTGTTTGGCGGCGGCGGCACCGGTGGGCAGATGGCAAGCGATGGTCGTCGGAGGTGGCCGACGGCAGCGAAAGGTCGCCGGAGGTGGCCGGAGACGGTGGTCGGTCGTCGGACGGTGGTAGGGGACGGCGGTCGGTCGCCGAACGGTGGCCGGGGACAGCGGTCGGTTGCCGGACGGTGGCGGGGGACGGCGGTCGGTCGCCGGACGGCGGCAGACGGCGGCGGGTGGTGGTGGTCGGCCGGCAGATGAAGACGGAAGTTGAGAACTTTGAGTTGAGTTTTTTGGGTACAAAAAGAAACAATTTTTTTTTTTGTTTCTGGTTTCTTTAGGATTTTAAGAATCAATTCCTATTTTTTGGGTTAAGTTGGGTTGAGTTTTGTGTTTGCCAAACGCGTTCCCAAAAATCAAACCCAAAAATTTTGGGTTGGGTTGGGTTGGGAACACTAACCAAACGGGGTCTTAGTTTCTTTGATACCCAAAGCTCTTATACCACGTTTTTGGCTCTTCTAAGGCTTATAGTTCATCCCAAACTATCATACAACCATTTTAATTTATTTAGAGTTCAATAAAATTTCTAGGGTTTGGGAAACTTACTAAATGTGAACTTAATCTTCCCCAAAAGCTTGATTTCACCAATGGATCTTCTCAAATCTCTTGATCCAAACCCCAAGCCTTTTCTTCTTCTTCTTCTTGGGCGTTCTCTTCTCTCTCTCTCTCTTCTCTTCCTTCATTTTCTTGTGTTTATGGAGTTTTAGAATGCAAGAAAATGATTTGTCTTCCTCCTTCTCTCTTTCTCACGTTTTCAAACATATAGTACATCTCTCATCACATCATTTTTACCCATATAGATAAGTATTGAAGATTTTTATCCAAATACATTAATACCCCCATAACTTATATGATATCATTATTAAATCCAACAATTACACTTATAGCCCCCAAACTTATTAAAAAAACCTCATTTACACCTTAAAAATTCCATGATATATCAAATAACCCCAAAAGTATTTAACTTAAAAATATTATTTTCCGAAATTTAAATTTTTGAGGTATTACAGACATGGTGCACTTTGCTACTGGACGTGGTGCGGGTTACCCAAACGAAGACGTTTGCAACAAAGGCACCAACCTGGTGCACGTCGGTGGGGCAATGACATTGTGTTAGGTGATCCTAGGTGTAATTAATGTTAGGATTAGTGTTATGTGGGTGCATGGCAATGAGCAAGACCTTAGCACGCGACCAACGCAATGAGGGCTAAGAAGCGACATCATGCATTGGAAGAACAGAGAGGTGTTAGACCAAGCTGTTAGGCACGCGTTGGTAAAATGGTGCGCTGTTGGGCAACGTGGGCGCACGATGGCGGCGATTGGCAGAGGATGTCGGAATTAGGTTTTTGTGGGGAGTTACAGGACAACGGAAGACCTTGGTACAGTACAAAGGCAAAACGGCCCAACCTAGGCGCAACGCTATGTTATGAGCAAAGTCATGTGCGGGGCATGACAAATTGTTGGAAACGGCAGTGCATCTTGGTGCAAAAAATGCATACTACGTTGGGAAGTCGTTGAGCGCAATGACGCAACAAGACAGAACGTGGGCGCAACGACGCGTTTTGGACATGCAGGCGACATGGCAAGACGTTGGCGAACGTTGGCATGATTATGGGACGAGATAGCAACGAGACAGGATGTTAGCACTGTGCAAAAACGTTGGAATAAAGCTGAGCTCGTGGTAAGATGATGGATTGTTAGTTACCAGCCATATGGGTGTTGTCTGGACAGTTTCTCTGGCGGTTTTGGTTAGTTTTCAGACAGGAAAACTGGACAAGTGTCGGTTGTCTGCCTAGGCTGGGATTGTCAACTACTAATTTTCCCTATAAATTGTCATGTTTTGAGTTTGTGTTTTGGTAGGTAAATGTATAGCTGCTGATTTTACAGACCATTGTTGTAATTGGTTCTTTGTAACCTGAGTTATATAATATAAGGTTGGATTTTTCAATAAACGTTGTTGTGTCGTTGCGTGTGTACGTTTCTGGTACTGTGTTTCAGTGTATATTCATTGTATAAAGTTGTAGGAATGTATGTGTTTTACATATGGTCGGGGTATTTCTGTTGCGTGACAGGACATTCACGAAGCTGTCAATTGTTAGTGCAACTAGACTATCAGTTGGTTATAATTTTTGTGGTAAAAATTCGACCGTATGACACCAAACAACATTACACTTTTCTTTTCCTTTCAGGTTTTTGTTGGTACCAAAAATAGCCTTATTCCAAAATAGCAAAGGCATACAACAATGCATATATTAAAATGTGGGTTTAAGTAAGGTAATTAAAGGAGTGATTTGTTGTAAAATGAAATTTGAAAGAAAAAAAAAATAAAAAATTCCAAATACCTCACAACACGTGTTTTTCGTAAAATCCATCTAAGAAAATATTTGCTAGGGTTCTACAATTGCTCATCAATTTCGTCAGTCCTCGTTGAGGCATTGCCTAGTGTTCCTGATCGTTGTCTTGTTGGTTGCAGTTGATGTTAGTCATTGTTGTATTGGTCGCAATCGACATTATCACGCTTCTTCGAACAGATCGTCGTCGTCGATACTCACAGCTCCTCTCTGTCGCTCGCAGTTCCTCTCTGTCACTCACGATGAACACCATCAGCCGTTTCTCATGTTCTTCTACTTGCCGTCATCACAATGCATTCCTTTTTTTATTCGTTTTTAATCTACTTGTTCTTCAATTGTTTCTCTTGATATGCGAAGAGTTGCTTCTCTTTAATTGTTCTTCATTTTCTTGTGTGATTTTGCAATTTCTACTTTATTTTTTGATTTTATAATGCAATTGTTTCTATGATTTGTTGATGTTCATGTGATACTTCTCATTAATTTTCGATTTTTCTACATCTTTGCACTTTGCGATGTGGATCGATGGGCTCCCCCCCGCTTGTTGTAGGTGGTGGGGCCACTGTCAGAACTTAAACACCAATTGTAAAAATGATTTTGGGGGTCGACTTTTTTATGATTGATTAACCAAACAAGACTACTATGGGAATTTTGGATTGTTAAAATTTATAAAAACTTAAAATTTAACAAATTTCAAATTTTTTCTTACAAATACTTATATCAAAATAAGATAGCATCCGCTCATTTGTTCCAAACAGAGTTGTTCAAAATCTTCTATCCGATGGGAGACATGGGAGTGGAAGAAAACACTGAGACAACGAAATAAGGAGTCTATCTCTCTTCAGGGAAGTGATAAGAAATGGCGACAACTCACTTTTATGCACAAAATGAAATAGTCTCTTCTCTTTATCATATCAGGGTAAATACCGTGATTTCAAAATTTTAAATTTTAAATTTTTATCATTTGCAAATTTCAGAAATTTATGAAGTCCGTTATCGTGTACCCAAAAAATAAATTTAGAAATTTTTTAATAAAAAATATATAGAGAGCAAAGTCCACCCATATCTCACTCGGGTTTTGACTTTGGGTAGTTGAAACCGAGGGTCCGAAATCCGAATTGCTGGAAATAGAGAGACTGTTTCAATATTGCCGCCACCAGACTCGCGTCATGTCAGCGGAGACCCCAATCGGTCGTGGTGGAGATTGATGATAACGCGAACAAGATTCCAAAATCAAACATTCTAATCGAAGCTTTTCGAATCAAATCAAACCCCAATCTTCCTAGTACTCTTCCATTAATTTGTATTAATTATCACTCCACCGAATTCTCTGCGTGTTCCATTGAATTTCTTCCGTTTCTCTCTCTCTATATGTATGTGTTTATATTTATATATGGTCGTCTTTGAATTTTAGGTTACAATCTCGGTTCTGATTCAGGCTGTTTATGATCAAATGTTGTAGCCAATCACGCTGAGTTGAGGTCAAATTGAGATCGGAGGCGAGATCAAGAACAACCGCGTTGAGCAGAAATAGCAGTTGATTTGAGTGTCAGTTTATGCACGTTGAATGTATAGACACGGTGGATTCTTACCGGTGAGTTCGAATCGGTCCGACTGGAACTTCAGCCCTTAAATTTTTTTCTCACGTTTTAGATGAATCGATGATCACTTTGAGAACGTCGCTTAGATAAATTTTTTCACATACTGTTTGAAAATTCAAGTTTGATCAGGCCGATACTGCTGATTATCGAGTAAAATTTTCGATTGATACCAAGCTGAAAGACATTGAATAGGTGAAATCAATCTTATTTAATCATAAATTTTTTGGTAGGAATTGAGATATAGGAGACAATCTCGGTTCTGATTCAAGCTGTTTGTGATAAAATGTTGTAGCCAATCGCGCTGAGTTGAGGTCAAATTGCTGCAACTGCAACAGTGTTGAGATCGGGAGCGAGATCAAGAACAACTGCCTTGAGCAGAATTATCAGTTGTTTTGAGTGTCCGTCTATACACGTTGAATGTATGAACACGGTGGATTCTTCCCAGTGAGTTCAAATCGGTCCAACTGGAACTTCAGCTCTTAATTTTTTTTCGCGTTTTAGATGAATCGATGATCGCGTTGTGCTTTTCTCAAAATTGAGAACGTCGCTTAGATAATTTTTTCACATATTGTTTGAAAATTCAAGATTGATCAGGCCGATACTCCTGATTAAAGAGTAAAATTTTCGATTGATACCAAGGTCAAAGACGTTGAATAGGTGAAATCAAGCTTATTTAATCATAATTTTTTTGGTAGGAATTGAGATTTAGGAGACAATCTCGGTTCTGATTCAAGCTGTTTATGATCAAATGTTGTAGCCTATCGCGCTGAGTTGAGGTCAAATTGCTGCAACAGCAACAGTGTTGAGATCGGAAGCGAGAATAAGAACAATTGCGTTGAGCAGAATTATCAGTTGTTTTGAGTGTCCAACTATACACGTTGAATGTATAAACACGGTGGATTCTTCCCGGTGAGTTTGAAGCGGCCCGACTGGAACTTCAGCTCTTATTTTATTTTTTTCATGTTTTAGATGAATCGATCATCGCATTGTGCTTTTCTCAAAATTGAGAACGTCGCTTAGATAATTTTTTCACACATTGTTTGAAAATTCAAGTTTGATCAGGCCGATACCGCTGATGATCGAGTAAAATTTTCGATTTATGCCAAGCAGGAAGACATTGAATAGGTGAAATCGAGCTTGTTTAATCATAAATTTTTTTTGGTAGGAATTGAGATATAGGAGATGCTGAGGAGCAGAGGAGAAAGAGATGAATCGGAAAACAAGCCTGCGGGATCTGCAACCAGGGATTCCTCCATCGGACTTGTGAAAATTCTCTCGATTCTCATCATTTTCGTGCTGGGAGTGGTGATCGGATTGACATCAAGTTCTCACATCGATCGCTATTTCACTTTCCAGGCCGAGCAATTCTCCAAGAACAAAGCGGCACCTCCGACTCCAATGGCTGCTCCGGATCATAAATGCCCTACTCCACAGAAATGTAAGCAAGAGGATTGCTTGAGCTTGGAGAACTTTCTCCAGCCAAAGAATTTGAGCCATGGAATGTCTGATGAACAGCTGTTTTGGAGGACTTCTATGGTGCCGAAAAAGGAAGAATATCCATATCAGAGAGTTCCTAAAGTAGCTTTTATGTTCTTGACAAGGGGGCCATTGCCATTGCTTCCTCTTTGGGAGAGATTCTTTGAAGGCCAGGATGAGAAAAAGTTCTCCATTTATGTTCATGCACCTCCTGGATATGAGCTCAATGTGATCAGTACCTCTGTTTTCTATGGAAGACAGATCCCTAGTCAGGTATGTTTCTTCAACCATGTTCTTCATTTTTTTTTTTTAATTTTAAAATAGGAAGAAAATTGTCTTTTTGCATAGCATGATTGGAAGGAAGTGGTCTAATCATGATCAATTCACTCTAGCTCAAATTATTGGTATGATAGATACCTTAGGCATGTAATGATTTTTTTGAAGTATTTTTATTTTTTTTTTGCTTTTAAGGGAAAAAAGTACTTAGTTTTAACAGAAGGTTTTGTTTTGCACTTAAAAGAAAATAAAAAATAAAAATAAATAAAGACATGATTTTTTTTTTAAAAAACAAAAAAATAGTTTTATAAGAGATCGATGGACTATGATGCCTTCATCCACGTTTTTCAATCATCTATATTTTGTAAGAGTTATTTATGGGGATAATACTACGGTACTTTTTTTTTCGCTTTTAAGTAAAAAAAATAAATACTTGGTTGGAAAGCCGTGTGCAATGAAAAAAGCAAGCAAAAGGGTTTGTTTTGCACTTGAAAAAAGGTAAAAATAAAAATAAATAAAAGTTTTTTGTTTTTTTTTTTTTAATTTTTGGAAAAGCAAATAATATTTGCCTTTTTTTCATATATATATTATAAGGGATTAATGGGTTACGATTTCTTCATCCACATTTTTTAATCATCCATGTTTAGTTTTTTTTATTAAGAGTTATATATGGGGATAATACTATGATTATACTATTAAAAACACTTTCGATTTTTTTTTTCGGCTTCTAAGTGAGTATTTTTTTGTCAAATTAACCCTTTTTTTTTTTAAAAAAAAAAAAGAACTTAAAAAAAGAAGAAGCTTTACCATACGATACTATAGTTTAGCCGGTTGAGGTTAAATTTTCTTTCAAGTAGCAAAACACACAAGTTGATTAAGATCAAACCCGGAATAGCCAAAATAGTGATGGCTAAATTGAAAGAACACGACCTGATTTTTGAAGGCATTTTGATCATTTTGGTTGCGAAAACACATGAAAACTATGTTTATGATTCAAACCAAGAATGGCTAATAGTGGCCTTTTTATGTCTAAGCTTTTTTCACAATTTGCTCCTCATAGTTATCGATAGACCTAGGATCCGTTTGGTTGTCTTTCAATTTGCAAATTGTACTTTTTTTTTTTTTTAATTAATCAATTTATGAATTATTACAGTTTAGTGTGTGGTTGCAAGAATTAGATATAATTAGTTGAGTTTCTACCCGAAGCACTTCCTGTCATTTCAGCAAATACCAAAGTCACTCTTTATAATTTTCATAATACCCGAGTCATCTCTTATGACATATTGTTGACAAAAATACAATTGCAACATATTTTTTTTCTTATTATTTTATTTTCTATTTTTTACTCTTTATCTTTTTCTCTTATTTTTATTCTTTGCGTGTGTTCCGTATTTTTTATTTTATTTGTTTTAATTTTAATTCTGTATTTTTCGTATATGGTGTTCATAGAAAAAATGAGAAAACAAAAAACATACTTTAAATTTAAAACGAAAATAAAAAACATTTTATTTTTTTCATTCTTTTTGTAAAACATTTTTATTTTCAAATCCCATTTTTTGATTTTTTTTGTTTATTTTTTTTTTTCATTTTGTTTTTGAGATTTTTACTTTTGTTTTTTTTTTTCTACAAATACCATAAAAATTTAAAAATAAAAAAAACAAAATAAGGGTTAAAAAGATTAAAAAATAGAAAACAAGAGAGAGAGATAGAGAGAACAAAAAATAGAAAATATGAAATAAACAACAAATAATATTATGTTGCGAGTTTTTTTTGGTCGATGATGGAGGATATTTTAGGTAACTAAATTGAAAATATACGAGATGTCTCAACAAACATTATGAAAATGATAAGGGATGTTTTTGATATTTGTCAAAATTACAGGGGTGTTTTGGGTTTAAATTGTTAGTTAACCATTTTAGTTTTCATTCCGATACTATTTTTTGTCTAATTGGAGTAAAATATAACTTAAAACATCTAACAAAGTTTTTTTGAATAACATATACATTGAATAAATCACAGTTAAATAAAAAAAATAAAAATATACAGATCAATTTATAAAAAATAAGATAATTCGTAAAATAAGATAACCCTTAATAGCCGGCTCTCTTGAGGCGGAGCTACTAAGAGCCCAGAGGGACTCTTTAACTTCCCTACTTTTTGAAAAATTTCACCATTATCCTTGTTGAAAAAAAAATCAACTAAAATCTCTTAAAATTTTAGGTTAACTTCCCCCCTCAACTTTTTATTTCACTACTACCTCCATTCTTTTACAAAAAATCAACTAAAATCTCCTAAAATTTTACATAAGACCCCCCGAACTATAAAAATATCTAATAAACTGGTAGTAATCTTAATGCTAAAACTAGTTTCCTAGCACGAAAAAATCGGCTTGCATTCAGTAGAAGGCAAAGTAAGAAAAAGATAAAAAAAAAAAAAAATCATGTTCAATGCATCTTCAGTGTTTTTTCCCCTTGGTATTGAATTAGACCTAGAAATACTGAAAGAAGTTAAGTGGTTCCTCCATTATTAGGCTGCATGTAATGTGATATGTTGAGCTTCCCATAAGCCAAACTTACAAACATATATACATATATTAGTATATATTAGTCTTGAATATATTCTATACTTAGCTCAAATACATAGACATCGAAAGATACTTTTGTCGGGATTATTTAGTTTTTTAGTAAAATCTAAATCAACGGTTAGGGAATACCTGTTTCTCAGTAAAATCTGAATCAATAGTTGAAAATGTCTCTAACCATCATGTGTGTGCGTGCGCGCTAGTTTGAAATTGTTCGTAATTTGGGTTGATCCCACTTTCAATATATATATATAGATAGATAGATATATGTTAGTTTGAAATTGTTGGGTAATTTCAGTTGATCCCAATTCAAAGTGGGTTCTCTCAAGAAAATATCTCCAAATGTCTTGATTTTATATAGACTAGTATATACCTTGTGTTTAAAGACATTAGTGTTAATTCAATACGTTAATCTTCAATATTTTATAGTTAGATTAAATATATTAATCATGGAAAGATATTTTGTGGAGAGTTAAATATTTACTTGTGCAATACTATCTAAATTCACGGTTGGAAAATGTTTTAAATTTAACATTTGTCTAGATTTGTTTTATATGTATATATATATATATATATATATATATATATATATTGTTTTTGAAAATCATCGGATTTGAAATTTTTTTGAACAGAATGTCCGATGGGGAACGGTTTCGCTAGCCGATGCCGAGCGTCGGCTCCTAGGCAATGCCCTTCTCGACTTCTCCAATGAGCGGTTCATCCTCCTTTCCGAGAGCTGCATCCCGGTCCACAACTTCCGAACCGTATACGACTACCTCGTGGGATCCACCCAAAGCTTTGTCCAATCGTATGATGACCCATCTCGGTACGGGCGGGGGCGGTACAGCCGTCGGATGCGACCCGACATCCGTCTCTCTGACTGGAGAAAAGGGTCTCAGTGGTTCGAGCTCAACCGCCTCCTCGCCGTTGCGCTTGTCTCCGACACCAAATACTACAACATCTTCAAGAAGTACTGCAGGCCTTCTTGTTACCCGGACGAGCACTACATCCCGACGTTTGTCAACATGTTTTTCGGCCGGTTGAATTCTAACCGGACGTTGACTTGGGTTGACTGGTCGCTAGGTGGGCCCCATCCCGCCAAATTTGGGGCCGCTAACATTACCCCGGGTTTCATACAATCTATAAGGAATAATAGTACCATTTGTTCGTATAATTCTGGGAAAACGTCGACTTGTTTCTTGTTTGCAAGGAAGTTTGATCCGACCACGCTGCCGCCTTTACTGAACCTGACCGCGACGACAATGGGATTCTGAATAGATTCTTCTTCCTCTTTCTTCGACTTCGGTAGCACAATTTTTTCATGTTTTTTTTTTTAATTATTTTTTCTCATTACATTTTTTTTTTTTTCCTTTTTCTGAATACAGAATATAGGGAGGGTCTATATTTTGGCAGAAAAAAAAAATAGAGAGAATTCCTGAAGGAGGTAATATAAACACTTATTTTTCCCATGAACAATTTTGTTCATATGTTTCTATAGATTTATGGCATGCTGATATGCAAGGTTTGATATACTGTGTTTTCCTGATAAGAAATAAAAAATATGAAAATTACATATTATCCATTTTGTGTGCGCGTAAGCACTATTTTAATTTTTGGAAAACTTTTTGAGAGGTCCCAAGATTCTAAAAATAATTTTCAAAGGACCATTTCCTGTGTAAAAAAATTATTATTACAGAATTCCATAAAATGATGTTTTTATGGGATGGGATTTTTAAACAAATTTCTCTTAATTTTTTAATTTATAATATATATATATATATATATATATAATTTTATTTAGCCGTCTAAGAAGTTGAAATGTAAAATCTCTATGTGAAATGTTTCGGGATATGTTATTAGCTTATTAGAAACTATCATATAACCCGTGTCTAACCCTCCCCGGACCCCACGCATAGCAGAAGTTTTGTAACACCGGACTGCCTTTTTAAAACAAAAAAATACCTTTAATAGTTGGGCAATAAAAAAAATAACTTTAGTATTCAACAAACCACTATAATATATATATATATATATTTTTTTTATTTTTTTTATTTTTTTTTAGACTATAGTTTGCATCCATACTCTTTCATATTTTATTATATAGATTTGTAATAATCCACTTTGCTAGTTTTTAAAAAGGATTTTTTATTGTTTGGATTTCTTTTAGTTTTCTCTTTCCTCACTAATTTATTTTTTTTTTTGAAAAAAGTTATTTTTTAACCCTTTTGAAAAACATTCTTATAAAAAAATTATCCATTTCTTTTTTTTAATTTTGAAAATGATTTTTTTATAAGAATATTTTTCAAAAGGGTTAAAAAATAAGAATGTTTTAATCGCAAGCTCTCCCACTCTCAATCGATTTTGTCTGCTCAGCCGCCTTCTCCAATCGCAAGCTCTCCCACTCTCAATCGGTGAACCACTGTTGCAAACCACCTATGCTCGCAAGCTTTCTCTCAATTGGCGAACGAGCATCGCGAACCATCGGTGCTCGCTCTCAATCACCGAACGACTGTCGCGAACCATCGGTGCTCGCAAGCCTCCCCCATCGCAAGCCGCAACGACCGTTGATTGACGACTTGGCGATCCACCGTCGCCAATGACCGTCATGATGACCTAGCAATTGACGCTGCGGTGGGCAACGGTGGGGGACAATTGTGGCAGTGATCGATGGACGACGGCGACGATTGATTTGACAGTCCTTAGTCGTCTGATGGCAATGGTCAATCAACGATGGCGTCGATGGCGGACGGTCGTCCTATTCACGATGGCATCGATGGCGGACTTTTTTTTCTCAGCCCGTGCTCGCAAGCCTCCCCTCGCCACCGCGCTCCAGTCCCTCATATCTATGAGAGATTGGACTAGCCGGTGATAATGAATGGACGATGAAATGGTGAGATTTTTCAAATCTAGGAATTTTCAGACTAGTTGAATGTTCACCTCTATGATTTGTGTGAGGTTTTTGGTATATGTGAATATTCAGATCAGAGTGAATGTGTTTAGTGGTCATGTTCATGTAATTTTTTTTGTTGATTTACGTGGAATTTTTGTTCATGTGAATGTTCTTTGGCTCCACCCATGTCGTTTTGCCACTGCCTGTCACCACTGGTCGCTAGAGTTCACTGACGCCAGTGATTGTTTTTTAGTTTTGTTTTTTGTTGAATGTTCATTGTTTGATTTTGGTATTACGATCGTGATTTTAGTGGAGTTTGGTTTATTAATTGTGATTATTCATGTTTGATCATTTTGTTTGTGTGAATGTTCTTATTAATTGTGATTGTTCATGTTTAATCATTTTGTTCTATATTTTGGCAGAAAAAAAAATAAAAAATATAGAGAGAATTCTTGAAGGAGGTAATATCAATATAAACACTTATTTTTCCCAAGAACAATTTTGTTCATATGTTTCTATAGATTTATGGCATGCTGATTTGCAAGGTCTGATATATTGTGTTTTCCTGATAAGTAATAGAAAATATGAAATTACATATTATCCATTGTGTGTGCACGTAAGCACTATATTAATTTTTTAATTTATAATATATATATATATATAAATATAATTTTATTTAGCCATCTAAGAAGTTGAGATGTAAAATCTCTGTGTGAAATGTTTTGGTATATGTTATCAGTTTATTAGAAACTATCATATAACTCGTGTCTAACCTTTCCCCGGATCCCGCGCATAGCGGGAGCAACAAACCATTCTATAAAAAAATATATATAGGAAAAATTAGAAAAAAATTTCACTTTTACCATTGAAATTAAAATAGGACACCACTTATAAGCCCGTATTGAGAAAACACCACTTATATATTTATTATTTAAGATAAATTTAAATACATATTCTCTCTCTACATAAATTGCAACATAATAAATGGAGAATGCAAATGTTATTGCCTAACAACAATTTTAATAGCAACATAATAAATAGGGTGATGCAAATGTTGTTGTACAGTAACAATGTTAACAACAACATAATGAATAAATGATGTAAATGTTATTGTACAACAAATAATTACCATATGACAATTGAGTTTTTCTCTAAACTTAAATGATTATATGGGTATAAAAATAAATTAGTAATAGGGCTTGGGACTCACAATAAAATACCCAAAAATATATTTTGAGATTAGAGATTGCATCCATACTATTTCATATTCTATTATATAGATTTGTAATAATTCACTTTGCTACTTTTTAAAAAAAAATTTACAAATCAAACTCATGTCAAAATTAAAAAAATAATTTCATTTCAATAAAACTTCTACTTAATTTTATTTCTTATTGAAAATATATAAATTTTCTAAAATACCATAAATATAAACTTTTTGAAATACCATAAATACCCGTAATGTATTCCATTCAATTATAATTTTTATAACATTTCACTAAAAAAATTAAAATATAAAAACGTATTATATTATTATTTAATGTAATATTATATTTATAAACAAATTAATTACAAAAAAAATATCAAAAATCAATAAACGTTGTTCTACTAAATTTCTATAATTCCACTTAATATTAACAATTAGACTGAAATTTTATAATTCCACTGACAATTAACAATCCCATTGAATATAAGAAAAATAAATTAATTCTAAGAAAATTACAAAAAATAAATAAATGATGAAGATGATTAAAAAAAACTCACATATCATCGTCTACATGATCTAAAATTCCAAAATAAAATATTCATAAAACAATTTAAACAACTAAAAAAAAAAAAAGCACTTACATAAATCCACTAATTAAGTGGAAATCCACTAAAAAAATCAAAGTGGAAATCCAATAAGAATTATAGAACCCAAAATGTAGGTTTTGAACTGAAAAATTTAAAGTTAGAACCAACATCAAACAAAGCCATTACCTTACCACATTCTCATGAATGAATCCATTAAACATCAAACGGAGAACCCAAGTCCATTGAATTTAAAAAAAAAAGAAAGCACAATTTTGAAAATATATATATATATATATATATATATATATAAATAAAATAAAATAATTAGTACACATTCTTCATGGAGGTGGTGGAACAACGGAAGCAAGCGTGACGAAGAATGTAAGACCCTGATTTTTTTATTTAAGTCGTATTTTCAAATATTTCGAAAATAACAGGGTGGATGACGCTATTAATTATTTGATTTAAAGTTTTAGGGGTCAATTTGCAAATGTAGAAAACATTCAATCCAAAATTGACATTTAACTTTTGAATTAAAACTTTTTGGGTGGAATTGCAATTTAAGAAAATGTTAAAGGTGAAGATTGGACTAAAAAGAAGATTTCAAGAAAATTGGGGGAGGAAAGAGTACTTTGATCAAAAGAGTTTTCATAATATATATATATATACACACACACATATTGTGCATGTGTGTGCCGTGAAGATAGCCGGAGAACTGAGAAGGGAGAAAAAGATTCAAGATCCGATCAACGTGGCAAGCTAAGATCAAATTTTATCCACTTCATTCATGCATATAAATTACCCTATGCAAGAATCGTGACCGGAACTCTAACAATGAGGAGAAATCTGAAAACAAAACAGAAATAGAGAATGGCAAATAAGAGAGAGAGACTCGGAGGTGGGTTCGCCGGTGAATGTTCGGTGGTCGGTGATCGTGTGGGTTTGTGTGTGTTTATGTATTCTAGGTGTGTGTGGGTGTCCAATTTCTATATGTGTGTTCATTGTTCCGGTCGTAGGTGAGTTGCCAGAGTTCGCCGGCGACAAGAATTCAAAACAGAAAAATCGAAACGCAGTGGGTATATGTTCTTCAGTAGGTTGGCAACGGTATGTGTGTCTTTGTCGTTCATCATGTGTGTGTATTCTTCTGTTTTGATCCAATGTGCATATGTGTAAGTGTGTGTCACAGGTTGTGTGTACATGCGCTGTTCGTGACTGTGTGTGTGTGCTGTTTTGATGGCGTGTGTGTGGTTGTCGTTGGTCGTTGAACGAATTTTGTACGTGGTGTGTCGTTCGGTCGGACAGTGAGAGTGCATGTGGTGTTTGCATGTGCTCGTCATTGTCGGTTGTGGTTATGTGTGTGTTTAGTTGTGGGTATGTGAATGGGGGGTGTGCTGTTGTGTGTATGTGTGTGTTGCTGATCGTTGTTGTTCGTCTGGTGGGTTTGTGTTATGGGTGTGTTTGTGTTCAGCTGTGATGTGGCTGTGTATATGTGTGTTGCTGCTGCGGTGTGTATGTGTGTGATCAGTGTGTGTTGTGTGTGCATGGTGATATGGGGTGTCGCCGGAGTGGAGTGTAGAGAAAGAGCAGTAGGTGTGTGTGTGTGTGTGATTTGCGTCGGCTGTGTGTGTGTGTGGCTCCTCCGGTGGTATGTGTGTGTGTGTGTCGTCATTGGTTGGTTGAAATGAACGGAAATAGTAAATGAAAGAGATAGAGAGCAGTTTGGCGGTATTGTTCGTTCGGTGGCGTCGCCGGTGGTGAAGGGAGTGTGTGTGTGTGGGTGTTCGGTCAGATAGGTGTGGGGGTTGGGTGTGTGCGTTTTGTTCTGTGGTCCAGCGGTGTGTGGCGTTATCAGAGCAGGAACGGCCGACGACTGGTCCCGAACTAGAAAACAGAAGCAACAAAAAAAAAAAAAAAAAAAAAAAATGGAAAGAAAGAAGAGAAAGAAAAAGAAATTACACAAATCACCCCACTAAAAACCAAAAATCCAATCTCGCGGCAAACGGAAAATTCGAGAAAGGTAGAATTCCTAACTTCTTTTAATATATGCATTTAAATTTCTCAATGTGATATTCGTGTTATTATTGTTTGTGTATTTGGCGTTATCTGTTCGCATGAATATTATATTGATTATATTTTGATTATACGGAATTTAAATGAGAGTTGTGTGACAATTATGTGAACAACATGCTAAGATGTTTTTATGTGGCATATTATATTTAAATGCACGTATCAGAGGGGTTGAAATTCTACTGAGTTTTGACTCACAACCCCACAGTATTTGGATTGTAGGTTCGGCTGGGAGAAAACGAGAGAGAGAATAATTTATTTGAAATTCGAGTTGTAATAATTGTAATTATTATTTATTGTTGTAATCGGAAAAAACGGTAATATTAATTATCATAGTTGTAAAATATTTCGGTGAATATATTGGGTTGATAAAATGTTGGAAATATCGTTTGAAATTATGATTTCGGAAATTAATAATAAATTACTCAATTATTAGTTTTATTGCAATGAATTATTTTAAATGAGAAAGATTTTCAAAAATATATTGGATTTTATAAATATTAAATTCGGTCGTTTGATTTTCCAAAAATCTCAAAAAAAATTTGAGAATTAATAAATATCCAGATTTCAGATTATAATTAACTAAATTAGTAGTATTGTCGTCACTATCTAGATAATCCGCGGATTAATATTAAAAATAGATGATTGATCCTTTTGTGGTATATAAATGTTGAATATTATATTTAATGATTTCTGTCGTTAAATGGAAAAATTAAAATTTATCGCCTTTATTATACAATTTATCGTATTGGGTAGATTGGGTAGTCGGATAGTTAATTTTAGGTGTAGGAATTCTCTATAGGAGAAACTGTTCTCGGCCCTAGGAAACCGGGTCGTAACAAGTTTGGTATCAAAGTTTAGGTTATAGAATCTGCAGACTCAGAGTTTAGTTTTGCAAACACTTTGAACCAGAGTTAGGATATTCATCATTCATAATAAATTGCTAATATGTAAAACTAATAATTTTAGTCGAGATTGCGAAATAAAAGTGGAATAACAAACGATGATTGTTTACGTTTTACAATTGATTGGGACTGTAATGACTCATATGTGTATACCTGTTTGATTGATTATGTGGATCTTTTGGTCAGCCACATTGCATAATTTGATCCATTTGATTGCTCTTTGTGATATTTCCATAAATTGTTAACGTTGAAAAATTTATTCGATTAAGTGATAAAATTCTCGGAATTTTATGAACAAAGCATTGGGCATTTTATTTGGTATTAATATATGACGGTGGATTAATAATTTGAACATATTAATATTTGCAATGACGGTGGATTAATAAGTTGAATATATTAACATTTGAGATAGCGGGTGATGAGTGTAAATTATCTATAATGAGTTAAATAAGTCAGGGTGAGCGCCGTGTTAGTCGTAGACCATTGGAAATTGTCGCTAAATGAGAATTATTAATTTAAAGGTGTGTACTGTCTTCTATATAAATGGTAAAAAAAAAAATTCTTCATATTACAGTATGGAAAAACAAGTGTTGATAAGATGGACGGTTTTACGATGAGTCATGGATCAAGTAAAATTTTAAAGGAGTGGAAAATGATTTTATTATCTCGCGATGCCGTAGTATTATCTGTATAGAATGGTGATTATCTATTTCGGCAGAATGGTGATTATCTGTTTTGGCAGAGCGTTGATTATCTATATAGAGTGTTGATCACCTGCTTGGCATAGACCGGCAGAGCGTTGTTCACCTACTTGGTATAGACCGGCAGAGCATTGGCCCGTCTAGACTGCAAATCCCACGGGTATACCCTTACCGTTGGGAAAAATAAATGGCTCTGACACTGTTGATCACATTAGATGACACTGTTGTGCAGGTTACGGTACTATCGCAAAGGTTGATCATGCAGTTAAAATGATTCTATGGCTAGTAGGAAATGGTGTAAGGTATTTTATTATATGATGTAAATATTTAGATTGATGGATTTAAAATATTTGGAATAAGTTTACTTAAATTATTTGAATTTGGTGTTTTAAATATATTATTTATTACATTGGTGGCAGTGGGAAAATTGGTTTCCAACCTGGAATGTGATATATTATGATAGTATCCTTTGAAAAGTGGTGTTTGAAAAAAAAAAAAAAAAAAAAAAAACAAACAAACAAACAAACTTGATCCGTAAACTCTTTTATATTATGAAGGCAGCTTGTACATTGTCTTCTAGTAAATTTCAAAAATCTATTTTCGTATAAATTATGAAAAATATGTTTATTTAAAAATGGCTGAATTTGCAACTTATATGGATCAAGCGATTTTGGGTGTTGGTGAAAATTTAAAATATTTTGTGGATTAAGTTGGTTTTAAAAGGGATGAAAAATGAGTTGTTGAATCTAGTTGATTTAAAAAAGGGGTGGAAATTGATTGTGGAAAAAGTCGTTTGTTTTGAAATGGAAATTGGTGTTTGGTCCAACTACGCCATAGTATTCACCTGCTAGGCATAGTTCTGCAGAGCGTTGTTCACCTGCGAGGCTAAGTCCGGCAGAGCGTTGGTGAACCCGTCAGGAGTGCAAATCTTAGAGGGGGTACCCTTACCCTTGGGGATCTATAAGGGCCTTGGCATTGGCAGTCGCTATGGGTGACACCAGTTGTACGAGTTACGATTGCTAGTTATTGTAGTTGGCACAGTTGTACAGGTTGCAGTACCGTCGTAACTCTCGATCATGAGGTAAACGATCCTACGGCTAGTAAAGAATTATGTTATTTTATTATATATACGCAAGTTGATTTGTCGATTTGAAAACCAGTGTTATGTTGAAAATATTTGATTGAGATTTTGATGTTGACAGTGAGGTGGTAACATTTTTTTTAGATTTGGATATAACCAGGTGTGGCTGCATTTTATATTGGAAACTGGTTTTGGATGAAAATATTTGGGAAGTGATTTTTGATAAAACTTGATCCATAAAATGTTTTTATACTACGAAGATAGTACACCGAAAAAAAATAATAACTCAGTTGTATGTATTGGTATACTACTAACATTAGGCGGAGTCAGAATGTGGGAGTCATTGGGATTTCATGGGGAGAGGATAATCTGAATTATCCTTGAGTCGATGAGTATTTTAGAAAGTTTATTGATATAATATTTTATATACAGTGATTATTGATTTTTGTAACGTATCGGATTTTCATAGTTGGGACGTATGTATTTCGATACATATTTATACGTGATTATATGTTTGAGGCATTTTTATGTGGATTGAGACGTATTTGAGGCGCTTGGCCTTGTTAGGGACTTGATTAAATGTGGAGGCATGAAGGGAATTCTTATAAATGACCTGTTTGACGTATTTTGATACGTATTGATGTGGTTTGGTAATATTTATGTGTTTTGCGGGATATTTATATGATTTGACGTGATTGAAACGTATCTATGTGATTTTGACGTATTGCTAAAAATTTATTAGTTGACATTGGATTGTGGTAAAAAATTTAAAACGTTTACAAGATTATTGAATATTTTGATGTGAATATTGCGGTTGACAATTTTTAGTCTCATGAGCCAATTCATGTGGAGTTTGGGTTATCTGTTGCTACGATAGTGGTTGTGAATATGCTGGTTTAAATGTTGGATGGAAATTTTGTTGTGAACCAGTTGGCTGGAAATGTTGGATGAAATGGATAAATATTGGTTATGAGAAAATTACTGTCGGAATGAGATAGACCCAATTCACTGAGACTACCATGATATTTTAAGGATATATTGTATTTATATTATTATTGATTGTTATTTTTATCAGAGTAGCGCAACGGAAGCAGTTAGAAATATGAGATTCTTTGACAGTTGATTGTCTGTATCAGGTGTTACCAACCAAAGTGCACACTCGTTGTTGGTTATTGGATATAATATAGGCCACTGAGAATGAAAATGTTGCGATGTGTGGAAATGATTTGGCGGGAATTGACGATTACAAATTAAGGGTGACTTTTGGTTATGGAACTCTACATAGAAAATAATTGCTCTAGAATCAAGTGTGACTAACATGACCATGCAGTGTGAATCTGAATTTTTATTGTTTTGACTGAAATTTTAATTCCTATTGTTTTGCACGAAAATTTCGGGACGAAATTTCTTTTAGGGGGGAAGGATTGTAAGACCCTAATTTTTTTATTTAAGTCGTATTTTCAAATATTTCGAAAATAACGGGGTGGATGATGCTATTAATTATTTGATTTAAAGTTTTAGGGGTCAATTTACAAATACAGAAAATATTCAATCCAAAATTGACCTTTAACTTTTGAATTAAAACTTTTTGGGTGGAATTGTAATTTAAGAAAATGTTAAAGGTGAAGATTGGACTAAAAAGAAGATTTCAAGAAAATTGGGGGAGAAAATAGTATTTTGATCAAAAGAGTTTTTATAAAATATATATATATCATGCATGGGTGTGTCGTGAAGACAGCCGAAGAACCGAGAAGGGAGATGAAGATTCGAGATCCGATCAACGTGGTAAGCTAGGATCAAATTTATCCACTTCATTCATGCATATAAATTACCCAATGCAAGAATCGTGACCGAAACTCTAAAAAGGAGGAGAAATCTGAAAACAAAACAGAAACAGAGAACGGTAGAGAAGAGAGAGACTTGGAGGTGGGTCTGCCGGTGAGTGTTTCGGTGGTCGGCGATTGTGTGGGTTTGTGTGTTCTGGGTGTGTGTGTCCAATTTCTATGTGCGTGTGCGTTGTTCCGGTCGTAGGTGAGTCGCCGGAGTTCGCCGGCGGTGGATTAGAGAGAGAAAACTCGCCCGCGGCGAGAATTCAAAACAAAAAAATCGAAACGCAGTGGGTGTGTGTTCGTCAGTAGGTTGCCAACGGTGTGTGTGTCTTCGTCGTTCATCATGTGTGTGTATTCTTCTGTTTTGATCCAATGTGCATATGTGTACGTGTATGTCACGGGTTGTGTGTGCATGCGTTGTTCGTGACTGTGTGTGTGCGTGTGCTGTTTTGATGGCATGTGTGTGGTTGTCGTTGGTTGTGAACGTCGGTCGTCGAACGGATTTCGTGCGTGGTGTGTCGTTTGGTTGGACAGTGAGAGTGCGTGTGGTGTTTGCATGTGCTCGTCATTGTCGGTTGTGGGTATGTATGTGTTTAGTTGTGGGTACGTGAACGGGGGGGTGTGTTGTTGTGTGTATGTGTTGCTGATCGCCGTTGTTCGTCCGGTGGGTTTGTGTTATGGGTGTGTCCGTGTTCAACTGTGATATGGTTGTGTATATGTATGTTGCTGCTGCGGTGTGTATGTGTGTGATCAGTGTGTGTTGTGTGTGAATGGTGGTATGGGGTGTCGCCGGAGTGGACTGTAGAGAGAAAGAGAGAGCAGTGGGTGTATGTGTGTGATTTGCGTCGGCTGTATGTGTGTGTGGCTCCTCCGGTGGTATGTGTGTGTGTGTGTCGTCATTGGTTGTCTGAAATGAACGGAGACAGTAAATGAAAGAGAGAGAGAACAATTTGGCGGTGTTGTTCGTCTGGTGGCGTCGCCGGTGGTGAAGGGAGTGTATATGTGTGGGTGTTCGGTCAGATAGGTGTGGGGGTTGGGTGTGTGCGTGTTGTTCTGTGGTCTGGCAGTGTGTGGCGTGATCGGAGCAGGAACGGCCGACGGCTGGTCCCAAACCAGAAAACAGAAGCAACAAACAGAAAAAAAAAAAAAAAAAAAAAAAAAAGAAAGAAAAAGAAATTACACAAACCACCCCACTAAAAACCAAAAATCCAATCTCGTGGCAAACGGAAAATTCGAGAAAGGTAGAATTCCTAACTTCTTTTAATATATGTATTTAAATTTCTCAATGTGACATTCGTGTTATTATTGTTTATGTATTTGGCGTTATCTGTTCGCATGAATATTATATTGATTATATTTTGATTATACGGAATTTAAATGAGAGTTGTGTGACAATTATGTGAACAATATGCTAAGGTGTTTTTATGTGACATATTATATTTAAATGCACGTATTAGAGGGGTTGGAGTTCTACTGAGCGTTGACTCACAGCCCACAGTGTTTGGATTGCAGGGTTGGCTGGGAAAAAATGAGAGAGAGAATAATTTATTTGAAATTCGAGTTGTAATAATTGTAATTATTATTTATTATTGTAATCGAAAAAAACGGTAATATTAATTATCATAGTTGTAAAATATTTCGGTGAATATATTGGGTTGATAAAATGTTGGATATATCGTTTGAAACTATGATTTCGGAAATTAATGATAAATTACTCAATTATTAGTTTTGTTGCCATGAATTATTTTAAATGAGAAATTTTTTCAAAAATATATTGGATTTTATAAATATTAAATTCGGTCGTTTGGTTTTGCAAAAATCTCAAAAAAAAATTGGGAATTAATAAATATCCGGATTTCAGATTATAATTAACTAAATTCGTAGTATTGTCGTCACTATCTAGATAATCCACGGATTAATATTAAAAATAGATGGTTGGTCCTTTGGTGGTATATAAATGTTGAATATTATATTCAATGATTTCTGTCGTCAAATGGAAACATTAAAATTTATCACCTTTATTATACAATTTACCATATTGGGTAGATTGGGAAGTCAGATAGTTAATTTTAGGTGTAGGAATTCTCTATAGGAGAAACCATTCTCGACCCTGGAAAATCGGGTCGTGACAGGCGAAGGCAGTACAGATGGTCACCACAAGAAAATTCACTTTCAGTAAGGAAATATTTTGTCACCAAAAGTAGTGGATTCGTCACTAAAGTTTTTTAGCGAGAAAATTGGTTTGTAACCATGTTCGTTGCAAAAATGTCTTTGACAAAAGTTTTTAATGACAAATTTTTGAATTCCTCACTAAAAAATATGTATTTAGTGATTTTTTTTCCCGTCACTAATGTCCTCACTAAAAATAAATACTTGGTTGCCAAAAATCACCTTTTGTAACAAATTTTATTTGAATAATTTTCTCGTTGATAATTCATATTTAGCCACCAATTAAATTTCTTAATAAAAGTAATAATTTGCAATGAATTTTATTTGAATAATTTTCTTGCAAATAATTCATATTTAGATACCAACTAAATTTCTCGCTAGAAGTAAGAATAGAAATTTAGCAACAAAACATGATTTTTGTTGGTAAAATATAATCCAATAATTAATTAAATTAATTAATTGAAAATGAAACAAAACTAAACTCTCTGTTACATAAATATTCCAAATAACAGATAATAATACAGAAAGACAGAAAAGATTGATATTACAATACTAAATGAAAAACATAAATAAGAAACTTACTGTATTATATAACAAAACAGAAACAAAAATACTTACATTATTATAGAAGAAAATAGAAATAGAAACACATTGTATTACAAAACAAAACAGAAACAAAAATACCAAGAAAAATATAGAGACAATTGTTTAATAATTTGTACTTAAAGTAAAGTTTGCTCTCTATAGGTGCTTATGGTTTGAATGAGTATTTGCCTCTCAGGATTCAACGATCAACCGGCACTGAAAATCAAAAGTTCAACGAACTGGAGAAGTGTTAAACTCTAAAAAAACACAAAAAATTCTAAAAAATTTTCTGTCCTCTTACGGGGAGCAAAAATAGTAACTAAAGAATTATGAAATTCCTGATTTAAGAGAGTAATAACAGTAACAGTTACACAGTCTTCAAATTTATACAAAATATACGAAGTACTTTACGATTACACATATGGAAAGTCTTTGGATTTGTACAAAACATATAAGTCTGAGAAACATTTTCCAATAATGCCAAGGCCCGAGACTCGCACCCTGGCCCGTGATATGTTTTGTTAGTGTGTGTGTTTGTGCGTGTCTGTGTGTGTGAGAGAGAGAGAACAAGGCGATCGGAGAACCGCATACCGTCGGAGGAGAAGAAGCTGCTGCTTGAAGGGTTAGGGCTCGATTGAAGCTCTATTCTCCATAAATTTCAGGAATTCGAACATTTTCTTGAGGAGTATTATTCTTTTTGTTTGGTGAATAGCAATCAAAATTGAGGTAAGTTGAATCCATCCCTTAAATCTACTCTCATTTTTTTTAGTGTTCATATCCTATTCCATGAAGTGTAATTCGCATTGTATCTGCAGTTTGGGATCGATTGAATTTGTTTAATCGGAGAAGAAAATGCATCCTCCATTAACGATACACAGGCATCCAATGTGTGCTGAAGTGAGTTCATCCTCCTCCATTCTTGCATTCCTAATTTCCTATTTTGCTTCATATTATGATCAAATTTGGTGTTTTGAGTATGTGCCGAATTCGTACCTTTCGGGAGCTAAGTAATTATACAAACAATCTTCAGTATAAACATTTGAGTTTTAATATGGGGTGGGGTGGGGGGTGGGGGGTTTGTAAGGACTGATTTGGGTGAGGTATTTGAATCTCACATGACTTGTGTTACCTGATCTTGAGCTATATATAAAATCTAGGGCAATCATCATCTTTCAAGGCGGTCTTTTGAGAGTTAGGTCCATTGGATTTCCACATGATATTCTTATCTGGTGTTGGGCGTGTTGAATCCCACATCGATGTTGGGACCCTGATATCCGTTCGCAGTAGGAAGTCCATCCTGCAGTGAAGGGGCGTGTTGAATCCCACATCACTTGTGTTACCTGATCCTGAGTTATATATAAGTCTAGGGTAATTCTCCTCTTACATGCGTCTTTTGAGTGTGAGTCAAGCCCCATTGGTTTTCTACAGTACGTGTTTTAAATATGTTCAATTTTTAACAGTTTGGTATGATTTTTTGAGAATCTTTATAGGGGAGGAAGTATGCACCTACGTAAAAAAGAAAAAAAATATACCTAAATAATCAAAATTTTGAAGCAGCAAACACCACTCTTCTCATCATATATCAATTTAAAACTGGAAAAAAATGAATTATGTTAAGAAAATGTCATGCATAATCAAAGGAACACCTCAAGAAAGCACTTTTCATGGAACCTTATACAATTAGGAAGAAATGTGCACTTCGTCTTAATTGTTTTTGCTATATATATATATGGGGTCTTGTAGCCCAAAATGTGACTAATGTTCTTATGCACATTTGGTAGGTGGTAATGAAATCAGATTGTGTGATGGAATAGAATCGAAATTTGAATGAAATCCCAATGAAAATTTGATTGTGTTGGATCGAAATGCTATGCCATTATTTCCTACCAAACAAATAACGAAGTTATTTTCGCTTAGCAAAACCATCAATTTCTTTATTATTTGATGAAAATGCTGGAAAACTCAAAATTTGTGTGCGCGCGCGCCTGTTTGTTGTAGATTATTGAGGAATTTCAGAAATGCCATTTAGACCATCCCATTGCGAAATTCTTTGGTGAATGTACGGATCTGAAAATAAAGCTCGACCGTTGTTTCAGGCAGGAAGTAAGTTTTTCCAATTCAGTAGTTTTTTTTTTTTCAAAAATAAAAAATAAAAAAAATCCAACAAATATATATTGACTTTGCTAAAAATGTAAATTTCTTCTTCTTCTTCTTTCCTTTTTTTTTTTTTTTTTTGTGTGTGTGTGTGTGTGTGTGTGTTTTGGCAGAAAGCTGTGAAAAGGAAAGCTAATTTTGAGCAGAGCAAGAAATTTAAAGAGAGGCTGCAAGCTTACAGGAAGGAAGACGCGGAGAGAGGCGAAGAGTAGATAATCAATTCAGAACGGTATTTGGAAATTTTGTCCATTTTTATTTTATTATTATTAGAATTTTTTGCAATGGTTCCAAAATTTGCAGTTAACTGTCAATGCATTTCACTCAGTACAATATATTTTTGAGAAGTCCAATAATTTTGTCTACACACCATAAAAGTTATTGCAATTTTTTACATCGACAACTCACTGACTTTTACGTGGTACAGTGATTGTGGACTCTTCGAAAGTTACCGTAACGCATGGACTGCACGGAAAAATTTGCAATCACAGCTCAAGAAATGTGTCAATGTTATACTATTATATATTTAGAAACAAGAATACAAATTATTCTTGATAATATGTAATTTTATTATTTTTTAATAAAAATTGAATTAATAAACATGATGTTTTAATCAGGAAATAAAATAGAAATGATTGATACATCCCTCTATAAGTTCATTTTCTTTTTTGTACACTTTCATATGATGGTAAATTGATTTAAAGATTGGCACTTTTACCCCTCTTTGAATTAGCTACTCAAGGGCAATAAAGAGTTATTTTCTTTTGCCTCCCCTATGCTATGCTTCATTTGATAGGATTTTTTTTCTACTTATTGTTTAGTAGGATGGAAAGAGAGTAATTGTGACCAAGAAAAAGTATCATGATATTTTTTTTAAAAATTAAATTACTATTCTATCTACAAAAATGTGATAAAATAAGGTGGCGTTTGGTTAGTGTTCTTACTTTTCTTAACTCAACTGGGATGAGTTGGGTTGAGAATTCTATTTCTTATTGGGAACAGAAATGCGTTTAATAACGACAATTTTTTTTTTTTGTACTGGGAACAAAATCACGTTTAGTAATGATATTATTGTAGAATTGATTTTATGAACCAACCTCAGAATTAATTTAACCAAATTTCCAAATTCAACCAAAATTTTCAAATCAAGAACTAACTCTAGAATTGATTTCATGGAATTCAACCAAACCTCCAAATTTAATTAAACCCCCAGATCAAGAATCAACTCTAAATCTAAATCAAGAATGAACCTTAAACCAAAATCAAGAACCAAATCGATTTTGTGATGAATTCAAAATCGAAAATCGATTTCTTGTTGAAATCGATTTCGATTTCAATTTCAAAATCGAAAATCGAAATGAAAATCTTAATAGAAATCGAAAATCAAAATCGATTTCGTGATGAAATTGAGATCGAAAATCGATTTCGATTTCGAAATAGGAAATCGAAATGAAGAGCGAAATCGAACCCTAAATCGGAAATCGAAATCGAAATCTAGGACAAAGACGATAGCCTGCTTGGACGAAGACGACGATGGCTTGTATAAGACCCCGATTTTTGTTTTATATACGAACAATTTTAGTCGCATTTTATAATATTTCAAAAATATTGGGATGAATTGCGATATTAATTGTGTGATTCAAAATATTAGGGGTCGAATTGTAATTTTCACAACATTTAAAAAATAGAATTGGGTTTAATTACTATCCTAACCTAATTGGAAGGGAGGTAAGTGCAATATATATATATATATTACATATTTTATATATAGAGAGAGAGGAGAGACGGTAGAATTGGAGGGTGGATAAACGGCCACTTGGCCGGCTCCTTTTTGATCTATATATATATATATATATATATACACACACACACAAACATACGCTAGCAGAGGACGACAGAGAGAAGGATCGGGAAAAATCCAGATAAAACGAGAGAGGATTGGAGGTACTGTTCATCGTCGATTTTCTGACGGCATGTGTGTTCTGTTTGGCCGGCGATCATGTGGGTTTGTGATCGAGGGTGTGTGTGTGAGTTTTTTGGGTGTATATGTGTGCTCAGACTGTTGAGGAAGGGCGGCGTGGGTTATCGTCGGTCGGTTCGGTGTCGGTGATCGGTGATCGTTGCGGTCGTTTCGGCGAGGCAGTGGGTCTGTGTTTTGTTCGGAGTGTGCGCGTTTGTTGTTTGTGTGTGTGTTTCGTTGTGCGCAGGTGATCGGAGTATAGGTGTACGTGTTTGTCCGCCGTTGTGGTTGAAGGGGAGGTGGTGATCGGAGTTTGCCGGCGGTAAGTTAGAGAGAGAGAGTAGTGGGTGTGTGTGTGTTTTGCGTCTGTTGAGTGTGTGGGTGTGTCGATCAGTTGTCCGGTGGTCAGTGTTTCGTGTGGTGTGTGTGTGTTTTCGGAGCGGTGACTGAAGGTGGTGGTTCGGTCGGTTCGGTGGTGGCGGCGTGAGTTTGGTCCGGCAGTGGAGGAGGTGATCGTGAGTGTGTTTGGCGTCGTCAAATGTGTGGGTAGCTGTGGGTGTATGTGTTTGGACGTTCAAATGGTGGCAAGGGAGATCGCCGAAGTTGGGAGAAGAGAGAGAGAGACGTCGGCGGCAGAACCAGCGGCGCAAACGGAAGTAGAAAAGGAAGAAGAAAGAAGAAAAGGAAAAAAAAAGAAAAGAAAAGAGAAATTACACGAACCACCCCAATAAAACTTAAAACTCATCTCGCGGACCGGTGGAAAATCCGGGAAAGGTAGAATTTTTTACTCTGTTCATATATGCATTTAATTGTCGTATTTTGTGGAATTTTACCTGTTAAAATTATCTGAAATATGTGGGACGATGCGGAATTTACGTGACGAGTATGTTTACGTGGTTTTTGTGTTAAATTGGGACCATGCGGAATTTATGTGATGAGCATGCTTACGTGGTTTGTGTTATATAAATTAAATGCACGTATTAGAGGGGTTGGAGTTCTACTGAGCGTTGGCTCACAACCCTACAGTGTTTGGATTGCAGGATCGGTTGGGAGAAATACGAAAGAAGAGATAAATATTCTATTTGAATTTCGTGTTGTAAATAATTTGTAATGAAATTATTTATTGTTATAATTGGAAGAAACGGTAATTATAGATACTGTAGTAATTGTAAAATGTTTATTTTCAATTTAAATATATTAAAATATGTTGTTAATATAATTGGTTTGATTTTTATATTGGTAAATTTGGGACTTCAATTATAACTGGAAATCGGACGTTTACAATATGAATTAGAAAGTACTAGGTTCCTACTGGATTTTAAATGGGAAGTATTCTTCTAATTTGAACTATTAATTTACCGTCGTCGGCATAGTCAAAAATCTATTGAATTTTATAGATATGAAAAATCGGTGTCGGTTATTCGAAATCTGTAAATATTGGAATTTATTAAATATCCGGTTTTTAAATAATAAATTATTAAATTGGAAGATTTAGCGCCGTTTTGCGAAAGTGAAAGTAAATTATTATAGAATAAATTGGGTCGCCATGTTTTGAACAAATCTACGGATTAACTCGAAATGCAACGTTGGATTAATTGGTGATATTTAAATGGTAATTATTATATGAAATGCATTTCCCGTCATAAAATCGACAATTAAAATTATCGCTATGATTTTATAAAAATTTACCGAATTTTGTAGTGTCAAAGAAGTTGACTAGTCGGATAGTTGCTTTTAGGCTTAGGATTTTCTCTATAGGAGAAACCTTAGTCTCGTCCTTGGGAAACCGAGACGGGGCATCACAGTTTGCTTGGACGAAGACTTGGCGGGAGGCGATGGCGAGGAACGATGGCAACGACGATAGCTGTGGCAAGGGCGAGGACGAGGACGACTTGGCGAGGGCGATGACGACTTGGCGAGGACGATGAGGACGACGACTTGACAAAGAACCAGTGGAGACGACGACATCGACGATTGCGTGGAGGTGGACTCACCGACGGCGAGGACGAGCGAAAAGAAAAAGAAATGCTCGAGATGAAGTTGGAAGACAAACTCTCATTAACAAATTGAAAAATTCCAAGCGTGTCCTAAATGTGGGTTGAGTTTTTTGGGCAAAAATTTTTTTTTTTTTTTTTTGTTTCTCTTTTCTTTAACTTTTTAAGAATCAATTCTTATTTTTTAGGTTGGATTGAGTTGAGTTTTGTGTTTGCCAAACGTGTTTTCAAAAATCAATTTCGGAATTTTTGAGTTAGGTTGGGTAGGAATGGAATGGAAACACTAACCGAACGGGACCTAAAATATCTCATATTAATTGTAAGGGTGGTATGGTAAATTTAACATTTTCCTTCCATGTTTGGAAGAATAAAATTGTTAAGAGGTTCTAATTCAAAATCGAGGGAATGATGGATTGTTAGTATGGATGATTTGGAAGATATAATTGGGGGTCAAGTGGATTAAGTTCTTTCATGTATATAGTACTTTGGGAAGCCTCAAATTCAATGCAGGATTCTAATACTGACCCCTCACATGCAATCATGTCTTCCATGCCACGCAATCAAACATACATAAGACAAAAGACAAACATTCAAAGACTTTCCAAATCTTACAAAAATTTGGGGAGGGATTTTTTAACATTGGACCTAAAAAAGACTTATGATAGAGTACCCAAAGAAATTTTCTAGTGGATGTTAGAAAAGAAACAGGTATTCAATGTGTATATCGATGTAATTAAGAATATATATGAAAGTATAGTCACTAGTGTTCGAACAGGAGGAGGCGATACTTGTGCATTTCCTATTAATATGGGCTTACATCAAAGATCATCTTTAATTCTTTACCTCTTCGTTTTCGTGATGGATGAGCTCACAAAACATATTCAAGATGGAGTATCTTGAAATATGTTGTTTGCGGATGACATTGTATTGGTGAATGAAAGTAGAATATGTCTTAATACTAAGTTAGAAAGATGGAGATAAGTGTTAGAGTCTAAAGGTTTGAAGGTTAGCAGAAGTAAGACGGAATACGTGCATTGCAATTTTAGTAATGCCCGAAGAGACGGTGGTGCGGTCAAAATTGGAGACGAGGAGGTGTCGAACGTTGATCATTTTAGATATTTAAGTTCAATGATTCAGAGTAATGGCGAAATCGAGGAGAATATTACACATAGAATCAAGGCAGGTTGATTAAAGTGGAGAAGTGCAGTTAGGGTGATTTGTATTCGTAGGATTCCTTGAAACTTAAAAGAAAATTCTACAAAACTGCTATAAGACCAACGTTTCTTTACGCTTTAGAATGTTGGGCAGTAAAAACGAATCATGCCTAGAAAATTGGGATGACAGAAATGAAGATGTTGCGATGGATGAATGGAAAGACGAGAATGAATAAAATTAAGAATGAAATTATTAGAGAGAATTTAGGAATAACACCCATCAAAGAGAAAATTAGAGAAAATAATTTACGATGGTTTAGGCATGTGCATAGAAGACCTATAGAAGCACTAGTGAGAAAATATGATTTACTTCAAATTCAGGAGACTACTAGAAGAAAATGTAGACTTAAAAAGACGTTGGACGAGACTATTAGAAATTATTTAACAACATTAAACCTGATAGAGGAGACCTCCCACTAGGGAGTCACACTAGATAACCGCTAGATTATAGGTCTTGAATTTTCCAAACTTAATTCTAATACCATGTTAAGAAATTCCAACATAAAATCATATGATATTAAATGGCTTCACTCTTTTCATATATACACTGCATTGAAAAACCTTACAAATTCGATGTGAAATCCTAACACTTTCATTACCATTTCTCATCTCTCCATCTTTCTATTCTTTGGCACCAAACAAGTCATAATCAATATGTTTCTCATTTTTCATTCACCTTTTTCCTTTTTTTTTTACTTTTTCATCTTACCAAAAAGAGGAAAAAAAAAAAAATTGAAACTAAACTAAAGGTAATATAAGAAAGGAACCATTCAACATATACCATATGAATCAAGTTTCTTTCTAATATATTGCATCCTTGCACAACATTAATTTCCAAAATAAGCCAAAATTCACCGGCTTTCGAATTTTCACTAAGTACCCTTTTGACGGATCGTTTATCGACCTCCCAAATTGGTGAGCCAAAAGATAAGCCTATACACATTTTCAATTTACAAACCCCAAAAAGTTAAGCATAGTTTCATCTTAATATCATATAAGTTCCCATAAATATGCTTACCAAAATGCCCCCCAAAACCCTAAAATCCATCTTCCCAACCGTCAAAAGATGAGGAAAAACCTAACAAAAGAAGTTCCAACTTCCAAAACTACCTTTTTTTAGAAGCTTGGCGAATGGCTTTAGTCATCGGAATCGATTCGTTTTCGCGCTGAGTTTTGTTCCAAACCTTGAATTTCCTTGCGTAAGGGCTACTGGCACTCCAACGTTCGAGAAACGATAGCGAATATGGCCCTTTCCTTTCGCCGTTTGGCCCTAAACAAAGCCATTCTGAGCTTTCTTTGTCCTCCGATTTTTGCTTTTTAGTTGAAGAACGCAAATCATCATCACTG
This sequence comes from Eucommia ulmoides, assembly GCA_016647705.1. Taxonomy (NCBI): domain Eukaryota; kingdom Viridiplantae; phylum Streptophyta; class Magnoliopsida; order Garryales; family Eucommiaceae; genus Eucommia; species Eucommia ulmoides. The sequence goes on from CM028341.1 coordinate 6,736,369, forward strand.
TCATCATCACCACTTGATTCGATCACGTAAATATCCAATGCCTGTTGGCTCTTTTGAACAGTATCCATTTGTTTGTTTTCCTTTGCCTCGTTAATTTGATGAGGCGGTTCTTCGGTTGATGATGGTCCTGATTCCTTCTGGTTTTGTTCTGAAGGAGAAGGATAAGGGTCTGTTTGGATGAGGGAAAAATGAGTTAAAAGGCTCTGTTTTGCTTAAATCAAGTGAACAAATATGTTAAATGCTTAAAGCGTTTCTATCCTTTAAAGAATGTAATGAAAAAGTAAGAAATTGTCTGAAATTAAACTGCAAAAAGTAAGAAATTCCAAGTTGTATGGATTTGAGCACAATGCATGATTGGCGTTCGATTATATGGCGTTTCTTACTGTTTCCATTAGTTAAAAACTTGAATAGAAACAGAAATATGGGAAGAAAATCAATCTAAAACTGTTCTGTTTCCAGATATTTAGCACAAATTTCAGGGAGCAGAACACAAAAACACGAATTTTTTTCTCAAATTATTGTTCTTAAAATTTGGAAACATTTTTTTTCCCATATTTCTGTTTTTGCTTCCAATTTTCTGGGAATAGAAACACTAGCCAAATGCCACCTCAATGTTTCTGTTTCATTTGTTTTGTTCCCACAAAACTTCTGGGACAGAAACGAAAACACAGAAACACACAAAAAAGTTGTACATATTTCGATCCCTGAAATCTGTTCTACAAATCTGGGAACAAAACAAAAACAATTCTTTTTGTTACTAATTTTCTTTTCCTATTCCAAGTTTGTGGGAAACAGAAACACCAATCAAACATTTCTTCTTTCGTGGAAGCATGCATGCATATCGAAGCATCAGCACCAGAGCTTGGTGCAGTTGGGTAACAGAAACAATAATAACCAAAACTAGAAACAATAATAACCAAAACTATCTTTATGAAGAACAATACTAAGGATGCGTTTGGATGAGATATATAAAGAAAATAATTTGATATCGAAAAAGGGGATTTGGAAAATTTTGGTCATAATTTTTCTTAAGAAAATTTTACAAATCCCGTTTCCAAATACCTCACCCAAACATATGCTAAAACCAATACCTGAAGATGTTCGATTTGCTTCCAACTTATCACAAGAGATTTTGGAATTACCCTTTTGGAATGATTTTGGAGAGTCAATATCTCCTTGCTTATTGTCCACAGCAGATTCAAGAACAGGTTCAACCTCTTCTACATCTGGAATAATTTCGGGAACAGTTTGCAGTAACCGTAACTGTTCTGATGATGTTTGTAACAGCTTTTTCCTCTGCAAGTACTCGTAGAGCGTACAAATACCATAAAGGTTAAGGCAATACTTTTTGTTTCGCTGAAATGTATATTTAACATGGAAAAAACGGCTAAAAACATGAAATAGAACTGCAATCCCTCCCCCCCCCCCCCCCCCCCCCCCAATCACACCCCCTACAAAACCCATTATAATGGATATTCTTTCCTCCATCCTTTCTCGTTGGCTCGATCAATAAGCGTTGGCAATGAAGCCAGTTCTTTGGCAATTGACTAAGAAATAGGAACACAAAGTCAGAAGTAATAAAAATAACGTAGTACTCGAGTCGGTTTCTAATCATAGAGTTGACATGAGAGATATTTGAGAAAAGGAATTTGACTTTGACGGAATATAAAATTTCAATAAGAAAAATTCATTATCAAGTTTTAAAAATTATTTTTCCAATTTCTAAATCAAATTTCTTCTTCAAATATCGCATCCAAACTTACTATTATTGTTCTTTGAATAAAGGTATATACGGAATACTAACATGTTTTGTCATATCTTCATGCAGACTTCTGACCTTGTCCTCAAACTCCATCTGTCAACAAGACACATGGTTCAGATTTACAAGATACAATGTCCACAGAGTATGGAACAGACACGACACGATACCAATACGACAAAAACCAAATGTTAAAAACTTACTACAAAAAAGAACGGATGCATAAAAAATTACCATTTATTTTCCTTATGTAAGTTGGAAAAGCGTCTAGCCTTCTTTTACCTTTTTTTTTTTGACATGAAAACTATTTTATTGAAACAAACAATTAAATAAGCGTGTTATGTATAGAATCCGTGCTGTGCTTGAGTTGTTATATTATGGTCATTCATTATTTCCTAGTTAAATCAGGTACTGCCTTCGGTTGGTCTGATGAGCTAAAATGTTTATTAGTTGCTGCTGGAAAATAAAATAGAACTGATAAATAATTGAATATATATATATAATATGAGAGTACTTACAAGAGTAGGCTTTTTAAGTGAACCATTTTTCACTCTCTGTCTCAAATCTTCACATTCTTCCTGCAACCACAAGAAGTGAACTAAGCATCCTAAAGTAAAAACCACCCGAAAAGCTGCCAAATAAGAACTGTGAGAGGTGAACTTGCTAACCTTTCCCTTACTTTTTTGTGGTGTGTGTGAGAGAAATTGTCAAATTCCCTTTGTTGAAACCATAACAGGAATTTAAAAAAAAAAAAAACCTTTTTTTGTGTTCTAGTTTATCGTATCACCTCTTCGCAAGTGTTGTATCTCAAACTTAAGGGACAGATGAGTCCCCTGGTACAAGAAAATCATGCACAATCATAATAGTTTTAGGAATTTAAGGTCTTCATTGAAGGGTTAAAAAGGTTAATTGGCTTCATATGATTTTTTTTTTTTTCCATTTTATTACAAGCCAGTTGTTTTAGCCATGTTCTTGGGGATAATTCTACCTTTTTAACCCCATTTACGTGAAATCTAGCACCCATAGAAACAACATTTCTTTCTCAGATATAACAACAAAAAATGGGTTTTTCTACTCATCGAGAAACATAAAACGAGTATGAATAACATGATTACCTCTGAAAAATTACCATCTGATAACATACTGACGGAAATGTCCCTTTGCATTTCTGACGCCTGAAGGATAATCTCTGCATTGCTTTCACCTAAAGAATTCTTTTTTACGCCTGTGAATAATGATTAAGCAACCGAAGAAGCAATATGTCAAACATTTTTGATGAAGGATGGAACAAATTGATGGGAGCAAATATCATACAAGTAAAGAAGATTAGTAGACGGAGTCATATTGACTAGAATGTAGTTTCTTCATTATCAGAGGCCTCAGTTTTGCCTCAAGGAGGGACTCCTCCGAATTTATAAGTTATGGCTAGTAGAGTTTCAAGGATTTAAGGTTGAATGCAGATTACTACTACTATTAAGAAAACAGTATTTACTGATGTATAAGAAGATCTATAGTATGTTCATAGTAATGCTACCCAAGAGGTATTAGTTCAGTTAGCAAGAAGATGTGTCCATTTTCCTTGTCAACCAGAGTTCAACTCTCCTGGAGAGCACTCCGGGAATTAAATATTAAATTTAATCCTGAATGCACCAGGCCGATGTGGGAGTGTGTACCCTTAAGATCGCCCAGAAAGGTGATTAGTCGAGGTGCGCGTAAACTGGCCTAGACACACCTTACCGTAAAAATCCAAAAATGCTAATTCTATTCTTAAATGTCCTCAGACACGGACCTCTTTTTCTCCTATGTCACTCTTTACTTAATACTCCTCAACTTCCTATCACTTAATAAGCCTCCTTCTTAAACTACACTACGGGAAAAAAATGATCAACTTGATTCTAGAATGAAGCTCACAAGTCTACTAGTCTACTATTATCCAAATCTATTATGGTTTATGAGTAATTGAGCTTTTCCAAGGAATTACATCCTCAACGAATTAGCATGTGTCAATAACCCATCTTCTAAAAATACTAGACCAATCTTAGTACAGGGAATTGGTCTATAGTCGATTTCGTAACAATAGTAATTTCTAGTTGCACCTTGTCAAAAAGACTTCGTTTGTGAACTTAACCCCTCTTTAAAGATTTAAAGAAATTATGTGTAGTTTATGTGCAAGTAAACAAATAGCAAATATGTCATGGTTATAGGAGTCTATTCATCACGTATTGGCTTTAAGGGCATCATGGCATAACCATTGAGGTGGCTGGCGTTTCTCTTGCAGGTAATTATCACCGTGGTTATTATAGTGAGCTATCCCTAAAGATCTGCTAAAGGTTGATCAGATTATTTTTGGTTAGATGATGAAGGCATGTACGATTGAAAAGAGGCCAACACTAATGCCCTCATTTTTAGTAATAAAATCATATCATCACACATTAAATCATAGGTTAAAAGGAATGCTATGAAATATAACGACATTATATAAGATGCCATGAAGTCTTGGATTTGCAACAGAATAGAGATACCAAGAATTGAATGGAGGTATACACGACCAAACTACTAGGGAAGGAATTCTAGGCCATCAATGCACCTAAAGAAACCAAAAAGGTAATTATGTGAGGCCGGACTCATAGGCAATTGACCTTTAATTAGTTAAGAATTGATAGCAGTTGAATGTTAAGAAAGGAATTTCTTATAAGAACTCGAAGAATGCACAATACCGAAGCAACAATTTTTTAATCACACGTGGCATAATTCTTAGTATTGTTACATACCTCAAATCAGCAGCTTTAGTTTTTAACTGCTAACAAAATCAAAGCCTACTACTCATAGAGAACAAAGCAACGACGCGGAAATACTAGTTAAATCCAAAATTACCAAAACAATAAAGAAGACCAACCTGTAACTTGCACAAGCTGAAAAGAACCTTTGTGGAGATAATCATTCGGATCCGCTTTCGCTCTGACAAAGCTTCCGATTACCTTGCTTTCAAAACTCTCAGGATGCTTCATTAGCTCCTCCACTAAACTCCTTTTCAAGTAGACGAGCTTAAGGTTTTCGGCAACAATTGACGCAAACAAGAGCTGAGGAACACTGTGGACCACCTCCTCTTTCTGGGATTTTTTATCCATATCCGACTTACTCAGCTTTTTGCAGGGCCTAATGGCAATTTCATCCTCGTCATCAGAGTTATATTCAAGCTCATCCTCCTCTTCCTCTGATTCCTCCTGGTTCTCAGCCAAATGAGGTTCTAGGAGGTCATAGACTCGGTGTTTGTTAATCGTCTTCCTTCCAAAAAGAGACCGTAGCTTTGCATCACATACAACATTTCTCTTTTTCACTGTGTCAAAGAGGTTGTTTTCTTTAATATATTTGTTTACAATAGAAGTCACCTCGTGTTGCGACAATTTCTGGCTTGTGTCTTTATCAATCGACGTAAGAAACTGCATGAGAGATTTCGACCTCCAACCAATGAATTCTGTTCTATTTGACTTGCCCTTTGTTTTTGTCCCAGATCGTTGTCCACCGTATGTCTTTTTTTTATGCCTTTGCTCTCTTTCTTCTATATCAACCATTTCTTCGTAATCCGAAGCCGTTTGATTTTCTTCTTCCTTGTATAGTTCATCAGAATCAGAGCTAGACTTGTAATTCTGGGACATCTTCAGTCGAGTCTTTGCAGAAAGCAGATTTTCTTTAGTCAAACCCTCATCCTTTTTTATGATATCCCAATATTCCTTGAAAAGGCCCTCAAATGTTTCTCGATCATTGAAATCTACCTCCTCCTGTAAGTAGTAAGCATTTTCATAAGAGCCACAGCACCCCCATCAAACAGAGGTGAGAAACATAAAAAGGAAGGAACCCAGCAATAATGGCACATAAAAAGAACAGAACTTCATCTGGAGAACATATCAACAGAAGGAAACTATCTTCATGTTTTTATTCCACTCAAACGAATGCATTTAAAAGAATGTTTTGCATACACATGTAAATCCTAAAATGCAATATATTGTGAAAGAATTAAGTGTTAGGTTTATCCCACGTCGGATGCAGAAGGGCTGGTGGTCAAGTTATAAATGTGAGGGAAAACCTCATCTCATGAACTAGCTTTTGGAGTTGAGAGAGGTCCAAGACCATCCTACACTAGGATTAAAGTCCAGGTTACAACAACTTCGATCCAATAACCACAAAGGAAGAGACTGGTCGAGAGTTAGCAAACCAAAAGCCCAATGTGTGAGGGGGAGATTGTTGGGTTTATCCCACATCGGATGTGGAAAGGGTTGGTGGTCAAGTTATAAGTGGGAAGGAAAGCCTCACTTCATGAGGTAGTTTTGGGGATATTGACAGGCCCAAGACCACCCTACTTAAGTTACAAAAAATGACATAGTAATAGCAATAACAAAGATTTAAGAGATTGATATCGCCAAAATATCATTAAGAAGCTACAAAATATTGCTTATTGAATATATATGCATAACTACAAAGTCGACTATTCAAGACTGTGATTTTGGTTGTTTTCTGAAAGAATAAATCGTCTTGCTATAACTAAAGATTCATTAACCAGGTTCAAGATCAGTTAACTAGGAATAAATCATCTTGCTATAACTAAAGATTCATAAACCAAGTCCAAGATCAGTTAACTAGGTGCCCCCTTGTCGAATGAGGTGCAAATTTTCTTTTTCACGTTTTGGTTCTTCCTAATAAATGATGTGCAAGAAGCGCGCGTCGTATAAGAAATGTATCTTTTCCATACCATATGAAAAGTCATCTATTTATATATAATATTATAAACTGCAGCATATTTTCGCTTAATTACTTCATACAAAGATGAAGCATATAAGTAAAAAGGCACCAAGAATATTAGCCGGTCAATCCACAAGCTTCAATCCCCAATTATGTCGAGAATGTTATATAAATTTCGACAGTCAGCTTGTAAGCCATATTTTCAATCAAATGTGAGCCACCATGTCCTAATCCACAAACAATTGACGAAAACATTTGTCCAAACAAAAAAAAATAAAAATCCATTTTGTCTTTTCAATTAATAAATAATATATATGCAAATTATTTTTCTAATGCGCCAGTCTTTTCCAATTATTTTTAAAAAACCACAACTAGGATTATGCTCCTAAAGTACAATTATGTCAAAAAAAGGTCTCAAGAAATATGTTCCCATAAAGAGTCATGCGATCATCCGTGGCACAACCACAGTAACAGCTACTATACAATGATACATAATATAAATGTTTAAGAACTTTTTTTTACAAGAATATAATTGACCTAATTACTAAAGAAAGATGAAAGATCAAAGAAACTAAGTTTAAAGATCATAATGTCACATTCTTGTCAAACATACCCCATCTGAATCAACATTAATGTTTTCTTCTACAAGTAGCGCCAACTTCAAACAGTTACTGCAGAATCCTTTATTCCCTTTAACCTGTCCAAACTCCGCAAGTGTAATGCAGCGTTGACACACAGCCTTCGGACAACAGTAACATTGAAATTTTGAAGCTTTATGGCAAATAAAGCAAGAATGCCAGGCTGAAACATATGGCAGTAAAATTTAAAACTTCCATATGAGAAAGAATACTGTCAGAAAAGATTTGTTTCAGATGCTTACTGCAATTCCAACGTTTTCCAGTCCTTAAAAAGGCATCGTCTTTTGCCGCACATTCAGAATGATAAGCTTTCAGACATTGCCTGCATGCAATTACGATTTATATTCAGCAGGCAAAGTTCCATGTTGAGTCATACGGAAATTCAGCACCAATAATCAATAGGACAAAAACTAAGTACTAATAACGAACACCGTAAAGGCTTTACGACAATGAATGGTGATGCTTGTAGCAGGATCTCCTGCTGGAAAATGTGGTATTTTTTCAAGAAATCGCAGAAGACAAAGAGTTATACAACAAGTATGACGTCAAGGAAATGGAAAATCTTGATGGTACATTATGCCGTCCTGTCAAAGCTTGGTTCCTTCAGCTTGAAATCCATATGAAAAATCAGATTCTTGCCAATTGTGTGTCAAATAATGCACCTCTTTTCAGAAGAATTTTTATGCATAAACGTGTGTACATTTCTAGAAGACCTTCCTAATTCATAGTGCAGCTGCCCTCAAAAATGCATTTTACTCAAGTCCTCAAATGACAAAAGTGACCTCAATCTTCAAGCAAACTGTTCCATAACCGATGCTTATGAAAATTAAAGATCTAAGGGTACACTTCTTAAAAAATTAATTTATCGAACGTGTACTATTTTTTGTAGTTTTCCTACACACTAACTTCTATTTTATTTTATTTTTATGGACTTGCATCTAATGTCTGGGACATTGCAATTTCATCTGTCAAGGCTTATTAACTCATGATTGTCATAGGGGACAAACAACTCTCTATCGAAAGAGGCAAGCACAAGAAGAATAAAGACAAAAGGAAATTTCCATAACCCATACAACCACTTCTTGACACTCCAAGTAATTACTAATAATGAATAGGGTAAAAGGGGGAATTCACAACAGACAGCATAGAAAAGAAATTAGGAAGTAAAAACAAATACATGTGACTATATGAGGCCATTGATTTGGACATCTCAGCTTCCAATCACCAATGGATTGCACAGAGAGAGTCATATTCTTGATTCCAATTAATGGAACAGAAAATGGAAAGAGATTGAAAATCACTCTCTTTTTTTTTTTTTTGTGCGCGCGGGGATAAAAAAGGTATATGTGCTGACAAACATCATTTAGTGAACTCTTTTTTACGGTCCGTCCGGAGGGAGGGAGGGGAGGGGAATCGTCTTTCCTCTGCGATCCGTTTGGATTGAGGGAAAGCGGGGAGGGGAAGAGAGGGGACCATTTTTTGTGACTATGTGTGAGGCCATTGATTTGGCCATCTCAGCTTCCAATCACCAATGGATTGCACACAGAGAGTCATATTCTTGATTCCAATTAATGGAACAGAAAATGGAAAGAGCCATGAAAATCACTCTCTCTTTGTTTTTTCGTGTGTGTGTGCGCGCAGGGATCAAAAAGGTATATGTGCTGACAAACATCATTTAGTGAACTCTTTTTTACGGTCCGTCCATCGGGAGGGAGGGGAGGGGAATCGTCTTTCCTCTGCGATACGTTTGGATTGAGGGAAAGCGGGGAGGGGAAGAGAGGGGACCACTTTTTGTGTTTGGATGGAGGGGAGGAGGGATTAAGAATGCAAATTTAGAAGGAAACTCCATCCTTCCATATTACAAGGATTCACTCTTTCCTTCCAATCCTTACTAAATCTTCACTCCTAATCCCTCCTCCCCTCCCCTTCCCCTCCATCCACACCCACCCCCCGCACTCTTTCCCTCAATCCAAACAAACCATTAGTGCATGAAGCAATCTATTTATCACCATAAAGAAAATCTGCACCAATTTTTCCTTTTCAAACAGCAACAAAGAGATCTTTCACTTTTCAGCTACCCAAAATCAGGGATCTGCCAAAGCCATTTATGTTTGCCAAAACCCACCTTTTCGTTTAAATTATTAGGTTACATTAAAGAAACAAGGATAGCCTAGTGCACGAAGGCTCCCGACTCAGCTGCCCTTATTAAATAAACAAGGGTGGAAGCCATAAACATGAGCACATAAATAAGATTTTCCCTTCATTTTCTATCATTGTGAACCCAAAATACACACAAATCTGATAAATCCTGCAAAAAGGAGAAGAAAAGAGTTAAAAGAAAAAAAAAAAAGAAAAAAAAAAAAAAGAAGCAACAGTTTATCATTACTGGTTAGAGAAAAGAAAATCAAAGTTGCAGCATGGGGAAGGGAAATGAAGTTAAAAAAAACATCTGGTCGGACGGTGATTTGGACAAGCCGGTTTCGTCAAACCCCCTGCGGCATGTGTAAAGACAGAATTCTCCTTTGTTTCAACAAACAGATAAGCGACAATCAAGGGGTACTTCAGTCCTAGAAATTGAAAAACAAGTCCCACAACATGGGGATGGCCCTAAAGAAATCACTAATCACAGTCTTCCCCTACCTTTTTCCGCCATTAAAACCAGTCATAAAAGCTTAAAAGAATAATTTCTTCAACTCACTTGTAGTCGCAGACGAGCAGCAACCCGCCATCTTTGCAGATGAAGCACCAATCCTCCGCGATTTCTTCCTTATTCGGAGTCGTCTTCGTCTTCTTCATTATCACTGCACGTCGCTTTCGATGATCCTCCACAACCGAATCTTCTCAAACTCCAATCGATTGCTCAAAAAACACAGTAGCGAACTCTTCACTCACTCCGCAGGCCTGGAATTCGAAATCATAAACAAGCTAAACAACATTATTGATCTTCGAATTTAGCATTTTAGGCTTCGAAATCGAGAGCGTTAATGCAGATATATTGCTATAAACACAAAATAGAGGACTACGAGTTAGATATACAGCACAGAACAGAGCTCGAAAAAGATCGACGTACCATAAAAATGAGGATCAAACCAGCGGCACTACCTTCTTTTGGGTGAAAGCTAGAGAGAGAAAGAGAGGGAATAGCAATGTGGGTTGCATGATCTTCCGCTTTCCCAAAAAATCAAGAGCCGAAGAATGTAGGAGACGCATGACATGATTATCTGTTTTTATAAATTGAGAATAATGTCGTTTTCAAATACGATTCTATATTAAAAAATAACATAATTCTCCTCCAATCCTATTTTAATTTTTTAGAACCGAGTTGAATAAAGTGAAAACACTAACAAAATACTACCGTTGGAGAGAGAATGAGTGGGAATAACTATTTTATTTAATTTTTATTTATTAGGTTATTGAAACACAAATATTTCAATTAGGGTTACGTATCTCACTATTATCAATTACCGAATTCTGACCGTCGAATTTCAGCCACCGCCTATAACTGAAATTCTGATCACCGATTGCTGGAATTTTTTGAAGGGCGCTTACTACTAAATGAGCTCTATTGATTTTTTATTTTTTTTTGCACTGACTACTTCTAGTGGCATTTCGTAGACTAATTTATCTCTATTAAAGAATCATTACCTTCCATACATGTTGTCACTCCTAAAAACGTAGAACAAATATGGTAATAAACTATCAATTAAACTGAAAACGAACCAACAATTTCTCCCAATTGTTAATTTTTTTACAACACAATGATCTACAAATCATTATCTTCAAAATGAGAATTTTTTTATTTTTTTTAGTTCTGAATTAGGATGTATATGAATGTTAAATATAGTATTAACTCTTGTGTTAATGTTATATATAGCATCACTACAATTTGTGTACCCCATTGAGTGCTGAATATAACATTAAATGAAAATAACATAAATTAATATTAATAATAATACAAATTATATAAATGGATTGAATATAACATAACTTACCGATAAAGATGATTTGTATGTTGAATGTAACACTTGATGTATTTTGATAATATATAAGATCACGTTAAATGTGTCACGAAAGTGAAAATTGCAAATTGTCGAAGTATTATGTTGAATGTAACGTGAATGTACGAATCCAAAATAAATGAAAAAAAAATAGTGAATTTGATATTATTTTGAATATTTATTCAGACAAATCTGAATATATAATTAGATCGTGAAAAAAAAGTGTACAATGATAATTATTTTGATTTTAATAAAATGAATTTTGTTGTGAAATCATTAAATATGAGAAATCTCAATCTCTCGAATTTCGCAAGGGCAAATTTGTCATGTAATTTTTGCGTTTTTAAAATTTGGGACTGGACAGTTCAAAAAATCTATACACTGGGATTGTTTGGTTCATTTTCAAACATTCGGAGTTAATTGATAATTTTATACTTAAATTGAGATCATCAGGTAATTTTTTTTTTAATTACATTCCACCAATTTTTTAATAACATCGTTTTAATATACTTTTTAGTTACATTTAATTAATTTTTCAGTTGCCGATTGTCAAAAAATTATTGTAACTAAAAATAAACTTTTAAAACTCCCAATGTTTTTAGGTTGCGTTTGGGCAATGAATTTGGTAAATGATTGGATTTCGAAATTCCATTATTTACCAAATTCATTATTTTGATAACTATTTTAACTGAAGAATTTTATTATGTAATTTTATAATTTACTTATTTGGATAAATTAACATCATTTGTAAAATACACCGGAATCATTGAACAATTCTAAAGAACAACAAATTTGAAGAACAATTCAGAAGAAATCAAAACAAATCTAAGAACAATTCAAAACAAGAACAATTCAGAACAAATTTGAAGAACAATTCAGAACAAAATGAAAAGAACAATAAACCTAAAGAACAAAAGCCACCGAACGAAAAACAAAGAAATTGCGACGAAGAAAAGCCACCGATGAAGAAGAAGATTCACAATTGTCGATGAAGAAATTGCAACGAATCTTAAATCGGAACCCTAAATCGACGAATCTCAAATCGGAACCTTAAATTGAAGATTGCGAATCTCAAATCGGAATAAGAAGATTTGGAACAAGCCATCGACGATTGCAAATCTTAAATCGTCCCTAAAACGATTGCGCCGAATCCTAAATCGGATGCCGATGAATTCGAGATCAAGGAGAAGGAGAAGAAGACGGTGAAGCAGAAGGAGACGGCGATGGCGACGAAACCCTATAGACGACGAACGAAGAAGAAGTAGATGACGACTGAAGAAGCAACAGACGACAATCGAAGAAACAACAATCGCAAAAGAGGGAGTGAAATTTGTGAAATCCTCATTTGAGTGAATTTGACAAATGCAAGCTCTCCCAAATGAATTTCAAAATCCTTCATTTCCCTATCTTTTAAGATAAAAGGATTTCACAAATCTCTCTCTCCTAAAACCCAAATAAGAAATTTGTCAAAAGAGAATTTTAAAATCCTCTAACCAAATGAAATCCCCCCTAGAAATTCCTTACCCAAAATTAAATATCTTTAAACTCATGTCAAAAATACAAAAATATTATTCCAAATTTACCCCTGTTTTATATATGTAGAAAAACAATTTCTCCTATTTTTTTTAATTTTTTTTCTCATATAAGTTTTGGCAAGAATAATATTTCTTGCCAAATTTGGATAATATTATCCAAACATCTCTGTGTCCACACTATTTATAAAGAAAGATGTCATTCCAATTTGTACCTAATGGTATTGTAAACTTTTCAATTTTCCTGTAAATTGTAAATTTTTTATCAGTTACAAAACCAAATCCTCCGGAGTGAATGTGTTCGTTAGTGCGTGATATTTATGCACATGATATTGATGTATGTGGAAAATGAAAGGTTAACAATTAAACCATAATCTATATATCCGATGAGCATTCACAGTAATCAACCCCATATTGGTCTTTCAATTTTCGTAATCACCATTAAACTTTGAATTTAGTCCTTCGCATGCAAATTAAATAAAAAATTCAAGTTTAGAACCCGCAAGAGCACCGACCTCCCCCTGGGGAACAAGGCTCACAGGCTCTGATATCAGAGTCGGGACTAGGAACGGGGCGACAACAGAAGGGTTGAGAAAAGTTGAGATATTTTATTGAAAGAAATAATTACAGTACATATTGACAATAAATATTGAAATACATGAAAGAAAATATTAAAAACTTATAGAGAAAATCTTGAGTAAACATTTACAAGTAATGGAAAGATCTTGGAGGGTACAAGAGAAATACTTAAGAAAATATTTGAACATTCATAATTTTATAATAGTTTTGTTGCTGTAAATTTTTCGTCAATTTTTTTTGTGTATTTTTCCATGTCTCAAACTGATGAACCACTTTTCCTTTTATACAGAAATTTGTCGACAATCGAATCTTTGCAGACGAATCTTCTCTGGAAAAGTAATGGATCCTTTTTGAAAATTTTGCACCTTATCCCTTCAATAATTTAGGGATGTCTCCTAAGTTGAATCTTGAACCAAGTTTGATAGAGAATATTTTGCCTTTTGAGGGTAACCTTTTGAAAATGTTATGTTCCCTTTTCTTTGGTACTTAAAAAGTATCCTTGGGATGTTTTGTTTGAAATGAAGGTATGTTGACATATGGTCATAGTTTATGGTGTGATGATGTAAGCGATGACGAATTATTGATACAATTATTGAGATGATCATACCACACATGAGCGGTGACCTTTGTCACACCCCACCCCAGACTCCGGTCACCCTGGGACCGGCGTGACGTCAACATGACATCACCTAACTGACTAGACAACCACAATAATGATAATATACAAACAAATGATATGTACAACATATACATAATTCCAACTGATTGAGACACATTGTCCGAAATATAAGAATAACCAAAATTCGAATCCCATGAATCTCACTTAGATTCATCTCTGACACCTCGCCTCAAAATTTCTCTCAAATGACTCCATCGCATGACCCGCATAACTCTATCTAGCGCCAGTAGGGGACCGACCGACTCCTAACTGTTTTACCTGCGAGTGTACTGCCTTCTTAGTAAAAACCTTTTTGTAATAATAAATCATTCTACAACATCTAAATGGATCAAGCGTAAGTATGTAAACAACGCGTAACTAGTAAAGTTCTCCATAATATAAGCAGTGAAAATAAACCCATAAGTATAAGTTTCATCCAAATCCATCTAATATAAAATCATACCAATCACCAGAGTAAATAATAAATTACCTAATATAAGTAAAACACCACATCTGAAACACACATCTCAAACACAAACCACAAACACACACATTGGCCAGCCCTAGTGATCGTTTTAACCTAATGATCGAGAGTTTGCAACGGTACTGTACCATCCGTAGGATATGTCTTTCTACGAACACCTATCATTCCGCCGAAGCGGATAGTCACTACGCAGTATAAACGTCTAACATCACTCCGCCGAAGCGGATAACATCACTCTACCGAAACAGATAAATACTATGGCATCGTCAAATCAAATACAGCATCATCGAATCACAACTCAATAAATATCGTCTACTCAACCTCGTCAAATTACCACGTTTATCTCTTTTCCTCAAAACCAACTTTTAAATCCAAAAATCATATTTCACACTTTCTTTTAAAGAAAACGTCTGATTTTATTAAAACCATTTTTTCACCCTTTATTTTTAGAAAACCAGGCATTTTTAGAAGAACATATGTTTTCTATTCTCTTTTAAAAACACCATCTAATTTTACCAAATCCAACAAAAATTCATTTTCAACTTCATTTCGAAAACCACCGAAATCTTTCGAAAATCCAGTTTACCATCTTACCCAAATCCGGCTTGATTCATATCATTTATAAATTCATACAGTTTCGATAAATACATATTTCATCATATATATACATAGAAAAATAGTTTGGCAAGAAGACAGTATACTCACCTCGTTATCCGCTCTCCAAAACCTTCACTGACCATACTCTATCGGGACACTGGTGCCTGCCAACCTAATAGTAACAGACCCTAAATTAATATCTTATCTAAAACATCATAATCGTGCAATGCAGACTCTATATTTCGAATCGTTACTATTTTATGTACCACGTAATTAAAAGTAATTAATTATTACGAAATTATTACGATTTTAGGATTTGTAACGCTAGATAAAATTTAATTTCATGAAAATTATTCATCGATTGAAATTTCACCTGTTTCCAAATCGTTTGGCGACCACGTGATCGGTTTTAGATTTTTCTGGGGTGATTTCTGCAAATTCCCCCACCCCTCCCCCCCCCCCCCCCCCTTTTTTTTTTTTTTTTTTTTTTTTCCTGTTTCGTGCGTTTGTTTTCCGTTTCTGTTTGTCGGCCCCTTCCATTCCTCCCTGCCACCGTCCGCCAGCCAACCCACAACCGACCACCCATCTACAATCGCAGCAGTACACCCACAATACTCATACCGAGACAACCACACACCCACACACACATACCCACTTCCTCTCTCTCTAACTCTCCGGCGATCTACACACGGATCACCCACATACACACCACCATTCACGTACCCACAACCTAACACATACATACCCACACCCAGCAGGGGCACACATGCACTGCTCTCTCTCTCTAAACATACCGTCGGCGATCATCTGGCAACGCCCATACAACCCCCGCTGCCCACGCCATGCCCATACAACATGACCACCCATACACGCATCGTCACCGTATGAACAGCCACACACCGCCGGAACCAACGGATACCCACCACCTACCATTACCGTTAGACAAAACCGAAACCCACCGCCGACGCTTTCTCTCTCTTACTAACTCCCATTCACCGCCAGCCACCCTACACCGGTCACAAATGCTCACCACTGACCGACCACACCCAGAGCACACACTCCACTGACCCAACAACTCTGCCTCCGTCTCTCTCTTCCTTCCGTTTCTCTGTTTTTTTTTTTTCCTTTCTTAATTTCTCCCCGGCGATGAGTTGTAAGCACGATTGAGTATATGTATGCATGATATTAGTGGTATTAACTTCAGCCCCTTAATGCCACGTCGATTGGATCTAGTTCCTTCTCCTTTCTTTTTTTTTTCTTCTTTTTTCCTTCCCTGTTTTGATCCCGGCAGTTTGTGTATATATAGATATATATATATATAATAAAAAAAAAAATTCCCTAATTACATTTTCCTCCCCTAACTTCCTTTAGGGTGTTATTTAAGCCCTATTTAACCTTTAATATTCTTAAAATTATCAATTTACCCCTAATTTTTTAATTTTTATTTTCATTAACAAAAAATTTATCCCGAATTTTCTAATACTTTAAAATGCGACTATTAATGACGCATGTACTATGATTTGGGCCTTACAACTCTTCCCTCCTAAAAAAAATTTCGTCCCGAAATTTTATTTTATATTTATTATTATTTTTTATTTTTTTGGGAGCAACATTTAATCTTTCTCGAATCACCTTCACTTTGTTTGTTGTCAACTAGGCTATGCCCGACATCAACAATTTACGTTCACCTACCAGCTCAACAAACTGGGGTTCTGTGTTTTCTACTATACAACGCTTTATACGGGGTCATCTCGATTGTCGAATGATAGCTATTGTTATAGGCGAATTCCATTAACGACATATGATCATTCCAGCTACCCGGAAATTCCAGAACAGCTCCTCTTAACATATCCTCCAACGTCTAAATCGTATGCTCTGATTGACCGTCTGTCTGAGGAATGGAAAACGGGTGCTAAATTTGAGTTTGGTACCTAAAGCTCATCGATATACAATTGGGCATACTTTTCAAGAGAATACGTCGTCTTTGCGGTCAGAAAATGAACGGACTCAGTAAGCCTATCAACGATCACCCCGATAGAATTATGCCCCTTTTGAGTACGAGGTAATTCCGAAATGAAATATATCGTGATATGCTCTCATTTCCACTCTAGAATAGGTAGAGGTTGCAGTAACCCACTTGGACGTTGATGCTCGATCTTCACTTGCTAACAAGTAAGACACCTAGCAACAAACTCCACGATTTCTTGCTTCAATCCAATCAACCAATAATGTTCACGCAAATCCCGATACATTATGGTACCGCCTGGATGCATCGCGTATGCTGAGCTATGCACTTCTTCCAAAATATCGTTCTTCAAGCTTGTGTCGTTAGGCACCCACAGTCTATTCCTCATCATCAACACTTCATCGTTCTTCCTGACATAAAAATCCGCTCCATAACCACTTCTCACTTCATCTCGAATCTTCTCCAATTGAACGTTTGACTTCTGAGCTTCGATAATACGATTAATCAACGTCGACCTCAAAGTCAAAGTCACAAGCAATGTAGCCGTCTGACCAACCGCTAACTGAACTCACAACAATCTTAAATCGGCATACAGATTAGTATAAACGGCTCTTAGGTGCGCGACCGAACCCGTCGATTTTTTACTCACCGCATCCGCTACAACGTTAGCTTTTCCCGGGTGATAGTGGATAGTGTAGTCATAGTCTTTAATCAACTCTATCCAATGCCTCTACTTCAAATTTAATTCCTTCTAAGTAAACAGATATTTCAAATTTTGGTGGTCGGTGTAGATTTCACACGTCTCGCCATACAAGTAGTGCCTCCAAATCTTTAAGGCAATTATAATCGCTGCCAACTCCAAATCCTGCGTCGGGTAATCTTGCTCATGATTCTTCAGTTGTCAAGATGCGTATGTGATTACATGACCATGCTGCATCAGAACACATCCTAACTCTTGGTGGGACGCATCACTATAAATCATAAAGCCACCCCCTTCTGTCTGGAGGAATAGAATTGGTGCCGATTTCAATCTATTTTTTAACTCTTGAAAACTTTGCTCACATTTGTTGATCTATTCGAACTTGGATTCCTTGCAAGTCAAATGAATCAACGGGACAGTTATAACAGAAAAAAAAATCTCTACACAAACCGTTGAGATTAACCCGCCAATCCTAAAAAGTTTTGAATTTCAATCACATTTTTTGGTCTTTCTCACTGAACAACAACTTTAACTTTCTTTGGGTTCACCTGAATACCGTTCCCTAAAATAATATACCCTAAAAAGACTACATAATCTAACCAAAATTCCCATTTACCGTACTTCGCATATAGCCTCTTCTCCCGTCACGTCTGCAACACGATTCGAGGATGTTCTGCATGCTCGTCTCTGCTTTGGAAATAGATCAATATATCGTCAATGGATACGATAATAAATTGATCCAGATAAAGTTGGAAGACCCAATTCATCAAGTCCATGAAGGCAGCAGGAGCATTTGTCAATCTGAAGGGTATAACCAAGAATTCATAGTGTCCATATCTCGTACGGAACGCCATTTTCGCCACGTCATTGTCTCTGACCTCCAGTTGATGATACCCCGATCGAAGATCTATCTTGGAAAATACTTTAGCCCTCCAGAGATGGTCAAACAAGTCAGCAATCCTAAGTAACGGATATTTATTACGGACGGTCACCCTATTCAGCTACTGATAGTCGATACACAATCTCAACGTGCCATCCTTCTTCTTCAATAATCTTCTGGCTTCTAAGGCTGAAATCAAACCGACATGGGTGATAATTATGTCTCCCGAGAATACAAATTCCGGCTCGCCTGAGATTTGAAAGATCACTTTTCTTCTTAAAGCAATCCACCATGGCATGACAGCCGAACAGCAAATCCATATCCAGTATTACACCAAGATCGTAAATATTCAAGGGTAGTAGATCTACCGACAATTTCCTACCACCAATACGAAGTGAACTATATTTATACGCACTAATTATTAATATAGACTCATAGGTCTCGACTACTTCCTACACATCATTCTCTATTAATTCACGCTACACTTACCCATTTCGTATAACTTTTAAATCTGCCCGCCCGTCAACCTAAAACGTATTTCTAAAATAAATCCTTTCTAGATTAGTCTACATCTTATCTTTTCCGTTTTATTTCAGATTTTTATTTCATTCCACTGAATGGTCGTCTCTTTCTACCTTTTCCACTAAAATCACGAGCACACCCACACATTTATGATAGATCTGCATATCACAAATAGTAATGCAGTGTGTCATGTCATTGCATAAATAGAGTGTTGTCAACCGATTCAATTCAATGAATAACTTAACATTAGACGAAATAAGTATGCTCTACCATACTGTTGGTTCAACAATGAAAATATTACGTACTACTGACAGGGAATCCCAATGTCAAATACTACAAATAGAATTACTTATCAGTTATAATTTAATATTCCCAACCACTAGCACCCCCACAATTGCGATCTACCCATTACCATTACTAACCACCAACAAACAATATCATACTTCGTCGCACCCACTAATTGCCAACAAAACAACTAATCATGCACGATGCCAATATATCATATAATGCAATAACTATCACTCGCGTACCAAACCCATCTATTGACACCCTATCTCACAGTCCACCACTAGCTCGACACCATCTATCGGCACCCTATCTCAAAGTCCCCTACTGACTAGACGACTGGCACGTCTTTCTATCTCATGATCCTCTATTGACACAACTACTGGCTAGTCTACAGAACCTATAACCTAGGCTCTGATACCAAAATTTTCATACCCCACCCCAGACTCCAGTCACCCTGAGGCCGGCGTGACGTCGACATGATATCACCTAACTGACTAGACAACCACAATAATGATAATATACAAACAAATGATATGTACAACATATACATAATTCCAACTGATTGGGACACACTGTCCGAAATAGAAGAATAACCAAAATTCGAATCCCATGAATCTCACTTAGATTCATCTCTGACACATCGCCTCAAAATTTCTCTCAAATGACTCCATCGCATGACTCGCATAACTCTATCTAGCACCAGTAGGGGACCGACCGACTCCTAGCTGTTTTACCTGCGAGTGTACTGCCTTCTTAGTAAAAACCTTTTTATAATAATAAATCATTCTACAACATCTAAATGGATCAAGCGTAAGTATGTAAACAACGCGTAACTAGTAAAGTTCTCCATAATATAAGCAGTGGAAATAAACTCATAAGTATAAGTTTCATCCAAATCTATCTAATATAAAATCATACCAATCACCAGAGTAAATAATAAATTACCCAATATAAGTAAAACACCACATCTCAAACACAAACCACAAACACACACACTGGACAGCCCTAGTGATCGTTTTAACCTCACGATCGAGAGTTTGCAACGGTACCGTACCATCCGTAGGATATGCCTTTCTACGAACACCCATCACTCCGCCGAAGCGAATAGTCACTGCGCAATATAAACGTCTAACATCACTCCGCCGAAGCGGATAACCTCACTTTACCGAAACAGATAAATACTATGGCATTGTCAAATCAAATACAGCATCATCGAATCACAACTCAATAAATATCGTCTACTCAACCTCGTCAAATTACTACGTCTATCTCTTTTTCTCAAAACCAACTTTTAAATCCAAAAATCATATTTCACACTTTCTTTTAAAGAAAACGTCTAATTTTATCAAAACCACTTTTCCACCATTTATTTTTAGAAAACCAGGCATTTTTAGAAGAACAGATGTTTTCTATTCTCTTTAAAAAACACCGTCTGATTTCACCAAATCCAACAAAAATTCATTTTCAACTTCATTTCGAAAACCACCGAAATCTTCCGAAAATCTAGTTTACCATCTTACCAAAATCCGGCTTGATTCATATCATTTATAAATTCATACAGTTTCAGTAAATACATATTTCATCATATATATACATAGAAAAATAGTTTGGCAAGAAGACAGTACACTCACCTCGTTATCCGCTCTCCAAAACCTTCACTGACCATACTCTATCAGGACACTGGTGCCTGCCAACTTAATAATAACAGAGCCTAAATTAATATCTTATCTAAAATATCCTAATCGTGCAATGCAGACCCTATATTTCGAATCGTTACTATTTTATGTACCATGTAATTAAAAGTAATTAATTGTTACGAAATTATTACGATTTTAGGATTTATAACGCTAGATAAAATTTAATTTCATGAAAATTATTCATCGATTGAAATTTCACCTGTTTCCAAATCGTTTGGCGACCACGTGATCGGTTTTAGATTTTCCTGGGGTGGTTTCTGCAAATTCTCCTCTCTTTTTTTTCCCATTTCCTGCATCTGTTTTCCGTTTCGGTTTGTTGTTCCCTGCAGCCGCCGGCCCCTTCCATTCCTCTCTGCCACCGTCCGCCGACCAACCCACAACCGACCACCCACCTACAATCGCAGCAGTACACCCACAATACTCATACCGAGACAACCACACACCCACACACACATACCCACTTTCTTTCTCTCTAACTCTCCGGCGATCTACACACGGATCACCCACATACACACCACCATTCACGTACCCATAACCTAACACATACATACCCACACCCAGCACACGCCATGCCCACACAACATGACCACCCACACACGCATCGTCACCGTATGAACAGCCACAGACTGCCGGAACCAACGGATACCCACCACCTACCATTACCGTTGACAAAACCGAAACCCACCGCCGACGCTTTCTCTCTCTCACTAACTCCCATTCACCGCCGGCCACCCTACACCAGTCACAAACGCTCACCACTGACTGACCACACCCAGAGCACACACTCCACCGACCCAACAACTCTGCCTCCGTCTCTCTCTCCCTTCCGTTTTTTTTTTTTTTTTTCCTTTCTTAATTTCTCCCCGACGATGAGTTGTAAGCATGATTGAGTATATGCATGCATGATATTAGTGGTATTAACTTCAGCCCCTTAATGCCACGTCGATTAGATCTAGTTCATTCTCCTTTCTTTTTTTTTTCTTCTTTTTTCCTTCCCTGTTTTGATCCCGGCAGTTTGTATATATATAGATATATCTTTAATATTTTTTTTTCCTAATTACATTTTCCTCCCCTAACTTCCTTTAGGGTGTTATTTAAGCCCTATTTAACCTTTAATATTCTTAAAATTATCAATTTACCCCTAACTTTTTAATTTTTATTTTCATTAACAAAAAATTTACCCCGAATTTTTTAATACTTTAAAATGCGACTATTAATGACGCACGTACTATGATTTGGCCTTATAGCCTTTGGGTGTAAAACACATGATCATGAACAATATTATACCAATAATTATTGTATTTTCGCAAGAATAGTGAATAGAGATTTTTTTTTTTTTTTTTGAATTTTCACAGTATTTTTGATGATTTTTTTTTTATTATAATTCAATAGAAGTCAAGGTCAAGCTGATGAAATTCTCCGTTGAATGGAGCGATATCTTCTTCTTTGAATTCTTCTTCATATTTTCTCATTTGTGGATTTCTCGGAATATCAATGTTGAATTCTACTTCTGGCAATCTTTCTTTATAATAAATTTTGTGGTTTGTATCTTCAGTGATTAGATGAAATGGTCCATAAGCATATTGAATGCCCTTGAAGTCAATGTTGCTGACAATATTTCTGATGTTTCAATTTTTTATTTGATCTTCTATTGAGAGAGTCGCACATTTTCAGTGAGTATCGCTGATGATTTCTCCATTAATAAAATAGTCTTCATAGATTTTTCTTCTGAGTAATATTTTGTGTTTCGCTTGATGTGGAATAAGTCCATCAAAGATTAAACCAAGAGACTTGATCATAGCTACGACTATTTTGGCTGTTGGGTTTGAAAAAAAGTAGCAAACACATGTAGCTAATTTCCTTTCTACAAGGTTTGTTTGATCTGGATTAGAGAAATGTATTGTGACTAAGAATCTGTGATTGAGGAGGTTTTGTATTGATAGTCTGATGAATGTATTGTTATGATAGAGGAGCATGGGTTTGTAATGTTTGATATCAATTCCCACACGAACAATGTTGTAAGTGAGATTGCATGTACAATCAAGTTGTTCGAGAGGGATATTGTGGCATTTGGGGGTATTTTGGCAACAAGTTGTAAGGTCATAGTAAGTGGAATTGGTGTATTTGAGACTTGGATAAAACGTACGGGTTTCATTGAGGTTTTGAAAGAAATTTTGAATATGGACATAGGTTTGGAAATCTGATTAGTTTGAAAGATATATTATATGAGTTTTTATTTCTGGTGGTAATGGTTTGAGGAAAGAAAAAGACTCTGATTTTTTTTCTTTTGGCTGGGTCATTTGAAAAGTCTTGAGAAGTCATTTTTGAGGAAGAAGGACCTTGAATAGTTTGTTTACAATTAAGTTGCTAGAACCTATTTTGAGTGAGTGGGCTTGACATCCTAACAAAGTTATCTTAGTAGTCAGTCACTTTACTAGGTTTTGATACTATCATTTTCTTTTCCTGAATAGAATTACTTGTTAGAAAATCAGGTAAATAATTGAAAGATCTTTTTATTAATTCAATTTGAAAATCGAAAGTAACATGCCATTTGGTAAATATTTATTTTGAAACTGAAATTTGTCCTAAGACTCAATTTGAAGTAAAAATTCTTTATTATACAAACTATTTTGAAAATTTTGAATACATAAATTAATTGATAAAATTTTCCTTTTGATATTAGAACAATTGAGCTGGGGGTCGGACCAAGATCTTCTATGAGGCATACTGAAACATGATAAAGTTTTGACCTGTTTGACTTCCTTCGTATGTTCCTCTGACCAAGGAGGAGGATTCTTCTTAAGTTTTCTAAGTAAAGATTTAAGAAGAATTTTGAAGTTTGGAAGAAAATCAACATAATAAAGGCATATTAAAGTTTTTTGTAATTGGGTTTTGTCTTTGATTTCATTTGAAAATTTATTTGCGAATTCAATTGCTTTGTAAATTGGGGTGATAGTTTCTAGGTGATTATCATGATCTAAAATTCTAATTTTTATATTTGGTTGTGATATTGCTTTACTATATCTTTTGATAATATTTTTTAAATTATTTTCTTCTTTTGTTTCTTTAGGTTGTTTTTCTTGGAGAATATTATGTTTTAATTTAAGTAAGTACTTCCTTTAGACTTCACGGTCTTGATTGTTTTCTATTATTTCGAGCTTGATCTTGCTTTCTTTTGAAATTATATTTATTGTTTTTTAATTTTTGCAAAATCCTATATCTTCGTAGCATAATTCTGTTGATTCTTGATCGGAAGTTTCGCTTGGGGTTTTTATGATTTCATTTGATTCTTCATTTTCTGATTCATTTTATGAATTTTCTGTTTTACTGTTTATGAGTAGGTTCATTATTTGTTCCTTCAATTTTTTGCTACGGTCTAATATTTGTATTTTTTTGTCATTCTACAATTTTTGCTATAATGTCCAAGTTTTCCAGATTTGTAACATATTATTTCTTTTTTCTTAGATCCTGGTTTTGATTTAACGATAGGTTTCTCTTTTTCAAAATATTTTTTCCCTTTACTAGAATTTCTTGATTTTGGTTTTGAATAATATTTTTTTGACGGTTTTGCTTTTTTTGTCTTGATTTTAAAGATGGTGCTTAAATATTTTCATATCCATATTGACTACAAAAATCTCTTAATTCATTTTTGGTTTGAACGAGTTCGTTCTTCATTTTTTATTGTAATCTTAAGTTATTACATAAAACTAATCATTCTTTGTTTATTATGGTTATTATTTGTCCATAAGTTAATTCACTATAGTCAATTCCAAGCTCATTTTTTATTTTTTATTTGACATTTTGGGCAAACAATTTTGGTAATCCTGCTATAAATCTTTCTTTCCAATAGATTTCTCTGCTATCTCCTCTAAAAAATATTCTTGACAAAAATACATCTTTATACTATTTGAAATCTTGCAATTTTGGGCATCTAAGGTTTGATAGTATTTCATTGTTGATTTCTTCAAGATCCTCGGGTTTTCCTATGAACGCTTTTAATATTGTTCAAAGTAAGGGACAGATGGCGTCAGAAAATGTAATGGGTTCTTGACTAGTTCCTTCATTTTTTATTTTGACGGCATTTATAATTTTTGTTTTTTCATCAAATGTGAGGGTATTATCCTACCATCATCTTAATTGTCCAGTAAATCCTTGAGTCATTAATTTAACTATAGGGATTTCTTCCATACTTCTGTTCTTGTAGGCTATTGCTGCTGTAGACACGGCATTTTGATCGCCTCGCAAAAAAAAATTATATTTTATTTTATAGTTACCTTAATTTTATTTTTCTATTTATTTTGTTTTGATTGTACCGTATTTGTGCGGTTTAATACTGCTAAATTAAGTTTTATTAATCTCTTAAGTAAATTAAATATTAGTAATTGATTTATTTATTTTTATTTTTTTGGTTTTGTAGATTTTTCGAAGTGGAATAAAAACGCGTTAATTCGGAACAAAATGGACAAGAAACAGACGAGAACGAGAGAGGTCTAGACCGAACGGGGGTTGGGGGGGTTGCACAAAGGTCGCACGTGCGACCAGATACACTGGTCGCTGGTGCGACCAGTGTGCTGGCCGCATGTGCGGCCAGCAGGGGGGCAGAGAGCTAATGCTCTCTGCCCACCCCCCCTTTTTTGGGTGCACCGATTTCGGTGCACCCACCCCCTTTTTCCTACTTTTCCCTGCGTTTTGTCGGAGGAATTCGTATAAAAAATTTCCTATAAATAGAAGAAGGCTCAGACAACACAAGGGGGGAATTTTTTTGGCCAGAGGAAATTTTTTTTGAGAGGATTTTTTTGGGGAGGAAGAGGTGAAATCTGGAAAAAAAATTTGAAGAAAATAATATTATTTTCATTTTATTGTAATTTTGAAGGAGAAAAAATCTCCAAGAAGGTGGTAAATTTTCATCTGTTTTAAATCTTACTCTTATTTTTAAATAAGTTGTTATTATACTAATATTTTTTTTTTTGTAAATTAGATTTTTTTATTATTTATTTATTTATTCATTTATTTATTTATTTCTTTTTTTTTTTATATATTTTTTATTTTTTTTTATTATTTTTTTTGAGTAAATAATACGAGGTGGAAAACTTATGACCTTCCATTGGAACGGTTTAAGTTTAGAATGAAATTACTCCCCTTGAGAAGTGTGTGTGTGTGTGTGTGTGTGTAGGTGTTTTATTTAATTTGTATTAAATATAATGTGCTAACAAGATAAGGTAGAAAATTCACAACCTTCAATTTGAACGGTTTAAATTTAGAAGGGAATTACTCCCCTCGATGCGTGTGTGCGGGTGTTTTATTTAATTTGTATTAAATATAATGTGCTAACAAGATAAGGTGGAAAATTCCCAACCTTCAATTTGAACGGTTTAAATTTAGAAGGGAATTACTCCCCTCGATGCGTGTGTGCGGGTGTTTTATTTAACTCGTATTAAATATAATGTGCTAACAAGATAAGGTAAAAAATTTTCAACCTTCCATTTGAACGGTTTAAATTTAGAAGGGAATTACTCCCCTCGATGCGTGTGTGCGTGTGTTTTATTTAATTTGTATTAAATATAATGTGCTAACAAGATAAGGTAAAAAACTCCCAACCTTCCATTTGAACGGTTTAAATTTAGAAGAGAATTACTCCCCTCGATGCGTGTGTGCGTGTGTTTTATTTAATTTGTATTAAATATAATGTGCTAACAAGATAAGGTGGAAAATTCCCAACCTTCCATTTGAATGGTTTAAATTTAGAAGGAAATTACTCCCCTCGATGTGTGCGTGCGTGGGTGAGCGTGTGTTTCTTTAACTCGTATTAAATATAATGTGCTGACAAGATAAGGTGGAAAATTCCCAACCTTCCATTGGAACGGTTT
Source organism: Eucommia ulmoides (assembly GCA_016647705.1). Lineage (NCBI taxonomy): Eukaryota > Viridiplantae > Streptophyta > Magnoliopsida > Garryales > Eucommiaceae > Eucommia > Eucommia ulmoides. The sequence goes on from CM028341.1 coordinate 6,763,271, forward strand.
AGGTTTAGAAGGGAATTACTCCCCTCGGTGTATGTGAGTGCGTGCGTGCGTGTGTTTCTTTAACTTGTGTTAAATATAATGTACTAACAAGATGAGGTGGAAAATTCCCAACCTTCCATCAGAACGGTCTAGGTTTAGAAGGGAGATCATTTCCCTCAATGTGTGAGTATGTGTATGTATGTATATGAGGAGGATTTCAAAATAAAATAAAAACATTCGGATTTAAATTTTAATTGGACTTAATCGGATAAGGTACCATCTTTAGACGGGCGTCTTGGGGTGCTTGACACCTTCCCCGAGCGTAACTGACCCCCGAACTCTTTAAACGAATCTCTGGTCAGACCATGTTATTTTAGGAGTCAAATTTTTACTTAAGCCATTTTTTTTAAATTGTTTTCAAAAAAGAAAAATATGGTGACCTAGCACATCATTTAAACCCAATGCTAGGTGGCGACTCCTTTTCTCTAAAACAGGCTTAAGTATATTTTAATAAGAAAATCGACGTTTTTAAAAACCCTTCTCATTTTACCAGCGCCAAGCATATATCTATTTTTTTTATTTTCTCTGAAAAATCGGGGCGCGTTCAGCTGCCATAGCTATTTCGTCAAATATTCCTAATATTTGATATTCTGTTAGTCCGTTAATGTTCCATTCGTAGATAGATGAACCATTATAAGTCGATCTAGTAACAATTTTTTCTTCATATATTTGGTCAAAAAAATAGGGTCTAGGATAATAAAGTTTTTGAGTTTGTTTCCAATTTGAATTTTTTCTTGAATATTGTATCCTATTGACTTTTGGGTTATTATCTTTTTCGAATTGACTCCTAAGTTCTTCTTCCATTGACAAAGTGTTAACAATGTTTTCTTTTATGTTTAATTTTAATAATTTTTCGTTAACAATGTCTAACAGTTCATTCACTCCTTTTGAATGTTTAATTCTTAAATCAAATTTGAAATCATCTACTTCAAAAATTTTATGAATCGGATTTTGAGATTTTATTTCATTCTTAGCTTCTTTGTTATCTTGAGATTTTGATTGTTTTGTTTATTAAAGTTATTAAAGTTTCAAGAGTATTTTCTATTTTGTTTAGTTGCTTTGAACTAGTATGTAGTATTTGATTAATATAATTATTTTGACTAATAATATGATCAGTATTATTTTGAGAGTTAGTTTCAACTTTTTTGAAATGAGAGGCTATAATTTTGAAATTTTTGTGTTCAATTTCAATTTTGTCTAAGGCTGGATGTATTGAATTAACATTTTGATTATTATATATTATTTTTCATGTTTTCTTGTTTGTTTGAATAACTTGAATATATTTTCTCCTGTAATATTTATAATAATCAATGAAGTGTATATTTCTTTTTTCTCTAATAATTTTTTTTTTCCATTTTGTCTTTATTTTTTTTCTTTCTTCTGAAGAATGTTTTTTGAAAATTTATTTCTTTCTTTGGTGTTACTTTCTTGCATAAATTCTTTTCTTAAGTAGTCCATATCTATTTCGAATTCTTTATTGATTGTTAAGATTTGAGAGGCAGTAGGAGAGAAAGAACTTTCAAATTCTTTTCCATAAATTCCTTGAGGCGTATTTGATTCGAAATTAATTCTTCTTAACTTGTAATATTTATTTGGTTTTGTAAAAACGCTTGAAATACTTTTTCTACCTAAATCTTGATAATCTTCAGATGTTTGAGTAGAGTTAAGGCTTCTTAATTTAATTAAGGGTGTTTGAAAATTTATTATAATATTTTCATCTTGATCTTAACTAAAACTTGTTGCTACAGTTCTTGATACTCCTACTATTTTGACTTCCTCAGTTAATTTTTGAAAATTTCATTCTCCTCTAGTTATGATTTTATTCCATTGAAGCTTTCTTGGCTGAGAAACTAAAACTGTTCTATCTTCATTAGTTTTAATAAATGTTGTCATTCCTTTCGGATTTTCTTTCTTTGCGTTTGGAAAAATTGTTGATATTGTTACTTTGTAATATACTTTATAAATTATTTCTAAGTTTTTTTAGCCTTTACTCATTTCTTAATTTTTTGATTGAATATCTAAGATTAGAATTTTGTCTAATGATTCATTATTTAAGTTAACTCTAATATTTGGATAGTATTCAAAGTATATTGGTCCTTCAGTTATATTTGTTTTTAATATTCCTAATAAAGAGTCGTCAAATTCTTGATATCTTGAATCCCTAAGAACAATGCATATGAGTTTATTTAATCCTTCTCTAGTTAAAGGGAATATTCTTACTTGAATTAATCCTATGTGAATTTTATCATAATTTTTAATAAAAATTTGTAGGTCATCTTTTGTTAGTAGTTTTAATTTTTGTCTTGAATTATTAGAGTGCAAGGTTGTTAAATTATTGACTGTCTTGATAGCATATTCTTGTTCCTTTTATATAGATCCCACTTATTTGATAATTTTTTAATCAGATTTTAACATTTTCCAAATTTCTTTTGTATTTTGTTCCGGAAGACCTGTGCCTTTTCAATTTCTAAGTATATTTTCAATATTACCAAGGGACATGTGAAATTCTTTAGAACCTTATTTGGAACTAGAACAAAATGAACCTGATCCTAGGTTGGAGTTTGAGACGGTATTCTTACTTTTTTTAAAGATGTTTCGAAATAATTCTTCCATAGTTTAGGGCTTATATTAATTTCTTTCCTCACGGTAGTAAGGGGTTTGTAACCTAGATTGGAACACTACCGGGACCACCTCACCTGGGCTGACCAACGAACTTACTGGTTTACCAACGCATAGCGATTCTACCCATTTTACTCATGTGATTCAAGAAATAATATAAACTTACAACTAAGAAACAATTATCCCAAGAAAATTTCATTTTTAGAACCGGCAAGTGCACCAGCCTCCTACCCCCTAGGGAGCAGGGCTCACCGGCTCTAATACCAGAGTCGGGACTAGGAACGGGGCAACGGCGGAAGGGTTGAGGAAAGTTGAGATATTTTATTGAAAAAAATAATTATAGTACATATTGACAATAAATATTGAAATACATGAAAGAAAATATTAAAAATTTACAGAGGAAATCTTGAATAAACATTTATAAGTAATGGAAAGATCTTGGAGGGTACAAGAAAAATACTTAAGAAAATATTTGAACACTCATAATTTTGTAATAGTTTTGTTGCTGTAAATTTTCCGTCAATTTTTTTTGTGTATTTTTTCGTGTTTAAGAACTGATGAACCACGTCTTCATTTATACAGGTTTTGTCCGACATCCAAATCTTGCAGATGAATCTTTCTCCTAAAAAGTGAAAATCTCATTTTGAATATTGACTCTTCTTTTTGACAAAATTAATAAATTATTAATACATGTGAATCAGTCCCTCATAGATATTTTATTATTAATGTTGAAATAATAAAGAACAATATTATTACTATTTTATAATATTGTTCATGATCCAATCCAGTGTTGACTGTCCATGCCACCTTATCTATAATATCATCCGAGTGGCCATTGACCTAAACAATTACCAACCCATAGAGCTTTCTTTCGAAAATGAAACCATTATCCTTACACGCTTCTTTTCTTTTCTTTTTTTTTCTTTTTTTTTTTTTTTAAAAAAAAGGGCCACTAGGGCATTTTATTGAATAAAAAAGGATTACATCTTTAGACGAGGGAGCCCTTGACGATCCTCCCGTAAGAATGAACTAACGGAAGGAGGTAAGGAACTCTCGGAATGAAATAAAATAACACTACTAGTAATAATATTGGCTAGACAGTCCGCCGCAAAGTTACATTCATGATAGATGTAAGAAATGGAAATATCAAAAGATTTTGATATTTGTAACCCAGACCAAACTTTTCAATTTGGAAAAAGACTTATCATCTGTATGCTCAATATTTTCTCTCAAAATTATATTCAAGGAATTGAAATCCATATAAAATAATATTTAAAAAATTTTGGGGTTAAGTGTTAATTTTAAATTGACTTTTAATTATGTTGAGTCTATTGTGTTATTTAAAATTTACTTTTGAAAGTTTTGGGATATAATTAATATTTTCTTTATTTTAAGAGGGAGCATTCTGTAAATAAATATAAATAAATAAACTAATTTGGTTTCCTTCATTTAGAAGGAAACCAAATATAATTAATAAGGGTATCAAAGTGGTATATGTGAATTGCGTACACGTGTATTAAATATTTTTATAATAATAATAATAATAATATTGATGATGATGATAACCTTAACTGTTAAGTAAGTATATATATATATATATATAAATGTTATATTAAACATGAAACACGATGTCCTGCAACTTTTATACACACACACACACACATATATATAATTAATGGTCGTGATAAGTTTTGAGCGAGAAATATATTCTGGTTCGGATTCTGGTTTTGGATTTCAAGTAGAATTTCTAACTCTTTTGATATATGTGTTTAATTTTCTTATTGTGTGATTTATGCTATTAATGTTGTTGAATTTTACCTGTTACATTTTATGAAATAATTGTGATCATGTGAAAGTTATGTGAAAATCATGTCAAAGTATTTTATTTGTCGTATTAATTAAATGCACATATTAGAATGGTTGGAGTTCTACTAAGCGTCAGTTCACAACCCCACAGTTTTGATTGTAGGGCCGGTGGGGGCAAAACCGCACCAGAAATTTATTTGAATGTATTTGAAAATGGTGCAGCGCCATAAATTTTATTCGAATTTCTATTCAAAGTTGTAATAATTGTATTTATTATTTATTGTTTGAAAAATTAAATCGATGTATTCGATAAATATAATTGGTCGCCAAATCGTTAAAAAATTATTGGATTTTACAGATTAGAATATCAGTCGCACACACGAAACACGACCGAAAATATATTTGAATTTTTATTTGTAAAAATTGTGTTTATGATTTATTATTGTAATCGGTGAATTCGATAATTACAATTTTTGCCATCGCATGGTAAATTAAAATATTTTCATAAAACGAATCATTAATTACCGGACGCCGTCGCATTATAAATTTACCAGATTTCATAGAATAAAAATTTGGTCAATCGAATTTTGGTCTAAATTCTCCAATAGGAGAAATCAAATGGCAGCCCTGGAAAATTAGGTCGTTACATCTCTATTAGAAATTTTAGAAGCAAATATAGCTGAAGGACCAATATACTTTGAATCCTATCCAAATATTTGAACTAACTTAACTGATGAATCATTAGACAAAATTATAACCTTAGATATTCAATCAAAAAATTACAAAATCAGTAAAGGATAAAAAAACTTAGAAATAATTTATAAAGTATATTACAAAATAACAACATCAACAGTTTTTCCAATGCAAAGAAAGAAAGTCCGAAAGGAATGACAACATTTATTAAAGCTAACAAAAATAGCAGTTTTAGTTTCTCAGTCAAGAAAGCTTCAGTGAAATGAAATCATAATTGGAGGAGAATGAAATTTTCAAAAATTAGCTGAGGAAGTCAAAACAGTAGGACTGTCAAGAACTATAGCAACAAGTTTTAGTCAAGATCAAGATGGAAATGTTATAATAAATTTTCAAGCACCCTTAATTAAATCAAGGAGCCTTAACTCTACTTAAACTTTTGAAAATTATTTAGATTTAGGAAGAAAAAGTATTTCAAGTATTTATACAAAACCAAATAATTATTACAAGTTAAGAAGGGTTAATTTTGAATCTAACACACCTCAAGGAATTTATGGATAAGAATATGACGGTTCTTTCTCTCTTACTGTCTTTCAAATCCTAGATGAAAATCAAAGAAATAATCAAATCTTAACCCTCAATAAAGAATTTGAAATTAATATGAACTACTTAATAAAAGAATTCATGCAAGAAAATAACACCAAAGAAAGGAATAAATTTTTCAAAAAACATTCGGTAAAAGAAAGAGAGAAAATTAAGTCAAAATGAAAAAAGAAAATGATTAAAGAAAAAAGAAATATACACTTCCTGATTATTATAAATATTACAAGAGAAAGTATGTCCAAACTATTCAAACAAATAAGAAAACTTGAAAAATAATAGACAATAATCAAAATAACAATTTTATAGAAATAACTTTAAAAATAATACAGAACGTTATAATAATCAAATATTAATTACTGACTTGGAACAATAAAAAATTCAAGCCAATAAAGAAATAAATGATTTAATAAATAACATTGACAAGAAACCCTCCGAATTAAAATTAATAGATAGCACCATTAATACTTTATCTAAAACAACCAAAAAATAAAATAAAATAAAAGGTTTCCTTGAACCTAACCTAACAAAAATAAATCATAATAAAAATCAAAAGGTTATCAAATCATCAGAATTACAAAAAACAAACTCATGTATAGACAATGCATCCAAAAGGTTAACTCCAAGATCAAAATTAAAAAAATCCTTCAATTCTAGAACTACAACAAGAAATTAATCATATAAAAAAAATAGATTAAAACCCTACAAGAGAAGAAGACTTAGAAACTAACAACAAAAATCAACAAGAACACACACCAAAACTATACATCCAAAAATGGTATACAAACATTAAATTAGTTATAAAAAATAATTTCATTGTGGAAACCCAAACTTTATTAGATACAGGGGTTGATTTAAATTGTGTTCAAAAAGGACTTATTCCAACTCAATATTATGAAAAAACTTCTGAAAAGCTTTATGGGGTAAATAATTCAAATTAAAAATAAATTACAAAATCTCAAATGTCCATATTTGTAACAATGAAAATATATGCCTCAAGACTACTTTCATTTTAGTCAGAGACATACAACAGCCCATAATTTTAGGAACGTCTTTTTTTTACCATGCATTACCCCTTTCAAGTCGATAATATACATACTAAAATTGTTGAACTAGATATATATATTTTTACTTCACTAACAAGGCAAAACAAAGAAAAATTAATACACTAAAAACAAAAATTATCGCCCTTGTTCAAAATAAAAGAAGACATGTTAAATATTTGGGAAAAGAAATCTGCTATAAAAAGATTGAAGAACATCTAAAATAAAAATAAATCAATTCAAAAAATTACTAGAAAAAGAAGTTTGCTCTAACCTTCCAAATGTCTTCTAGTCAAGAAAAAAATATTCTGTAAAACTTCCCTATATCAAAGAATTTACTAAAGATAAAATTCTCACAAAAACAAGATCAATTCAAATGAATCAAAAACTACTATAATATTGTAAAAAGAAAATTAAGGAATTACTTGACAAATGACTAATCAGAAAAAGTAAATATCCTTAGAATTTCTCAGCTTTCTATGTAAGAAATCAAGCCGAAATAGAAAGAGGAGCACCAAGAGTAGTTATCAATTATAAACCTCTAAACAAAGTTCTTCAATGGATCTAGATATCCCATACCAAATAAAAAAGACCTATTAAGTAGACTTTTTAACGCAACAATATTCTCAAAATTTGATATGAAATTAGGATTCTGGCAAATTCAAATTTGTGAGAAAGACAAATATAAAGCGGCCTTTGCAGTGCCATTTGGTCACTACAAATGGAACGTAATACCTTTCAAACTCAAGAACGCACCTTCTGAATTTCAAAATGTCATGAATGAAATTTTCAACCCTTATACAAAATTCACTATAGTTTACATTGATGATGTTCTAGTGTTTTCTGAATCAATAGAACAACATTTCAAACACTTACATATTTTCTTCAATATTATCAAAAGAAATGGTTTAATCCTCTCACAACCAAAAAAAAATTGTTTCAAACCAAAATTAGATTTTTAAGACATGACTTTTATAAAGGAACCATCACCCCAATTCACAGAGCAATTGAATTTGCAGATAAATTCTCTGATGAAATCAAAGACAAAACCCAACTACAAAGATTTTTAGGATGCCTTAATTATGTTGCTGATTTGATTCCCAATATCAGAATTTTTCTTAAACCCTTATTTATAAGACTCAAAAAGAATAATTCTCCTTGGTCAGAAGAACATACGAAGGTAGTCAAATAAGTCAAGACCTATGTTAAAACTTTGCCCTGTCTTAGTATACCTCATCCTCAGGCCTTTATGATAGTAGAAACTGATGCCTCAGACATAGGATATGAAGGTATCCTTAAATGAAAATTGGAAGATAAAGAGTCCATAGTCAGATTTCATAGTGGATCTTGGTTTGACCCCCAGCTCAATTATTCTACCATCAAAAATGAAATTTTGTCAATTGTTTTATGTATTCAAAAATTTCAAAATGATTTATATAATAAAGAGTTTTTACTTCGAATTAATTGCAAAAGTGCAAAATAAGTCTTAGAAAAAGATGTAAAAAAATTAGTTTCAAAACAAATATTTGCAAGATGGCAAGCTATTCTATCTGTATTTGATTTTTAGATTGAATTCATCAAAATATCCTCTAATTCTTTACTTGATTTTCTAACAAGAGATTTTATATAGGGAAGGAAAAAGGATGGCCTCAAGACCTAGTAAAATCACCGATTATTACGATAATTGTCCTGCAGAATATTCTCAAAGCCTATTTTCTCAAATCTTTACTCAAAACAAATATCTACCTCTTAATTATAAACAAGCAGTCCAAAGACCATCATCATCCACTCACAATCCTTCAATAGAAGAATATGTCATCAAAAAATAAGTTTATGAGGACATCTTTATCATTGAACCAGAATGGTACTCCTCAAACCCATTTGATTGTGTCAAAAAAGTTTTTTCTCCAAATAATCATTTTCTTGAAAGCAATTCAAAAGATCGAAAATACTATGAATGTATCCTCATAGAAACCAATTCAGTCGTCATTTCCCTTACATTTGATCAAAAAATTCCCTCAAAAATTACTTATTCCAAACTTCGAATTTGCAAGATCCTATCACCAAAAGAATGGGGAAACAGTCCTCAATGTCTCAAAAGTTTCAAAGGTGAATTTGAATCTCAATTTTATGATTATCATGATTATATCCAGGCCTGGTCAAAAGTCTTTTACTTAAAAAACTTTGGTCACTCTTGGTTCCTCCATTTTAACAAAAATATCAACAAATATTTTCCTCTATGGTTTCATTCATGGTTTCTCAAATTTGGTCTTTATCCCTCTATTTTACCAAAAAATATTTGTGATGATCTTCTCTACTTTTCATCAACTTGGAAGTTCTCAAAACAATTCCAAAGCGATGATTTAAAATTCTTATTCTTTTGCTCTTGTTTCATGATCACCTGAATTTTTTGTTGGGACTATACAATTGTTGAGAGTTTAAGCACATTCGAACCATTCCCAACTCCCAGGAGAATTTTCAAAATTAAATGGTAGAAAAAATTCGATCTTCCTAATGGACAAGTCATGAAATGGGTTCAAGAAAATTACCCAAAGCAAGGCTCTCCCAAACTCTCAAATCCAGTCACTCCTTCAAAATTAGTCACCCCTTCAAAATCCAAGGCCAGAGAACCAATTGCTTTCTGTTCAAAAACCAAAAAACTTGTTTATCAACTTCACAACATTCAATCTTAGCTAAACCAACTTCAAAACGTAATAACAGATTTGACATCTAATTCAGACAGTGAAAAAACCATGCTTCATTTATCGGCTTCATCCTCAGAATCGGTTCATCTCTATCCATTAGATAACAGGGCAGACTTCAGCGAAAGAGAAGAAGAGGCCCTAAAGGGGAAAGCTGCAAAAAAGAAAAAGCAACAAAAAAAAAAAAAAAAACACTATTCACCATTCCTATGAAAATTCAAAATTATTGGTATAATATTGTTTATAATCATGTATTTTACGCCCAAAAGCAACCGCCCATGTGTGGTATGTTCATCTCAATAATTATGTCAATAATCGTCACTGTTTACATCATCATGCATCAAATCCATGTTAATATTATTCCAATGATACTAGTACATGTACCAAATACTAGAGTGGACACTATTTTCAAAAAAACTACTAAAGGCTCCAAATATTCTTCTCAATTACAATATACGGAGGATTCCAAATTCAAGACGCAAGAAAGTTAAGCCAAATTTGTCCTTAAAAAAAGTCACTATTCAAAAGAAGGTTCACTTTTTATGAGAAAGATTCATTTGCAAGATTCGGATGTTGAACAAAATCTATATAAATGAAGACGTGGTTCATTAGTTCAAAAACACGGAAAAATACACGAAAAAATTTGACGAAAAATTTACAGCAACAAAACTACTACAAAATTATGGGTGTCCAAATATATTCTTAAGTATTTCTCTTGTACCCTCCAAGATCTTTCCACTATTTCTAAAGATTTATTCAAGATTTTCTCTGTAAGTTTTTAATATTTTTTTTTCATGTATTTCAATATTTATTTCATGTATTTTCAATATGTACTATAATTATTTCTTTCAATAAAATATCTCAATTTTCTCAACCCTTCCATCGTCGCCCCATTCCTGGTCCTGACTCTGGTATCAGAGCCGGTGAGCCCTGTTCCCCGGGGGGGCTGGGAGGCCGGTGCTCTTGCCAGTTCTAAAGGTGCAATTTTCTTGAGATAATTATTTCGTAATTGCAAGTTTATATTATTTCTTGAATCACATGAATAAAGTGGGTAGAACTGCTAGGCGTTGGTAAGCTAGTAAGTCCGTTGGTCAGCCTAGGTGAGGTGGTCCCGGTGGTGTTCCAGTCTAGGTTACGAACCATTTACTACCGTGAGGAAAGAAAATAATATAAGCCCTAAACTATGGAAGAATTATTCCTAAACATCTTTAAAAAATGTAAGAACACCGTCTCAAACCCCAACTTAGGATCAGGCTCATTTGGTTCTAGTTCCAAATCAGGTCCTAAATAATTTCACATGTCCCTCGGTAATATTGAAAATAGACTTAGAAATTAGAAAGGCACAGGTCTTCCGGAACAAAATGTAAAAGAAATTTGAAAAATGTCAAAATCTGATTAAAAAATTATCAAACAAATAGGATCTATAAAAAAGAAACAAGAATATACTATCAAAATTGTCAATAATCCAACAACCATGCATTCTGATAATTCAAGATAAAATTTAAGACTACTAACAAAAAATGATTTACAAACCTTTATTCAAAGTTACGATAGAATTTACATAAAATTATTGAAAACTGTAGCAACAAGTTTTAGTCAAGATGAAGATGAAAATATTATAATAAATTTTCAAACACCCTTAATTAAATCAAGAAGTTTTAACTCTACTCAAACATCTGAAGATTATCAAGATTTAGGTAGAAAATGTATTTCAAGTGTTTTTACAAAATCAAATAAATATTACAAGTTAAGAAAAATTAATTTCGAATCAAATACGTCTTAAGGAATTTATGGAAAAGAATCTGAAGGTTCTTTCTCTCCTACTGCCTCTCAAATATTAAAAATCAATAAATAATTCGAAATAGATATGGACTACTTAAGAAAAGAATTTATGCAAGAAAGTAACACCAAAGAAAAAAATAAAATTTTCAAAAAACATTCTTCAGAAGAAAGAGAAAAAATAAAGACAAAATGGGAAAAAAATTATTAGAGAAAAAAGAAATATGCATTTCCTTGATTTTTATAAATATTACAAAAGGAAATATATTCAAGCTATTCAAACAAACAAGAAAACATAGAAAATAATAGACAATAATCAAAATGTTAATTCAATACATCCACCCTTAGACAAAATTGAAATTGAACACAAAAATTTCAAAATTATAGTCTCTCCTTTCAAAAAAATTGAAACTAACTCTCAAAATAATACTGATTATATTATTAGTCAAAATAATTATACAAATCAAATACTAAATATTAGTTCAAAACAACAAAATAGAATAAAAAATACTCTTGAAATTTTAATAGAAACAAAACAATCAAAATCTCAAGATAACAAAGAAGCTAAGAATGAAATAAAATCTCAAAATCCGATTCATAAAGTTTTCGAAGTAGATTATTATTTCAAATTTGATTTAGGAATTAAAAATTCAAAAAAAGTAAATAAACTGTTAGACATTGTTAACAAAAAATTATTAAAATTAAACATAAAAGAAAACACTGTTAACACTTTGTAAATAGAAGAAGAACTTAGGAGTCAATTCGAGAAAGATAATAACCCAGAAATCAATAGAATAAAATATTCAATAGAAAAATCAAATTGGAGACAAACTCAAAAGCCCTGTTATCCTATACCCTTTTTTCCTAACCAATTATATGAAGAAAGACTCGTCACTAGGTTGGCTTATGATGATACGTCTATTTACGAGTGGAATATAGACGGACTAACAGAATATTAAATATTAGGAATACTTAACGAAATGGGTATGGCAGCAGTAGCCTATAAAATGAGAAATAAGGAATAAGTCTCAAGAGTCAAACTAATAACTCAAGAATTTATAGGAAAATTAAGATGATGGTGGGATAATACCCTCACCGGTCAAGAAAAGACTAATATTATAAATGCCGTAAAAATTGAAGGAACTAGTCAACAACCCGAATCCGATGCCGTCAGCACCCTAATCTGGACAATAATAAAAGCATTCATTGGGGAATCCAATAATGTGATCTATAAAAATGATGAAATTTTAGCAAATCTTAGATGCCCAAAACTGCAAGACTTCAGATAGTATAAAGATGTATTTTTGTCAAAAATATTTTTTAGAGTGGATAGCAGAGAAGCTTACTGAAAAGAAAGATTTATAGCGGGATTACCAAAACTGTTTGTCATGAATGTCAAAGAAATAATTCGAAATAAGCTGGGAACTAACTATAGTGAATTAATTTATGGACAAATAATAACCGCAATAAACAAAGAAAGACTAGTTTTATGTAATAACTTAAAATTGCAATAAAAAATGAAGAACGAACTCCTTCAAAGCAAAAATGAATTAGGAGATTTTTTGTAGTTAATATGGATATGAAAAAATTCAAGTACCATCTTCAAAATCAAAACAAAAAAGCAAAACCGTAAAAAAAAATATTATTCAAAACCAAAACCAAAAACGAAAAATTCTACTAAATGGGAAAAATATTTTGAAAGAGAGAAACATATCGTTAAATCAAAACCAAAATCCAACAAAAAAAAAATAATATGTTACAAATGTGGAAAACCTAGACATTATAGTAAAAATTATAAAATGAAAGAAAAAATACAAGCACAATACTGTAGCAAAAAATTAAAGAAATAAATAATGGACTTACTCATAAACAGTGAAACAGAAAATTCATCAAGTGAATCAAAAAAATAAAGAATTGAATGAAATCGTAAAAATTGAAAGCGAATCTTCCGATCAAGAATCAACAGAATCATACCATGAGGATATAGGATTTTGCAAATGTTCAATAAATGTAATTTCAAAAGAAAGCGAGATCATGTTAGAGATGCTAGAACACATTCAAGACCTTACTGTTAAAGGAGAACACCTACTCAAATTAAAACATAATATTATCCAAGAAGAACAACCTAGGAAAATAGATGAATAATATATTGGAAAAAATATAATCCAAAAATTGAGTAAATCAAAGTCACAGGCCACAATTCAACATCTTCAACAAGAAATTAATAACATTAATAACATATTACAAAAAGAAATCAATGATCTCAAATATCAAAATAAAATTATTCAAGAAAAAATCAATATTATAAAAAAAAAAAAAAAAAAAAGTCACCAAAGAGGATTTAAGCTCAGAGGAAGAAGAAGAAGAAACAAATAAAGAAAAAGAAATAAATATTAACTAAGAAATAGAAAAATATAACAATCAAGACAACAAAAATCAATAAGCCTTTTTAGGATACATGTCAAGAATCTATATTCACAAATATTATACAAATATCAAAATAATCATCAATAATGATTTTATAATAGAGACCCAAGCCTTACTAGATACAGGAGCTGATTTAAACTGTGTTCAAGAAGGACTTATTCCAAGTCAGTACTTTGAGAAAACCTCAGATAGGCTCTATGGCGCGGATAATTCAAAATTAAATATGAATTATAAAGTTTCAAATGCTCTTATTAGCAACAATAAAAATGTTTGCCTTAGAACTACTCTCATAATAGTCAAAGACATACAACAATCCCTAATTTTGGGAACTTCATTCTTTACACTTCTCTATCATTTTCAAGTTGATAACAAAAGAATTCATGCATTCATCACTGGACAAAAGGTACATTTTTATTTTACACATAAAATGAAGCAAAACGAAAACAACACTCTAAAAATTTTAGCAATAAATATAATATGACTAATATTCATTTCCTTTTTGCAGATAGACGACCGTCGGGAAGATTTTGGGGGAAAATTGTTTCTTCCTACCTATTTCAGAAATTCAAAAAAAATCATTTAAATCATTAGTAAAAATAGATGATAAATTACAATGCATAATTAACAATATTTGGAATCTCAAAGATCACTCACCAATAAAAGTTAGTACTATTTTAGCAACTATTTAATATTTTGCAAAAAATGAATTTTCAGTATTTTCATCTTCAAAACCTTTTGAAATTTGTCAAAATTGTAAAATCCTCGCAAGATGTTCTGAAAATCTTCATCAAAGAGGAGAAGAGTTTTTCAAAGAAAATTTGAACTTAAAGAAATAAATTTTAAAACTTCAACACTCTCTCTCTGACTTAACCGTTGAAATTTTTAAATACCAACATCTTTCAAACCCTTTATGGTCGTCTTCATCCAGATTCGATCTGTCCGAATTCAAAAATAACCCAGTCTTCATTTCTGAAGAACTCAAGAAACAAAAAGCTCGAGCCCTTTTCTTTTTACTTAATTTCTTAAGCCCATTACTATACCACATAACCCAAAATATTATTCAAATCGCCGATCAAAAGGATCGAAAAATCCAAACTCATATTCAAGCCCATCTTCAGCGTATTAATCAAGCAAACCTCACTATTCTAGGCCTCAAGATCGAACATGATTCTTACTACAATCTTACTTCCTGCTGTCAAAATGACCTCCACCTCTTCGAACCAAAATACCAATCCAATGTTGATTGTCCATGCCATCTTACCTACAATATCATCCGAGTAGCCATTGACCCAAACGATTACCAACTCATAGGCTTTCCTTCGAAAATGAAACCATTATCCTTATAGCCCAAAAGCTTTTGGACTATGGTTATTTGGCACAATATTTATAACCCAGATCAAACTTTTCGATTCGAAAAAAGACTTGTCATCTGTATGCTCAATATTTTCTCTCAAAATTATATTCAAGAAATCTAAGTCTATATAAAATCTATTGGCTCAATTTTCAATGGACTCCACCCCACTCCAGCCAAGTATAAAATTACCCTTATCAAAAGAGAAAAGAGTTTATTGTTCGATAAAAGGAGAACTCCCCTCATAATACCTTGGATCAATTCTGTCTGGATCAACTGTTGCGTTCCTCTTGAAGATCAAATAGAGCATTGAATTATCTGGAATGTCGTTAGAAAAATCGACTTCAGACGTATTATTTATCTTCATGGCCCCCTCAAACTTGTAGCAGAAGATTCAATTCAAAAAATTTATCATGATCAAGATTACCTTCCCGAAGTCAAATTTTATTAGTTTTTCTTCAATAATCCTGATACAATCATTTAAGAAAGCTAAAAGTCACATTAAGAATAAGAGAGCAGTGCATCAAATTAAAAATTAAAATATAATAAATTAAACGTTAAACATGGACTATAAACAGTAGGTCATCCGGGTAGGTCCCAGGAGGTCTAGTCAATATATTTACCAACACATAGTGGATCGGAAATGCATTTCCTTGAGGAACCCTGGAGGGATTAGAAAGGCTTCTTGTAGCCGAGATAAAAAAACAAGGCCCTCTTGCGTAGTCCTTAATTTTGTTGTTTTTACTTTTTCTACCTAAAAAAAAAAATATACCTAGTTATACATAAAGTAGTCCCCACTAATAGAAAACACGTGTTACGAACCCAAAATACATACACTCCCTATAAGTGAGAATCCAAAAAAGAAAAATTAAAACAATTATTATTATTATATAGTTATCTTTTTGTATATTATAAAATCTATTTTTTTTAAATTCCTAGATTTTATGAATGAGGAGATTTTAAAATTTTGAATTTCAAAATCTCATTATTTATAAATTATTTATTTGGATGAGGAATTTGACTCTTATTTCTTTTTCTTTTTTTTTTTTGGAGCAAATAAATCATTTAAATTAAGAGGGAAAAAAAAAACATTATTCCAAGAGAGATGAGAAGCTCCGAGCAAATTCCTACAGTGGTGAATTTGCAAAAACACATATTTTGAAGGATTTGAAAGTGTCATTTAGGCACTCCAACAAAAGGGAATTTCCTTTAACTATTTATTTATGTAAAAATAGTTTCATTTGAGAGAAAATTGATATATATGGAGTGCCAGTGGTATTTTCTCTCATATAATAAATAATTGAGATTCTTGACGAACATTCCATGCAATCTACACGCTACTGTAATTTTTTTCAAACGTGCAAAGTTATTTTATCACATAAAAATCACTGTAATTTTTCCATGTAAAAAATTACAGTAATTTTTATGACGTACTGTGACTTTAGACTTTAACAGAATTATTAGATTTTTCAAAAAATTATTGTACTGAGTGAATTGGATGAATGGTGATCGGCAAATTTTGGGATCGTGGCAAAAAAATTCTAGATAATTTAATATTTGAAACATGCATAAATTGATATAATGTATAATATATTGACTATATTGAAAAAAATTCCCTTTTTCAACAAAAATGTAGCCCAAAAATTGATCCATTGATATTGCCACCTATACATTATACAAAATATGATATTAAGGCAAAAATAAAAAAGTAGATATTTTTACCTTTAAATCGATTATAAACACAAAAATTACATTTCGCCACTGTTTCAACAGTTCTTTAATATTGATCTTCTGATTTGGATCAAATATAATCTCTTAGGGAAGTCTTCTGATCCTCGTTACTCTTCCTTCCCTCTCCTTAAATGCATTGCTATTCTTTGAGAAATTTAGAAGGACAAAAACGGTGAAGTCATCGAAGGGATTACCCAAGATGAATTTACTATCATCTCAAAAATTCGTAGATTAAATATCAATTTGGTTAGAGCTTTTTGTCCCTCTAACAATAATCAAGTGAGGTCTCTTAGTTCTAACTGGAGCCCTCCAATTATAGGATTCTTCAAACTGAACACTGATAGAAGTGCAAAAGGCAATCAGGGTGAAGGAAGATTTGGAGGTCTTTTGAGGAATCATCAAGGAGTCTGACAATTTGGATTTCATGGACATCTTATGAGTTGCAATAGTTTTGAAGCAAAGATTAAAGGAGTCCACGAAGGTATCGTTGTGATAACAAATAGCGGCTACAAGAACGTTATTATAGAGATCGATGCGGCCAAAGTTGTTAAGCTGCTACTAGAAAAATGACCTCAAAATCATAAAATACAAGCCATGGATCGATGACTAAAAACGTATGATGAAGGCGAAGAACTATGTGGTCCAAACCACCTCAAAAAAGAATAATCAATGTGCGGACTACTTAGTCGAGATGGGAGCAGAAATTGAGAAAGACTTTGAGTATGTTTTTAACCCTCCTGAAGGGTTGATTGAATTATTGTCTAAGAATATGGATCAACATCAAGTACTAACCCATCATTCAAATTCTAACATTTATGCATCATTGTGAAACAAAAATTCAAACATAGCTTAAAAAAACACCTTTTTCATAGAACATGAGTAACAATAATTGTAATTAACAAGAATGACATTCTACATCAACAAATTTTTTTCATAAAAATATCAAATTTACAGAAATTTTTAAATATCATCCAATTCCATTCAATTAATAAACTAAATCACATATTCACGGTTAAATCAGAAATCATATAAAATTCACTATAATAACTGGATGAAATTTGACCTAGAAACTGTATTGGATCTGATTCCTATGCCAACATCCTCTTACAAGTGTTATCGAAAACGACTTGTAAGAGGCTTCTAGAACTTTCTTCTTCTGGAAGCTTCAGAAGCCGAGCAACTCTCGAGTATCCAGCGTGTTGCTTGATCAAAATATCTTCCGCGATTTCTGGCCTTATTTTTTGTTTGGGAAACTTTGGACGTGACAATGCCCATTGCATTGCCCATATCGCCAAAGGGCGCATGTAACCCAGGGACCTGTACTGACAGTCTATGTTCCAACCCTCCGGATTTTGAAAAGAATAGCTGTTAAAATTAACAACAAAAAAAGAAATATTGAAAAGAAAAAAATTCATGAGCAAACTTTAGGGGTATTATGGGTATTTTATGTAATTTTTGGTTCTATCTTAAGGTTTGTTTGGTTGGCACACAGGAAGAGGGAGAGGACGGAAAAGTGGATGAAACTTATTTTTTCCTTCAACGGGTGGAAAAGTGTGAGAAATTGACAAAATATTAGGAAAAAAAATATTCGTAATTTGTTTCGGATAAAAAAAATAAAGAAATTATAGAGAAGGCATGTCTCGATGACATAAAAGTAAATACAATTTTTTCCAAGAAAAAAGTGTGTTTTCAATACACTTAGTGCTTTCGTTCCCTGTTTTCTGTTTCAGCTCCCATTTTATGCATACTTGAACAGAAATATGGGGGGGGGGGAAACAGTTTTTTTCAATTTTTTAGAACAAAATTCCAGGAACAGAAACAGAAATTAACGTGGTGTTTTTTTTAGTCTTTCCGTTTCATGAGAAAGCAGAAACAGAAATCTCGGATAAATATGATTTTGTCTGTTATGTTCCCAGTTTTTCAGAACAAATTGTAGGGAACATAACAGAAACTGTCCCGTATTTTTGTTTTCATTCCAAGTTATCTAGGAACAAAAATAGAAATCTTGCCCTAAAGCCACCTTAATTTACTTGTTTCCTTTTCTGGTTTTTTTTTTTTTTTTGTTTCTACTCTGAGAAAAAACTGAACAGAACAAAACTAGGAGAACCGAAAAATTCTCCCTCTGTTCTATTTCCAAAAATTGTTCAAATAATTTAGGAACAAAACTGGAGCGTATATTGGTTGTTCCCACAACTCAAAACAGAAACATAAATCTAGGAAAAAAAACACTAAATGGATATTTGGTTTAGTTTTTGAAAACTGTTCACAAAAATTTTGAAAATTGTTCCCAAAAATTTTGAAAATTGTTTTTTAAAATTGTGAAAAGTTATTTGATTTAATTTTGGAAAAGAGAATATTTATTAATCACGTGTTAAAAAAAAATTAAAAGTAAATAGGTAATCTAATAGATTGAGCAGAGTTAAAAATTGACTTCCTAAAAGTATTTGAGTTAAATTGTTTAAAAAAATAGTAGTATTTTGAGTTTTTGAAAACTGAAAGCAGGACCTAAACAAACGTTTCCCATCTTTTTTTTGTTTCTAGTCCTAAAAAACTTAGAACAGAAACAAAAATATGAGAACGAAAAAGATCTTTTTCTATTCTCTTTCTAAAAATTTGTCCCAATATTTTGGGAATTGAATGGGAACATGTTTTTGTTCCGATAACTAAGAAACAGAAACATAAATCTTGGAACAGAAACACTAAACAAGCGCTACATAACTTACCCAAATCCTTGTTTGGACCAAGCAGCCTCATAGATTCCACTTGCGGTGTGGAACCCCATTTCGACCATATCTTCATGAATCATGGCTGCGGCAACCCCATAAGTAACGCCGGTCCATACTTCTCTAGATTGCATGCACGACATGTCCGGTTTGCCATTGGGAAGCATCCCATTCAAAGCCCCAATCATCTTCCCTTCTTTTGCCTTCAACACATTGAAGTTGTGAACCGTTTCAAGTGCTGTTTTCGCCTTTTCTACGTCAACTATTGGTGAAAGACCACATGCTCGAGCATACCTACAATACAAAGAATAGAAATAAACCCAAAAAAAAAAAGTTGTTTCCGTTTCAATTCCAGAATTTTAGGACAAATTTTTGGGATCAGAATTACTTTTTCTTTTTATTCAATTTTTTATGGAAACACAAACAGTAACCAAATGGAAACCAAAGCCATGTTGATTTGTGTTTATGTTCCCAAATTTCTGTTTCTGTTTCAAGTTTTATCTCAATTAAAAACCAAAAAGGAACAGTAATCAAAGAGAAGCTAAGGCCATGTTATTTTAATGTTTCTGTTCCGAAATTCTGCTTCACAAATAAAGAGAAACTTAGGCTCGCAGATTGTTGGAACAATTTTTTGGAAAAAGAATCATTCCCAACTTTCTGTTTCTCTTCCAAGTTTTACGAAAACAGAAACAAAAAATTCTGAGAACAGAAACATAAACAAATGCCACCTGATGTGCCAATTGGTTAGTGTTCTTATTAGTTTTTGTTTCTATTTCCAGAATAGCTGGAAAAGAAACAGAAGAACACAAATCAGTAGAAAAACTGTCTGCTTTGATTCCAGTTTATGAGAACAACTTTTTTGAATCTTAACAGGAACATCTTTTCCCTTTTTTCCTGTTCCTGTTCCAAGTTATGAAACAGAGAAAAAAAAAACAGTAATGCAGCAACAACGAGAGAAACGAACAAGGAATCAGAACATTAGTTTCATTTCCCAATTCCTCTTAGGCAGTGTTTGTAATGGCATTGAAATTGAAAAACCGAATACCAAGGTGGTGTTTGGTTAGTGTTTATGCTTTTCTGTTTCTACATCAATCCCAAAATTTTGAGAGCGGGAACAAAAATTAGGGAACGGAAACAGTAACCAAACGGGGCCCAATACTCCAATTCCATCCAGCCAAACACTACCTAAACAATACTTAAAAACAGTCTACAATAAATATTAGAAAAAGAAGTTTAACTCTTATAGAAACATACCATTGTCCAGCCAACTGATCAGCTTGAATAGACAAACTAGCAGAGCCACCACTGTTATCATAGTTAAAATAAGAACCATTCCACAACCTCTCATAAACAATCTTAGCCTTCTGAAACTTAAACCAGAAATAATCCTCACAACCCTTGTCTCCAACTTCACCCGCCAAAGCTGAGGCAGCTTCCAGAGCAGCCACCCAAAGTCCGCCAGAATAAGCACTCACACCGGAAACAGACCATGTATCATATGTCTGATCGGGGAACCCTTCATTCTCTATCATCCCATCAGAATCTTTATCGAATTGCTCCATATAAGCCATCGCCACATAAACCGATGGCCAAACAGATTTAGCAAAGCTCTTATCGCCCGTGGCAACAAAATCTCTATAAACTTGGAGTACAAATTTCGGATTCAAATCTTTCCATCTATCCGTATTGTGAAGGTTATAGAAATTTACTTCGAACCACGGATCGTCCATTCCTATATCGTGAGGAACGGCGCCAAGGGCTTTTCGGGAAACAAATTTTCCGTCGTGGAGGAGTCTCATTTTATTGGGATCGTGCATCATAACGGCTGATGCAAAGTCTCTTTGGATGGCAAGTTCGAGTTTTGGGAATAGCATGATCAAGGCAAAAGATGCGTAGAAATGAACATCATAGGTGTTGCACATGAGATACTCAATGCCTTCAAGATAGAGGAACTGACCAATGTTTTCCTCATGTTTTTGAAGCAAATTTGTTCCAAAAGCGGAATTTGGTGACACCCGAGAGTAAATTCCCTCGAATACTGAACTCATCCTTTCAAGTATGTCAACAGCAGTGTCGTTTTGATGAATACTTGAATCGGATTTGTCAAGTGAAAATTTTGTTTCTCCTATTGATGATAAACTATGCAATGGAGGTGATCCGTCTGCAAAATAGATTAGATTTCAATCAATTGGATCAACATTGAATCGTAAAGAATTAGGAAGCGTTTGGAAGCACAGAATTGAAGATTTCTAATTCCAATTTCGAGACTCAAATTACATACATCAAAACGCTACCTTAGCGATTTTACATACCTGTCCAAATAGTCCCCCCTGAATTGAGATAGTAGAGCTCATTGAACAGGGTTATTGGGTACCTGAAGAAACCATTGGGAAGTTCACGATCTAAGACATAGGTTTTAACAAACAAACATCAAAGCTCACCATTCAGGAAGCCTTTTGTCTTCAAGAATTGGTCTTTGCCATGCTTCTATCTGGGACTCCCAAAGGCCATGATCTATATTTCGGAGATACAAGAAAGGTATTAAAACTATTTTTAAAGAATTTCTCTACATATATATATATTTACTTCAGGCAAAAAAGAAAAAAAAATGGAAATCAGAGTGTCGGGCTTGAAGTAATTAAAAGAAGAAAACATTACCACGAATAGCATCATGTGCAATATTTGCAGCAGCATGACCATGAGTGCCATAGAATTTGGTGTAGCGCCTGTTGATAATATTTTCTTCTCAAGTTAAAAGAGAACAACAAGATATTGTAATCTATAGGTGGTATTACGTTTCTGGTCTGTTCCCAAATTTTTAGAACAAATTTCTGGGATCAAAACATAAATATTTTCCTTTTATGTCTCTGTTTTTGAGTTTCTGTTTCAATTTTTCCGAGGACAGATTACAAATTGAAACACTAATCAAACGCCACCCAAAATGTCGATTACAAGCTCACCACCCACCTGAGGTAAGTCCTTCCTCCCAAAAAGCTTACATCAGGGCAGTCCCAAGCCACTGAAAACGTGACGGTGCGTACTACATTTGCTGGAATTGTTAAAGAAGCAGAAATTGCTGCCCCTATAGAGGACCCCGGATCTGAAGGTATTGATGTTCCCATGGACTTTATCCGGTCAAATGATCCATGCTATCAGAACAAAATTACAGATCAAAGTCATAAAATTATCAAAGGAAGTATCCGTCCCCAGAAATGATTCAAGAAATCTCAAGTGGTGTTTAATTAGTGTTTATGTTCCTGTTTGTTTTTTTTTTTTCCTTTTCTTTTTGTGTGTGTTCCCAAACAGAAAACTTGGAATAAAAAAAATGTGTACTCTGTTCCCAGATTTTTAGATCAAATTTCAGGGAAAAATAGAATTGTTTTCAAATTTCTATTTTTGTTCCAATTTTTCTGTTTGGGAAAAAAAAAAAGGGGGGGGGGAACAGAAACAGAAACAGACACCAACCAAATACTGAAAATGGATCATTCCAACCTCTTTAATTTCATCCCACATGTCTTTTGATGTTATTCCATTGGAGTCCCCATGTATCATAAAGCAAGGGCACTCTGAGACATGGACCAAATCAGTTTCTTCTGCGGCAATAGCAAAAGTTACTGGTGGCAGTCCATTGGATGTCCTGTATGATACACATGAAATGTCAAAGAAAACTACATATTATCCATATCAAGGATAACCAATCATGAAAATGGGAGCACCACGAATATTAAGGCTCCATTTGTTTAATATTTCTGTTCTTATTTTCGGAATTGAAATAGAAGTATGACATCAAAAACACTGTTCTTTTTTTACTTTTACTCTCAAATTTTCAGATCAAAATTCTGGGAACAAAACAGAATTGTTACCGGATTTCTGTTTCTGTTCCACATTTTATTGGAACAGGAACACTAAACAAAACCACCTAATACTCCCTGCACACATATGATTTGCTTCAGAAACTTACTGATGATGCAAAAGTACGCCATGAACGTCGTGATTCCCATCATTCATCCTAGTAAATCAAGTTAAATTGGAGTTAAAAGATTTGCCACGGCAGTTCATGTGAATCATCTTAATCAACTCAAAATAATCTTACTACGACGTAAACCAGAGCTATGGGGATGGCTTGCAGAAAAATAAATAAGCAAGCGTACAACATCTTCAAAGAGGAAGATGAACAAAACGTTTATGCTCACCTAAATTTTGAATTTTTGTGCTGACCAGAATATCCAGAAACACCACCAACAGAATTCTGAATCCAGATAAACAATAAAACTGCCTTAGTTTTTAAAGGTAAGATGAACCAGGAAAAGAATAAATAATGAATTGAAAATACCGTCAAAAGAACGGATAAAGAAGCATAAAACTAGTAGAGGATATAAAATTCAGTAGTCACCGCCCATGTGAAAAGCAAAGTAACATCTGCAGCAGTCTTTCCCGAATTGAACAGCTGAAGGAAAATTGAAATCACCCACATAATAATTC
Source organism: Eucommia ulmoides (assembly GCA_016647705.1). Classification (NCBI taxonomy): domain Eukaryota; kingdom Viridiplantae; phylum Streptophyta; class Magnoliopsida; order Garryales; family Eucommiaceae; genus Eucommia; species Eucommia ulmoides. The sequence goes on from CM028341.1 coordinate 6,787,263, forward strand.
CCATTAGTGACCTTTCTTTCTAACACCGAGAAAACACACAAAAAGAACTAAGAAAAGAAGAACAAAAATATGAACTCTTTCCTACCGTATAAGTGAATACTGCAACTGGGAAGCTGCTCTCCTTATAATTGTGGGGTATGAAAGGGGATATTTGGCGGCAAACTATTTTGAGTGCTGGATCAGGTTCCTCTACATTGAAAGATTAAAAGTGGACACACACATTAAGGTATTTTTCAAGGATCAAGGTCATCTGGCGAAAAAGAAAAGTACTAGTTGATCACAAGTTTACCCTCATACACGGTCCACGCTCTTGGGAAGAGTGCATGGTACGTAGAACTTTGTCCGCTCATATTCCAGTCCCATGATCCTATTCCTGAAGCTGAATCATTTCTGTTTATCGTATGTTCAGTTTGTTTCTTTCTTCCATTCTTAGCACTTCAAAATGATAAATGATGTATAGACACCGTTACCTACAAGAACAAGTAAACAGAGAAGACAGGGAAATATAATATCTGCTTACTTTAACACCTCTGGCCTTGCGGGACATAGTACAGTTGAATACTTCTCACCGGTTGGCCTTGAAACGAAAACCTACATAAAGTGATCAACCACATGAAACAATTTGATTGCCATGTCAAAGTTTAGATCAAAGAATCTAGTATGATCAACTACAATAACCTTTTGCATTTATTCAACTGTTAACTTCTGCACGATATCTAACCTCAAGAGATGTAGCTTCAATTTGAAACGTTGTGACCACTAACACAAGAGCTTTAGGAGCTTATTTTTCACTTCGTAACAATTTGTCATCTCTTTACACTTTTCTTCTGGAATCATCTATTAGTAAAAACTTATTAATCACCAACAAACTTAAAAATCAAATAATTTTAAGCAATTAACAAATTACTAGAGAATGACTATCTTCTTGAGCACTACAGGTTGATTTACCGGTAGAACGTTGAAAACTAAGGCTGTTGAAAACTAAGGCTTTATAAAATAAGTTTAAGTTAAAACCCCCAATCTAGCAAAATTCTCTCCAATATCATAAACTCTCTAGATAATAGCTCCATGATGGCAAAATTTGTAATCCTGGTCATATCCCACAATTCTTACTATTCCCTCAATCTAAGTCCACCATTGTTGGATTTTTTTGTATATGATCATTCAATTTTATATTAATCCCTTATAGTACATGATAGGGTAACAAGAGAATAGAAAAAAATGAGAAAGCTTAGTTGATGTATCGACACTCCCACTCAAGTTGAAGCATATATATTGTATGCTCCTAGATTGTTACAAATATATTTTATTCTTAAGCCCCTTAACTATTTAGTAAATAAATCATCTAACAGATCAACTAAATTTACATGTCTAGTCTCTGTTACTATTATGTATATGAGCCTTACCCCACTAGATTCTCCAGACCCTAACCCTACTCGGGAAACCCTAGTCACTCTATATATAAAGACTATTGTATATGTCTACATAATGTATTTTTTTCATATATCAATACAATCACTCCATGTTCCCTCAATATTCTGTTTCTCAATTATTCTAACATGGCATCAAGAGTCAATTCTTCATGACCTTTTCCTACTAAATTTTTGCAACCGTAATCTTCTTTTCAAGCCTTCCGCCGCTCCAATGCCTACAACTATCAGTTTCACCATTCAACAAACCAACACCATATTCACCACTACCATCAGACTCGTCTCGTAAAAACGAGTTCAACAACATCAAAATCACCGACATTGGACATCGAACGCGCCGCCACGTGCCACCAATAGTTCCACCACCACCGTCACCTTCGTTGACTGCTACAGGCTTCATTATCAACTGAAATTCAACAAACACCATACCATCAGCTCGTCTTGATGAGACGAGAAGAACGCCACCAAACTTGCCGCCATCAGACCTCCCACGCGCCTGCACACGCCGCCAGATTTGTAAGGATCTCTGACACGCATCGCCGCCCATGTGCCTAGCCATCGCCAATTGAGCCCTAGCCAACAGCACCACCTCGACACCACGTCATTGGCACATCAACAACCACGTCATCACTTCCTGACACGCCGTCTCCAAGTCATCTGACAAGTCCCTGAATAGGCCAGCTTATGTGCCCAGTCTATGTGTCACGTCAGCAGCTACGGCATCACTTGTTGACGCTTCATTGACAAATCAACTGCCATAACACTGGACACGCCAACTGCCACGTCAGCATCTTGTACCCAGTATGTGTGGCACGTTAACGACACGTCATCACTCGCTAACGTGTCATTGTCAAGTCGACCGCCACTTCAGCACCTGTGCGCAGTCTCCTACCACGTCAGATTCTTGTACACGTTAAATGCGGTGTCATCACCTTTTAACACGTCATCTGCCACGTGTCTTCTGGTCAACTCTAGATTGTTTGCCAATTTAGGACTACTTGACAACCAACCGGTTCACCACTTTTTTGACCGGTTCTTGAAGATATATTACCAGTTCTTGGCTAATTTCAGCGTTCCGAATTCATCCGTGGCTTTAGTTTACTCAAATTCGGATCATACAATATATTTCTTCTTATATTGATGATTCGGTTCACCACAGTGTTTTGACCGGTTCAAGGGTTTATCAATCGATTCTTCACGATTATAATCGGTTCCCAGATGATTTCAGCATTCTGAATCCATCCATTGCCCTGGTTTCTCCAGATTTATATCATACAGTATACGTTGTTGTATATTATTGATCTGATTCAACAACGATGTCCAAGGGTTGTTCTTCCCTGGCCTTCTTGTTGCCAAAAAGGGTTCTGATCTTGTCTCCACTGTTGTTTCCATCTCTATTGGGGATGTAGCTTCAATCTTCAACCATTTTCCCTTCAATTATGGTATAAACGTTTCCTCTACCCTTTCACTTACTACAGGTGATTTTTCTTGGTTCTTTGATTCCACCTGTTATAGTCATATGACTTCTGATCTTCTCATTCAAACTGTTGATGGTTCTCATATGCGTGTTACTCATACCGTTCAGATTTCTACTTCACATCTTTCTATTTCTGACACGTATTTAATTCCAAAACTCACTTTAAATCCCTTATTTGTTGGGCAACTATGTGAATTGGGACTTGAAGTGATATTTTCTAATAGTAGTTATCGTGTGCAAGATCCTCAAACAAGAAAAACCATTGGGACTGGTCGTAAGGTTGGACATCTATTTGAGCTCAGAATCACACATCGAATCTTTGAGGCTTCCCAACTAGTCTACATATGTAAAGAGTTACTCCACTTGATGTCATATTGGTTTTAAGTTGGAACCTTTTAACATGGTATCAGAGCTAGATTTGTGAAAACTCGTTTATTTGTCCGCCATTGTTTGAATGTTTGTCTTCTTTCTTCTATTTATTTGATCGCATCACGTTCAAGGCGGGGTTACACGTGAGAGTGAATGTTAGATTCCCACATCGAATCTTTGAAGCTTCCTAAAGTAGTCTATATATATGTAACGAGTTACTCCACTTAATGTCATATGATTTTAAGTTGGAACCTCCCAACAAGAACCTCCTAACATAGTCATTGTGGCTAGGACTTAAAATAGTATGACCCAAGGTTTCAAATCGCGGTATTAGGTTACGTAACGTTAACGGTTACCGTGTAACGATATCAGAAGTATCGGCCTGTCTATAACAAGAATTAGTCATGATAATCGTGAATTTTTTAAATCACCGGCAAATCATAAAAACTCAATAATTGTAATTATTCTACTCATATAACCCTTAATAAGCATATTTTAATAGATATTATAATATTTAGCAATATATACATGCAACACGTTAAAAATATAAAAAAGATGAAGAATAGAAATTAGGAACAATCGTACTGAACAATCTTAAACGAATAAGAGGATGCACAACATTAAACGGAAAATATATTACACAAACATAATAAAAGGGTAAATTGCACATGATATATTTGGCTTGGATTTGGTAGAAAATGGAGTGGAGGGCTTAGATTTGGCGTGGATCTGGCCGAAACTTAGCTACTGGTTGGAGGAGGGATGGAAAATTGTTGGTGTGAGGAGAAAAATATGGTAAAATGGGTTAGATACATCCATTTTACCCCGACTCAGCTGTAACGCATGTAATGATCGTTACACTAACGCATAACGGTTGTTAGTCCCGTTACAGGGCTGATACTTAAAACACTAGTATGAAGTCCTAAAATAGCTAGTATCAAGAGTTACTATTCCTCAATATGAAAGAAGAAATCCATTTCAGCTGTCCAAAACTGAACTTCCCGAAGAAGAAGGACATTCAACAATAGCCGGAGAAATATCATAGTGGTTCCAACTTCCAGCCGTCCATAAAAAATGCATCAAAGACTGAAACGGAATTCTTTGAGGATTGTATCTTGATGCGCGCAAGTACAAATGCATCAAACTTACAGAAAATTGATTTGCCAAAACTGGTTCATCCTCGCATATTCTTGGAAACAATTGCCAGCGCAAAAATTCGCCTTTGTAACTTCTTCCAATGCTTCCTGCACTGGAAACTGCATATTGTGAACCACAAGGAGAAATAGAAAAGAAGTATGCACTTATGATCAATAATCATATAACGTTAGTTATGACCAATATGACTAAACACTTAGATAGATTAGGCAAACACCAAAAGAACTTGATTTTACAATCTTGAACACAAATAGTGTCTGTTTCAAAGTGCCATATTCCAAACATGGATGGAAAATCAAAACATGGACTTACCCAATACCACCTAAAGGGACACCATGGCATGATGCGAAAGCACGCTTTGTAAAAGGATCGATAAATGCCCTCTGCAAGAATGAAGCTATCTCGTTACATTCACATGCCTTACCAGGAAAGCCATCAAATACGTTGAACATTGCAGAAGCAAAAGCTTACCCTTCCTCGGGCATTTTCTTCTCTGATATGACGCCATAGCCGATAGCCTATAGGAGCCTAACAAAATCAAAGTACACAAAAATAAGGGGGAAAACAGCTACCAGAGAAGAAGAATGCTACATTTAGCAATCCTTATAAACAATTGAAGCTCGTAGGCTCAAGTATTCAGGGTTCACTGTGTGCTGCTCTATCACTAAACATGGTGTATTCTAGTGAATATGCAATTAGACATTTTTCATTTTAATATTGGGGCAAAATTTAGGTAATCTTCACTATTTCAGCCATTACTCACAGGCCACTACAAAGCCGGAGACTTTCACAAGAAGTGCTATAATTTGGTTGAAAGACCAACTTTCAATAAACGTGCACAAGCAAGAAATATATTAAGTACAGTTTGTTTAGGTACCATAGTAATTTTCTCTTTCAATGTTAGTGTGAACTCTGAAATAGAATTGTCCTCGCTATTTAATTTCCGTTGCCAAGTCAGAGAAGCAGGTTCCCCAGGGTCAATCTTGTCCTGGAGACAATAAATAAAAGAAATGAAGGTATTAGACCAGCAACCAGAGGGTCTAAAGCGATACAATCCACATAAGCAGTGAAATTAATAACTCAGACGTTGAGGCAAGCAACCGAGAAAAATAAATCTAGACTTTGGTTAGAAGCCAAAATTATATGCTTCTGCATTGTCATATTATATTGAGAAAGGCACATACATATGAGTGCCCTGGAACACTGCAAATGTCATCTCCATGGGAAGTATATGTCAGAAGAAAAAAAATAAACAAATAATTAAATAAATAAAATAAAACAAAAACTTGGTTTCCTTTCTAATTCTATTGACATCTTGAATGCATCTTTTTGCTGCTTTCGAGCAGATGGTGGAGGTTAGTTCCAATCTCACAAATGTAAAAATGTGAGAGCTAAATATGTAGAAATTTTTTGAATGGCAATGAAAAGGTAGTCCACTACTTATCAATCACAGTACGAGAGACCAACCCCAAAATAATATCATGTATAACATAAAATAGTATGAGAAAGGAAACTTGTTGCAATCTCAAAAATCGAATTTGAAAATTCATAAAAGGAAACAAAGCAGACAAGCTGAAAAAGAGAAGATGAATGGTTCAAAAGCGAACATAACTACCCTAATAACCCTACCTCATTATTGCAGGAATTAAAAGGTTCCTTTTCTTCTCCATCAAAACCATTTGCCAACATCTTTCCTGCAAAAATAATTAAAAGAACTAAAGCTTCAGACAAATTGCATAGTGACATTTAAGCCAAAAATGTGTTTTCTACTGCACTATCTGGCAGCCAGAAAGAGAAAGGGCTTTCCTAATTCCTAGCAACCAATCAAATCAATTAATTAGGGCTTCACATCTAAAAGTGGAATCCGAATAAGAAAGATAGCAATGACAAAAACAAAAACCCGCCAAGCATTTCTGAACAACCATTTGAAAATTTCACACTTGTAACAATTTCCAATTACTTCACATACTAAGGAATGATTTAACAGTTGAGATCATTCTAATCCAAATCTAAAGATCCATGATTCACCTACTTTCCTATTCTTCCCCTCATTTTTCGTTCCTCCTCTTTAAATCATTCAAATTCTCTCTCATCGAGATGTACTATTGTTTTTCCCCTCAAATTTTCTCTTCTCAATATGTGTCTTTAGGTTAAGTTGCAGGTGGGAGGTGCATTTAAGCATGGAAACTTTCTATATTTATTAACAAGCTACATAAAATTTGTCAGATCAAAATTTTACAGTAAATGATACATACTTTGAGACACGTCATAGTGATCAATGTCTATAAATGATGTAGAAACCAATGGGCCTAACTCACTCTCAAAAGACGCCTTGTAAGAGGAGGATTGTTTTAGGCTTTATATATAGTTCAGGATCAGGTAACACAAGCGATGTGGGATTCAACACGCCCTTCATGCGCACAGTGGACTTTGACAAACCATTGCTAACGGACGTCGGAGGACCCAACATCAATGTGGGATTCAACACGCCGCCTCACGCGCACGGTGGATTTTGACACACCACTGCGAACGGATATCGAGGGCCCAACATTGATGTGGGATTCAACACTTCCTACATCAAACAGAAGGTCTAACTCTGATACCATGTAAAAACTCAATGAACCTAACTCACTCTCAAAAAATGCCTTGTAAGAAGAGGATTGCCTTAGACTTTATATATAGCTCAGGATCACGTAACACAGGCAATGTGGGATTCAACATGCCCCCTCATGCACAAGGTGGACTTTGTCAAACCACTGGGAATGAACGGATATCGGAGAACCCAACATCAATATGTGATTCCACATATGACTCAAAAACCCATCCCATATCTAGAAAGCCTAAGAGAAAATTGATATTCATTCTTATATGTTTCAAAGGTAAAGGAACAAAAACTTTAAAAAAAAACTCCATAATTTTCAACCGTGCAAGAATTCCCACTGTCTAATTTTCATTATCACAGTTCATTAATCATTAAAACATGATATTCGCCGGATTATGCAATCAAAATTAACAAGTATAACAGAGAATTTCATCCTTCAACACCAATTTTAGAATTGAAACTGCAAATTCATCAGATTCTATACTACAAACACAAAAAAAAAAAAAAAAAACAATATGCGTTTGCATTAACTTCATTCAAAGCAGAACAATTTCTTCGGGAACCTGCACCTCAACACGCTTATAAACATGAAATCTTACGATCGAATTGAATATAATAAGAATTTAAATCGTAAATAGTCAATGACTCGATCAACAACACATTTAAAACTTCCTAAGCTTGTCGATTACAGTACGATAACCGTGAGAATCCTGACCTGAGAAGTGCTGTTCGTGGAGGAAGAAGGATTCCGAAAATGGAGGAGAGGGAGAGAGGGGGGAGGAGAGAGAGAGGATCTGTATCAGCCAATACCTCTGGCTCTGGTGTATGACTCCGTTATTTATATTTTATAACATGGGGTCCTACATTTCCTACTTGTCCCACATAACTAAAATATAAAATTATATTTTCTGCCCCCAAAGTTTTGTTGTTTTTAGTTTAGCCCCTATATTTTAATTTGGACAACTAAAACCTTGTAATTTTTAAAAAAATTCGTTCCGATCAAGCTTTAGTTTGTCCCTTCCTTTTTTAGGGTGCTTCTCCTTTTGAAATGGAGAAACTGATAAAAGTATGTTTAATAATCAATTTTTTTAAAAAAAAAATAAAAAATAAAGAAAGAAAGTTGAACTCTTTTTTTTTTAGACTACTTCAAAAGTCAGGAGAATGTTATTTTTAAAAGTCAAAATGAGCTTTTTAAATTGATTAATTTTTGTATTATGAAATTATATTTATTTTTTCTTATTTAATAATATTTTAATTTTTTATTTAAAACATGTAATATACTCAAAAGATATTTTTTAATACTTAATTTTTTTATTTCCGACATATAAAATATTTTCAATTATAAAAAATTATATCCATAGGTATATATAAGTAAAAAAAAAAAATTTATATATGTATCTTGTGTTTTTATACTTAGTTAATATTGATAATAAATAAATAAATAAATATAACATGTATCTATTTTAGTAATTTAATATTTTTTTATGTTTATACACAGATGTTTATCGAATGTTCATAACGTGTTTCTTTTTTTCAATAATTATTTTTTGATAAATTTATCCAACAACTCACAATTTTTTTCAAGAATTCATTTTTTACTGCTCATTTTCAAAAGACACATGGAGGACAAATTAAGCTCAAGTCTCGATTGTATGTTCGAGAAACCAATGTTTCATTGATCTTGTGTTGCACTCTCAAAAGCACAATATTTAAAATCACAATTATTGTAATTAAAGTCAAACTGTCAACTATGATCTCGCGGAATAAAATGTAATAACTTTAAAGTTGTGTTTGGTCGTACAAAATTAAAATTTCATAATCGAAATTTGAAATAAGTGTGGAATCTTTCAAAAATGTCCATGTCTCGATTGGTGTGGCGTAATTAAAAATCACGTGACTGTGTGTTAAAATTTAAATTTGTTAGAAATTACGTGACTTTGTATGTTAAAAATAAAACTTATGACTCTCTTCGAGAGCACTTCAGTAATTAAATCTTAAATTTAATTATGAATGTACCAGGTCGATGGGGGAGAGTACGCCATTAAGATCACTCAGTGAGGTAATCAGTCGATGACTCAAGATGATCATATACTGGTCCAGACACATCTTACTGTAAAATAAAAAATAAAAATAAAAAAACTTATATGTAATCCTAGACTTGTAGTCTAGTAATTATCGAGTATGTCTCCCTAGTGAAAGATCTAGTGTTCAAAATTCTCTCCCCCAACTGTTTGTACCCCAAAAATTGAAACTTATATGTATCAAAATGACATCCTCTTAAACTTCAAGGGCACAAAGTGGATTTTTCCTAACTAAAACAATTTTGGAGTCTAATTATTGTCGGGATTTTGTTTATGAAATCCTTAATCCGGTTGTATTAATTTTCAATCAAGCATAGGCATGTCAACTGTTCAAAGACAAACTTGTCACCGTGTCTAAAGTATTTTATTAATTTTTTAAGTTATAAATATAGAAAAAATAATTAAAAAATAAAAAATATTATAAAATTTAAATAGCACAAAATATAAAATAATTTAATCGTTTTAAAAGTAGGTGTGAAATATGTTACACGAAAAGTTTCTCCCAAAAAATATATATAATTCAATCTTATCCATCGATTTTTTTTAAATCAATCACAATCCGATAACACATTTTAAAAAATGTCACGATTTATTATTTAAAAATTTGTCTATGCTACACTAAAAACGTTTGTCTAAATTAAAAATAAAAAATCAAAAAATATTTATTTATTAATCGAGGAACAAATATTCAATTGTCATTCCAATAATCCAATTGTAATATTTTATTTATATTTTTTTATTTTTTTTAGTCTTTTAGTTAAAAGAAAAATAGATTGAATTTATTGAATTGATATTAATTAATATTGAATTCGTATTTGATATCATAAGTAATATTAACTAAAATATTAACTAAAATACTAATAAAAATTACAAAATAAGGTGACAAGGATTAAAATAAATGAATTCCTTATAAATAAAATACAAAATATAGCCAATATTTTATCCCTTTTTAAATCAAATATGTTGGTTCATATTTCTATTCCAAATTTTGGAACCGGGAACAAAAATTAGAGAATGGCAAAACAAAACAAACGAGCCTAAATTTGTTTTTTGTTTCAAATTATGTGGAAACAAAAAATAATTGATCCGAAATCACCTAAGAAAAAATATGAGTTAACAAACTTAGGGATGTCAAAGGTAGGATTTCGGTTCGGTTTCATATAAAAACCAAAACCAAAATCGTTAGATATATATATAAAACCAAAATCAAAACCGTCGATTTTATTAAACGGTTTTATAACCGGATCATTTAATTTTAACCAAAATCACGATACCATTTAAGATTTTTAAATTTTATACAAACCAAAATCAAAGCCAAAAACGCGAAATCGCGGACCACTATCTCTCAGTCTCAACAATTGATTTAAGATGGATCTTGACGCTTAAGAAGACGCGAGTCAAATGTGGTGGTTGCTTGGTGGTGAGGGTTGAATCTATGGTGAAGAAGTGAGAGAAAACGAAGATGAGAAATCGGCTAGCTGAGAGTCAAGAGATGAGAGAAGAGGAGCTGACGGAGCGATCTGACTCACGACGCTGACGAAGACGATAGAGAGAAAATGAGAGAGAGACAATAGATGAGAGAATGGAGTCGTCGAGTCGAAGAGCTGAAACTGAGTGAGTTGAGAAATGTGAGGAGATGACTGAAGCAATGAAGTGATGAGAACGGAACAAGAGAAGAGGCAAAGAGTAAGAGAAGAAGCACTTGATTGACAAAGTAAACAAATGAATTACAACCCTAGCAGCCGACCTATAAACTGAAAGAGTTGAGAGATGTGAGGAGATGACTGAAACAATGAAGTGATGAGAACGGAACAAGAGAAGAGACAAGGAGTAAGAGAAGAAACACTTGATCGACAAAGTAAACAAATGAATTACAACCCTAGCAGCCGACCTATAAGCATATATATACACACTAGGGTTAAAGTGTAAATAAATATAAAAGATTTATATAAAATAGAGATTAAACTGTAAATACTAAATGAATAAAAAATTATATATTCTTGTTAAATTTAAAACCAAAACCACGACCAAAACTATTTATTCGATTTGAAAACTGGACCACTCGCCAAAACCAAAACTAAAACCGCATCGATTGCTAAATTTAAAATCAAAACCACGACCAAAACCATTTACTCGATTTGAAAACTGGACCACTCAATTCGATTTCGTTCGATTACCTATTGGTTAGGATTTAATTGGAATCTCTAAAGAAGCTTTCCCCATGTACCAAATCATATCCACATGCATATAACCAAACACCATCACAATTCAACAAGCACAAACCACATCTCAAACCAAGTAACATTTTGGACTTCAAAACATGGCAGGTAATATTAATCTTTACAGTATTTAGCACAAAAAAGTATCCACCCAAGAAAAATGGAGGTGGTAGCCTACATCATCATCACAAACCAATATTTTTTCACTCAACACTCAAAACAAACACCCAAAACAAAAAAAAAAAAAAAACACCTAGACATGTACAAACAGGTTCATTTTACAACAAAAATGATGTTCAACACTTCACCGGAATTCTCCGAGAGGCTCCGGCAATCCGTTCGCCGGAGAAAACACCAAGTTCCACAAATGCCCCCGAGATTCCGTCTCCCTCCATCACCCCAAGAGCAGTCGAAGTGGTATTCCCGTCACTTCCCCCAATTAGCAAAACAGTTTCGCCCTCCACATCCCCTCCTACCCTCTCCAACGCCAACGAATCAGCCACCGGACAATAAACAAGCAACCGAATGCCGACGCCGGCACAACAGAAAAGCGAAAGAAAAGCCAAAAAAACAAGAGACTCAAATAGTAGATTCTCCGGCCGAGATAAAACAGACAAACCGAGCAAAAGAACTCTCAAGGGTAAAAAACCAGACACAACAAAGATCAAGTAATAAACCCTCTTTCTCAAACCCTTGTTTATGACCAAATTTAGGATATGTTTCCCAAGCCAGAACAAGTAAACGGTTACGGCAGTTGCGAAAAGGCCCAAAAAGAGGGTACTAAGCAAAGGATAAGTACACATGGCTACATTATCAAGGTTGTCCTTGATTTTGGGCTCAGCGGCTGTACTCGTGAAATAACGGGGTAGTTTCTGTAATTTTGTTTCGGCCCTGCCTATTAGAATAACGACGAGCTGAATGAGAAAAACTGGGAGACAATAGAGAAAGACGTACCCGGCTGTTTTTGAATTCCATTTCTGACTGAGGGTGCCGGATTCCATTTTCTGTAATGAGGCGCGGAGGAGAAAAACGAGTGTCAGAAACAGACAGGGCTCTGCAAACCCTAGATTCGAAACGATGTAGCATTTGCAAACTCTCTCTTGCCATTTTAGATCAAGGGTGTTTAGTATTCTTCCCTCTCGTCTGAGTAGATTTAAACGAACAATTTCTCCGAAACCCCACCAGATGGTGATGAAGATTAAGGCGATTCGGATTATCCAAGGACCGCTGAAGTAGCCGAGATGGAGAAAGCCTTGGCGTTGGATTTTAGTTCGTAAGTAGAACGAGAAGAAGATGCAGAACAAGCCGAGGAGAAACAAAACAGCAACAAGACAGATTGTCACCACACCGAGGGCATCAGCGATGAATCTAGTCAGGGGCATTACCCAAAAATGAGGTTCTAAGCATGCTCTCTTCCAGCATGGAAGCAGGGGGAATGGTCTAGTGTGTTTTCATCTCATAAAACCAAGAAGAAGAAGAAATTGTAGCCAAACAGGATCTTAGGTTTAATATTGCTGATAACTATATACTGATGAACTTTCTTCCCCTTTCCAGCAAAACCACCTAGAGAAGACAGGTAGAGAACATATCAGCAATGAAAAGAGAACAAGAACAACAAAAACGAAGGGGAATTCATGCCAAACAGAAACAAGAAACAACACATTGCATTATCAAAGTTAATTCACTAACACAATTTGTTGTTGCGGCCTTTGAGGTAACATTTAGCATGAATGAAAATTGAGTGGGAAAATATACAAATGGAAGCAAAACGGGAAGAAAATATAATTTTTACTTTGTTCAGTACGAGTGGAGAATGGAGTGAAAAAACTAGGTGGACTATATGAGCTTTTTATCCCACCAAAAACTTTCCTCCCAAAATTGGGAGGAAGAATTAAATTTAATGAAGTTATATATAATACCCTTAAAATTGAAAGTACATGGAGAGTTTTACATGGTTTAGTATTCGCTTTCAAGGAAAACGAGAGAAATGGAATTCATATTGCACCAAGTTATATATCTTCAAACGTTGAGGAACTATTCTAAAATTATTTTTCAGTCAAATTTCCTACCGTCATAGCTCCACTTTCCATCCCAACCAAACAAAATACAAATGTTAGTAATTGGAGGGCGTTACACTTGAAGGTTCCAAAGTTTCTAGAATACTCTAGGATATTGTATAGGTATGTGTGTTTGTGTTGGAAACATGTAAGTAAAAGAAGAGTTAAAGGGTGGTGGTAGGTCCCATTTCTATATATGTGTGTTTTGTGTTTGTGTTTGTGTTTGTGTTGGGAGACGAGCAAAGAAAGAAGGAACAAAAGAATAAGAAAGAAAAGATAGAGAAGAAAAAATAAATAAAGAGATAAGGTCGTGTTGGTTTGTATATATGTGTGTGTTTGTGTGTCCAACCAAGGAGTTTTTGGATGGTATGCCACCTTCTCTCCCCGTTCCAACCATCCAGCAATCAAATGCTTCCTTAAAGTTTTTCGCTTTGGAGTTTGGGCCAGTAAGTTGCCACTGCGTATTTACCTCTTTTGGCCTTATTGCCACTGTGTATATACCTCATTTGGCCTTATTTCAGAATGCACATGTTGTTCGAGGGCAACATCTGAAGGTATTTCAATTTTTCTTAGTAAAAATAAATTGTAGGCTTAACCGCATCACCGCTTGCTTCCTACCACGCTGCTCAGGCGCATTAACTACCCCGGCCTTGCTGGCCCAATAACTTTTAAAATATTCTTTATTACGTTAAACATTTTAATTAACTTAATTTTTTTGAATGACGGGATAGTATTGATCAGATCATAGAAAACCATGTGAAAGGAAAATCACCGCATGTGCTCCCCTAAGCACTGCGAAGTTCAATCCATATACAAGAATAATACTCACAAGTGTCTTAAAGAGCGCAGCCGCTATAAAGACTCACTGATCTCAGGATTTAGGGACATTGTGAATGGAGGATGGAACGCAATGCCCATGGGGGCGTATCGATCACACACCGCCTGTTCACACTTAACGGAGAGTTACCAATTGGTTGGGTTGACTAGACGTCCAACATAGGCTAATTATGGAAACATTTGTTATTGTGTCATTCATGATATTTAATAACATTATTAAATTAACATTACAAAAATGATATTATAAATAATGGAGTTTAAAACTCATTTAGACAAACAAAAACACCGACAAAAAGCAAGAAAAAACTAAAGAGTACTCCTTTGCACAAATGAAGACAATCTTTACAAATTTTGAGCCTTAGCCTAGAAACAAGTCCAAGGTCACACAATCATTTCAACAACAGCATGAGTCGGCTCTCTCTTTCCTTTTAGCGAGTTGACCGTCATCTCCACACTTTCCCAATCTCTCTAGGTCTATTAAAGTGTAACACCCTCCAATTACTAAAATACCTATCAGTATTTTCTGACCCTCAACACTCCCATTGTCTAAATTTTGATAAATAACCAAACATCAACTACCACTAAAGTCACAAAAATGACTATAGATTACCTTATATACCTGAGTTTACCACACAAAAAGTATCTAAATCCCGTGTATTATGAACAATTATTAGTCCATCATTGTCCGTAAAGTAATAAGATAACCAGCATGAAAAGCTCACATCCATTCCGCTAATTCAAATTCTTGTAAATGAATTGCCAAAAAATACACCAACACCACTCGAAACTTTCAGCAAACGATCTAATCCCCAATAACTGAATCCCGTATAGTTTAAGCATACATTAGTTTCATGTATTTTCCCCATATCCAAAATATACGCACATAACACACGCACATGCCTGCATGTTGATGTAAATAAAACAAGAAATCCATTCAATTTGCTCCTACTTCCAGCACAAAAATTTGGCTATTAATAAGAAAATGCAACTACACATATAAACATGCATGTGCATAGAGAACCACATAAGCTTCCAACACGATCAAATCGAGATCAATTCTTCATAAATTACAGTAATTCAGGAAATCGAGATCAAACCGTGAACCAGAAATCACTAGTAACAATTGCTTAAACAAATACCAAATTGATAACTATAAAAACAACATATCACATCAGCAGAAAAATATTCTGAAACAAACTCCGGAACACAAGCAACACGAGATTATCCACGATTCAGCATACAAAAAGCTGAGTAGAATCAGGAACAGTAAGTGAATCGAAATAAAAATCACAACATAACAGAGCTTACGAGGCGAATACTCCCGATCCGTCGAGTTCGAGCCTCGAATCTCCAGAGTTCGCAGGTGGAGAATGAAGCCCTAGAGAGAGAGAGAGAGAGAGAGAGAGAGAATGCCGGGGACGCAGGCAGAGGAGTGAGAGAACGATAGGGAGAAAGGTACGAGAGAGAGAGAGAGAGTGCGGGGGGGCTTTGTCGAAGACAGGCTGTCTCCAGCAATCAACCAACCAAAATTTAGAAAAAATAAAAGTCATATGACAGAATTGGCCCTCAACTTTAGTGTATATTCTAATTAGATCCCAAATATTTAACGGTGTTTATGCGGCAAGTATCTTATTTTACCCTTAATTTTAAAAAAATCTCATACACAATTACAACTTGCGTTTTAATCTCATGCATTAAAAAAAAATAGAAGACCCAATAAACTCTGGCAATTACATGTATTTAACTTGTGTATAAAATATTTATTAGACGTAACAAATGTAAGATAGTTATATATAATTTTTAATTTTGTACATAAGTATAAACACATACGAGACTAATATACAAGTAAAAATCAATTTAAGAGACTAAATCAAAATTTATGTTTTGAATAAAATTAATAACAAATTATGCTCGTTATTTAGGATTAATTACCAATTATTCCATTATTTAACCCCATTTGGTTTACTTCTTGAAAATTATTTTCAATTTTCAAAAATACAAAAAAAATAACTATTATATTTTTAACAATACAAATTTTGTTATTCATAAAATAATTGGGCATATTTGATGAAAAAAAAAAAAAAATTACTTAAAATTAATTATATTAAGTACTTAATTAATTAAATTTGTTTGGTAAATGTAATTAGTATCACTTAATTAATTAAGTTAACTTAAAAATTAAGTCAAAATGTGAATAAAAAATTAAGTTAATGTCCCTTCACTTATTTTATTTTGTTTAATACACTCCATTATTTTTTATTTAAAAAAATTATATTTTGATTATTTTACCCTTGATTCCCTATAAGGGTTTAATTATGATTAAGTTTAATGAGAATTGGATTAACTTTAAATTATTTTAGGATTTTAATTTTATTTTATATTTAAATTATTATTATAATTTAATTTAAATAATCAAACTGTATAAAAAATATATATTATTTACATATTTTTGGGTTAATTTTTATTTTTAATTTTAATATAATATTATTATTTTTTAAATGGCACCATGATTTTATTGTTTTAGTCTCAATTTTTTTTTCCATATTATCTTGATTTAAAAGTAGTTATGTAAATTAAATAATTTTTAGCATACAAATTTTGTATTTATCAAACAAACAAAAAAAATTCAGCACTTAAATTTTCAGCACAATTTTATTGAACAACTTTCTGATATTTTCAGCACTTAAAATTAAGTACTTAAATTTTCAGCACTTAATTTTTAAGTGGTTATAAAACATGCCCTTAATCTATCATATCATCAATTTTTAATATTTTTAAATTTAATTTTAATTTTTTAAATCTATATTTTTTATTTTTCTAAAATTTTTCTTTACTACACATTTACCAATAAACAGAATAAACAGTGTTATTATCTCTCCTTTTTAACATATGTTTTAATTAATCAAATTACTTTTATATTTTAAAAATTTTAACATGTTATTAATAAATATATTTTTTCTTAATTTTTCAAACCTAAACCGGCACGAATTTTCTCACTTTTTGAAATTTGTTTTCAGAATTTTTATTTATTATTTTTTGAAATTTAAACCAAAATTGTCATTAATTTTCTTTCAATTTGAGACTTTCAGTTTTTCTCTGATTTGCTTCTTTTTCGCTAATACATTATTTTATTGGTGGTTCTCTCTCCTTCTCTCCAACTCCAAATCCAGAAACAAAATTCATATATATTTTTTTTAAATATATATATATTTGACATTTGTTGTGTTTCAATAGCAAATCTTTTTAAAAAACAAAAATTGTTTTTTTTTTATTGTTTATCCCTTATCTAACAGTTTGTTTAATAAATAAACATTTTCGTTATACTTTAGTCCCTTTTTCAGTGTATTGTTCTTAACAGTAACAAAAATAGTGAACAAACGTTTATACCCTTATATACATATAGTAAATTCTAACGGAAGAACGTAAAATAGAATAATGTGTGAACATAACAAAAGAACCTAATTGATAAACATTGTGAAGCACAAGCTGTCCATTAATGTGTATTGATTGTTTAAAAAATACAAAATAAAAATATGAATATTCACGTCTTGCTGTATTTTACAGAATGACATTTTATGTAAATTATGAAAAAACTTTGGTCAAATAACTGATGACTATAAAAAATCTTTAAGGACTAAAAACTTAATATGATATGTAGTTGGGTGTCTATTTTTTTATTTATATATCTTTTGAGGACTAAGCAATAAATTTTCCTATTTATTTTACTCTTCTTTTTTTATGCAGCGATGGTTGAAGCTTGGTGGCAACAATATAAATTTAAAAAATATAAAAAATTATTATAGTCAGCGACGTATTCTCCAGTGTGACCAACTTAGGTTTGATGTGGCGTTGAAAGTTTGTTGCATAATTAATAAGAACAACATGTTGTCAAAATATTTGGGATATATAGAGAGTATTCTAATAAAATAAATATATATTTCTTATTTCCCCACACTTTCAATTTTTGGCATTTTAATAAATACTTTCGTAAACAAATAAAATCAATTACCTTGTAATGATTTGAAAAACAATGATTGAATCAATATCACATCAAAAGGTGTTCTTTTAAAAAAAATTAGATGGATTGAAAATTACAATTTATCATTGTGGGCCTTCAATTTAACATTTGTTCTCTAAATACATGAAATTAAAATATTTAAATATAAAATAAAATTTATTTTTCGGGCAAATTAGTCAATTTTAATTCTTTATTTTTTAATATTTTAAATAAACTATAAATTTTTCAATTAATATTAAATAATGTAATAAATTAGTGGTTATTTAGGTGACGTTTGGTAACAATTTCTATTCTCATCCCATGCAGTGGAATGAGAATGGGATGGGATGGGATGGGATGAGAATTATGTTTTCTTTTTTGGAGTAAAATCGTGTTTGGTAACGATAATTTTTTTTTTTTGTTTTGTTTTAAGAATAGAATCGCATTTGGTAACAATTTTATCCTAAAAAAAAAAAAAATTGTTTTGACAACATTTTTTTTTTTGTTTTGGGCAGCGGCGGCTGGACGGTGGGTGGCCGGAGGTGACCGGCGACAGTTGCCGGAGATGGTGGCGGGCGGTGGCGTACGGCGAATGAACAGTGGCAGTGTCCCTCTTTAATTTTTGGGAATGAGATGGAAATAATGAGAAATAACTTTTTTTTGTTTCTCATTTCTTAAGAAAAAAGTGGGCATAATTCTCAAATGGGAATGGAATAGGAACGGGAACAAAAATTACCAAACGCTATTCCCAAACAGAAATCCCAAAAATCTGGAAATGGCATGGGAATTTATGTGATGGAAACGGTTACCAAACGGGGCCTTAGTGTGTCTTTCAAGTATGATTTGTACCATTGCCAGTGAAAAATAGTATTCAATTACCTTTTTAGCCTTATCTTTTATTAATTATTTTTTAAATAAAATTAATGCAGTTACTATACTGCCGTTATTTATATAAATATTTCTTATCTCTCTCTCTGCCACTATCGTTGCCACCTTTGCTATTTGCCATTGTCGTTGGCTCCACCACCGTTGTCGTCGCCACCAGCCCCTCCACTCCAAGTCGTTCCCACCAACCTAAATCAAGGAACAATTCGAACAATTCTCTCTCTATCTTTTTTTTTCTCTCTCTCTCTCTCTCTCTCTCGCTAACAATTCATCATCTCTTGATTTGTTTTTCTTTCTCTTCATTGCTCATCAATCTTCTCTCTATATATGATACATATACATATATATAATCTACAGAGCGAGAAGATAAGCAATAGTGTAAGACCCAGATTTTGGCACGTGCGTAATTTTAATTTCATTCTAGAGCATGTAGAAAAATACGGGGTGGAAATGTGTCAATTAAAATTAAAATTAAAAGTTTATAGGTCAAATTTCAAATTTAGAAATATTTATTCTAAACTTTGAGATGCAAATTGTCACCTAATCTATAAAAGTTAAATTTTTAAGGGGTGAAATTACAATTTAAGAAAATCCTAAAGGTTGAATCGGATTAAAATGAAGAGTTAAAGAAATTAGGGGGATAAAAGAATAATTAAAATAAAAGTTTATATATATATATATATATATATATATATATATATATATGCATGTTTGTGCGTGCATGTGCCGTGAGATCAGCCGAAGAGGGGCGACGTGGCGTGAAAAAAATCAAAAACTAATTCACAAAAACTCATGCAATTAAATGATCCATAGAAAAATCGCGATCCAAAGCCGGAAAGGAAGAATAGGAATCAGAAAGCTAGAGAAAGAGAAGGTCGTCGGAGCTGTGGTGATGGGTGCTTCGGTGCGAGTGTGTGTGTTCCTCCGGTTGTTTTGACGATCTCATGTGTGTGGGTGTATGATCGGAGTGTGATTTTGTTGTTAGTTGTGTGGGTGTGCTTTGTTCAGTTCCGTCCGGCGATGGATGGAGAGTGATCGGCGTGTGCATGTATGTGGTTGGTCGTGTGTGTTCTACTTCATTTCATCGTTGCATGTGTGTGTTGTTGTGTATGTGTGTGTTGGTCGTTGAGGTGGGGTGGTGAAAGAGCCGCCAGAGTTAGTGAGGAAAAAGAGAGAGTGACGGTTGTTCTGATCAAACAGGAGCTGAACGAGGAAGACGACGGGTTGCACCTTGGCGGTGGCAGCTTCACCTAGGCGGTGGAGCATCAGAACGCAAAATAGAAAAAAATGGGGTGTGTTCGCCTAGGCGGTGAGACGACGGCCTAAGCGGTGGATTATTCGCCGAGGCGGTGAGTACAGGAGCAGAAAACTACATTTTTTAAGGAAAAAGGAAATTGACAACCGTTTCGGAATGAGTAACGTTTCTTGCTAAATTTTATGATTGTTAAATTTAACTACTAGCATAAAAAACTTGTAACCGGAATAATAAATATTGGGACTGTTCGTATTACTAAATTTTATACAGTAAAATTCAACGAAATGAAACTAGCCGAATGATAATTTTTCATAGTAAAATGTGGGGACGGAAAAATTGTGAAACTTAGGGCCTGCATTGCATGATTAAGTTATTTTAAATAGATTATTAATTTAGGCCCTATCACTATTAGGTTCGCAGACACCGGAGTCTCAGTAGAGTGTGGTCAGTAGCAATTTTTGCAGATTAAATATCGAGGTGAGTATACTGTCTTCTACGTAAATTACAAATTGTATTTTCGTGTATATTATAGAAAATGTATTTATTTAAAAATGGACGGATTTGTAACTTATATGGATTAAGCTGTTTTGGGTGTTTGTGAAAAAATATTTTGTGGATTACGTTGGTTTTAAACGGGTGGAAAATGATTTGTTAAATTTAGTTGGTTTCTAAAATGGTGGAAAATGATTGTGAATCGAGTCGTTTGTATTTTAGGTGAAAATTGATGGTTAGTCCAACTATGTCATAATATTTTCTTTTCGTAAGGGGTGTGGATATTATTCCCGTAAGGGATGTGGGTTTTATTCCCATAAGGGGTGTGGGTTGACCTATCAGGGAATGCAAACCCTGCGGGTGGTACGGTACCATTGCAACTCCCGATCGTGAGGTTAAAAGGATCATATTGCTAGTTGGAGGGAAGTGTGGTGTTTTATTATATATGATGAAGCGGTTGGATAATATATATATATTGGTGTATTTATTATTCTGGTTACTTTACACTACTTGGATATATATAGTATTCTGGTTGATTTTCACTACTTGGATGGAATATTATAAATATATGAGTTGATTTCTGTGATGAGAGGAAAACCGAGTTTCCGTGTGGTATGTGATTTTTATATTTTTCTTATACATGTGGTATTTAAATTTTTATACTTGATCCATATAAAATGTTTTTATTATGAAGACAGTATACCAATAAAAAATTTGGTTTCAGATATTGCGGCTAGGAGTTGGTCCCCTACCGGCACTAGGTAGAGTCTTGCGATAGTATCGTTTGGGAGTGGGCCGTCTGAGGCGAACCCATGGGAGGTCCAGTGTTATTATTTTGCTGACATTATTTTATTGTATATATATACGGGGACGGATGTGTCCCAATTGGGGGAGTTGTATGGTTTGTATGTTTGTTTATGGTATTATATATATATATATATATGTGTGTGTGTGTGTGTGTGTTTCTGGTTGGTTGGTCGTTTAGGGGGGGTGTCTTGTCGACGTCACGACGGCTCGGGTGACGGGTGTCCGGGGTAGGGTGTGACAATTTGTGGTATCAGAGCTTAGGTTATAGGTTCTGTAGACTTACCAGTTGTCGTGTCAGTAAAGGACCATGAGATAGGAAGACATGCCAGTCATTTAGTCAGTAGGGGACTTTGAGATAGGATGTCGGTAGGTGACTTTGGCACTCGCGTGGTAGTTATTTAAGTAAATTAATTACTGTCGTTTCCTGGTTGGCCTAGTTGGTTGTTGAGTTGAATTCTATTGCAGATAGTAGATATGGAGCGTGGAAATGAGAGCTCTGAGAGTGTGGGACCCCAAAGGCAAGTGGAACCCCAGGGTCAAGTAGAACCCCCGAGACAAGTGGAACCTCAGGAACAGGGTGATAGAGTGCAAGGGAGCTTGGATACTGTTGAAAAAATTTTGCAGGCTGCTGCCCAGTTGACAGAGCAACAAGTGAAAATCATGGAAAGTCAAAAGACCCAAACTGATACTGCTACATCCCAAGCAGTACGCTTGAAGAGATTTAGGGAGTTGGACCCTCCGATTTTCACCGGAATGGTGGGTCCAGCTGATTCTGAGAATTGAATTAGAGGCGTGGGATATGTATTCGAGGCTATGGAGATCGTTGATGATAGTCGAGTACCTCTTGCCACTTTTCAGCCGAGAGAGGAAGTTGAACATTGGTGGGAAGAGATGAAGAGATTGATTACCGTTTCTGACAAAGAACTCACTTGGGATCGTTTCGCTGTGGTGTTCAATGAGAAGTATTTTATTGAGTCTTACCGATTCTAGATGGAGGAAGAATTTATAATTCTGAAAGAGGGGAAGATGACTGTTCAACAATACGAAGTCAAATTTGAAAAAACAAAATAGTAAAAACCCTAAAAACAAACCTTTTTAGTAATTTTTTTTTGTAAAACACCTAAATTTTAGACTAGGGCTTGTTTGGTTGGAAGGAAAATGAGGTGAATAAGAAAACAAAAATGAAAATGAGATGGAAAATAAAAAAGAAAAAGAAAATGTAGAGAAAAAATCACTTTCCCACCACTTTTTTTTCTCCTCATATATGGGGTGAAAAAGAAAAGATTGGGAAGAAAAAAAGTCAAAATGACTATTTTATCTTTTTATTTTATATAATAAACACCCATTTCACCTGTATTAAGAATAAAATAGTAAATTAAACAAAAAAATATATTATTTTTGTCTTTTTTCAATACACATAAAATATTATTTATCTTTCTTTTATATCCTTCCAACCAAACATATTAAAAAAAATAATTTTTCTCATAAAAAAAAATTATTTTTCAATTTTAATATTCTTTTTCTTTTCCTTTTTTATCCTCCCAACCGATTTTCCATCCTCCCAACCAAACATATCCGTATTTTTCTTGCGTGGGTCCCTCTTTTTAGTAAAGCATCCCTATTGACGCGAATCAATAACCTCTCTCTCTCTCTCTCTCTCTTCCGACACGTGCGGCGTTAAGCCGAAGTTTTCAGTGGACCCCACAAAGAATTCCTTCCTTCCTTCTCACAAGACCATCATCTTTCTCTCTCTCTAAACTGTTCGCTCTCCGATTCGCAAATTTTGCTTCACAGATTCACCGCAACGGAAATCAACCGAATGAAGATCGAAGAACGCCCTCCCTCTCTCTCTCTAGAATTCCGCTTCGATTTCTTGGGATTCCGAAACAGTAAGGGATAGAGAGAGAGAAGAAGATCCACACTGTGTTTCAAGACTCCGAATCCAACGGTTATTCGCACTTTAAGGGGCTCCCCAGATCCGAAAATCTCTCCTCCTCGGTCTACACAGCTCATTCTGAAACCACCATTTTTTATTTTCACAAAAAAAAAAAAAAAAAAAAAAAGTGTTTGGTTAATATCTCATAGTTGTTTCTTGCGGATTCATTGTCGTCGTTGGATTTGATTTCGATCAATGGCGTCGGCCAATTTGCTGTAGAAGATATCGGAACACCCAACCGCCCCAAACCCAGAGGCCTTGCGTGGCATTTCAACATTTGGTCCGGTTTCTGGTTCGCCTCCCCCATTTTCTCTTTCTCATCTGAATTTCCATTGTTTCTGATTAAAAATATCGATTGCATTCTCAAATTTCTGCCCAATGTGTGCTGTTTTTGATTGAATTCTTCTGATTTGGTCCATTTGGGGATCTGCGTTCTGTGAATTCATTCATGTTGCATGAACACCCTTCCGAAATTTTGGAATCTGCGGTGTAATTTTATCATATATCTGAATTCTCATCGTCTTCATTGCTTCGTGCATTTTGATATTTGAGCTTGCGGGTCTCAATTTGAAGGCAAAATTGAAGGACAGGCCATATCAGACATTGTTTATCCAGGTTAGGTTGAATTGGATATGGAGATTGTTCATTTAAGGTACATATTTGCGCTTGAATGGTAGAATTTATGGATTGAAAGCATATTAAATTATTTGGATTTATCCCAAGAATAATGAGGATCATACAGCAGCAAATTGAATTGGGTTTCTGTATCCGGATTTGAATCGATATATGCAGTTTCTTCTTTAAAAAAAATTCAGGAAGATGTGGAGTAGGCTTTTCATAGGCTGCATTTGTTCAAAAGGGTTTTCTTCAGATGAATATGCAGAGAACCATGTCAAAGATAAGAAATCCTCCAAAAGATCATCAAAATCCAAAAGATCGTCTAAACGATTCGTATCATCGAAGAGAAAAGAGGAAGTTGTGGAGGAGGTTGACGGTGGAGGCAATGATGTGACTGCACGTCTTATATCAATGGAGCCCACAGAAAAGAGTGGCGGTTCCTCCCCTCCAGCTGCCTGGGATGAGCGGCAGAAGAAGGTTATGGCTTCTGAGAAGCCGACAGTGGTCGAATCTGAAAGAGATTCAGCTTCAAGTGGAGGGTATCCCCAGATTTCTAGGGTTTTTAGTGTTCGAAATGGAGTTGATGGAGCACAGGTCGTTGCTGGTTGGCCATCTTGGCTGACTGCAGTTGCAGGTGAAGCCATCAAAGGGTGGGTACCTCGAAAAGCAGATTCATTTGAGAAGTTGGACAAGGTTGACTATCGTTCCCAACTTTTAATTTCTTGCGCCCTTTTGGTTTTACGTTAAAGATCTAGCATTGCTTCATTAATTTTTTCTCCTTTTGCATTTTTCATATGATCTTTCTATAAATTGATATTCAATTCTGTATTTCTCTTCATGAACTAATCTCTTTATTTGTTGCCAACATCGTTAAGCCTTTCAATTTCTCATGTTAGATGTATTTTTGATGCGAGGGTGAGCTTTGGGTACAATGGTTAAGGTTACTCTATTGTGACCTGGAGGTTTCGGATTCAAATATTGGAAATAGTCTTTCTGTATACAGTGGTAAGGCTGCGTACATCTGACCTTCTTCAGACTCTATGATGGCGGGAGCCGTCGTGTACTGGGCTGCCCTTAGATGTATTTTTTACGCGATCTTTGATGCTTTCGAGCGGCAAGAAAGGAAAAAAAAAAAGAGAAGAAAATCTAAGTGCCTAAATTTTGTTTGGCTGCATATGAAACTGCAAATACGGCTACTTTGCGCATTTAAACTCTGAAATATGGGTTGTTGACTGTAAATTTTGATTCAAGTTCTCTGTAAATGTGCAATATGACAATTATATCAATTTTAAGGTGAGGTGTTTTAACTTTTAAGTGCTAGTGTTCCTATTAACCTAGAACAAAATCAGGGAACAGGGAAAAATAGTTTTTTTTTTTTTTTCTTTCAATTCCCATATTTCTGTTTTTGTTTTCAGTTTTCTGGGAACACCTGTTAATTTTGTGCCATTTCCGATTCTATCTCTTTGCTCTTACCAGTTCAAATCAATTCTTTTTGAAAATTACAAAACTAATGTACCGATTATTGCAGATAGGGCAAGGAACATACAGCAGTGTCTACAGAGCCCGTGATCTTGAAACTGGAAAAATTGTTGCATTGAAGAAGGTTCGATTTGTGAACATGGATCCAGAAAGTGTTCGTTTTATGGCCAGGGAAATCATAGTTTTGCGTAGGCTGGATCACCCGAATGTGATGAAACTTGAAAGTCTGGTCACTTCGAGGGTTTCGGGAAATTTATACCTTGTTTTTGAGTACATGGAGCATGATCTTGCTGGGCTAGCAGCATCACCGTCAATTAAATTTACTGAACCACAGGTATTTGTTTTTTTTCCCTGCTCTCTCTCTCTGCCAATTTCGATGATTCATAACGTATCTACCTACTATGATAGTGCTTATGCATGTTTTTGTTCATTTTTACACACACACACACACACACACATGCCATTTCTTTCTTGTTTTCTGCTTTGGCGCTCAAATGGTTGGGAAATAAGGTGGTGTTTGGTAAAATTGAAAATTATGTGCTGAAATGTGTTGTTTTTAAGTGGTGAATTTGTTAAGTGCTGAATGTAGTAAGTATTTGTCTTTGTAATACTTTTTCCCTCGAGAAGTCTATCATTTTATAAAATTTTCTCTCTAAAATATTCGTTACAACTATTTGTTTTCAATTTTCTCTCTCTACAACTTCATCTCTCTATTTTTTCCCCGTTGTAGTTTTTTCTCTCTAAAAATATTTTGTTTAAATTTTCTCTAGATTTTATGGTAATGGTGGTTTAATGGGGCTTGTTCTAGATAATAGTAGTTTGATGATTTTTGTCTTTTTTACACTTCCTCCTTCGAGAAGTTTATCTTTTACTAAATTTTCTCTCGAAAATATTCTTTACAATTCACTCTCTCTCTCTCTCTATATATATGTGTGTGTGTGTATATATATATATATATATCCCTCTTTCTCAGTTTAGTATTTTCTCACTCTGAATGTATTTTTATAAATTTTTCTCTATATTTTATATCAATGGTGATTTAATGGTGCTTGAGGTAGACAATAGTTTGATGATTTAAGTGTATAGTAAGTAAGTGGGACATCACTTAAATTTTTGAATTATTTTTAAATGATATTTTATATTTTAAGCAATTGGTTAGTTTTGTCATCAGGCCCGCCTAATTTGATAAGTACTTAAGATCAGATGATACACGCAGATTAAATGTTACATGCGACAATTACTTCGTGGACTTGAGCATTGCCATAATTGTGGGGTGTTGCACCGTGACATCAAGGGTTCAAATCTTCTTATCGATGACAACGGAAATCTAAAGATTGGAGATTTTGGATTGGCGACATTTTTTAACTTTGGCCAAAAGCAGCCTCTGACAAGTCGTGTAATCACCTTGTGGTATCGGCCTCTTGAACTTTTGCTCGGTTCTACAGATTATGGAGCAGCTGTTGATTTGTGGAGTGCCGGTTGCATTCTTGCGGAATTGTTTGCGGGGAAGCCGATCATGCCTGGAAGGACTGAGGTAGTTTCTCAGCTAAAACTAGGGGCTGTTTGGTAGTGCTTTTTTAAAAGTATTTGAGGGAAAAAACTGTTTTGTTGCCAATTTTTTTTTTTCCTAAAAATCTGGTAACATGATTTTTTTTTGTTCGCATGTTTCTGCCTCTGTTCCCATTTTTCTGGGAACACGTGGGGAACAAAAATTTTCCTCAACCAAAGTTTTGCATTTTTTGGTTTTGAAACGGTTAAATCTGTTCTTTGATCATTGAATTTTTCTTATTAATTTTTTATTTATTTTTAAATAGGTGGAACAACTACATAAAATTTATAAACTATGTGGTTCGCCATCAGATGAGTACTGGAAAAGGTCGAAATTGCCTCACGCTACGATTTTTAAACCTCAGCAACCTTATAAACGTTGTGTTTCCGAGACATTCAAGGACTTACCTTCTTCAGCTTTAGCTCTTGTGGATGTCCTGCTTGCCATTGAGCCCGAGGGTCGTGGATCAGCTACTTCTGCACTTCAAAGCGAGGTAAATTTTGATCTTCCTTCTTCTTTAAAATTTGGTATTTGGACTTGAATTTTGGTTATTATATGTGTTTGTTTGATTCTATTCTCAGACAATTTAGAATAGGAAAAATGGAACAAAACTTGTTTCTGTTCCGTTCAACACAAACACTTTTTCTTTTTTTCAAAATTTTCTGAGACTAGCACTTCATGAATTAAATCTTGAATTAAATCATGAATGCACTAGGCCGATGTGGGGGAGTGCGCCCTTACGATCGTTCAAAGAGGTGATTAGTTGAGGTGCGCGTAAGTTAACCTAGACATACCTTATTGTTAAAAAAAAAAAAAAAAAAAAAAAAGATAGAACACTAACCTAACGCCAACTAGCGTTCGTTCACTCCTTTAATTCTTCGATGTCTTATTTTTTGTTCTTTTCCGAGATTTTTTAAATCAAATTTCAGATATCAGGATGGGCTTTTTTTTTGGGGGGGGGGGGGGAGAGAACAGAAGCAGAAACATTTACCAAACGCCACCTTACTGTTCTTTCATCTCTTTCTTTCTTTTCCGTGTGGGGTTTCTTTCTCTGTTTTTTCTTATTTATACTAAATTTGTTGTTTTATTCTCAGTTCTTCACAACAAAGCCTCTTCCTTGTGATCCATCAAGTTTGCCCAAATACCCACCAAGCAAGGAGTTTGACGCCAAGCTTCGAGACGAGGAAGCAAGAAGGTAATTATCCTCTCCCCCCCAATCTAGTATCCAAACGCTGTTTTGGCGCCTCTATAGAACTAGTACACATTTTCGAGATGTATAAAAAAACATATGTGTGTGTATATATGTATTCTTTTTCTACCTTTTTTACTCCATGCTTGTTTTCTTCTTGAATTTCAGGCAAAGAGCCGCTGGTGGTAAGGGACGCGGACTTGATTCCAACAAAAAGGGTACCAAAGAATCCCATGCCATCCCGGCACCTGATGCTAATGCTGAGCTACAAGTGTCCATTCAGGTATTCTCATTATATAGTTCTCTATTTTTTACTTTAAAGTTGTTTTTATCTTATTTATAGAGAATTTATTTTTAAATCCTTATCAACTTATATTTTTGTTCTTACCGATATTTTAGTTAACTTTAACTATGATATTCAATACAACTCAACACTAGTTAACATTAACTAAGGTAGGAGTTAGGATCTGTTTGCTTTGGAACTCAAAAATAGTTTTCCAGAAAGTTTGAAAACAATATTTTAAAAACATTTTTTTTAAAAGTATTCTTATTTTCATTCAGAAGCGAAAAGGACAAGGGAATCCTAAAAGCACAAGTGAGAAGTACAATCCCGAAGAAGAAGGAGGTTCCGGTTTCCCTATTGAGCCTTCATTAGGATCATCCAAAAACGGTCCATTTGATGGGCGATTGCTACATACTTCTTCAAGAGATATTGTTGATTTGGGGTCGGAGAGGTTCAATAGATCACACGCAGCAGCAGCACATTTGTCTAAATTTTCAAATTCTGTTGCAGCCCGTGATAGTCCGAGGTATTACATTGGGAAAGAGACGAGTAATCATTCACATTGGCATGAATCTTCATCGAAAAATAGATATAATCATCTAAATGACGGTGAATCAACTCATTATTTGCTTGGGAGACCGACTTCTTCACACAAGAAGGATGAACAGGCTTCGGGGAAGAAATC
Source organism: Eucommia ulmoides (assembly GCA_016647705.1). Taxonomy (NCBI): domain Eukaryota; kingdom Viridiplantae; phylum Streptophyta; class Magnoliopsida; order Garryales; family Eucommiaceae; genus Eucommia; species Eucommia ulmoides. Next base: position 6,816,665 of record CM028341.1, read on the forward strand.
CAAGGTAATCCATCTATTTGAATTTGCGCTTAGGGTGTGTTTGGATGTACGAAATTTTGAACCGGTGGAATTGGAGTTAGAAATGAACGCATGTAATTTTTTGAATTTTTTGATGTGTTTGTTTATTATTCCGATTCCAAGGCTTGAATTCCATGCAACCAAACAATTATGACCCGTTTTGTTACTGTTTTTGTCATGGGCCCGGATGCCCGCCCAACCCATTAGCTATTTTTTAGGGTTTGAGCTTGATATTTAAGCCCATGGACAAGGCTAGGGTCCCAAGATTTAGGGCCACTCGTTTTTAGGGCCAGGTTCGGATAATGGTCATTTTTGTTCAGGCCTAGCCTGACCCGGTTCGACCATATATATATATAGATATAGATATAAGAAATTAATTCTAATTTTCACTTCTATTTCATTTTCAACTAGACTTGTATTTTGAAGAACCTAATCTTGAAATGAATGTATTTTATAATTTTTATTTATTATTTTAGTGATTATTTTTTAAATTATAATGAAAATTATAGGATTGGGCTTGAGTTTGAGACACTTTACAGTGGACGAGCTTGGACATGGTCATATGGCCCGATGATAGGGCCCGGATTCGGGTCTAATAAATTTTCGTAATACCCTAGGTATAGCCCGGCCCGAGTCCAGCCCAGATACGTGACTATTGACCATCCAAAGTTGTATCATGGATAATGATTTGAACTGAAGTAGAATGATTAGGGAACTTCAAGTATCGTGTTCAAATTGAAATCATGAGGATCAAAGTGAGATAATGGTCAAAGTTCCGGGTGTAAAGTGCCAACCCCCCTTTTTTTGTTTGTTTCCTTCTCCAGAAAACTTGGAACAGAAAGCTGCAGAATACAAACAAAAACCATAGGAATCAAAATAGATTTTATACCATCCAAACGCGGCCCAAGATTCTCCATCTACCAAATTCTATTTTTCTTAAACCTCATTTTGTGTGACTGCAGGGTTATGGTTCAAACAAGAACCACATTCACTACTCAGGACCATTGCTTCCTCCCGGCGAGAACATAGAGGAAATGCTCCGAGAACACGAGAGGCAAATCCAAAACGCTGTTCGAAAAGCTCGAATTGATAAGCCCAAAATGTTGAAGAAAGCTTACGGAGATAATGGTCAAACAGAATCACTTCTGCAGTATGGTGGCATTGGCCGGTGAACTTAAAAAAAGACAAGGAGGAAACGCTTCTTGTTTCAGTTTGATTTCTGAACACGATTTCAAGAATCACTTCTGGAGGTATGAAAACAATTTCTCGTCACCCCAGGGGAAATATAGGGTTTTGAAAAGATGAACTGGACAAAATGGATGGCCAATCATTAAGGGGACATTTGTTTAGTATATATCTGGGAACAAAAAATCATTTTTTTCTGTTCTGTGGTTTCTGGGAACAGAAACACTAAACAAACAGCCACCTAACATAACTGAGTGATGGTGGAAATTACCTTTTTGACACCTGAGACGGGAGGGGGCGGTTAGTGAAAGAACAGTTGTTTTTTGGGTAAAAACAACGGCAATGTGAGTGTGATTTTTTATGAAAACAGAGAAATATAGTTCAGAATTATATGAAAATGTTTCTGTTTCAACTTCTTGATCTTTTTTGGGGGGAAAATTTGATCCCTGTAATGGAGAATCATTGATCCCATTTTTCTGAATATGGCTGCTGTTGTATACTATATAGGCTGGATTTTCATTGACGAGTTATAGATGTAACTTCATATAATACCCCCCCTCTCTATACACACACACACACATATTTTTTGGTTTCGCGGTGAGTTGTTGTCCAGACCAGCTTACGTGTATCTCGACTAATCATTTCTCCGAACGATTTTAAGGGCGCGCTCTCTATATCGGTTTGATGCATTCAAGATTAAATTTTTAGAGTGCTTGATAGGAGAATCGAACCATGATTGATGAGAAAATGGAACATCTCTCATTGAGAACCGGAGTAACACTTCTTGGTACATGTAAACATATATTGTGTGTATGTGTGTTTGATTTTTGTCGGTGTTTGAATTCGTGTTAAATTCAACGACTGATGGGTATTGTGCTTGACATGTTGTAAATCGGCATTGTGCTCCTTAGTTTGCCATTCCTTCTACCCTTTTTTTTTTTTCCTTTTTTTTTTTTTTTTTTTGAGGTTTTTGTAATTTGCACCACTAAAGTTTACAGAAATCACACTTCAATTCTTATACTTTTAATTTGAATAATTTAAATTTTGAAGTATCCAAATCGTGTCAATTGAGTCCAAAGTATTAACTCAGTCATTTTTTTTTTACAAAAATCACTCACGTGGATGATTTTTGTACTTGACACTTGGATTTCTGTAATGTAAAAACAATGATGGCATTAACAATTTCGAAATTGGATTCACTTGACACGGTTTGAATATTTCAGGGTTTATGTTCAAATTGAAAGGACAGAGACCAAAGTGAGATTTTTTTTGAAATTTTAGGGGTGCAATTGCAAAACCATTTTTTTTCTTATTAATTTACGGATTTCTCAGTCATCAGTGTATTAAATTAAAATTTTAGCAATTCCGAATTTGGATTCACTTGACACGGTTAGAATATTTCAAGGTTTATTGTGTTCAAATTGAACGGACGGGGACCAAAGTGATATTTTTCCAAATTTTCAAGGGTGCAATTGCAAAACTATTTTTTATTTATTTATTAATTTATGAATTTCTCAGTCATCAGTGTACGAAATTTAAATTTTAGCATATGTAGTCTACATGTTACTGTCGAAAATTCAAAAATTATTGTACGTCATAAAATTACTGTAATTTTTTTTCATAAAAAAATTATATATATAAAAAAAACTTTTTTTTTTCTTGGTTGTTTGACATTTCATTTGATTTAGAGAAGAAGTCAATTTTCTCTCTCTATATGTATCTCAAAACATCAACATCACAACTCATGGAAAGAAACCACCAAACTTGCATATCCGCCAACAACTTATTGCTTCATACAAAAATTTTTGTAGGTCAATTGTCTTCATCACTTCATCTCTAAGCATCAAACATCAACAAATATATATATATATATATATATATATATAGAACTCTCTCTCTCTCTCTCTCTCTCTCTAAGAAGTCAAAAATAGAGAGAGAAAAACTAACATGAGGTCTAAAACTCAATATCCCCTCAAATTCAAGCTTCTTGTCATTGCAACATTTCTTGCCTTCTTCCTCCTCTTTGTATTGACATCAAACTTCTCACCCCCTCAACTAAATTTAAATCCATCTCCCTCACATCGAACATTTCACCCGAAGGAGGCGAATTGTTCGCCGGTTTGCACGAAAATCCCACATACGTTGGCACAAACACTCGTTCACTACACGACCTCGAGCATCACCCCACAACAAACACTCAAGGAGATATCGGTCACGTTGAAGGTACTAGACAAGAAGTCTCCTTGTAACTTCCTAGTGTTTGGCCTCGGCCACGATAGCCTTATGTGGAGCGCGCTCAACTACGGCGGGCGAACGGTTTTTTTTGGAGGAGGACGAGGCATGGATTGCGCAAATTCAACGAAGGTTCTAGCGATTTTCTCTCTATAGAATTTTATTTTTTAAAATTTTGTCACTTCGTAGGGTCATGGGTCGGGCTCAGTGCGGGCTTTACCTGAGTATTACAAGAAAATGTTAGACACGACATCGACCCGACCCTATGCCTTATTATCATGTCTAAGCCTGACCCTAACAAAAATTTTCAATCCCAACTCCGGCCCTATAATTTTTTTATATAATTTAAGAAATAAAAATTAAAATAATAAATAAAAATTATAAAATACATTCATCCATATTCTACACTTAAATAACATACATTTATCCATACTTTAAGGTAGGAAGGCAAAATGAAAATTGGGATTATCAGTTACTTGATCTTTTTATATAGATAGATAAAACGATATATTATATAATATAGATATATATTTTAATAAATGACCGGGCTGGGCCTAAAAGAAAATGGTTATACCTAAGTTCGGTCCTAAATTTGATCGGACCCAAATTTCAAGGTTCTAACATTGTCCATGGGCTCAAAACTCAAGTCCAAACCTTAAAAAAAGAGGTAACAGGCTGGGGAGGTTGAGTGGGGCCCGAGCCCATGATCAGTCTTATCACTTCATAGTTTTCTCTATGTAGAACTTTCTCAAAATATTTCTCAATCAATAAATTTTTTATTTTACACCATTTTCTCACGCCATGATTTTTTTCTCTCTAAAATTTTACCGTGTCTATAATTTTCTCTTTCTAAAATCATTTTTTTTTTACAAACATTAGGAAAAAGAGTTTTGAATATTATATCTCTCACTAAAAAAGCACACTAAACAACCGCTAAATTACCAATTTTAGATTAATTTTTTTTTACCTCCAAAACAAAATATTTCTCACTCTATAATTTTTTTACATCTATAACTTTCTCTATCTAAATTTTCAAGACACATAATTTTCTCTCTCTAAAACTTTCTCACTCTAAAATTTTTCACATTGTCTCCCAAGAACTTTCTCGTTGTAGCCAATTTTCTTTCTTCTAAACTCTCTCTCACTCTACAGATTTCCAACACTGGAGTCATACCACGTCACATACGACAGCAAGGTGAATCAGGCAGACAACCTGATGGAGGTGGGGATGGGTCCCGAGTGCACTGCCATTGGCGACCCTAGATATTCCATGTGTCAGCTGGCACTGAAGGGTTTGCCGGACAAAGTCTACGAGACAAAGTGGGATTTGATCATGGTGGACGCCCCGACCGGCTACTACGAGGAGGCGCCGGGGCGGATGACCGCCATATACACGGCGGGGATGATGGCTAGAAACAAGGAGAGTGGTGGTGAGACTGAGGTGTTTGTGCATGATGTGAATAGGGAGGTGGAAGATAAATTTTCCAAGGCATTTCTATGTGATGGTTACATGAAGAAACAAGAAGGGAGGCTCAGGCATTTCACTATTCCAAGCCATAGGGATAGCCTGAACAAACCCTTTTGTCCTTAGTTGGCAGTGTATAAAGATTTCCGTCATTGTGGGATTCGCGGAAGATCAGATGTACGCAATCTTATTCCTGTATAATCGCGGAAGATCAGATGTACGCAGTCTTATTCCTGTATACAAAGAGACTGTTTCCAAGATTTAAACTCGTCATGTCCAAATCAACAAATTTACCATTGTACTCAAAATTCACAGAAGCATGTAAAGTAGGATATTCCAAGGCGTGTTAGATAGGAAAGCATTTGGTCCCAACCTTCTTCTTGGATGCTTAATAATGAGGAAAAAATATAATATTATTGTTAAAATAGTTTACTTGTTGATTTTATTTTTTAATAATTTAAATAATTTTTTAATTATTAACTTGATATCAACAATTTATTTAATTTATATAATTAAAATCAACCAAACAATTGATAAAATCTAAAAAATAAGTCGGAGTTACAACCATAAATCATGAAAATTGATTTTTTTGAAAAACTTTTTTTTTAGAGATTTTAAAAGTTTTTATAATATTTCATGTTGACTATGTAACTTTTAGATGAGATTCTCGTGGTTCCAAATGCTTAAACCAATGTATTTGTATTAGCTTATATGATACTTTATATATCGGACAATGTTTTCTAATAATTTCGATGTGGGATCCCAAAATGAAACAAATTCTTATCCCATCCCATCCAATCCCACTTTTGAAAACATGCTACCTTAGTATTTTTCCTCCCTACTCTAAAAAAATTTGAGAATAGTATACAGAAGTGTATTTGGCAAACATGTTTTTGTTCTTAAATATTCTCAAAATTTTGAAAATATTTCTGGGATTCCTTAGAATTTGAGAAACAAAATAAAATAAAATATTGTGTTCATTTTACCCTCACAAAATCATTAGCAAACTATTTCTTAAAGGTAAATGTTAAGAACCACCATTACACCGGTCATCACCTCCACGTCGGCTGCCACCCATGAAAGATGTATATTTATTATTAGGATATATGCAATTGATATCTTCTATCATTTTGCATTATACTAAATACCTCCTCTGTCATTTTGCAAATATTAGAGACCTCTTCTGTCTTTTTATTCAAACACCACTTACCTCCTCTTAGACAAAATTGTTTTTAGGTTATTTTTTAAAAAAAAAAAATCATTAACATCTCTATATTTTTAAAATTATATTTTTTACCCATAATTTTTTAAATAATTATATTTACCTCTCGCCACCACCCAACGCCTACCATTGCCACCGCCACCTCCTACCTCCGCCACCACCTCCCACCACCCACCGTCCAACTCCCCTGCCACCACCCATCGTCGCCACCTCTACCCACTGCCACCGCCACCAAACCCCACCACCACCACGAGAGAGAGAAAATGGTTAATGAAATGATTAATTGTTTTTAATGAAATGTTTAAAAAAAAAAAAAAATTTTAAAATGGGGGTAGGTAGTGTAGGTGGCGGAGGGTGATAGGTGGTGGCGGCGGTAGGAGGTGGTGGAGGGTGGTGGCGGGTGCTGGGTGGTGGCGGTGGGAGGTGGTGTTGGGCGGCAGCGGTGGGAGGTGGCGGTGGCGATGGGTGCGGTGGTAGGAGGTGATGGTAAATATATATAAATTAAATGGTTATTTATGTATTTTAATATTTTTAAATAGTCAAGGGTAAAATTTGTATTATAATAAAAAAATTATTATTTTTTAACTAATAAGAGAGATAAGTGGTATTTGAATAAAAAGACACGAGAGGTCTCTGATATTTACAAAATGATAGGGAATATATATGTTATAGTGCAAAATAACAAGAGAAGTCAATTATATATAACCTTTATTATTATCCATTAAAAGAATAAAAACATAAGAATAAACACTGAAAAAGAAATATGACTATTTATTGCTATATATTTAAAGAAATTTAAAAAAAGAGTCGACTAAGAAATACATATATTTATTACCATAAATTTAAAGAAAAAAAAACAAATGTTGTAATTCTCACAAATTAAAGAAAAAAATTTCAAAAAAATAATAGTCGTTACCAAATATGTTTTTATTTTTAAAATACTTCAAAATGAAAACAAAATTCTAATTTCAATTTATTTAAAATAAAAATAATAATTTTTTTTTTTTGCATATATTTAGAGAGATGGTTGAACTCTAGACTTTCTACAAAGTTAAAAACAAAATATTTTTTTTTAGTATACTCACGAGTGTCCCTCTACCCACATAAGGTGGAAGATTATCTCGTTCGGGGTGCGTGTCTACCTCTCCCAACAAGTATTTTTCCGCAGGTTAGAACTCCTGATCTTATAGAGATCTCTCAACTATTTTAATTCAAATGTAGTTTACTATTTGAATTACACCTTATTTGTTAAATAAACTAGATATTCACTACGCTACAAATTTTGGGATTAAAAAAACAGTAAAAATTAACCAATCAAAAAATAAATAAGGGTTAATTACATTTTATCCCTTTGTAGTCTGACCAATTTGCACTTACCTCATGTGGTTTGAAAATCATCACTTATACCCCTGTGGTGAGATATTTATTGCACTTATCTCCCTACATCAGGGGATAAGTGGTTTGAAAATCTGACCACAGGAGGGGTAAGTGGCAATTTTCAAACTATAAGGGGTAAATGAAAATTAGCCAAATCACAAGGGAATAAAGTGTAATTAACCCAATAAATAAATATTAAGCATGTGGTGGTGATGCCTCATCATTTTCTCCCCCTCTTTTCTCTAGAGAAACAAACAAAAGCTGCTAGTAAACATCAAACCCCCGAGGTCGAGAGAGAGAGAAGGAGAGAGGAAGAGCCCCTCCGCCGACAAAGCTTCCGATTTTCACTCTCAGCCAAGATCATGAGCAACGACTAGTGAGATTGCTTGATACTGTCGACTCCGCCTTATATTTAGGAATTATTTTCTCTGCTTTTTTTTTTGTTCTTTCAATTTCTGTTTTGCTTTTACAGATTCTGACTTTTTTTCCTTGTCCTCGTTTGATTTTGGTAGCGATTACTTGTTCAAGCTTTTGCTGATCGGGGACTCCTCGGTCGGCAAATCTTGTCTTCTTCTCCGATTCGCTGTACGGTTTGTATTTTGTTTGTTCGATTTTTACTGTATATTGTGCTTATTGCGTCATGCATTTTCCACTTTTTTGATGATTATTGATCCTTTGGTTTGAAATTAATTGCTATTCTTTTTGGTTTCTTAAAGAAATGATGGAATTATTTCGTTATACTGTTGATTTCAGGATGATTCGTATGTCGATAGTTACATTAGCACCATCGGAGTTGATTTCGTGAGTTCCCCCCTCTCTCTCCTCTCATGTACTGATGAACATCCTTCTGTATATACTTATTGCTCGTGGGCCTGCTTGTTGTGTGGATAAATATTTCTTTTCCTTGTTGCATACTTCAAAATTTTGGGTGATTACTGCAGAAAATCAGGACCATTGAGCTGGATGGAAAGACAATCAAGCTGCAAATTGTGAGTTAAATATTCGATATCAATGCGGGGGCAAATATATTATGCATATTTTGTATTTATTTCATCACAAATGGTAAATGCTGGTCTATTTAGGCTTCTAGGTACATGTAAAACTACATTCTTGTTTATTTTGAACCGTGGTCAAGTTCAAGAAAGCCGCAAAGTGTGCAAATTCTAGGCATTGATTGCCCCTATAAAGCATTTGCATTTTTTATGGAGTTGGTGGTTTTAAAAAGTGTCTGTGATGGGTGTACAACAGCCTTTCCCTTGTTGATTTGGGCATTGGCTCAGTTCTTGATGGATCATTATGATAGTGATAACAAAATTTATGACTTTAAAGACTGTTAGAGTCTGTTAACCAACGATAAATTTCAGGGTGGAAACCATTTTTTTTTCCACACTTGTTCCTCATGTGAAAGACAATTTTGAACCTCATCTAACCTGCCAAAGCTTAGTTCAACTCGCTCAATGTATCGAAAATTCAAGCGTAGCTATTGAACAACTTGGGATCAATTTGATTTACAGGTATTTCATCCTTCATAACAGTAGGTATGTGAATCATGATATATCCTTTCAGTGAAGTGGGGAAGAAGAAAGGTGGGCATCTTTCATGAAATGACCTATTTGTTTATTATTCTGATTGCTATATTTGAAACTGAATTGCCTCCTTTCCTTCACTGCTGTCGTGATATGTGAATCTGTAGAAATTAAAAATGTACCAATTGCATCTTCTTGTGCTACTGGAAGTGTCTTATATCCAGGGAATTGAAGACTAAGATGCCCACAACGTTATTCTGTGTCTATAGCTTTTATAAGAGAATGATGATGAAGATCTTATACGTTAGACACTACATACATGACATTGATAAATGGGTTTAGTGATACTGGAGATTCGTATCTAAACTGTTCTAGATGATTGTTTGGTTTCTTACACAATTTTTACTTTTCCCCTCGCTCTTTGACATGTTTATGCATCACTTTACTATGTAGTGGAAACTTTTTTTTTTTTTAGCACACAAACATATGATAATGCTTTTGTTCTTTTCTTTTTTAGTGGGATACTGCTGGTCAAGAACGTTTCCGGACAATTACAAGCAGTTACTATCGAGGAGCACATGGGATTATTGTAAGAAACATCTCTCTGCCTCTTACGAATCTTTTAATTTCCCACTTTTCTTAAGTCAGTGACCTTTGTATCCTTAATACTCTATATCGGCTGATGCCATATTGAATGCTTATTAGCTAGTCCCAGTTACTAAATGTGTCATTCTCGCACTGCATGTTTCTTTTCCCATATTTTTTACAACAATGATTTTTGTATCATCTCTATGTTGATTTTTGACCTACAATCCAAGAATACTAGAACCTGAAAGAAGATAAAACTGATTATCTTCTGGGTACAAAGAATCTGAATCTGTTCTTTTCTCTTTCTGGAAACTGTTTCTTGTTTAAGGCTTTAAGCTTATGTAGTGGCTTGCACAAATCTGTCACATTTAGTGTGTGTAGTTTGCCTAGGCATACAAATATGAATTTACATATTCAAAATTACTCAACTTTTAATTTGAAGCTATTTGTTCGTAGATCTATTGTTTCCTTCATAGTTTTCCATTTCATCTTACTGAAATTTGCAAAAGCCAAACTTCAAGATGCAAACGTTGATTTGGATGAATGTCTCCGTCATTGATTTTCTTTTGATTTTTGACTTGTTCACTGTCCAATACTATTAGATCATGTCCGCTTTTGGAATGATTTTGACATTCGTACTCACAACCTGATCGAAACTTGAGTTCTTAAATCGACCAATTGCAATAATTTAGGCCACGATTGATCCTTCAATGTGCAAATTGTGTTATGTTTATGAATTGTTATCGTTTATTGTTTGGCTGTAACATTTTAAACCACTTAAATTTAGCTAGCTGACCATTTTAGTTCTAGTTTAGATGATAGTTTCTTGTGTAATTGGACTAGAATATAGCTTAAAATTTTAACTAAACCAAAACAGTTCTTTGTTTCTTGTTGAAACAAACAATATGTAAATTTGATTAAAATATACAAATCAATTCATCAAAATAAAAAAAAAAAAAATTCATAAAATTGGATAATTTAGACAACCAAACGGGCCCTTATCAAATATAAGCTGCATTACGTTTTCTTATCCATAAGTTTATTCTGAAATATGAATAATAATCCCATGATTGTTTCTCATGGTATGTTTGTAGTTTTCCATGATTTAAGTTTTGTTGGGAACACCCTTTTTCTCTTTGTTTCTGTTCTTTTGGGATATTCAAGTATTCTTAGTTTTTTTTTTTAAAAATCACAACAGATCGTTTATGATGTCACTGAAATGGAGAGCTTCAACAATGTTAAGCAATGGTTGAGTGAGATTGATAGATATGCAAATGATAATGTGTGCAAGCTTCTGGTTGGGAACAAATGTGATTTGGTCGATAACAAGGTTGTCGACACACAAACGGCCAAGGTAAGTGTTTTCTGTTCTTCTCTGAAGTTCTATGAATCAAAGAAACATAAAAGTGTACTGGCTCTGTAATAACATGTAGGGCCTGTTTGGTTTAGACTCGAAAATAGTTTTCTGAAAAGTTTAAAAACGATCTCAAAAAAAAAAAGGTTCTTGAAAAAAACTTGTTTGGATTTATTTTCGATTTTTTTTGAGACGAAATTATTGGCATGATTGATTAAAAACGTGTCAACATGAGAGAAAGAATATCGAGTATAGAGAAAAACTTTACTCCATCTGTCCTAAATTTATTGTCTGATTGGATCTTGCGCAAAGTTTTAGAAAGTCTGAATAATTTTTATTGTACCATATTGCCCTTATTGGGAATGGTGTTGAAGTGATAAACCTTATTGAAATTGAATGTGTTGTATAGAAGTGCTCATTTCCTTGTTAACTAGGGTTTGACTCTCCTAGGGAACATTCCAGGAATTAAATCTTGAATTTAATCCTGAATGCACCAGGCCATGTGGGGAGTGTGCCCTTATGATCATTTGGGGAGGTGATTAGTCGAAGTGAGCGTAAACTGGCCCAGACACACTTTACCGTATAACTGGGAAAAAAGGATTATTTTGAAAAGGCGAAAAAATATGTTTTTCTAAAATGAGAAACATGACAATTAATTTGGGTTATCCTAAAAAAGGAATTTTGGACAATTTTTTTGTGATGGGAAGAGACTGCTTGTTTAAATAATAAGAGAATGATTTTAGAAAAGAGGTGATCTGATTGATTGAGAATTGTTAGAACTATTTCGTGGAATAGTTTTTGAGTTATGTTGTAAAAGTAAAAGCAGTCTGAAATGTTTTGTTTCAAGAACAAAGAAACGTACTAGTGTTTTTTAACGAAACAACCCCTAAAGAAACGAATGCGAGCTTCAATAGTCGTAGTAATAGTTTCTTCTAAAATTATTCGAGGCAGGTTTATTGTTTATATTTATTTTTAATATACATGGGTGTGTATAAGAGTGGCTAAATTGACGAATTTACCCTTTTTCGCAAACTCTTGATGTACCGAACCTGAGCAAATTGTAGGCATTTGCTGATGAGCTTGGGATCCCTTTCCTGGAGACAAGTGCAAAAGACTCGATTAACGTGGAGCAGGCTTTCCTAACCATGGCTGGCGAGATTAAGAAAAAGTAAGTACGCTAAGGTGGCGTTTGGTTAGCGTTTTTGTTTCCGTAAAAAAATTGTTTACGTTTCGATCCCAGACAAAAAAATAAATAAATCTACAAGTCACCTAACTGACCATCAGCTGTTTATATTTCGTTCCAAGTTCCTCTCTCCATTTTTTGGTGGAATAAATAGGGGCAAATATAGATGTTACTAGTGTTGTAAAAGGCGGGGGTGTTGGGAGGGACATTTTGGCATGTCCCGAAGAGTATATGGATTATGATGAATAAATATAGATAATATTATAATTATTACCTATTCAGTTATAATTTATGAATAAAATATAAAGAAAAAAAAAGATAAATAAAACAGAAAAATCAGAAAAAACAGAGAAAAATAAAAAATAACCGATAAATGTAAAGAAAAAACAAAAACAGAGAAACAGAGAGAGAGAAAAAAAAAGGAAAAATAAGAGAAAAAAAATAGAGATTGACAAAAAAAAATAAGGAAAAAAAACAGAGAATTTTATAGAAAACACAATAACAGAGAAAAATAAATTGTAAAATTAAAAGAAACAGAGAAATATAAAGAAAAAACAGAAAAATAACATTAAAAAAATGAAAAACACAGGAGAATATTTTTTTTGTAAGAACCCAGGGTGAATGCCCAGGTGACGCTCAGTACGCCCACCAGGTTTTGCCCCCCATTTTCCTTGCACCCAACCCAGGGCGGTCCCCGCCAGCGCCCATGACAACACTGGATATTACAGTAACTTGCATGAGTCTTAGTACTTGTTTGGCTTTCGTAATTTTGTTTGGGGTTTCCAAATTGTAGTTTCGACCGTCTTAACAGTTAGCGAAACTGGGACTTACTGTTCCTGACCCGACTAGTTTCCTTTCTTGTCTATTAAGAGGGAAATCTAGATTTTCTTTTATGTTCACACAGAATTTCGTCCCGGTTTATTGGGAGTAGAAACGGAAAAGCAGAAACACTAACCAAATGTCATCCTAATATTTTCTTTTATGTTCTGTAATTTGTTTTTTCAGAATGGGCAACCAGCCAAGTGGGAGCAAGAAATCAACAGGCAATGTTCAGATTAAGGGGCAGCCAATTGAGCAGAAGAGCAACTGTTGTGGCTAATAATTTACCATCTTCTCCTTCTTGTACTCTTCCAACTTCTGTTAAAATATGACTCTAATTCAGTTGCTAAAATGAAAAAAAAAACAAAAAAAACATCTATTTGTGACTCTCTTATGTTGTAAGTGTGTATACATCTTCTCTCTTTCACATACTCAATGTGATCTGGTTCATCTCTCTCTCCCTCACACGGGCTCTAAGTGTTTTAGTATGATCTTGTTCGTCTCTCTCTCTCTCTCACACGCACGCTCGGAGTGTGTTTTTGATCATCTCTCTCTCTCGCACACGATTGTGTTTTCATGTTCATTCTCTCTCAGACACGACACAACTTGATCGTGTTCGTCTCTCTCTTGTAAACACTCTAATTGTTTTCTTCTCTCTCTATCTCGTATACAATGTGATTTAGAGCCCTCGATGGATCCTAATGTATTTTAATAAGAGCAAACTCTATATAAATGGATCCTAATTTAATTAAAAAACAAATTTAAAAAAAAAATATTTTTTCTCAAATATTAGATACGTGAAATTTATCACACCTATGCCTTCATATATAAGTAATTAATGCTAGGATCATGTCTTAATGGCAAATAAATATATAAATAAATACAGTAAAATAAAATTTCTAGTGCTAAATGATACTATTAATTGTTAATTACTTTTTTTACCATTGTATTTTATTTTGTTTCATTCTAATTTCTTTTACTTTAAAAACTTTTTGACTAAAGGAAAAAAATCACATTTTTATTTTAAAAAATAAAATAAAATAAAATTAATTGTTTTATGTAAAATTTAGATGAAAAATTTAATTTCATCATATTATTTTTTTTATTCAAATTATTACAAGTATAAGGGGGGCAAAGTGTAAGATTTTAAAGTAGAGGGGACAAATTAAAATTAGAATCAAAGTCTAGGGATACAAAAGGTAATTAACCCAACTATTAATTATTCCAGCCCAGTAATCGGTCGTCGCTTGGGTTGGGCCGATCGGTTAAAGCCGATATTTAATCCCTCTCTTCCATTCCCTTCCAAACCCTAGCTCTGCCCCCCCTTCCACTCTCCCCTTACTCGCTCTCGCCGCGCTCGCCCCCTCGGAAGAACTCTTCGTGTCCTCAGGTTCGTTGTTTTTACTCGATTTTTTGATCCTTTTTATGAGAATCTGTGTGAATTTGGATCGATTAATGGTGAGAAGTTCTGTGTGTGTTATTATGTGCAGATCTGGTAGTTGAAAGCGAGAATCTTCGCCGTTTAGCCATGGCGTTGGTATGTTTTTGTTATTGTTCTCTCTCATATTGCGTATTTCTCAATTGTTTGTTTTGTGCACGTAATGGTTTATAATGTGATATCAATTGTGTAGGTTTGTGATTTATTTGTCTGTCTCAGTAATTGAGTGGACGATTGGAGTTTGTTGATTTATGTTTGAATTAGAAAGAGAACAACTGAATGATCACGTAATTTGAGATGCAGAGATCTTCTTTTGAACGAAGATTTTTCCTTTAATCTTCAGTTATCAGGCAGAATTGGATTAGGACTGCCTATGATATTTTGCCAAGATTTTTGATCTGTTTTAAGGGTGTCGGTATCCTTGTAAATGCTCACAAGTTTTTAAAAGAGTTCTGATTTTTCATCTTTGTCCCTTTGGATTGCTGGTGCAATATACCTGTTTCACTATGGTTACATTCAGATATAAATTCACCCCCACTTCTTCTGTCACTCAGACCCTATGTTACTCAAAGCATTCTAGGCCGTCTTTTTAACTTCCACTTGTTTTGTGTATTGTATCTGTTTCAAGTTGTGTGTTTGACCGATTTACCTTTCCCTTATGTGGTCTTTTCTTTCTTTCTTTTTTTTTTTCTCTTGAAGAACTTCAATTCAATATCTGTGATTCATATATATATTTTTTATTTGTAAGACTTGCTTTGGGATGCTTTTTAATTTTATTTTATAATCGTAGGTCTTGCATGCTACAAGCAAAAACAAAAATGCCATGAAGGCACTTATTGCTGCAGAATATTCTGGGGTTAAAGTTGAATTGAACCAGAATTTTCAAATGGGTGTGACTAATAAAACCCCGGAGTTTCTCAAAATGAATCCTGTTGGCAAGGTATACTAAGCATGTCTGAGATGAGATATTTTTATTACCTGTTATTTTCCTTTTGGTTGGCAGGCTGGTGATATGGGGTGGTGGTGGTTGTAATTCCGTGATATACATTTGTTCTCAATGTCTATCTGGATGATAATATTGAATATTGCCATTTGTAGGTGCCAGTGTTGGAAACTCCCGAGGGCCCCCTTTTCGAGAGCAATGCCATTGCACGATATGGTTTGACATACTCTACGTTTTCTAGTTTTATTCTGTTACATTTGTTGTGGTTTTGATAGTATTATGTTGGTTGATGCAGTTACCCGCCTGACACCTATCAACCCTCTTCTTGGTTCGTCACAATATGAAAATGTTAGCTTTTTGCCTTCATCTTGATTTATTTCTTATGCATCTCGTGAGAAATTTGTTGTTCCATGACATTCCCTTTCTGTTATCTTATACTATTGCCTTTTGCTCTCCCCCATCTTGTCGTCTTATCAGGGCCGTGTTGAGCAGTGGATTGATTTTTCATCCATAGAGATTGATACTCATTTGTTGTTCTGGTACAGACCTAGATTTGGTTATGCTGCTTATCTTCCGCCGGTTAGTCTACGGTCTAATTTTATTGTTCTATTATTTGTATTAATATGTGAAGGGAGAGTATGGGGTAAGTGGTTTATTTAGGTGCAACCTTGTTCCATTTATCTTTTATTTTAAATTATTAACAAAATATTATTAATTTCCAAAAGTAATAAAGTCAATATTTACACACACACGCATAAGAGAGCGCGTGGGGTAGATAACTACTTTTGGTGCAATTTTTTTTCATTTATATATATTTAATCTTAAATTAATAATTATCGAAAGCGATTATTTCGGAATTAATTATTGATGAAAAATCTAAATAATGCACATAGATTGTGTGTGCGCAACAAATACTAGTATGCTTCATAAAGCACAACAGTTAAACAAGACAGACTTAATATCGTACAGTTTTTTGATTTTTATTTCATAGTAATGATGAAATAAACCTATTAAAAGTATTCACAGTGAAATAAGAACCCTGAAACTGTAGATGATCATGTGATTTACGTCATTTTTAGATGTTACTGCCATGGTAATTTTTTAAAAGATAAATTGCCTTGCGAAATGGGATAAGATTTATGATACAATATTTTACTTCAAAATAACACAATCAAGTTAATTTTATTCAATTTCACTTTTTTTTTTTCCTGGCCGTTAATTTTCCATGTTCTTCGTTTCTTAGTTAAAGGTTATGTATGTCTCTGTATATAGGCCGAGGAGGCTGCACTTACTGCATTGAAGAGAGGCCTTACTGCCTTGAACACACATCTTGCTGCCAACACCTACCTTGTTGGTCACGCTGTGACCTTGGCCGACATTATCATGACATGCAACTTATATTTGGGATTCAGTCAATTGATGACAAAAAGCTTCACCTCGGAGTTTCCTCATGTGGAGAGGTACTTTTGGACAATGGTCAATCAACCTAATTTCAGCAAGGTAATGGGTGAGGTAAAGCAGACTGAAACTGTTCCACCTGTTCCTTCGAAAAAGCCTGCTCAGGCCAAAGAAACTGCCAAGCCTAAGGCTAAAGAAGAGAAGAAGAAGGAAGCGCCAAAAGAGGCTGAGAAGCCCAAAGCTGAAGTTGGAGGGGAAGAAGAGGCACCAAAGCCTAAACCCAAGAACCCGCTTGATTTGCTTCCGCCTAGCCCGATGGTACTTGATGATTGGAAGAGGCTTTACTCCAACACCAAGACCAATTTCCGTGAGGTCGCAATCAAAGGTATGTCCTTTACTGGGATTTTCTTATTGATGTCGGTTGTTTTGGAATGTTTTGACGCTTTATTGCGTTAGGTTAAATACAGCGGCATTTGCTTTTTACCCCCCTTATACTTTGATCTTTTTATTTTTATTTTAATCCCACTAATCTAAAAGCCTACACATCACCCCCTTTACTCTTGATAAAAAAAACTCGTGTTTTATTCAAAAAATATGAAATTGAAATATTTTTCTTATTTTTAATTTAAATTTAACATTTAGAGGTAATAACAAATGCAAAATAAAAAAAATTAAAATAAAGTTTAGTTTTGTCTGTTTCATGTAAAATTTAGATAAAAGAATTTATTCTCCCATTGTTTAGCATATTCTGTTAAGTTTTCCAATTTATTTCAACTAGAAGGGGTGGTGAATACATAATTTTCCCAATCTTTTAAGACATATTTTCGATATCCAGATTTGATCTTTGAAAGCCAAATTTTTGTATTCAGATAAGTACATTTTGTCTCATCTCTCATTGTTCTTCTGAATGTATTTGCATAATGCATTACCTAATAGGATTCTATCTTTAATCATTTACAGGTTTCTGGGATATGTATGATCCAGAGGGATACTCCCTATGGTTCTGTGACTACAAGTACAATGACGAAAACACCGTGTCATTTGTAACCTTGAACAAGGTCGGTGGGTTTCTTCAACGTATGGATTTAGCCCGCAAATATGCCTTTGGGAAGATGCTCGTGATCGGCTCCGAGCCTCCATTCAAGGTGAAGGGATTGTGGCTTTTCAGAGGTCAAGAAATCCCGAAATTCGTGATGGACGAGTGCTACGACATGGAGCTCTACGATTGGACGAAGGTCGACATCTCCGATGAAGCGCAGAAGGAGAGGGTTAATCAAATGATTGAAGATTTTGAGCCTTTTGAGGGAGAGGCTCTTTTGGATGCCAAATGCTTCAAATAAGTTGAAAAGGTGTGTTTTGTTTGGCAAAAATTTTCATGTTTTTGTGTCTTATTTATTTTTGTTTTGACCTATTTGGAGAAACTAGCCTTGAGTGGCACATAATTATTTTTGGTATCTCATTTTAAGTGTGTTTTTAGACAAAAAAATACTACGAGAGGTATTGTTGTAGACTTGTTGTCTTCTTTTACCTTGTTATGTTTAGTCGTTCTCCATGTTTTGGGCCTTATTCAGAGGCATTTCTATGCATTTTTTTAAGGAAAATACCTTCTAATATTGGAAGTGGTGGATGGGAAAAAATATATGAGGATTGTCTTTCGGGATGCGTGTGAGGAATTTGTTTTTTGTGGGGTATGTTTCTAAGGGATAAACAAACAATGACATGAGTTGTGTTTGGGTAAGGGATTTCTAGGGAGGATTTTATTTGGTTAGAGAATTTTCTTTTAACAAATTCTTTGTTTGAGTTTTAGGAGGAGGGAATTGTAAATTCAAACCCCAAATTAGGGTGAAAAGAGGATTTGGAAATCCTTTTGAGAGAGATGGAATTTGACAAATCCTCTCTTCCCATCAGTTCGCTCCTGACCATCGCAGATCGCCACCTTCGGTCATCGTCGTTGTCTTCTTTGTCTCTGTTGTCATCTTTTTTTTCGCCGACTGCGATTTCGTTTTCGATTCCTGTTTGTGATTTCATTTTAGGGCTCGCGATGGCGAGAAATCACAATTCACAGGCGAGAATTGTTTTAGAGTTCTTGTTTTTTATTTCGTTTGGGTTTGGCGATGGCCAGAAAATCACAGGCGAGTGTTTGATTGGCGATGGCGATGGCGATGGCGATGGGTTTGGTTGAAAGTCGTTTGGGTTTGGCGATGGCAAGAAATCAAGCTCTGTGTTTTTTTGTTTTTTTCAAATGTTCCTAGATTTGGGATTAGAAATAGAAAAAAAAAATGTTTTGTTCCTATAAATTTGTTGTTAAAATTACACGTTCAAATATTTCAAGTCAAACAATTATCTAAACAAGGGATTTATGAAATGGAGGGATTTTAAAATTCAAGATTTTGAAATCTATTCATTTTACAAATTTTTTACCCGAACGCAACCTTATAGTCCAGATTTATAAATAAAAAAATGGACCCCTAATTACCATAATAAAATTTTTAGTCCGCAGAGATTTTTAAAAAATAGTCTTATGTTACTTGTTTATTTTTTTCTATTATTTATGTAAAATGTTATTTTATTAAAAAATTAAAACGTGAAGATTTATATTTTCATTCTGCTATTTTTAAACATTTTGATAGATTTTAATTCTCATTCTGTAGAATGTTCATTGTTTTTACGTGGACAAATCAACAAAATAAATAGATAAATCCGAGTATGAATCTCCACACTAAAACCACCCGAAATTAAAAGAAAAATTAAAAAACACTAAGATCAACTAAAAAACAAATCGACGTAAATATTTCATCAAATCAAATGAACGTTCTCCCAAAACAACACGAGCAAACATCGAATCCCAAAACAACACGAGCAAACATCGAAATCTTCTAAGATCAACAAAATGTAAATTGACATGAACATTCACTAATCGAAATCTTCTAAGATCAACAAAATGTAAATTGACATGAACATTCACTAACCACAAAATATATATTGATTACAAAACTAAATAAAATCTGAAAACCATTTGAAAATTCACAAAAAACAAAAAAAAAAGTTGAAAGAATTCTAAGATCAACGGAAAAAAAAAAAAAACATTCCAAAAATCAACATGAACATTAACTGTATGACAAACTAACATTCTCCAAAATCCTAAATCGATATGAATATTCACTGAGCAATCAATTAAAAGAACATTCAAATAAACACAAACTCCCCCGAAATCAATAGATTTACAAAATCAAAACAAAACAGTTTTGAAAAATACTGCAACCATTCACAAAACACAAATTAAAGAACATTAAAAAAATTCAAAATCAGCAGAAAATCACATAGACATTTATAAATCCGAAAATCACGACCATAAGAATATTCACATTAACTAACAGATCTAGAAAAAATCTAGATCTAGAATTCTCAGATTTGCAAAAAATTCAGATATGATAATTCCAGATCTAGAATTTTCCAAATTTGAGAGAGAGAGAGATCAAGATTGGCTGAGAAAGATGAACGGCGAGCAAAGCACGAGGTCGTCGTCGTTGAGGATGGAGCGAGATGAGCATCCATATAGACAGGTGTCGTCGTCGTCGTAAAGGAAGAACAATCACCGTCGTTCGTCTCATGCTCGTCACCGTGAGTTCACCACAACAGTCACCATATCCATCGTCGTGAGTTCACCACTACAGTCACCGCCGTTCATCCGTTTGCAATCGAGCCGTCGGTACTTGTGGTCGCCATCGCTATTTCATCACAGCAGTCACTATAGCCACGGTTGTGAGTTCACCACTACAACTGCGTTTTGCCAGGTCTGGAAGTACTGGTGCAAGAGAAGGATACGGAGGGAGAGATACTTTGCTGGTGCACAATAGGGATGGAGAGTGCTTGTGAATAAGACAACTAGAAAAGTTGAAGAGGGGATGTGAGAAAAATATGATTAGGGTTTCATATAAGTATAGGAGTATAATTGTCTATTCGTTATTATTTTTAACCGTCAAAGGATTAAATATTAATAAATACTAAGAAGGAGTAATAATTTTTTTGTTAAAAAAGTTTATTGAGGAGAGAGAGTATGAAATATGGTCAAAACACTAAAAAATAATTTTTTATTTGGGCCCAATTTTAATATTAATTTCATAAAATTCCCATTATTCAATTTGATTTAGGTAAAAACCTATCTTTTATTAGTATTTGTTGTACAACAATATTTTGAACCATATTGTAAAATGTTTGCACTGAGTTTTCAAATATTTACTGTACAATAATATTTGCAAAACTAAATCACATTAAAGTAATTACTATTGTGCAATAATTTTTAAATCACATATCGATGATGCAACAACTTTTATATCACATATCGACCGTTGTATTAAGAATAAAAATTGGGCACCAAATATTAAGTCATATCCATAAAAAAATTACTGCACAACAAACATTTATAATTCAGGTGCAGTTGTCGTAAAATACCGTTAGGACACTCCATGCGGATACCTTTGCCGCTGGAAAAACTTATTGCCAATGGTCTTTCCCGCGGGAAGAACCTTGCCACCAAGAAACACTAACTGCCGTAACACTTGATCTCCACCGAATCGATGTACCCACTTGACAATGCAGTATTTTGCAACTTAGGCAATGTGAATAGAAAGAAAAAATTAAATCAATCAAAATCCTTCTATTTCTGACACTTGATTCATGTCATTTGAGTAAATGATTTCATTTTTAAGCTGGTTATTGTTTCCATTTTGGCGTTGCTGGGTATGTTCTTCTTCATCAGCTCAGCGAGTGTGTGTGTTTTGTTAAAATAATTTTTTATTAAAAAATAAATAAATTAATGGGTTTAAGAGGGTATGGGCTTTGTCATTTGGGGCCTATTTTAATATGTTGGCTAATATTGGGCGTTAACCTAAAAAAATTCAATATTTATTTAACACAAAATTCATCATCGGGTTGAATTTAACAAATATTATATCATATAATAAAATATCTATAAATGAGAGTTGTTTTAAAGTCAATGATTCCTCAATTATGAATTTGTAATTAAATTAAACAAATGATATATTAAAAAAGAAAAGAAAAGGTTATTGCAAGAACATAAAAGTGGTATGGTTTTAGTCTGGAAATGATTCCTACTTTTATGACATGGATAGAGATATTATCAAATATATGATTTCGGATTTTGAAGGGGTATTATTACCACTTCATGTGGTTCGAATTTGAAATTGGGATTAAGCGGTATTATTAACTTGACAATTTATTTGGTTCAAATAAAAAATTGTAGAATAATCTGGTAGAATGACTCTTTTAATAGCACCACTGGTTATTTTCTTTTATAGAGTAAAAAAAGCACAATTTTCTTTTATAGAGTAAAAAATGTTTGGAATGAAATATATATATATATAATATAAATTAGATCCTAATTTGAAAATGTCTGCTACAGTAGCAAAAAACATTTTTTGGAGGGAGTGATTTTTGGCCTTTAGATCTCATATCTAAGGGTTGAGATTACACCATCCATGAGAGACATTTTTGGCCTTTAGATCACTTTTGATCCAAGGGCTGAGATCAAATTGGGTTCACTCATGCGCTCTCTCTCTCTTTCTCTCTCAGACCTGTGCTCCTCACTTGGGTTCACTCACGCTCTCTCTCTCTCAGACCTGTGTTCCTCAAATTGGGTTTCACTCTCTCCCTCTCGCTTCCCAAATCTTCACCGTTTCTCCGCCCTGTCGCCGTCGCTAACGACTCGCTCGCATCTGCCATTGAGATCGTCTCTATCGCCACTCGCCATCGTTGTTTCTCCGCCACGTCGAAGGCCACCGCCGCCGCCACCACCGCATCGCCTGAACCAATAACAACGGCGCCTCTCGCTCTCTCTTCTTCAAAGGCCATAACCGACTCACAGATCTAGGTACATCTCTTACTCTCTCTTCTTCAATTTGGGAACGCTTGTGATGCCGGTGGCGAGGATGGTGCAGATCAGTGACGGTCTGCACGGCGATGGTCAGTTGTGGTTGATCGGTGGTTGTTGAATCTCCCAACCGACCTCATTGTCGATTTCGAGTTTGAAATTGAAATCAATTTTGGATATTAGACCATGAAATCACCATCGTTCACCTCCTCGCCGTGAAAATTGATACGACTCAGATTGTATAATTCCTGGTTTATCTCCCTCTTTTTTTTTTTTTTTTCCAAATCGAGTTCCAAATAGCCCTTCTGATTGTTGTTCATAGCTCTTGATCTCTCGATTTACTGAGACTAAACATTGTTATAAGAAGTGAGTTGATTTGATTTTGCAGCAATTCACACTAACAATCTTTGTTTTGAAATTCATTGGGTTTGAATTTGATTTTAGTTTTTTGGGGTTTCTGTAATTATTGTTTGGAATGATGGAGAAGAAAAGAGTGGCGGTGTGGCGTTCGTTTGCCATGGCCATTCACGGCAAGTCGTGGATTCTTTCTATAGTTCGGCCATTCAGTGCCATCATGAATAAGATTTGAGGTTGGGCTATTGATGTTCTTTTTGATGTTCTTTCTACCTTTCGTTCCCAAAGTGCTGAGTTTCATTTCTTCTGAGTTCAGACAGTGTTCTTCTTGAAAGTCAGAGGTTGCCAAATGAGGTATTGTTTTTTGCATATAAGAGCTATAACTTTGAAATTTGAATAGATGTTAAATAATTACATTTTTTTTCTCAGATATCACCAAACTGCCTTTTGCTTTCTCTGTTCTCATCTTCAACCATTTTTATTAGCAACACTTACAAAAAAAGTATTGAGAAAGGGGTCGATCCACATTTTTTATATGTGTTTTTTTTTAGCAGAAAAACCCTAAAGAGGTAACACAATTGTTGAATTTTCTACAAACAGAACAAGGTCGCTAAAGTGGTCGCTCTATCTTAACAGAACATGTAACAATCTCTCTCCTCTGTCTATACTCTCTATTTCTTGAACTGAGTGTATAATTATGTGTTTAGTGTGTGTGTTTTTGCTACTTTGAGTGATGATGAAATCGCTGTGAAGAAAACCCATAAGAGAAATCCGATTAAAAATTACAGTTTTTTAGTGTTTAATTAGTTTGAAATGTTCAATGGATTGATGGGTAATTTTTCTTTTTCATTTTTTTTTTTGGGATTTTCCTAGAAACTTCGTCTTTTTGGTTTAGTTTTTTTATGTTATTGAGGGGTTTGTGTTTATTTATTTTATTTATTTATTTTTGAGAAATTTTTCTTCAGAAAAAGGTGGGGAAAAAAAAAGTTAGAATTTTGGATGTGGTATTTCCAGTGATGATGGGCTGATTGAAATGTCGATTCCAGTGATGTGGTATTTCTAGTGATGATAGGCCGATTGAAATGTCGATTCCAGTGATTTGATATTTCCAGTGATTTGGAATTTTGGTATTTTCCAGTGATGTGATATGGAATTTTGGTATTTCTGGGGATACACCCATCCTCGAGATGGTAATATTTTTTTCCACTTTCAATTATAATTAAACATTTTTTTTCAATTTTTGGATGAGAAATTATGTTAATTTTCCTCGACATTGTTTGTAAAATGTTCAAAAATTTCTTGACTAGCGTTTGGCAACGCAAAATTACAGGCCAGAATTGGAATTAAGTAGATATTTTTACATAATTCCAAGGCTTCAATTCCGTGCAGCCAAACACGGCCTTATTATTTGAAGTGAATTTTCTCTCTCTCTCTCTCTTTTTTTTTTTTTTTTTTAATTTCGATTTTTGCAGTGAATGGTTTGTATTTTGCTCTAGACTTCCCACCGTTTCCCAGACGGCTCTCGGTGGGGGGAGACCTTTCTGTTGGAGCTTGGCAAGAAATACAATGTCTTAATGCCAATATAACCGGAATGTATGATTTTCCCTCTAATTTATATTGGAATTCTGGTCTGACCGGATCTGTGATAGCGACAATTTGTCCACAGTTCGGTTCCAATTGAAGTCTAATCTGACCGGATCTGAGTTTAATTTGGTCCTAATTGACCATATATGGCCGAAATTAATACCAAAGTTTCTTGGGCTATGATATTAGCTTGATCTGTTCTTTATTTTTTTATTTTATTTTATTTTTTTTTGGTTGTGCAGAAAAACCCTAAAGAGGTAACACAATTGTTGAATTTTCTGCAAACAGAACAGGTTGCTCAAGCCGAAAAGTGGTCGCTCTCTCTCTTAACAGAACAAGTAACACAATTCGTTTACTTTCTGCAAACACAAATGAAATTGGGAACACAAATCGTGAATTTTGTTTGCTGTGATAGCATCCACTGCAAAAACACATTGTTGAATTTGTGTGTCCAA
Organism: Eucommia ulmoides; assembly: GCA_016647705.1. Lineage (NCBI taxonomy): Eukaryota > Viridiplantae > Streptophyta > Magnoliopsida > Garryales > Eucommiaceae > Eucommia > Eucommia ulmoides. The sequence continues at coordinate 6,841,696 of CM028341.1, forward strand.
TAAAATTGAAAATGTACACACAATTGGTGATTTTTCTACAGCACTGATGTAATTCTTAGTAAGAACATTGTCTTTGATGCATTTTTTTTTTTTTCACTTTTTTTTTTTTTATCACCTTCTGTTTTTGCAAAAACACATTATTGAATTTGTGTTTCCAAGAAAATTGAAAATATAAACACAATTGGTGAACAGGTAACACAATTTGTTAATTTTTTTTTTCATCTTCTGCTTTTAATGTGGACACAGTTTTTTTTTGGTGGTGGCTTTTGAAAGAGGACATGAAATATGCTGACATTCGGAACAGAAAATTGAAATTTGGGAATAAACGGGGTCAAATGCCATATAAGCGAGGTACTACTCTCTTTCTTCATGTTTGTATATATTGCGAATGTGTGTATCCTTGAATTCTTGACTTCCATTTATTTTATCAAACAACACAAATGTTCCGCATACGCATAATGAAGAATTGGAAGAGAAATTGAACCTAATTTATGATTTTCTTATTTTAAAATCGCATTGATGCCATATTTAAATTTTTATTTCTTATCTTCATGATATTCTTAGGAAAGGTCAAAGGACTGCAGCGATAGAGATTTTGGCCACTTGGATCTCTCCCAATCAAGGCAGGTGTCTCTAGGATGATATGATGGCCGATGAAGGATGCTCCACTACACTCTCAAGACTCAAGTGAGTAGTCCTGTGTGTGCGCGCGCACATGAAACTAAATATTTAAAGTGATGGTTGTGGTTAATTGGGTTGGATGATGTCAATTGTGGGTGAATTTGAAGGGTTTAACTTGAGTTCATGTTGAATTGTTGTTGTTGTTGTTGAGTTTGTGTTGAATTGCATGATGAAAATAATTGCATGAATTTTAAAATTTGAGTTATAGCAAGGTTACCTATGGCAAAATGTTTTCTTTTTTTGGGAATAGATAAAAATCTGTAATTTTTTTTTCCCATTCTACTTCTAGCAGTTGAGAACATATTGGGAGCATAATTGAATTCTTCAAGAACAATTCATCATTTGTTGTTAGGTAGGTTGCTCATTTGACTAATTTCCCATATTATTATTTTTGAAAATTTGTTGTTCCTTTCAAGTAATTAAAAAAACACTATGGAAGACTTCATTTAAATTTAGTGATAATTTTACTTGATTTTAGATTAGCAATATATTAGTGCTATGAACTATTTTTTCTTTTTAATATTGTGTGCTTGGCTTTACTCAGGCTAGCGTCGCACCCTTGATAATGCTAAAGATTCCATAATCTTTGTAAGTGATAAATAGAGGAGACGATATTGATGGTGTTGCATTTGATACTGTTAAACCCTGCCTTCTAAGGGGATGCTGGATGTGAAAGCAGCAAGCCCAACGATTGCAATGATGAACTGTTATTCATTGTCACTGAGTTTATATGTGGTTTTGTTGAGGGCGGGTTCTTGCAAATCCTGGAATTTTTGTGGTTTTCTTGCAAATTACTGTGATTGAGTGTCTATTGTTGAATTTTCAATTGATTGTAGATGGGGATTGAAGCATATAGGTATAAAGGTAAAGGTTCTTGCTCGATATATAGACATTTTTTTGCTTGATTCTTTGACAAGTAGTTTGCGGTTTTGGTGATTTTGGCTTACAATCACAATTTGCGATTTCTTCGATATGTAGTTTATTTTTTTGCTACCAATTGTCCGTATCGATTATTTCTTGGGGATTGTCTAAACAAAGGGGATTATGTCTATATTTTAAATTTCTTATTAATCATGTTTGTTTATGTTGTGTTCATTATAAAAACAAGAGTTGATGGTTTGGTAATGTTATAAAATTAAACCCAATGTCTTTAGGCATGGGTTATAGCATTAGACGTTTTTTAATACAAGTGTTTTATAGGCATGAAATGTTTTACAACTTTTGTTTTACATCCGTTTCTAAAGCCGAATATTTGTGTTATTTTAATGCTGGTATTATTTTAATTGTGTGATTTTTTCAGATGAATCTCAAACATGAAGACAGCAGAGAGAAACTTCTTCGAATGGCATGAATCAAATTTGTGATTTGAAGATTCATTTTTCTTTTTTCTTCGGCCAAAAACATATAAAAACATGGTGGGTGAGGAGTAATAATTTTGTTTTTAAACCAGATTTATGTTATTTTCTTTATCACCATCTTCTTCTACTTAGTGTGCTGCTAAGTTAAGCTGGTTTTGCAAGTTTGGGTTTGCAGTGTGTATGGTATACCACTGATTAACAAAAATTAGCTTTGGGGTTGATGATTATATTTATTGTGTGTATAGATATATATTTTGTGGGTTTACAGTGTGTATAGATATATATTGTTTGTTGATGATTATATTTAAATGCTAATTATTGTTCATGTTTAATATGCATGCTATATATTTTTTTGGATGCCGACACTGTTGTCATTGGTGCTGCCTCAAACCATTTTTTTTATTGCTAGAACATCATTGCGCCGTAGCTGTCGCCATCGCCATGCCCCTTCACAGGTAATTGCCCGTCATTGCTCCATCTAACCATTGTCTTGGCTGAGATTCCAAACTGAGTTTCGTTTCAACCGACATCTCTGAGTTCCGTTTCAATCGACATCGATAGGTAAATGTCTACTTCTATGTTTTTTATGTTCCTAAAGTTTTTTTTTTTTGTTTTTTTTTTTTTCGTTGGTTAGTCCTTCAGTAGTTGGTGAATGTGTTTGAAATTTAAAAATGTAGTTTAATAAAACAGCTGCCATATCTTGGTCGGTTACATTGTTGCCCCAAATCTTGCTTTGTTAATTGGCTTGGGATCTATAAAAGTCTAATATCAAAGTTATATTTACTTTCTTTAGTGTGTGATGTTACATTACAGTGTTGAAGAAGGTATTCAACTAATTAAAAAACGGTTGCACGTAATTTCAAACACTATGTTGTAACGGCCTCTATCAGGTGAGTATCTGAATTTAAAATTAATCTACACCGTTTTTTTTAAAGCAAAAACTTTTAAAAAAAAAAAATGCAGCATTTACTTCTAAAATATGGTTAATATGATCTTCATCCCCTCAATTGGAAAGCTTGAATTATAGTTTAAATTGTTTAAATAAAAAAATCTATATTTGTTTATTTTTCAAATTGTTACCTCCACTTTCAGATCCTAAATTTTCAAACAAGCAAAAGTATATTGATATCCACTGTTTTTATATCCAGTGATTTTTCGTTTATCTTTGTGAATGATGATCCAACAAACATCATTACAGATTCAATTTTTTTAACGTTGACTTGCATCTTATTATAAATAGACAAATAAAATAATTAATTTCAATGAGGCTGCTCGGGTTTTTCATAAACAGCTCTTCCAAAATTATGCATTCAGCAAAAATAAACAAACAATGTCAACATTGACAAAAATGGATCCTAATAAACTGATTGTCATATATTTTTTATCGACAATAAATATTTTTTTTATCGAATGAACACTAATGAAATGTAAAAAAAAAAAAAAACATATCTTTGTTTTAGTTTTGAACCCTTGCTTGATTCTTTAGGACATGCACCCCGTGCAAAACCGTAAGCCTGGTTGATGTTTAGCCCCAACCTCATCCGATATAAGTAATAGTTGAACATCAACTATAAATTATTTATTTATATATGCTAATTATACTTGGATTTTTTTTTTTTCCATATAATAGACACATCTTCCGACGCTATGATCTTATTATTTCTTGCGTTTTATTTTTTCAGGTAATCAACGCATGTGAATATTTAAGTTCATTGCTTACAGAACTGCTAACTTTGATAATTCTTTTCATACTTTCTTGCAGCTAAGTAACGACTTGGAGGAAACGGTTTGGGTTGATTGTCCTTGGGTAATAATTTTAGAATTGAATTAGTTGTTGAAAATGACAAACCTAGGAAATGGGGTTAACATGTTAAGCTCAAGTAGAAGGTTTAAAATGAAATGTGCCGCTTATATTTGCGATTCTACGGTTTGTTCTTTTAAGGATACACAAGTGGCCCCGCAAAATAAAAATGCAAATTGCAAAGGAAAAGAGAAAGGAAAAAAGAATGTTCTTCCGAATGTGTATGAATATTTTGGTTATCAAACTATTTTTATAGTTTTTATTGGTTGAACATGTTTGAATCTAATTTTATGCACCATGATTCCATCATTAATGTAAATTTACATTTTTTATTGTTCTCAATTATTTGACGATTATATTACGTGTCCGCGACAGTTTCACTTAATTCTCGAAGCAATGTTGGTAATTTTCAGTTGCACTGTGTGTTGTGATGGAGTATTGCTTATTTATAATCGATTTTAATTTTTCATTGTTATCTTTAATTCATGGCCAAAAGTAAACAAATGTAGGACTCGATTGTTTGTTATTATTATTGTACAATTGATTATTTATATTCAATTGTTATTTATGTACCAATTGTACAAAAAAATTCATTCTCTAAAAAAAATAGTAATGAGTTTTGCATTGGCAGTACATGTTTTTGCCTTAATTGTTATATTATTTTATTAACCGAATATTTGGGTTATTGGATATTGGTATTTAATTATTAATTATTGTTGATTTTTAATAAAACAGGTGTAGAATTCTGTAAAAACAGAAGTGTGTTTTTTTTGTTTACATTGATTTTTTTTTTTGTTTGTGCCGTGGACCCGATTGTTGGTTAATTTTGTTGTATAATTGATTATTGATGTTCAGTTGTTACTTATGTACCAATTGTACAAAAAAAAAAAAAAAACAGTAATTTGATATGGATTGACAGTACATATTTTTTTAAGTTATTGAATAATGGTATATAATTATTAATTATTGTTGATTTTAAATAAAACATGCAGAGAATATTTTATAAACAAATGAGTATATCTTACGTTGATTTTTTTTTGCGCCCGTGCCTTCAGGCATGGGTTTTGCCCTAGTATATATATATATATATTAAGTAGACAATATTTTTAAGGAGGAAAAAAAAAACATTACATTAACATCTACTAGATCTATATAAAATTTAGGCAAATTATACTTTTAATATTTCTCATTGTGCACTACGACTAAATTTAAGGGTAAAAGAAGTAAATAATTATTTTTTGTATTTATTTTCTTGGGTTAATAACATTTTACCTCCCCTATAGTTTAGTTGATTTGCTCTTACCCCCTGTTTTAGCACTTACCTTCCTGTGGTAGCACTTACCCCTTGTGGTCATGATTTAGGTGCATTTACCTCCTATATCAAGGGGGCAAGTGTTGCTGCAGTAAATAAATAAAGAAAAAAATTACCAAATTTGCTTGGGTTGAATCGCGGATTAAGTCGCTCTCTTTAAGACGTTTTGCGGCTTTGCCCAAGATCGTGCTTGCAGTGTAACAGCCCCATCGTCTCTAGGATAAAATAGCCTAGAATCACCTTTATTTAGAACCTTATTTGCACAACAGAAGGCCTGGAAACGAACACCTACACACACTGTTCTAATGAAGAACGGACTACTCGAAAACTTGAAAATAAAAAATGAAAACTGGAAAACCGAAGCTGATTTGAGAACCAAAAAACCAGAAAATAAACTCTGTGTTTCTGTATTTTTTTTCTGTCTCTTCAAACAAATGAAAGAACAGTATTTATAGGCAAAATAATGATACAAAATGTTGGGGCAATAGATCGAAATATTACTGTTTGTGAATCATTATGCAGGTGCTATGAAAATTGATAATTGTTGAAACTGTTACGTTTTAGAAAAATTCATAACAATTCATAGCTGTTTGTATTCATTTTCTGATCTGATTCATAGCTAGCTGTTGTTTGCGTTTTGAACCACCTCATCGCACGTAGGCTCGACTTGGCACGGACGGACGGACGGCGGCGACGGCGGCGGCGCGTGCACGCGTGTGATAAACCTGTAGGGATGTAGCTCATCTCCCCTTCACAAAATGTGGGTTCCCCTTGGGGCACATCCCAAGTATCCTACAAGCACCTTGTTATACTCTTCATAATTCATTCTCCCAACCAATGTGGGATAAGAGACAAGAGGGAAACCTATTTGACACTTTTCTTTATAAAATAATTTAAAAAATTCATATGTCCCAACAATCCCCCACTTGAATATTTTAAAAATAATTTTTCATTGAGTAGTATTATACAATATAAGATTGTACATAAGCAAAGGTGTCTGTCGATTTGAACCTTTACATAGTGAAGATGATTTAGATTATACTAGAGTAACTCATAGTTTTGAACTCTATCTCTAACAACATCACACACACAACCCTATCAAGGTGTAGTCCAAAAGCCCGTGTTTTAAAGCCATGCACGTGTATCCCAATATAGTGAATGCTCTAGAGAATTTTGCCTAAAATTTCATAGAAAGCGGCCACAATTCCACATTCACATAGGTGAATCTATCAAGAGTACTCATGTAGATAGGTACTTCACTCCAAATGGAGTACATATCTCATTAAGAATTAATAAAAACTCAACCTTCTATCGCTTCAGCATATCATGCTTCAAACAACACATTTATAAAATAGAACTCAAATTTATTATTATAGTATGATTCTTCTTATATCACTTCATGAGTTGTTATTACTCTTTGAACCTATTTCTTGAGATCTCCAGTCTATAGGTTGGGTTTCTCTCACAAGTGACTCGTCAATCTATGAGCTTGAGTCTTATTCTTTTTGAGGTTTTGTAAATATTTTCTCGAGCTAATCCTTTCGTCAAAGGATCAACTAAATTATCATCAGACTGTACATGATCTACTCTCACAGCCCCTGTCAAGATATACTCTCTAATAGTGTTGTGTTTGCGACATATTTGTCGTTTTTTTCCGTTATAATAACGGTTCTGAATCTTTGCAATAGCCGCGGTACTATCGTAATGAATCAAGAAAGCTGGAAGCGGTCTCTCCCATAAAGGGGTATCAGAAAGCAGACTTCTTAACCACTCTGCTTCCTCGCTAGCTGAAGCTAGTGCAATCATCTCAGACTCCATAGTAGATTGAGCCAATATAGTCTGATTCTTAGATTTCTAAGAAACAGCTCCACCAGCTATGCTAAATATATAGCCGCTAATTGCCTTGAAGTCATCTGAAAGGGTGTTCCAATTAACATCGCTATATCCTTCCAAAATAACGGAAAACTTCTGATAATGTAATCCAAGGTTCATAGTTCTTTTTAGGTATCTCATGACCCTATCAATAACATGCCAATGCTCAATATTAGGTCTGCTTGTAAACCTACATAGTAATCCCACAACATACGCTATATCGGGTCTAGTGTAATTAGTGGCATATCGAAGACTGCCTATGATGCTCACATACTCAGATTGTCTAACAGCGTTACCGATGTTCTTGAACAACTTCACACTAGGATCATAAAGAGTACATGTTGGTTGGTTTACAATAAAAATAATTGTATTTCTTTAGAATCTTCTCTATATAATGAGATTGATCCAAAGAAATTCTCTGTTTAGATCTAGTTTTTTTAATACCAAGGATTACATTTACTTCACCAAGATATTTCATGTCAAAATTAACACATAGCATAGATTTCACATTTTTCACAACATGAATATTCGAACAAAAAATCAGCAAGTCATCCACATAAAGACATATAATAGTGCAAACATCATTTTCAGATTTATAATAGATGCATTTGTCATTTTTATTTACTTTAAAACCATGTGAAATAATAAGATTATCAAATTTCTCATGCTATTGTTTAGGTGCTTGTTTTAAATCATAAAGAGATTTATCTAATTTGCACACTTTGTTTTCTAGACCAAGAATTATAAATCCTCCAGGTTGGTCCATATAAATCTCTTCTTCTAATTCACCATTCAAAAAAGCAGTTTTAACATCCATTTGGTGCACAACAAGATCATGAATTGCAGCAAGAGATAAAAATACACAAATAGATGTAATTCTAGAGACAGGTGAGAAAGTATCAAAGAAATCTACATTCTCTCTTTGTCTAAACTCTTTGATTACGAGACGAACCTTATATTTATCAATGGTTCCATCAGGTTTCAATTTCTTCTTAAGGATCCATTTACATCCTATTGTTTTACAATTAGGATGTAAATCTACTAAATACCAAGTTCTATTTGACTCGAGAGAGTCCAATTCATCATCTATAGCCTCTTGCCATAAATTGGCATCTACAGAGGACAATGCCTTTTGGAGGGTGAGCGGATCCTCCTCTAAGGTATATGCATAGAAATCCAAACCAAAATCCTTTGCAATACGAGGCCGTTTACTCATTCTAAGTTCAATATCTAATTTCTTATCAGATTCATTAATCCTAATGACAGGTTTATTACTAGATGTCGAGCCCCCACTATTCTTCAATTTGAAAGAAAATTTATATTCATAAAAATCAACATCATTTGGTTTAATGATAACTCGATCTTTCAAATCATAAAATCTATAAACTTTGTTATTCACCGCATAACCAATAAAAACACATTCATAAGTTCTACTGGCAAGTTTTTTTTTTTTTTTTTGGATCAGGAATTCGAACATATACCAAACAACTCCAAGTTTTAAAATAAGACAAATTTGATTTCTTATTTTTGAAAACTTCATAAGGTGAAATTTTACTTTTCGATTTGGGAACTCTATTAAGCACATAGAAAATCGTCAATAAAATTTCACCCCACCAGTGAGAAGCTGCACCAGAGTTAAGCAAAATAGCAACTACAGATTCAGCAAAAGTTCTATTTTTCCTTTTAGCCTTACCATTCATTTCAGGAGAATACGGTGCAGTGTTTTTCATGAATAATCCCATGAGAATTATAAAAATCAATGAAAATATCATAATCATATTCGGTTCCTCTATCACTTCGTAACCTCTTAATTTTCTTATTGCATTGATTTTCAATCTCAGTCACAAATATTTTGAACATATCAAACATTTCACTTTTATTTTTCATGAGATAAATAAAAGTGTAATCAGAGTAATAATCTATAAATGTAATAAAATAATGTTTACCATTCCTAGTAAAGACACCATCAAATTTACAAATGTCAGAATGTATCAAATCAAGAGGTTCAGATTCTCTAATTACTGATTTATGAGGGGTTTTAGTAATTTTGGCTCGACTGCAAAATTCACACTGTTCAAAATCATTCAAAGATAGTTTAGAAATTAGTTATAAGTTGCTTAAGTTTTTAATAATGTGTTTGTTAATGTGACAAAATTTAGCATGCCAAATATTAAAAGAACACAACATGTAAGCAGAAGAAGAAATTTTATTAATTTTAACATTCAGTTTGAATATTCCATCAATTGCACAACCCTTCCTAACAAAAATATTATTTTTGGTTAAGGTGTACAAATCAGCCCCAATAGTTTGAGTAAACCCCGCCTTGTTAAGAAAATAACCCGAAACCAAATTCTTTCTTGTCTTTGGAGTATGCAGAACATCTTTAAGGATGACTGTCTTTCCAGAGGTAAACTTTAATTCCATTTCACCAGAACTGGCAACAATAGTGGAGTGGGAATCACCCAGCAATACTTTCTTATCTTCACTTTAAGAATAAAACTTGAACATGGTACGATCATAACATATATGGCATGAAGCACCAGTGTCTACTCACCACCCTTCGGATCCACCAGCTATATTGATTTCAAAAATCATAGCTATAAGTTGGTCCTCGGTAAGATTCGTTTGTGGAGCAGGACGACGTCTTTACCGGCAGTTTCGAGCCAAATGGCCCGCCTTCCTACAGTTATAACAAGTAAACTGTTCAGAATTATTTCTTGAAGGGGGGTTATTTCTATTCTGATTTTGATGTACATTTCTGTTCTGGTTATTGTGGTTACAATTCTGATTTTTCATATTTTCCCTTTGGGTTTCAGAACAACATAAGATGATTTTTTGTGAGCGTTGTTAGAAACAACGAGCACTTCATCTTTCTGATCTTGTTTCCGAGCTTCCTCCTCAATCCGAAGACGAGTGATCAAACTTTATAAATAAAACTCTTTAGTTTTGTGCCTCAGAGCATTTTTAAAATCTTTCCAAGAAGGGGGTAATTTGTCAATTAAATCAACAACTTGAAATTGTTATTAAGGGACATACCTTCAGCAATTATTTCATGAGCGATTTTCTGAAGTTCATGAAACTTAACTTTCATAGATTTGTCGTCGGTCATTTGGTATTTCAGATACCGACTAACAACATATTTTTTACTTCCAGCCTCCTTAGTGTCGTATTTCTTCGAAAGAGCATCCCAAACTTCCTTTGCAGTTTTGTTAGAACAGTAATAATCATACAGATCATCAGATATACCATTAATAATAAAATTATTACAACAAAAATCATTTTCCTCCCAAAACTTAACTTCCTGAATCTAAGCGTCAGTAGGTTCTTTAGGTAATTGAGGTTTTTCAGTTGTACAAACATATGCTACTTTTTCAATAGTTAGAAAAAATAACATTTTCTGTCTCCATCTTTTAAAATGAAACCCTTCGAATCGAAAGGGTTTGTTGAGATCAACAATGACTTGTTTAAATTCCTAATCAGTAGACATCTTAGCAGATACTCGGCAGAATAAAGCGTCTTAAAATTGTTGGTGCGGTAAATAAATAAAGAACAAAATTATCAAATTTGCTTGGGTTGAGTCGTAGATTAGGTCGTTCTCATTAAGACGTTTTGCGGCTCTGCCCAAGATCGTGCTAGCAGTGTAACAACCCCGTCGTCCCTAGGATTAAACAGCCCAGAATCACCTCTGTCTAGGACCTTTTTTGCACAACAGAAGGCCTGAAAACGAACACCCACACACACTGTTCTAATGAAGAATAGACTACTCGGAAACTTGAAAATAAAAAATGAAAACTGAAAAACCGAAGCTGATTTGAGAACCAAAGAACTAGAAAATAAACTTTGTGTTTCTGTGTCTTTTTTCTATCTCTTCAAACAAATGAAAGAACAATATTTATAGGCAAGATAGTGATACAAAACGTTGGGGCAATATATCGAAATATTACCGTTTGTGAATCATCATGCAGGCGTTATGAAAATTGATAACTGTTGAAACTGTCACGTTTTGGAAAAATTCATAACAGTTCATAGCTGTTTGTATTCATTTTCTGATCTAATTCATAGCTAGTTGTTGTTCGCGTTTTGAAGTTTATGAAACTGTTTAGATTTTATATAATTTATTAAATAATTTTTATCCAAAAAATAAATAAGTACCACCTAATCGCATGCACGCAAGCTTGACTTGGCACGGTCGGACGGCGGTGGTGGTGCACGCGCGCGTGTGATAAACCTGTAGGGATGTAGCTCCTCTCCCTTCTACAAAATGTGGGTACCCCTTGGGGCACACCCCAAGTATCCCACATGCACCTTTTTATACTCCTCATAATTCCTTCTCCCAACCAATGTGGGATAAGAGACAAGAGGGAAACCTATTTGATACTTTTTTTTATAAAATAATTTAAAAAATTCATATGTCCCAACAGTAAGTGGTTTGAAAATCTAACCACAGAGAGGGTAAGTGACGATTTTTAAACTACGGGAGGTAAAGTGCAAATCGGACAAATCACAAGGGAGTAAAGTGCTATTAACCCTATTTTCTTTTTACCTATTTTACCCTTGAATTTTATTCGATTTACCAATTTTATCCTTAAACATAAAATAAAAATTAAATAATGTATTTGATTTACCTATTTTACTTTTAAATTTGGTCATGTGCAATATAGATTACCATTTTTCCATTCAATTTAACATAAGGATAATTTAAAAGCATTGTAAAACATATAGTATAATTTACCCATTTTAATAATTTATATAAAACAATTAAAAAAATATTATACAGAATTTAACACCCAATTTTTTATTTTTTTTCTATTTTCTATTTTCACTTTCTCTTTCTCTCTTGTTTTCAATTTTTATTTTTATATTTTTCACTTTTGTTCAATATTTTTTATGTTATTTGTTTTATTTTTTATTTTTTATATAGATTTTATAGAAAATAAAAAATAGAAAACAAAAAACATAAATAAAACAAAAAGAAAACTCTAAATTAAAAAAAAAATAAAATCTATTTTTTGTTCTATTTTAATTTTTAAAATTCATTTTTTATTTTTCAGATTATATATTTTTATTTTTTTGTTATTGTTTTTTTTTTTTTTTTAAATTTTAAATTTTATTTCTACTTTTGATTTTTTAAATTTTCTTTGAATACCAAAAAAAAAGTTTAAGAAAATAAATAAAAAAGTACATAATAAAAGTACAAAAATATGAAATAAGAGAGAGATAGAGTAAAAAAAAAAGTAAAATATAAAATAAACATTAAAAAATAGGGGCATTTAGTAGGAGGTCCCTTATTACATTTCTAATTTTAAAAAAGTCACAGAAGTAGAAACAACTTGTGTTTTAGTTCCGCCTATTTAAAAAAGGTAGAAGCCCACTATACGCACTTACACACGCGCGATTACATATAACAATTTTGTGTATAAACTTTTGTTAGATATAACAAATATTACTGTATTTTGTAATATGTAACTAATTTGTGTGTAAAAATTTATTAGATGTAACAAAAATTACACAAAATACATGTAATTAGTTACATGTAACTAAATGTACACAAATACATGTAATTAATATTAAACTAATTTCTGTATGTAATATTTGTTAAATATCATAAATATTACATATATATATATATATATATATATATATATATATATATATATATATATATATGTAATTGTAGCATGTAATTAATATTATATAAGTATATGTAACAAAAAATACACAGATATATGTAAAAATATAACCATTATTAAATTGTAACTAATATTTATTACATGTAACTAATATTCACTATAATACAAATTTTAAGACCAAGTTTTCCTTACAATCACTGCAATGCGGAGACTAAAACTCAAGTGAAATCTAATTTAAAAGACTAAATCAAAACTTATATCTTAAGCAAAACTTTTTTAGAATTAGGTCTATCATTTGGAACTTCCGACCGATTATTCCTAAAAAATATCATGGATTATCTTACATAACCAAATTAAATAGATTTTTTTTTTAAATATTATAAAAATAATATTGAGTGTCTTTGAAAGGGTTCATTGGGTTTAAACTCTTTTGTTTTTGTATACTCACGAGTGTCTCCCTACTAGGGTAAAAGACTAGCTCGTTCGAGTTTAAACTCTTATATACTTCTACTAGGTGGAGAGCACGTTCGAAACACGTGCCTATTATCTCTTTTATTTGACATATTTATAACCTTTTACATTATTTGTCCACTGAAAAAATGTATATTAATTTTTTTTTTTAAAATGAAAAAAATATGACATTTAAAAATTTCATATTTCTTGTAATGTAAATGTTGAAATTTGTTTAAAACAATTAATGTAAGTCACTTCATATAAAGAAATGATAAGGTTATAATTAGCTAAAAATTGACATTAGGTTGAATACAGAAATTATGCTTTAGATTAAATGATGGTAAGAAAAAATACGCATAAATTTAGTGCATGTAGAATTTATCATGTCTATTAATTAGGGGTGTAAATGTTACCCTACAACCTGCCCCACCCCGCCCTACCTGATGATCGGTCGATCGGTTATGAGTATTTTTTTTTCTTACACTCAAACCCAACCTGTCCGAACCTAGAATCACTTTGGTTCAAGTACCCATTTACTCATACCTGATGCACCCAAACCCGCCTGGACCCGAAACCCTAATAATATATATTTACCAAATGCCCCCCAAAATATGGCATATTATAAAAAGACTCTACATATAAATATAGCCCTAATTAGATTCAGATCATTCAATTTCCAAATTCCAACCCTGACGTCGCTCTCCTCCTCCTCTCTTTATACCTCTTTCAATTCCACGTCGTCTACCAAACTCTAATAGATGATTCCTCGATGATTCATGCGTCGATGATTCCTATGATGATGATTTTTGTGTCGTTTAACAATCTCATCGTCTAAAATAATCATGCGTCTATCAAAACCTAATAATCTCGCCAATGATGATTTGTGCGACGTTGTTGTTCATTTTCGACAATGGCTCTAGTTCTTTCTCTGTCTCTTACTCCGATTTGTAAGGTTTTTTTTTTTTTTTTTCATTCTTTAATATGATTCTTAATTGTTTCTCTACAAAAATTTTCAGATCTACAACTTTTTAATATTTCATCTTTGTTTTTTCATTCTTATTACCAGACAATCGGCCGACCCGACCAACCTTGAATTAGATCGGGGGTAATGAGGCCACAGTGTCAGCATCGGTCCGGGGAGATGCCGAAGTTTTTCTTTGGGTCGGCTGATTGAAATCCTTCAATCCCGATTTAACCGATCGATTTACACTCCTCTTACTAATAATAAGCATGTGCACATGACATGATTAGAAGATGGAGGATATTTCGATAGACAATAACTGAGATTTTGAAGTTGTTTACGATGCATGTCCTTTACATATATTGGTTTGTTTGTTTTTTTTTTGTTTTTTTTTTATGTGTTATGATAAAAAATAAAATAGTTGATGAAGTAAATTTAGCAACGAAGTGTTGAGATTTTAATTTTCAGTAAAAGACACAATTGAAAACATCACTTTTAAGATGACCAAATAAGTTATATAATAGTAGTAAAGTCACATGAATTTCAACTGCAGTTAGGTAAGGTTGTTGATTTATTTTATTTGTTATAATTAAAAAAATGAATAATTAATGATAATAATCCCACCAAATGTATAAAAGTACAAAAAATAAAATCTATTACTATTATGAAAGAAAAAAAATAAAATCAATAACAATCAAAAGTATCAAATTAATATAATTTTTATTCTAAATAGAGTGAAAAATATAATCTATTATTTTCAATATGTGTTTTAAAATTACTTATAAAATTGTTAAATTAAATACTCGTATTTATGTACGTGATTACATATTCTTTTTAAATTATTTTTACATTATGTTTCTATTAATAGTTTGACTTATTTTTATACTAAATAGTATTACTTTTAAATATGCAATACCAAAATGGGTAGACTAATTTTTAAAATTTTAAATGCAATTTGTAAATCTATCTTTTGTATGAAATTATTATACAAAAAATTTGTCTATGTTGACATATATATTATTACCATAATATATAAAAAATATTAAATTCCTTTCTTTTTAAAAAATAAAAAAGTGACAATTTAGTTTCAAAATAAATTTATAGTTTTACTTATACATATGAATGAAAAAAAAAAAAAGAAAAAAAAAAGAAGAGAAAATCGTTAACTTTGATAGTTATAGAGAATAAGCTAATAGTGCTCCAAAACACATACACACACACACACACACATACACAATTATATAAAATAGGTAGAAAAAAGTTGACCTTTAGTTTTCACAAATTTTAAGGATAGATATGTAATTTTAAATATACAAATGAATAATAAAAGAAAGAGGTTTTTATTTTTTAGTCCTTATTTAAGAGATTATTTGAAAAAAAAAACTCTTTTAGATTGTTCATGTAGAAATCAGACCTCAAAGTACAATCAATTAAGTTTTTAGTCCTCTCAAAGACCAAAAAAAAATAAGAAAAAGACATATATACCCCTGAAACAAAAACCAATCTCTCTCTTATGCACATTAACCGTTAACGTGCTATTTCAAGATAATTACTCTACCTTCCACCGTTCACTCACACGTTGATTTCAAATTCACGAGAGATAGTTTCTCTCTCTAAAAACCCTGGGTGAGGTCTCTCCCTTCCGACTAAGATCGTCGTCGTTCCTGAGTACGCCGGAGATAAAGATTGATATTTTTCACTCTATCGTCTCTCTCTCTACCCTAACCCACCTCTCTCTCTCTACTCTAATT
This sequence comes from Eucommia ulmoides, assembly GCA_016647705.1. Lineage (NCBI taxonomy): Eukaryota > Viridiplantae > Streptophyta > Magnoliopsida > Garryales > Eucommiaceae > Eucommia > Eucommia ulmoides. The sequence goes on from CM028341.1 coordinate 6,857,515, forward strand.
TGAAACCGTCGGAGACGAAGACGAACAGTTGAGATGAACAGCGAAGACAAACGGCTGAGGCTCTCTCTCTCTCCATTAAAGGGTGAGTTTCCAGATCTGAAATCAGATCTTGCGATGGCTGAGACGAACGGCGAAAATGAACGGTTGAGGCTACCTCTCTCTCCATTAAGAGGTGGGTTTCCAGATCTAGAACTCCGTTCCTCGCACAATCTTACCGGCTAACCCAAGCTTCATTTCTCAATCTCATTCTCTCTCTTTCTCTCTCTCAAAGCATTATTCAATCTCAAAAAGCATCCTCCGATTCTCCAAGAATGAGGGCTTAATTTCTGTGTTTCTTGACGTTTCCAAGAGGAGGTTTGTTTCGAAGTTAGTTTGGGGATGTGGTTCATCAGTTTTCCTTGCCTGATTCTTATGATTTTCATGTATTTTGTGATCTTCGCTTCAAATTTGTGGATCTGCATTTCGCATTCTTGATGGAAATTTAGTTGCGGATACTCACAATAGTTCAGATTAGGGAAATTTGTGGATCTGCATTTCTCTTTCTCTATCTCTGATTTCCATCCTTCTTATTCACGGGAGAGATCTGGGTTTCCAGATCTAGAAACTCACATCTGGGTTTTTGCAATTTTCAGTTTTTTGTTGTTTTTGTTTGTTCAATATTTTTTTGATTGTGTTGAAATTATAGATTGATTTTGTTCGATTTGTGGTGGAGGTGAATAAAGTGTTAATTTTTTACGTTAACGTTAGTGTTTGTGTGATTTTTTCACATATGTTTTTCAGAAATAACATGGATGTGTTAACGTTAACACAGAGAAAAGACCCAAAAAATATGCATTAACGTTAATGCAAACATAACTCAAACACACATTCAAATTTGAATTGGAAAATTTCTTAGGGGCTGTTTGGTTTGTTCTTAGGAATTTTTCAAATCTGAATTGGAATATTTTCATATCTGAATTGGATTTTGTTGTGGCGTTCAGATCTCGTTCATTTCGTGCCACTTATTCTAGGGCTTGTTCAATATTTTTTTTGATTGTGTTGAAATATAGTTTTATTTTGCTCGATGATGGTGGAGGTGGATGGAGTGTTCATTTTTTGCGTTAACGTTAATGTTTGTGTGATTTTTGCACATATATTTTTATGAACAACATGAACGTGTTAACGTTAACATAGACGAAACTCCAAAAAAATGTGTATTTAACGTTAAGGTCATCGTTTTGCTTTTTTGATTTATCATATATGGGTTCTAGACAACATGAATATGTTAACGTTAACATAGAAGACCCCAAAAAAATGTGTATTAAAATTAACGCAAACCAAAATGCTTTGACATTTTAACACAAAAAAGCCAAAAATATATTCATTAACGTTAACGCACACCTAGACAATAGTATGGAATAAGATGTTAACATAAATATTCAAATAAAATATGTTAAATATTCAATTAAAAAAAAAAAAAAACATTAACGATAAAATCACAGTCCGTTGGTCAAAAATGCGTTAACGTTAATGCACAAAACAAATAAGGAAAGATACGGTAATGTGGAAATACACACAAAATAAAAATAAAATGCGTTAATGTTAACGTAAAATTCAAATCGTAATTTTGTAATATAGACAATGTTTGACAAAAAAAAAAAAAAAACATAGGCAAGATGTATTGCAGAAAATGAGTTAACGTTAACGCACACAAAAACAGTTGAGAGACGATGAGTTAATGTGAACACACAAAAAATAATATGGAATGCAATACGTTAACGTGAAATTCAATTATACTTTTGTAATATAGGCAATATGCTTTGCTTGAATAGTTTACTTAAGTCAGGGGTAAAAATAAGTTAACGTTAACGTAACACACACACAAATAGATGGGGAGATGCGTTAACGTGAAAAAAAAATGGATACAATAATGTTAACATGAATTCCAAATATAATTTTATAATATATGCAAAGGATATTGTTTGTGTGTTTTATGTTAACGTTAACATTTTTACTATCTAATTTTGTTTTGTTGTATAGGACAAATGACATATTCGTAAATATTATTGAATAGAGTGATCAAAATGCAAAGATTTTTTCTAAAAAGTTAGTAAAATCTGAAAACTAAACTAATAATGTTAAAGAGTGTGAATCTTAATTAACATCTCTATAATGGAATAAAATAGAAGAACCTGGAAGAAATCTTCATAAATATAAAATTTTATTTATGTAGATATTTAACTTTAGGCGAGAATTATATTTTTTTTATATTAAATAAAATATAAATAATGCGGTACCATACCCCGCCGCAAGTAGATCTACATCTAATCCTTAATCCACATTCTCCCTCTCTCTCGCTCTCTGTCTCCATAAGAAGCCCTCTTTAGCCTTCTCTCTGTTTCTCACCGTTTCGCCGCGTTCGTCCCTTTGGAAAACACTCAGATTCTCTTTTCCGGCTGAGGTTTGATCAATTTCTCTATGATTCCGCGTGAATTTGTATTAATTTGTTGTAAGAAGTTTGATTTTTCTCTCTCTTTCCTGTATAACATGCAGATCTGGTCCGTTGATCCATGGCGTTGGTGAGCTTTCAACGATTCTTCTCTCTCTCTCTCTCTCTCATGCTGCAGATTTATTTCAAAACTGTGTGATGCATCATGCATGTTTATAATTGTTGATAACATGATTGTTTTAAGTATGAACATGATTGCTTGTTGCCTTTATGAGTAGTTGTTGGTTGGTGGTGTGAAATATGGAGCGGTTTCTATTTAATTTGCTTGAGTTGCTGCCACTAATTGGAATGAATGACCAGAGTTTTTCTTTTTAATTTTTTGAGTTTGATATTGACAATTTAACTGGTTCCGTACTGTGTGTGGAATGGATAGAGATGCAGGAATCTTCCTTTTAATAAAGATTTTTCCTTTTTACCACAGCATTTTGGTTCGTACAACGAGAGCGTGGATGCTTTTCTAAATACTCACAAGCTTCGAACCTCACTATGCTTTCGGATATTCTTTTATTAATGATTGATAATTCTGTTCAGTTGCTGTTCCCCTTTTGTTAAAGCAGTTTCTAGGAGAGTAAGAGCCTCATTGGTGTTGACTTCTATCTCTTCCGGTTTTGTATCGATCTAGTTTTGAATTTGTAAGTTATGTCTGCCAAAGTTCAGATTAGCAATCTGTCTCAACCTTCTCTTCGTCTATGCATACTTAAAGTATGGTCTAGCTAATGGTTATGATGACTATGGGGCTTTTCTAGAAATTCTCCAGAATGTGTATACGCATATGCTGGCTTGAAGGAGAAGTAGATATTAGCTTTCACTGATCTAGGGCTGGAGACATGGCTGAATATATTCTTTAATGTAGTTGTTGATTGCAATATCTTTAGGCATGGCTACATTTGTAGACGTACAATTTAGTTTATCTTTTAGTCAGTGACGTTTGTCATGTCTCTCAAAATATTCCTGGACCTTTTTGTAAGTCTCGTGCTCCCACTTGTATGTTGTTCCTCCGTATTTGCGTTGTATGTATTGCCATTTGCTTGTTGAGTGTGTTTTATAATTTTACTTATTTTTGTGTTTGAACTTGCTCAACTTTTTCAATCAAAAAACTTTATTAGATTAGTTTCATATATGTGCTTGGTTATATGATTGTTTTTTTTTTTTTTTGCTGTTTCTCTCATTGTTTTATTTGATCTTTGTAGGTCTTGCATACTGTGAAAACAAACAAAAATGCTTATAAGGGACTCATTGCTGCAGAATATTCCGGGGTTAAAGTTAAGCTACCCGAGGATTTCGAGATGGGTGTGACGAATAAAACACCTGAGTTTCTTAAAATGAATCCCATGGGGAAGGTGCGCTAAGCATGGCTGATATCATAAATTTTAATTACCTGGCTTATTATGCATTTCCCTTTTTTTAATTGAGAAGGGATAAAGTTACATGTTTACGGTGACTAGACATATGTTTGTTCTATTTGGTGTATCTATATATTTATACTGAATATTGATGCGTAGGTTCCTGTGCTGGAAACTCCCGATGGCCCCCTTTTTGAAAGCAATGCCATCGCGCGATATGGTTAGCCATATTTCTTTTTTCCCATTTCTGTTTTTCTCCAAGTTTTTCCCTTTTATAACTGGTTACAGTTTTGGAAGGTTGATGATATTGCATTTCTGGCCGCAGTTACCCGCATGAAGCCTGACAACCCGCTTTATGGTTCTTCGCCAATTGAATATGTTAGATATTTTCTTCAATATTCAACTTAGTTCTTACTGGGGGATGTTTGGAAGACGGTAATGAAATCGCAGTTTGATGGAATGGAATCAATATTTGAATAGGTGCCTATGCAAATTTCGATCGCATTCCAGCCGAGTCTGATTCCTTTACCGCTTACCAAACGTCTTCTATCACCCCCACCCCGGGCACCCCCCAGTTCTGTAGTTATGATATTTTCTGCTGCTCCTCTTTGTCGTTTACAGGGCCATATTGAGCAGTGGATTGATTTTGCATCCTTAGAGATTGATCCCAATTTGATACGCTGGCTCTTCCCAAGATTGGGTTTTATTCCTTACCTTCCTCCGGTTAGTTCGTTGTAAAATTGTTATATTAATTTAGTCACTGTTTGTATTGCACTTTAAAAAATGAAAAAATGTAAAAGACAAGATTTTAAAATATTTTTTTTGAGAAGAAAAAAGTAACTACTTTTTTATATTTTGGGAGATTGATCAAGTAAGACCTCTGTATGCAAATTGAATTCTCTGTCATCTGTGAAAGTACTTTGGATTAAGAAATTAGTTGGGGATGCCATCAAGATATTCTCTCTTTGTCAAACATAGTTTTGATTTTATCCTATACTTTTTAGTAGAAGCACTTTCTTGGCAGATTAACTTTTTTAATTATAAAATGTACGCAAAAAGCATTCCCAAACCCAAACGGTGTTGTACTTTTCTATTGCATGATTTTTTAATTTTCCTTGTACTACTTGTTGGCCTAGTGAGCAACCCAAGAGGGGGGTGAATTGGGTAGTAATAAAAAAATTACCAAATAATAACATTTCAAAATTCAAATAATTAATTTTATCTTAAATTAATTATCATCTTTATAACAGCGGATAAGTATTATAGACTAGGTCCACACCCAAACAACAGAATATAACTAATGTAAAGAAAACAGAACACCAAAATTTATATTGGTTCACCAAGCTACTCTTGGCTAATCGAGTCCCTTGAGCTCTGCGGAGAGTTGCACCCACTAGTCATTATGATCCCTTTAATCAGGTAGGAACCAAATCCTTACAAATGATTCTTTTCGCAGGCTCAGAATCAACCTTTACAATTCATTTTCACAAGCTAAAAAATAATCCAATATTTTTCCCAGGTTAAAGATTAATTTAATTCTTTTATACTTAGGCTAAGAATTAAACCTCACAAAAACACTTCAAGTATCTTTTTACTCGGTAAGGATTGAACTGTTACAAATTCACTTAAAATAATTCTAGTCAGGAAGAATTACCCTTATCTCTTTTCACGGAAAAAGAGTAACCTAATTTTTTTGTACTCTAGGCAAATATCAAATCTCAATCTCTTTACTAGAAGAGATTGAAACCAGCTACTCCTGATTAGATGCACCCAATAGTATTTAATTCGCACACAACTCACTAATTACAAAATTGATAAGCTTTTTCTCACTCGGAGTTTCTATCACTCTAGATTAATTTGAACTCAATTAATGTCTCAATACTAGTGACAGAAATATAATGAAAATTTCAGAATCTGATTTTAATAAAAACGGGTAGCACACAATTTAGCACGTAATCAGATTTTCACAAGAAATCTATTCAAATTTTTTAATCAATTTAAAGTTCAGAAAAACGATTTCAAAGATCAATATTCCAAGTAGTAAACAATAATACCAAACAACAATTAACAACAAAGATTTGGAACGATCTCACCAAGAATTCACCGAATGAATAAAATATGAATAACAATGAAATTCCAAATCAGTAGTAGTAATAATCCACAACAAATTTTTTCAAAAACACTTCTCAAGAATAATCTCACTATTCTCTCAGTATGAATTCAGAATAATCACTCTCAGAAAGCTCAGAAACTAAATAGCTCTTTAAATTTGATTGATTTTTCCTTTTTGGAATCTTAAAAACGTAAGTCTATTTATAGAGAATTGAAACAAGCTCTCCAACGGCTAATTCCCACATATCATGACAATTAATTGCATTTATAGACCCATTATATCAGTATGACTCGATCTTAGTTCAATTCATTCAATTATATCTTTTAAAATATTCAATTTAGTCCCTTAAATATTTTCTCAAACTCAATTAGATAGAATAGAAAGTATTACATGCACCAATTTGAAAAATAATTAAATTATATGAACCATATCTAAAGGGATAACAAAATATCAATGACATATCTTAAATACTATCAGATCCCTAAGATATCTCTAAGACTCTAACCATAAAACAGCTAATAACGGTTACTTTTTGGAAAAGAACCACAAAATCCTCTAAACTTGAAACAGTCCATCAGTTGACCGACCAAAGTCCATAGGTCGACTGATCGATTCAGGTTGTAGCCCAAGTCAAAAGTTCTCGCCAGTCGGTCGACCGAAACTCTATGGTCTGTCGACTGATCGATTTGGGATGCTCCCCAGGCCAATTTTCAGCTATGGTCGGTCGACCGATTATCTTAGATCTGTCGACCGATCGATTCAGAGAGTTTAAGTATTGGCCTTAGGTCGATCGATCTCACATGATCTGTCAACTGATCGATTTAGAGAGTTCAGATTTCGGCCTAGGTCGATCGATCCCTCTTCGGTTGGTTGACCGATCGATCCAAAGACTACACCATTCCCAACCACTTCTTCATCGGTTGACTGATCCTTATTGGTCGGTTGACCGATTCTGCTGGAGCACTTTCTCAATTAATTTTAACTCCAATCTTCAACGTTTTTGTCCCTTTAACCGATTTTTTTTTTTCCGGTTAACTTAATTAACACTTTAAATCAATTTTAATTACTAATATTTCTTAAATCAATATTTCTTCTTCAATTTCACATAGAAACAAATATGTTTAACTAATTAAAATCCTAATAAAAATACATATAAATATTAAATTATTTTTGTGTCGTGTGTGATCTTAATCGGGGTACATTAAGAGTAAAAATTAACTTGAATTGTTTTCACTTAAATTCTTCAAAGTCTTCAGTCTCTTAATGCTTGTCTCCTTGTCAGTCTCTTGCATCCTTAACCATTTTCAATCATTTCTTTATGGTAAAATCATCAATGAAATTTTTATACTGAAACACTTAATAAATTTGTTAGTTCCACAAAAAATATCAACATTTAATTGTCCATCAAAATCTTAGGATCAACACTACTATTTTGAAGGAAAAATATTATATTGTCCTTTTTTTAATTTACTTCAAAAATTTATCCCCTTCTGTTCTTTTTTCTTTTTTATTTTTTAGTCCTTCAAATAAGTTTTTATTCCTTAGGTTCGGTTAATATGAAGTATATTGAATATCTACATATATCAACAATTCGTTGAATTTGTATTTGATGTGATAGTTAAAGTAAACTAAAATGATAGCAACGATAGCAATGGAGGAATGGAGAAGAATGAAAGTGCAGTGGCAAGGGAATAAGTGGGATGAGATCTTCTCATTAATAATTGGAAAAATGACAAGTGAGTCCCACTTTGGGAATAAAAAGAATGGGAGTGAAAAGAATCAACAATTTTCTGTTTCTCAGATTCTTAAGGAATTTAGGAATCAATCCCAAAATTTTGGGATGGGAACATAAACATGTTTCTATACTTTAATCCCAAAATTCTGGGAGTGGGAACAAGAATCAGGGAACGGAAACACTAACCAGACGGGTGGCCTATAGAGACAAGACCAAATAAATACTGAGGACCATATAATAAGAACATTTATTTTGAATACCTCTTAGCATTATTGCGTGTTTCTACTTTGAAGGTTGAGGAGGCTGCAATTACTGCATTGAAGAGAGGCCTTACTGCCTTGAACACACATCTTGCTGCCAACACCTACCTTGTTGGTCATGCTGTAACCTTAGCTGACATTATCATGACATGTCACTTATATTTGGGATTCAGTCGAATAATGACAAAAAGCTTCACCTCGGAGTTTCCTCATGTGGAGAGGTACTTTTGGACAATGGTCAATCAACCTAATTTCATCAAGGTAATGGGTGAGGTAAAGCAGACTGAAACTGTTCCACCTGTTCAATCAAGAAGGCCGGCTCAGGCTAAAGAACCTGCCAAGCCCAAGGCTAAGGAAGAGAAGAAGAAGGAGGTGCCGAAGCAGGCAGAGAAGCCCAAAGCTGAAGCTGGAGAGGAAGAAGAGGCACCAAAGCCTAAACCCAAGAACCCTCTTGATTTGCTTCCGCCTAGCCCAATGATACTTGATGACTGGAAGAGGCTTTACTCCAACACCAAGACTAATTTCCGAGAGGTCGCAATAAAAGGTTTTTCCCATTTTCCCTTTTTTTGTTAGGGCAAAATTATTATATTGTTCTTTTTGCTTTATTTTTCAGCTCTTTGAATAAATTTTTAGTTCCTTCTATTAATATCGGTTAGATTGAATCCATCTAATATCAATTACATGTTGAAGTTAACTAAAATGATCTAATATCAATTACATGTTGAAGTTAAATAAACTGATGGCGAGGACTAAAAAGTTTATTGTTCTAAAAGCAGGACAAAAATAAAGAAAAACTAAAGATGTGGAGGGCAACCATGTAGTTAATAGGAACACCTTTTCATTCAACTCCTAGTGCTATTAGCTTATTTTTCTTGCGCTATATTATGATTTTAATTCTAAAAGAAGAATGTTTTTATCTCATTTTCCAGTTTTGCTTGATATCATTGAGAATTTTGTCGCAAAAAAGTAAAAAGTAAAAATTAAAATTGAAAAAAAAAAGAGAGAGAAAGAAAGAAAGTTTAAGCAGTCACTGTTTGACAATTATTGTTCATTGCAATGTAAATCAGGATTAGTATTGACTTAATTGCTGTAAATAACATATTTATTATACTTTAAAATGTCAAATAAAATAAAGTACAAAAAACAATTTTTAACATGTATTGTATCTTTATTTATACAGTTCATAATGGTAAGCGGTAAGCTAGAAACATGGTCAAAAAGTAAGTGTATGTTAAAGGTGGATGAATGGTAAGACGAGAATTGATAAAATTAAGAATGAGATTATTATTAGAGAGATTTTAGGAATAACACCCTTTAATCATAGGATACGAGGAAACTATTTACAATGGTTTGAACACGTACATAAAAGATATTACAAAAGTTAAAAAGTGTGGCTTAAGCTTAATACAAGGCGTTTTTGTTTTTTTTGCAAAGCAACCAAAGATAACTTCTTGTATTGATGTTCTCTTGTTTTCTCCTGTTTGTTGACTTGATTTGAGCTTTTAATGCCGTTTTTCGCACATAAAAATATAGGATCAAAACATTGCAAATCCTTTTGATCTAACATAAACCATCTTGATGACTTCTTTAGGGTTTTGGGATATGTATGATCCAGAGGGATACTCCCTATGGTTCTGTGACTACAAGTACAACAATGAAAACACTGTCTCATTTGTTACCCTAAACAAGGTCGGTGGGTTTCTTCAACGTATGGATTTAGCCCGCAAATACGCCTTTGGGAAGATGCTCGTGATAGGCTCTGAGCCCCCCTTCAAGGTGAAGGGGTTGTGGCTTTTCAGAGGTCAAGAGATCCCGAAATTCGTGATGGATGAGTGCTACGACATGGAGCTCTACGATTGGACGAAGGTCGACATCTCCAATGAAGCCCAGAAGGAGAGGGTTAATCAAATGATTGAAGATTTTGAGCCTTTTGAGGGAGAGGCTCTTTTGGATGCCAAATGCTTCAAATAAGTTTAAAAACAGTAAATTTCTACCCTCTTGGTTTTTATTTATTTGGTCAATTTTTGATCTCTTTGCGAGACATTATATACTTTTTTGTTCTCATTTTTGGTGGTTTTTTTTTAGTAGACATAATATTATTCTTTTTTGTTCTCATTTTTGGTTGTGTTTTTAGTAGAAATAATATTGTACTATTTTTGTTCTCACTTTTGGTTGTATTTTTTAAGTCGATATAAAAATAGCCTAGAAACTAGCATTGTGGTGGCGGTGGTCTTTTTTTTGGTTAAATTGTTGCGTGTAATTAGGAATGGCTTGATGAGTTTTTCTATGGTTTACATTGGGCCTTGTTTGTTTTGCTTTTTTCTTCCCTCTAGAATTTTTGTTTATGTTCCTAGAAATTGAAAAGGGTTCTTAACATGTATTCTTCAATTTTTTGTTGTATCTGTGTAGTACCCTGGGCCCCATTTGTTACTGTTTCTATTCCCTAATTTATGTTCATTACTGTTTCTATTATCTAATTTATGTTCGTGCTCCCAAAATTTTGGAATTAATGTATAGAAACACATTTAGTAACTATGTTTCTGTTTTCAAATTTTTAAGAGTATTTTATATATGTGTGCGTGTGAGTGATAACTCTGCGTGTGGATGTTCGATGTTTTATTTTTTACACATAGTTGGTCTAAAGCTCGGGTAAAGGAGGAGGGTTGCGTTAGGTAGTTGACAACCAACAAGAAAATGTTGTCAGAACTTTTATGTTCCAAATATATTAAATGTTGGGGCGTTCTTTACTAGCGACGTGCTACATTTTCACCTCCCGAATGTAATGAATAATGAGAGAGAGTGGGCTAGGGCGTCGCCCGGAAGAGAAGCTCCATGTTTTCGCCCGGAAGAGAAGCTCTATGTTTTCACCCGGACACGGTGTCAAATGAGAAAGGTTTGTCGTATTATGGTGGACGAGTGCGGATAAGAAGTTAGTTCATGAGAATAGGTTTAGGTTGACAATTTGGAATATAAGAATGTTGACAAGTAAAACTCGTGAATTGGTGGATGTGATGAGTAGGAGGATGATTAATATTCTATGCTTGCAAGAAACTAAGTGGGTTGGAGAAAGGTCTAGAGAAATTGAGAGTACGGGGTATAAATTATGATATACGGGGAAAGACAAACATAGGAATGAGGTGGACATCATGGTAGATAGGGATTTAAAGGATAACGTTGTTTATATTAGGAGAATTGGCGATAGGATGATGATTATGAAGTTGGTGATTGGAGGGGAGGTGATTAATGTTATTCGTGTGTATGCTTCCTAAGTTAGACTGCAAGAAAATGTTAAACAAGAATTTTGGGAGAAGATGGACAAAATCGTTTAAAGTATACCTAACCAAGAAAAAATATTTATTGGGGAAGACTTGAATGGACATGTCAAGAAGGAAATGAGGACTTTCGTGAAAGTATATGGTAATTATGGATTTGGGGAGAAGAATGAAATGGGTGGGATGATTTTAGATTTTGCTATGACGTATGATTTAATTATTCTGAATACATATTTCAAGAAGAGAGATGAGCACCTTATCACATTTAAGAGTGGTCAAAGGAATAACCAGATAGATTTTGTCCTTACTAGAATGAGTGATCGTTTAATATGTAAGGATTATAAAGTCATACCCAAAAAGAGTATTGCTACCCAACATAGATTAATAGTAACCGATCTGAAGTTTCAAGGGTGGAGACGGGAGTCTAGGATAAATAGGCAGACAATGATACGTTGGAGAGATTTAAGAGGTGAAAAAATAGAGTTGTTTAATGATAAAATTAGTAATGATGAGTTATGAAAGAGACATGAGAATATGAACAAAATGCAGACTGATATGGTGAATCGTGTTAGAGAGATAAGAATAAAAGTTTTAGGAGTTTGTAAAGGAGTAGAACCACGATATAAACAAAGTTGGTGGTGGAATGAGGAGGCCCAAAAAATCATTTGGGACAAGAAAATAACTTATAAAAAATGACAAAAATATTGAAGCAGGGAAGATTTGGAGAAGTATAAATATGCAAAAACGGAGACGAGAAAACTAATTAAGGAATCAAAATTTAAGGCATATAATAATTTGTATCAAAATTTAGATACAAAAGAGTGAGAGAATGATATATTTAAACTTATTAGACAACGTGAGTAAAAGACTAGAGATATTGGAAGTGTCAGATGCTTCAAAGATACTGATGAAAAGGTACTGGTGAATGATGGGAAAATTATGAAATGATGGAGAAATTATTTTTATAATTTATTTAATGAGAATGACATCAGGGAATCTAGACTAGAGTTGCCTAGTTTATCTTCAGATAAGATTTATAGATTTCATAGAAGAATTAGAGTTTCGGAAGTTAAAATAGTACTAAGGAATATGAGAATTGGAAAAGTAGTAGGGCCAGATGAAATCCCTATAGATGTGTGGAAAAGTTTGAGAGATATTGAGATAGAGTAGTTAACTAGACTTTTCAATGATATTTTGAGGACTAAAAGAATGTCTGACGACTGGAGAAAGAGTATCTTAGTGTCCATCTATAAAAATAAAAAGGATGTTCAAAGTTACACGAATTATCGGGGTATAAAACTTTATGAGTCATACTATGAAATTTTGGGAGAGAGTGATAGAATATGGAATAAGACATGAAATAGGCATAGAAGAGAATCAATTTGGATTTATGCTTAGTCGATTAACCACTGAAGTTATCTATTTACTAAGGAGATTAAAGAAAAAATATAGAGAAAAGAAGAAATATTTACATATGGTATTTGTGGACCTGGAAAATGCTTATGATCGGGTATCCAGAGAAATTTTCTGGTGGATGCTAGAAAAGAAACAAGTATCTAATGTGTACATCGAGGTAATTAAGGATATGTATAAAGGTATAATCACTAGTGTTTGAATATGAGGAGATAATACTTGTACATTTTCTATTAATATAGGTTTACATCAATGATCATCTTTAAATCTTTACCTTTTCATTTTAGTGATGGATGAACTTACAAAACATATTCAGGATGGAGTACCTTGGAGTATGTTATTTGCGGATGACTTAGTATTAGTTGACAAAAGTAGAATATGTCTTAATACTAAGTTAGAAAGATGGAGATAAGTTTTAAAATTTAAAAGTTTGAAGGTTAGCAAAAGTAAGACGGAATACATGCATTGCAATTTTAGTAATATCTGGAGAGATGATAGTGCGATCAAAATTGGAAATGAGGAAATGTCAAATGTTGATCATTTTAGATATTTAAGTTTAATGATTCAAAGTAATGACGAAATTGAACAGGATATGACACATAAAGTCAAAGACAGGTTGGTTAAAGTGGAGAAGTGTAGTTGGGGTGATTTGTGATCATAGGATTCCGTTGAAACTTAACGAAAAATTCTACAAAATTGCTATAAGACCAGCGCTTCTGTATGGTTCAGAATATTAGGTAGTAAAAATAAATCACGTCTAGAAAATTGGGGTGACAGAAATGAGGATGTTGTGGTGGATGAGTAGGAAAACGAGAATAGATAAAATTAAGAATAAAATTATTAGAGAAAATTTAGGAAAAACACCCATCAAAGAGAAAATTAGAAAAAATCGTCTACGATGGTTTGGGTATGTGCATAGATGACCCATAGAAACACCAGTGAGAAAATGTGATTTAATTCAAGTGCAGACAATTACTAGAGAGAGAGGTAGATCTAAAAAGACGTTAAATGAAACTATTAGAAATTATTTGATGACATTAAACCTAACGGAGGAGATGGCCCTTGATCGATTACTATGACGTAAATGAATTCATGTAACCGACACTATATAAGTGAGACAAAAACTTAGTTGTTGTTGTTGTTGTTGGTGTGCGTTAGAGTGATAGTGAAAGATGAGATAAGAAAAGAAGATGAACACATGCAATAGTGGTTGTGGAACAGTATTAGCCCTAACAACGCTAAAGGACCACTTGGCACGGACTTGGTGCACTTTGCTACCGGACATGATGCATGCGACATAAATGAGGTGTTGGCAATGAAAGAACTAACATAGTGCACATCAATGGACAATGGTGTTGTGGCATAACACCAGCGGATGTTGGGCAATATTGGAAATCCTAGGTGGAATGCTAGGATCGGTGCTATGTGGATGACATGGCAATGGAAAAAACCTCGGTATGACACCAAGTCAAGACGGCACAACGTAGGAGCAACGCTACGTTGTGAACAGTATCATGTGCGTGACATGATACACTATTGGGCGCAGCGATGCATTTTGGTGCAAAAAATGCATACGGCGTTGGCAAATTGTTGGATGCAACGACGCAATAGAACATGATAGAACGTAGGCGCAATACGCGTTCTGGATATGCAGGCGGTATGGTGAGGCGTTGGTGAACGTTGGGATGACTAAGAGAACGAGATGACAACGAGCAGGATGTTAGTAGGACGCAAAAACACTGGAATGAAGTCTAGCTCGAGGTGAGTTGTAGGACTAGAAGTTACCAGACATGAACAAGGCATGTAGGTGCAGTTTTGGACAGTTTTTGGGCCGTTTTGGCCAATGTTCAGGCTGAAAAACTACCTTCTGTGGGCTGGACATGCATCGGATAGGTGTCAGATGTTGCTTATGCAGTTGAGATTGTTAACTGCTGTAATTCTCTATAAATAGTCATGTTATAATTTGATTGTAAGGGAGTGAATGTGTTCATGCGAATTTCCAGGCCGATATTGTAAATCTGGTTCCTTGTTTCCTCAGTTATAATACAAGGTTGGGCATTGCCCATAAACTGTGTTGTACATATGTGTGTCAGTGTGGTTTCGTTGGGTTGCAAGACTTTCACGAGACTGACTAGTTGGTGCACAATTAAACCATCACTCGATTATAATTTTCGCGATGAAAATTTGATCATGTGACAATCAACATACTGATAGTGGTTACGCATGCTGGTGGTTCTCAACCCTTATTGTTATAAAATAGATTGATATTAGTTTTCTGAGTGTGAATATCAATCAAAATATATTTGTTTCTCAAATTATTAAGGAATTCTGGAATTACTCCAAAACTTTGAGAATATTTGGGAACATAAACATGTTTAGCAAACACGATTCTATATATTGATTTCAAAACTTTGAGAGAAAAATCAAAAATTAAGGAGCAAAAAACAAATGAGGTCTTCGCATAAGCCACTCAAAATTTATGCATGGTTGTCAAGGATCTTGAAATTAAGAAGAGAAAAATCTACATGTTATGAACGACCTTATCTAGCCAACTTCTAAACCAGTAGCATAAGTGTTCTGGATGTGATTGATCAACAAAGTTCAAAAGGTGATTTCAATCATGTTTGTTTTACCAAATGACATTCAATAAAGAGATGGTCCATTATTTCTTCTGAATCGAGATAGAACAAGCACAAAGAGTCAGAACCCGCGATCTCTGTCCACTAAAAATTCCTAACAACCATGTCAATGGTATCAGTTTACCATTTCAAAATTTTAAAAACCAACATGCAGTAGATCAAATTGAAAAAAATGACAGATTCAGTTAGGGTTAGCCTTTCTGCTAAAAAACGTAGAAGTTGGTTGAATTAATTAGAACATTAATTATAATATTTGGACAATTTAAGAATTGATTAGTTAGTTGCTAAAAATTAAAATACAATTTTTTTTTTATTTTTTTTTATTGTATTTTCATAAATTTATATACAAATAAAAAAAATTACATTTCCTAAATTTATTCCAAATATTTGGGTATAAAAATAAGGGACAATGGGTGGGAGGTCCTATATTTAAGCTTTAATTGGTTAAAAGTCCTACATGCGGTAATTTTTTTTGATTTAGTCATATTTGTTTTAAAAGAATGAAACCTTACTCACGTGATAGTCACGTGTTAGTTACATGTAACTACTTTCTGTGTAATATTACTGTATTAGTTAGAGGTAACTAATTTTTATTTATTTATTTATTTTTTTTTTTTTTTTCAGTTACATATTCTAATAATATATAATTTTTTTAGTTACATATCTCTGATATGTAACTAAAATTTTTGAATAATATATAACTTTTTAGTTATATGTCTTTGATATGTAATTAAAAAGTTTGATATTTTTTCAATAACGTTACAAAATATTATATATATATATATATATATATATATATATATATATATATATATATATATATATAATTCTAACATGTAACTAATATTATATAAGCACGTGTAACTAAAAATGTCCAAATATGTGTGAAAAATAACAATTATAAAATTGTAACTAACATTAGTTACATGTAACAAAATTCACTATTTTTTCAGTAACGTCACAAAATATTATACATATATATATAAGCACATGTAACTAAAAATGCCCAAATATGTGTGAAAAGTAACAATTATAAAATTGTAACTAATATTAGTTAGATGTAACAAAATTCACTATAAAATTCGAATGTACTTACTAAAAAGCTCCCTACAATCCCTATAATATCCCTACAATTCCTGCAATGCGGGACTAAAACACAAGTGAAATCTAACTTAAAGAATTAAATCAAAACCTAATAATACAAAATGACTTTTCACTAATTAGACCTAAAAAAAAGGACTTTTCACCAATTTTCCCTAAAAATAAATATATTTTTTTCTTTTTATATTAATTCTTGTTTCCTTTCTGATAACACTACAATTTCGTCAATTATCCCAGCTCTCAACTCTTTGATCAATTCCTAAAAAAGGAAAAACAATTGAGATACCAAAAATGCCCTCTGGCGTGAGAATAAATTAATCAAGAATTAAGTAACATATCATAATCGTGACTTGAAACGTGTAAATTACTATATTTATAGAATAAAACTTACCTGACTTCTTTTATTCTCGTCAAATCTTAATTGATCAACGTCTTTAAAATCTTCTCAAACTTTGACATTCAAATCAATTATATGAATTATATTCTTAGGTTTTATTAGTCATTTCAAAATTTTCATGAACTGTTTTAAATCAGGTCCACATGCAACTCTCCTTCTCAGATGTGGACCTAATTGTTTGTGCACATCATCCTATATTATTCATAATAATTAATGACCTATTCAGATTAGACTCATGATTATATACACCCGTTATATTCTCATCGTGGATTGTGGAAAAATTACCCTCATCCCCTAAGACGATCGATCTACATCTTTTTCAATAGTTTATTTTTTTTCTCAAATCAAAATTGAAATATTGGAAAAGAATAAAAGTAAACAAACAACACCTAAACCTAAACACCCAAATTGAGTAATCTTAGACACCAAGATTGACCATATATATATATATATATATATATATATATTCTTATATATGCAAATTATTCAAACCCAAGGTCTCAATTTGTATTTTATTTTTCATTTTTCTTAAAAAGGCAAAAAAAAGGGTTGCGTAGATTTTACAGGGAAATATAGCGATGATTCATAGGAGGAACATTTGTACGGAGAGAAGAATGACTGAGATCTCAGGTCGGAGATCGTTCCGATTCCTCCTCTTCTTCTCGTTGATTTTTCTTCAGTTCATTTCAGGTTCGTTTCTCTGATCTATTTGCAGTACATTCCGTAGAATCATATGTGTATTTGTGGATTCGATCTTGTGGAAATCGTAAATTATTCGGAAACTAGATCTGATTGTGAATGCGTAGTTGATCTCACTTAGTGATTGTACAGTATATTTTTGGATTGTTGCGTGATTGATCTTGTTGTTTGTTGATTGATTAGTAGCGCGGACGGTAGCTATGAACATGGTGAATTCATTGTTGCTTAGCGAATTAATTCTTCTTTAATTATACTTTAAAGAAGCATACAGCCCATCTCGGCTGGGTGTTTATTGATAATTTGATATTTTGTATGTTGAAATTCAAGTAATTTTATGATCCAGTGGGTTATGAAAGGAAAAAAGCATACATTGGCGTGGGTTTAATTGTTGGAAGGGGAGTAGGGGATGAATTAACATTATAGTCCCGAAGAAGCCTTCCTCCTATTACAGTCATAAAGAAAGGCCTAAACTATTGAAATATTGGTGGATATCTGGCATAGCATTCAAAAGGGATAGTTGTGCCTGAGGTCATGGGTTTATTTCTTGTTGCTAGTTGAATATTTGTCCGAGGGCATGGAGAGGCCAAGAGATTTGAGCTATGTTTCTTGTTAACAGATATGCTCTTTGCAGATGAATTCGTTTTGCTCATGCAGACTAGGAATTTATCAGTTGCTTATATTTAAGTTTTTTATTTTTTTCTCATCGTGCCAAGTTTAGGCACTGTGTTGCTGCGGTTGAGTACTTGAGTCGTAGTGATTAAATTAGGTTGCAGTATTGCACTAATTGACCATTCCTGCATCATATCAATGTGAGTTTCTGAATTGTATTCCTGCTTGGACTTGTTAAATGGATATATGGGAGTTAATATGATAATATCTTACTCCCAATTATACAGTTGTTGTAACTTTCTTTTTTACATGCTCTTTCCAAAATATGGATGCTCGCAAACTATCTCTCGTTCGTCAATCAATGTTGTGGTTGCGAGTAACAATATCGTTGTTGCTTACATTGCTGCTTCCCAGGCTTGGAATGCAAGCATGACCTTCATACTTTAAATTATACCTCAAGCAAGCCAAATAATATTTATTTAATCTTTTGCTAAGATTTTAAGCATCGTTTTACAAATGTTTTGATCATAGTTTTCCGTTTTTGTTCTTACCTCTTTAGGATTGTGGCAGTATAATTGTGTTTGTAATTTTTATATTTGTCTTTCCATTGTATAAAACTATAAATTGAAGATTGTTTCCATTATCCCCCCTACCAAGCTACCAACAGCATTCTATCTTCCTCCACCTTTACTACCACCGCCAGCACCAACATGTCCCTAACCTCTTTAATTTTTATTTTTATTTTTTAAATTTGTTAATTTTATTGGTACAAATGACGGGGGAAGGGGATTTAACCGCTAGACCTTTCACTAGGAAAGCACACTAGATAACTACTAGGCTGTAATCCTTGGGTTATGTCCCTACCTCACCCTTCCTCCATGACCATCACTATTCATCACCACTAACATCACACAACGACTATTGCCCAATCACCTCCATCACCACTACTATAACCACCATTCAAACACTGAAATCTCACCAGCATAACACCATTATCCAACCACTTACTAGTTACTACCATATCCATCAATCTCCAAAATTACATTTTCCCTTCCTCACTGCCACCTCCTACGCACCAGCCATTTACCACTCTCACCATATTTACCACTACCCACTGATCAATTGTTACTATCTCTATTGTTATAAATTATAATCAGATCATCGCCACAATCCCACCACCTCCAATTCACCCCTGCACAAAACTATACTTGGGTCTTCTCAAAATGAACTTTTTTTTGGGGGGTCTTTTCAGGCTTGTCAAATGATTCGCCCAGTTCCAAAACTGGGGTAAAGAATGATGCCCATGCCACCTCCAATAGAAGCATGGGGACCAGAGTAGCTTTCATATGCCTTTTGATTGTAGCAGTGGTGGTCTTGTCATTTTTCCTTTTCAAGTTATGGCAAAAGAAGAAGCGCGAGGAGCAGTACGCTCGTCTTTTAAAGCTATTTGAAGAAGATGACGAGCTTGAGCTTGAACTCGGCCTTCGGGATTGAATCTACTGCTCATTCTACATATAAGCTCGATGTATTTGAGGTAAGACCCCTTACTGTATTTTTTCTGTTTCCATTAGGCCAATGGTGATGCTTTTGATTTGTTTTTGGAATGGAATTTAGTATTGGAGAGTATCTCTCTCTGTTGAATACTTTTACTTCTTTGTCTGTCTAGTTTGCTAATAAACTAGGGCATCATTTGTTTTTATTATGAAAAGAGTTAATTGAAAAAAAAATACTTTTACTTGGAAGTTGGAAGCAAAAGCAAAGATCGGAAGTTTGTTTGATAATGTAGAGATGATACCTTAGCTTAATCCATATAAACGATCTTTTAATCCAAAAGATTTTCTAGATGGTTGAGAAATTTTTTTAGAGGCGTTCTAATCCATCAATCTCTTAAAATTTAAAAATTCAAGATATAGAAAGCATTATTTTTTGCTCAAAAAAGGTACCTTGATTTCTTGATTTTTAGAAGTACCTTTTTAAAAACGCTAAACGTTTTTACTTTTATGTATTTCTTCTTTCGCTTAAAAGAAAAAATTGCTTAAAAAAACATTATTAAACAGTGTCATCTTTTGGAGTGCGATTGGGTGAGAGACATAGGATGGATGAATTTAATTTAGAAAATGGTTTAAAAAATATCCTTATTGTAAACCTATTTTCTAAATCAAAAATCTTCAAATACACATTTGAAGAATTCATTCTATAGATACAACAATTACGGTATCAAGAGGCAACATTCCAATGGTTATATATATAGGAAATTAGGATCATTAAGGAGGCCTAGCATGAATTTAGTTTTCACCTAATTATTCTTGCCGTATATGAATCTTGAGATTTCTATGCGTTCATTTCCAATTCCAATTCTAAGACTTTAGTTCCGTGTTTCCAAACACTACCCATGGGTACTCTGAGTTGTTGTCTAGAACAAACTGGATTGTCAAAGTCCACCCTGCGCTTGAGGGGGCGTGTTGAATCCCATATCGTTTGTGTTACTTGATCCCGAGCTATATATAAGTGTAGGGAATAGGGATAATCCTACTCTTTCAAGACGTCTTTACCCATTGGGTTTCTTCAGTTTCCTATTGCATTTAGGATATAAGAAGGATTTCATGTTCTTTACGATATGAAATTACGGTCCTGCTCTTCTTTATATATCTGGTCAACATTTACGCATTCAACCCTTATATTCATCAAAATTACTAAAAGTACCTTGACAGGCCTATATTTGTTTCTGGCTAAGCTTGCTATAGTTAAAAAACTGCAATCGAAAAAAACGAAAACAAATGAGCACTACTAGAACCAGTTGTGTTATATTTAGTTTCCTATTGCATTTAAGATATAAAAATGATTGCAGGTTCTCTAGAGTATGAAATTAGGGCTCGGCTCTTCTTTATATATCTGGCCAATATTTACATATTCAACCCTTATGATTCATCGAAATTACTAAAATACCTTGATATGCCGATATTTTTTTCTTGCTAAGGTTGCTATAGTTGAGAAATTCACTGATTAGAAACAGACATTAGGGCTCGTCTCTTCGTTATATATCTGGTCAATGTTTACACATTCAACCCTTATAATTCGTCGAAATTACTAAAAATACCTCGATCCACCGATATTTTTTTCTTGCTAAGGTTGATATAGTTAAGAAATTCACTGATTAGAAAAAGACATTAGGGCTCGTCTCTTCTTTATATATCTGGTCAATGTTTACACATTCAACCCTCATAATTCCTCAAAATTACTAAAATACCTTAGTACGCCGATATTTGTTTCTTGCTAAGGTTACTATAGTTAAAAATTCACTGATTAGAAACAGAATTAGGGCTCGTCTCCTTTATATATCTGGTCCTCAAAATTACTAAAATACCTTGATACTCCGATATTTGTTTCTTGCTAAGGTTTCCGCATGATTGTCTCGATGTCTTCTTCGATTGTCTCTTAAAAAAATTGTATTTATTTGCAGAGGCATAATCAGCAATCCTTAATTCGAAGATTGGTTTCCATGGCTTCTACTTGAAACATTGAAGGAAAGAAAGAGAAGGGTGGGGGGTTGATAAACGGTAATTAGAAAAATCGGAGTGTAAATTTTTCACTATTATTATTCATGGGTATTTTTTCCTCTTTTCTAAATTCTTATTTTAAGGGCATGTTTGATGAACAGTCATTTACTGTTCATGGGTATTTTTCCTCGTTCTAAATTCTCTTTTTTAAGGGCCTGTTTGTTGATTAGTTTAATAGTCCATTTTCTGGCTATGGGTATTTTTTCTCATTCTAAATTCTTTGTTTCTTAGGACTTGTTTGGTGAACAGTATGATGGTCCATTTTCTTTTGAAGTACTTGTGTTTGTTTTTTGATAAATCTGAAACACCTGTATAATATTTCAGGGCTTTTATATTTTTCAGTTTGGTTATGTATATTTTATTAATAGAAAATTCTTTATAATATAATATTTTTTGTTGTTTATTTGGGTTTTTATTTCCTTTTTATTTTTTATTTTTACACATTTATTGTACTTTTTTTTTTTAAAATTTCTTTTGTTTTAATTTTTACAATTTTTTGGTATGGTATTTGTAGAAAAAAAAATCAAAAATAAAAATCTAAGAAAAAAAATCATAAAATATGATCCATGCGTTTTCGTTCGTAATTTATCTTATTTTAATTTTAAGTTGAGTACAAATCATTTATTGAGAGTAAATCTCACAATAAATTTCAAAAAGAGTGATCATGTGTTTCCGTTTATAATTTATCCTATTTCAACTTTAGATTGAATATAAATTCTTTTTGCCTAATATTATAGTCTCATGATTATTTTTTTATTATATTTTCAATTAAATAATTTCAGTTAAGATTATACCGTCAACTACTGGCTCCACCTTTGTCTTCACCTGTCGCCGCCTAACATAGGGCCTCAGGCTTCAAGTCTCCAAGTTCGACCACTAACCATCGAAAAATCTTTAGTAGTGTTTTATTAGTTATATTTAACTACTTTTAACTTATTTTTAGTTATACATGACAATTTTCTTAATTGTACTATTTTAGTATATCGTTTACTTACATTTTTAGTGTAATTCTTAGTTATATCTATTAATTTTTTACAATTGGCAATCGAAAATTAGTTGAATGTTACCTAAAAAATTATAGCTAAAGGGCAATATAAAAAAATGTTACTAAAAATTAGTTGAATATAACAAAAAAAATCTGGCATCGGTACCCAGAGTTTCGGTGATCGATGATGGTCGGAATCTGGCGGTTGGAGTTTGGTGTATGAAGACGGTGGAGCGACGATTAGCGATACAATCCTAATTAGAACATTAGTATTTCCATGAACTCTAATAAATGAGACTGAAACAAAAGTAATTATTTAATTTATATGTTTTTATTAATTGGATGTCATTAATAAGACCTTCCACCAACTAACCTAAATAAAAACACATCTATAAGATTAAGGGTGTTTCTATGGTAAGTCTATCATTTTACCCTTAATTTTAAAAAAATCTTACATATAATTGCAACTTGTGTTTTAATTATGCGTATTAAAAATAGGCGGAAGACCCAATATTTGCGTTACACTCTCACAATCAAAGTTACGTGTATTTAACTTGTGAATATTTGTTAGATGTAACAAATATTACATAAGTACATGTAATTTGTAGCATATAACTAATATTATACAGGTACATATAACTAATATTACATAAGTGTGAGCATATGGAGAGTTAAAATGCAAGTAAAAATCAATATAAGAGACTAAATTAAAACTTATATTTTAAATAAGACTAATAACAAATTACATCTACTATTTGGGACAAATCACCAGTCATCTCTAAGATTATTTACAGCTAAATAAAATAATTATAGTAAAGTATTTTAGTGTGTTTCTCTTCGCCTAAATTGATGACTAAAAGATAAAAACAAACACTTTTATGCATATGAGACTAACAAGGTTTGGGGAGGGGGTGTTATTCAAATTTTTAAAAATATTTGGCCCCGTTTGTTAGTGTTTTTGCTTCTTGATTCTTGTACCCACTCGTAGGATTTTGGAATTGATGTACATAAACACATTTGGTAAACACGTTTCGGTTTTCAATTATTCTCAAAATTTTGGGAGTGATTCTTGAATTCTTTTAAGTATGTGAAAAACAAAAAATTGTTAATTCTTTTCACTCCCATATTTTTCATTCACAATTAGGATTGTAAATGAACAAAGTCGAGTCAAAATGAGTATTAAATGTTTAAGCTTGATTTGTTTATTTTTCTTACTATTTGAGTTTGATCAGAGCCTAAAATCTTATATTCAAGTTTGGTTTGTTTAATAATCGAGCTGTTTGCAAGGTTTTTCGAGGTTTTTTAAAAAAAAATATTTATTAATTAAATTTTAATACTTAAAAACTATATATATATAATAAAATTAGTTATTTATAATTGTTTCTTGAAAATGCATATACAAAATTCAAATATTTAATTTACGAGCAAATCAAAATATAAGAATTAATATAAATTTATCAATAATCAGTCTATTATATTAATTAAATTAAATAGATTAAATGAGCATCTATAAAATTAAAATTTAATTTAATTAATCTCTAGAATGATTGAATATGTAAGATTCTACTATTGAAAATAATTAAGAATCTCTTTTATTGTTTTTTTCATATTAAAAATATAATAAAATATTTTAATCTTATGGTATTCGAATTGTTTACGAATATTAACGAGTTAAACTCTAACTCTATCGTATAATGTTTGTTTATTTAATAAATGAGTTTAATTAAGAGTTTGAGTTTAGTTGATGAGCTCGAACGAACTATTATCGATCTCGCTCAACTCGAGTAGTTCACGAACGGCTTGATTCGTTTATAGTCGTACTCATTAAGAAATTTTACACTTGGGGGTATTATTGTAATTTTATACGAGGTTTCTTCATCCTCTTCATCCCATTCATTCCCAGCAAATGAGCAACCTCTCCGCTCTCTGTCTTCTCTCCGTCGCCTCTTCATCGCCGATCTCAGGTAAGCCCTCTCTCTCTCTCTCTCATAGAAATCTCATGTCAAGTGAAGATCGGTTGTTTGTTTTCACTGTTCTCAGCTTTTCGATCTGATCTGTTGTTGACGTTGTTGTTCTTCGTTTGGATTCGGAGATTGATTCGGAATTATTGGGTTTTAATTCGAGTGTAAAACCGATGGTGTTGTTTCGATTTTGGATTGGGCAATTTGCGAACAATTTATTTATTTTGTTTTGCTCTTAATTTTTTAGGATAAATTTTTTAAATTGGAACAGAAATGTTTCCCGTTCTCTGTTTCTGTTCCAAAAATTATGGGAACAGGACAAGAGAAACCATTGAGATATTTGTGTTTAGTGTTTTTGTTCCAAGATTTATGTTTCTGTTTTTTTTTTTTTTTAAATAAATAAATAGGAACAGAAACAGAAATATTAGAACATTTTTTTTGGGTTTCTGTTTTGCTGTTAATTTTTTTGAGAAAAAGAACTGAATTATTCCCTGTTTTCTGTTTCTGTTCCAATAAATTTAGGGAAGAGAAAAACCAAGGTGGCATTGGTTTAGTGTTTTTTGTTCCCAAAAAATCTTAGAACGAAAACATAAATTTAGGAATAACTCTGTTTTATTCCTAGTAATTTGTTCTAAAAATCAAGGAACAAAAACAGTAATTTTGGAACAAAAACACCAAAAACTTATTTTGTTCCTAGAAATTTTCTCTATCAATCTGGGAGCAGAACAAAAATAGATTTTTTTTGTCTTATTGGTTAGTACCGCCCCTACTGCACAACCTTCTCAAAGTGCTTGCTTCCTCATGTTTCTGTTCTTAATTTTTTGGGCACAAAACTAGAATTTTTAGAACAAAAATAAATAGAAACATATGGAGGGGAGGTTATGAACCACATTAAGGCAAGGGCGGACATTTGTTTGCCCCAAAGTTTTGGAAAATTTTATTAGTACCCCATCTTTTGAAAATAGCCAAATACATAAAACATATAATTCGATTCACTCTCTCATTCTCTTCTCCAAAATTCCATCCGAAGACAACAGTTGAATCCTAACCCTGCAGCCTCTCCTCGTTACCGTCAGCATCTCCGATCAGACAGACAGCATCTCGGTTGTGCGCCAGCCCTCTTGATCTCGCGCTCTGCTGGACTGCCACCCTGCTTCGCCGGCGACAGGTATGCGTTTTGTTCTCTGACTTCTTTCCTTAATTGTGAAAATCTGGATTTAGGCACTTATTATGTTATTTGACAATGTTTAGTTAATAGTTTGAAGAATTATGTTACATTGTAGTGGATGTTTTTTATTCATTTATGTATTTATTGTTTATTTAATAATTTATTTGTGAAATTTGTTGATCTTCTAAATAACATAAGCATCATAATATGGCCAGCCAGATGCTACAAAGTTCCTTCTATGCGCGGTCCGAGGAAGAGTCGGACTACTTGGGTCTATTATATGTAGCCTTACCTTGCTTAGCAAGAGGTTGTTTCCACGACTCGAACCTGTGATTTATAGGCCATACATTGAAAACTTTCATTGTTACAGCAAGGCTCCCCTTCACACACACACACACACATATTTTCATGTCCCAGACATACTCGTTTCTTGATTTTTTAAAATTTGTTGTGTTCTCGTGTCCTACCCGTGTAAGACGCGACATGCGTGTCCATGTCCGTGCTTCCTAATCACTATATTACCTAGAATTCAACAAATTATATTCACAAGTCATCCAATCTCATTCAAATAACTGAAAATAACACTAAAAAAAAACCTTAAATTATAATTTTCATAAATTATCAAGTTCAATCCTTCGTAATTTTATGTCACAAAGTACCAAATAAACATCAACATATTGCATCGTTGTAACTTCTCTTCTTTTTGCCGAGGACAGGTTTTCACAATGGAGCGAGGGAAAGATTGTTGCTTCACAACCCTTAATTTGCACAACCCGCTTCTAATTATTACTGTTGTAATCACCGTTATTGTGGTTCGTGTTCTATATGTTATGCATCGGAGCAGCAAACCGCTTCGTAGTAGATCTTCGAAGCCTGTTAGTACCCTCATTATCCTTGGCTCAGGTCTGCTCCATGAGTTTTTTAATCCTTTCATCTTTTCAAATATTTGCTATCATCTTCATCCTCATTTTTGGGTTTTAATTGTAATAATATAGGAGGCCATACGGCGGAGATGCTAAATCTCTTGTCTGTATTGCAAATGGATAGATTTATGCCAAGATTTTACATTGCTGCTGCCACTGACAATATGAGCCTTCAGAAGGCACGCTCATTCGAGAGTTCTTTGGTTAGTAATGTCAATAATTTTTAGCTCGCACATTCATATATACACACACAAATATATATATATATATATATATATATATATTCCTGATTGAAGCTTCTTCTTTTTATCTTTGTTTGCCGCCACGTAGAAATTTCTCAATTCTCTTTTAACCGACATTGACGTCTGATGGAACTAATTGTTGATTCAATTAGCATGCTGGATGCATTGGTATTCTTTTAGCACCATGGCATGTATTGCAGTCATAATGAGCAACTCACCCATTCCAAAAATAAGTAAATAAATAAATAAAATGCTGAAATTCTACAACTGGGATATTGGGATTAAGATTTTTTTATTTTTTTTTTGGTTTTACGGGTGCTTGCCATTAGGATGATGCAAACAAATGTTTTTTGGAAGTATTGAAGTTATTATGTTTATTCAGTAGCAAGGGTAGAATAGTCTTTTAATCTTTTCTAGGGCTTTTTATTCTAAACCGATATAAGTTATCTTTAGTAGGTATTTTAACTCTACATTCATTATTTGCAATAATAAACCCCAATGTCGTTTCTCTCATTTTCTTTTGTTTCTAAGTTATTCAACGATCTTAACAGGAATGGTATTAATTTTTAAAGTTTCAAAGGTTCGAGATGCTTAAGAAGAAGCGTATATAAATGTTTTTCTACACAAATATATTATTTATCTAATAGTAAAAGGAGTTTGGGTTCAAAATAATATATTTGACAATGCAATAATTTTTTGGAGTCTGTGGAAACCCAGTCGGGCCTAACTCACTCTCTAAAGGCGCCTTGTAAGTTGTAATAGGAGGATTGTCCTAGGCTTTATATATAGTTCAGAATCAGGTAACACAAGCGATATGGGATTCAACACGCCCCTTCACGCACAATGTGGATTTTATCAAACTACCGCCAATGGATATCAAAGGCCCAACATCAATGTAGGATTCAACAGTCATATTCCTTGATTTTCGATATAAATATATATATATATATATATATATATATATATATATATATATATATATATATATATATATTTATTTATTTTTGGCACTTGTTATCCAATGTCACAGGAACCTGAATTGATTCCTGTGATCATGACTTGTATAAAAATTCTTTATGCGAAATTCTTGAAATCAATTTTTGTTGTAGACAGGGAGGGAAGTGGAGGAAGCTGCTCAGTTTATGCAGATATATAGAAGCCGAGAAGTAGGACAGTCGTATATAACCTCTGTCGTAACAACCATAATGGCTTCTCTTCATGCGTTGTGGCTGATGATCAAAATCAGACCCCAAGTGGTATTATATCTACCCTTACATACTTCACTCTCCTACCCTTTATCCAAGATATATATACACTCATGCGCATATACGCGCATTTACATACATTCGTATATACAGCCTTAGATGGTTTACCTCAGTCTAGATATGTAATGTAGGGGTCATTTGTTCTGACTTCTGATGTGGAACTGGGAACAGGAACAGAAATGTGCAAACACGAACACTAAATAAAAAGGGAAACACCACCTGCCTCTGTTCATGGATTTCTGTTTTTTTTTGTGTGTTTTGGGGGGGTGGGAGACGTGAAAAACTCTGGGAACAATTCTGTTCTGTTCCCATAAATTTGTTAAGATCCTGAGAGAACAGAAACCATTTTTTGTGGTGTTCTGATATGGAACTGGGAACAGAAACAGAAATGTGTCGACACAAACACTAAACAAACAGGGCGTTAGTCTCTAGTGCCAATATATATTTGTATATATATTGCCTTTTTTAATTTTTATTTTTAAAGTATTATTATTTTGCAGATTTTATGCAATGGGCCTGGGACTTGCATTCCTCTATGCGCTATTGCGTTTCTTTTTAAGGTTCGTGCGCCTCAGATTGTCGACCAAAACACTCAAAGCGATACATTTTAGCTTTTATATTATCGTCATATTTTTAGGCTAATTTTAGTACTTGGCAATATTTTAGTTTAATTTAACTATGACATCGGATGTAAATTCAATATTTAGTTGATATTAACTTGAACGACTAGAAACTCAATCAAATGACTCTGAAAAAAGAAAAAAAACTACAAATAAAATATTTTGAGGACAATATAATAAGGTTTCCTTTATTTTTAGCAGGTTTTGGGAATTAGATGGTCGTCGATTTTTTATGTGGAGAGTATAGCAAGAGTAAGGAGGCTATCGTTGAGCGGTTTGCTTCTTTACAAGTTGCGAATGGCGGATCAATTATTCGTGCAATGGCCGCAACTTCATAGGAAATATCCTCGAGCTCACTTCGTCGGTTGTTTGATGTAGCATTTGTCTAGTATTTTTTGTTTCCGTTTCATGAAACAAAAATCTGGAAACAATTTTGTTCTATTCCAAGAAAATTTATTCTAAAATTATAAAAACAGAACAAAAACATCGCCTTTTTTGGTATTTCGATTTGTATACTTAAGTTTTTTTAGAACAACAAAAGGAAACCCAACTGGTTTTTTAAAGGTGGCGTTTGTATGTGTTTCTGTTCCTTGAAAACTTGGAACGGAATCAGAAGTCTAGGACCATTTTTGTTTTGTTCCTGAAAATTTGTTATAAAAAACTAGGAACAGAATATAAGTAGATTTTTCTTGTTTCCCTTTTTTTTTTTTTCGGTTTTTTTTTCTGGTTTTTTGGAACAAAAGTAGAAATATGGGAATAAAAACCACTAAACAAATGCCCCTCTAGTGTTCTTGCTTCTGTAATGTAAAGGAATCATTCTCAGAATTTTGTTTCTGTTCCATGTTTTATGAGAACAAAAACATTGATATATAAACTGATTTTGGATTTTGAAATTAATTTAAAAAAAAAAAATGGACTGAATTAGAAATATTTTGAAACGTTAGTTGATTGTATTGAAAATATTTGAACGTGAAGGACTAAATTGAAAGAACCAGAAAATTATGAAGGTGAAATGTGTAATTAATTCAAAATAATGTGACAAAAAAGTCTACTAGCTGGACTTGGATAGTCGATGCTGACCCTTGATGGGGCCCACGAAGCCTGATCCGGTAATACGGTCCGTTTGCCACGTGGCAGATTAACATGAGGCCCTAGAAAAAGTTCTAAATTGCTTTTGGAAAGAGATTTAAAAAATTCAAAACATTTATGAAATAAAAAAATTTGAAAATCTTGAATTTTGAAGGCTATTTATTTTATAAATCTTTCATTTGGATAATTCTTTAAGATGAAGTATTTGGACGTATAATTTACAATTCCTTTATTTGGATAAGTAAGCAGAATTTACAAAATCACCATAAAATATCCAAACCGAAATCCACATAATGCACAATATAGATAATAAATTTATAATTTGTATATACAAAAATTCACAAAATGCACAAAAACGAACCCTAATTTATTCAAAAAAAAAAATGGAACCCTAATTTATTAAAAAAAAAAAAAACTCAAACCCTAGATCTAGCAAAAACGACGCAAAGCAGCACGACGCGAAGTTGTCGTTGGTGGTCGCGAAGCAGAACGACGCGAAAGAGACGACTGTTGTCGAAGATCGCGAAGCAAGGGTTGTTGTCGGTGGTCACGAAGGAGGGCTCGTCGTCATCGGTGATCATCGCGAGAAGCAGCTGTCGTCGCGAAGGTGGTCTATCGTCGTGAAGGTCTGTCGTCGCAAAGATGTGGATGAGATTTGTGAAATCCTCCCTTCACAGGATTTGCCAAATAACATATCTCCCAAAGTCATTTCTAAATTCCTCTTTTCCGATTTTTTTTAAGACAAAAGGATTTGTCAAATCCTTTTTCATAACTATCAAAACAAAGTATTTGTTAAAAATAAATTTTGAAATCATTCCCCCAAATGAAATCTCTCTCCCAAATCTCTTACCCAAACACAAACACAATCTTATTGGTTGTCATTATTTCTCCCCCCCCCAAAAAAAAAAATCCTTAAAAAAATTAAAAGCAAACAAGAAGTTTATTTAATTTTTTTAATTTTAAAAATAATAAAAAATATAAAGTTGTGAGAAATAGTATACAAGGAAAATATTTTAAAAAATATATATTTTTTAAAATTCTACAAAATTGTTATAAGATCAACGCTTCTGTATGGTTCAGAATGTTGGGCGGTAAAAACAACACATGTCCAGAAAATTGAGGTGACAGAAATGAAGATACTGCGATGGATGAGTAGGAAAACGAAAATTGATAAAATTAAGAATCAAACTATTAGAGAGAATTTAGGAATAGCACCCATCGAAGAGAAAATTAGAGAAAATCGTTTACAATGGTTTGGGCATATGTATAGAAAACTCATTAAAGTACTAATGAGAAATTGTGATTTAGTTCAAGTGTAGGGGGCTACTAGATGGAGAGGTAGACCTAAGAAGACGTTGGACGTGACTATTAGAATTGATTTAATGACATTAAACCTGACTAAAGAGATGACCCTTGAACGATCACTATGACGTAAACGGATTCATGTAACCGACCCTATATAAGTGGAACAAAGACGTTGTTGTATTTATTTTTTTAAAAAATTATATTTTTAGGTTAAAGTACAAATATATGCATATCAAGTGCTTTAATCGTGAAACAACAAAAAAATAAAAAATATTCATAGAAAAACTATCGTACATATAGTAAATACTAGGTATTGTTAGTATCGGTTTTTAAATTTATAAGTACAAAAGTATACTAATAAAGTATATATAAAAGAGTTAAAAAGTATAAAATATAAGATAACTAATCGCTGTAAAAGTAGGGATGTGAATTTTTGACGAAATTTTTCTTTAAAAAAATTTATAATCCAATCTTTTTTTTTCCCCTCTTAAATCAATCCTAACCGTTAAAGATATTTTAAAAAATATTTTAATCTATTAATAAATTTATTTGTTTTAAAATAAAAATTCAAAAAAAAAAAGTTATCTATTAAATTATTTGTGGTCACCAAGGATTGAAGCCTACATCTTGACATTAACCTTTATGTATGATTGGCCAAAGGTTTTATTTAGAGTAAATTATCTTTTACCCCCCTTTTATTTTATCTAATTATTATTTTACACCCCTTTACTTAAAAAACCATATTTTTCTACTTTTATTTTTGAATAAAGTGAGAAATTAATTTTTTTTCCATTTTAAATTAGCTAAATATACTTAAAAATTGATGAAATTAATTTTTTTATCCAGTTTTTTGATAAAATAGACAAAATTTTGCCTTTATTGATTCACATGGTTCTCGCCAATTCAATCTTTACCTTAACCGCAAGGTGGGGGATGCCAAAGACAGCGTTAGTGACTGAAGTGAAGTCGTAACAAAGTAACCGTACTAGAAGGTGCGGCTATACAAATCAAATAAGAAAATATAGGGAAAAAAAGGATTCAAGAGGCACGTCAAGATCAAGGAAAGGAGAAGAACGAAGCCACTCGACTGAAAGGAGTTTTAAATATTTATGATAAAAAAATAAAATAAAATTAAAATAAAATATATAGACAATTCCGTCTATTTCATCCAAAAATTGTATGGAAAAAATTATTTTCATCAATTTATAAGCATATTCCGTTAATTTAGAAAGTATCAAACTCTATGAAGGGCAGCCATATTGATAGTTTGGCACTCTAAAGCATCCTCTTCAATTCCAATTTCACCATTTGTATCTCCCACTCGGTGCAGTTGGAGTTTCTCTTTTACAAATATGTTCGTTTATTTGCACCCTGTGACCCTTAGACAACAAATTCCTCTAGTAGGCAAAATGATTGTTTAGA
The DNA here is from genome assembly GCA_016647705.1 of Eucommia ulmoides. Lineage (NCBI taxonomy): Eukaryota > Viridiplantae > Streptophyta > Magnoliopsida > Garryales > Eucommiaceae > Eucommia > Eucommia ulmoides. The sequence goes on from CM028341.1 coordinate 6,890,121, forward strand.
AATGAATGAAATTAGTTGAGATGATTAGGATGTTTCTCCTCAAAGGAGTTTCCCAGGTCTTTTTCTTCCCTTCACTAAGATTCATCTAGCTTGGGAATCCCTTTCATCTCTTTGTTCCTTTTGTTGGGGGAGTATATCTAGTCTTTTGGCCTTCTATTTTCCTACCGATAGATCATGAGTGGGGTTCATTTCTGGCATACTTAGCTTGTATATTTATTGTAATTATTATAATCTGAAAGTTGAACATATTACTTGCTGCCCGGTCTGGTAAGACAAAACATTACATTTAAGGAAAAAAAAATGGTTATGAAATCTTGCAGTTTTTTTTTTCGGTTTCCCTTTTTCTTTCCTTATATTGTACTCATTTCAACATACTCCTTGGAGGGAGACAAGAAGGAAGGTCATAGATAAGCATGCCCTTTCCTAGGGCTGACAAAACAGGTAACAAGTCATTACACGATAACACGAAACACGATAAGACCCAAATACGAACATGACACGATAAGCTTATCGTGTCAGACTACCCAAACACGAACACGACACGAAAATTATCGTGTCGACACGACACGACACGATAATTTTTCGTGTCAGATAAACACGACACGATAATACCTGATAGGTTTCTATTATACATTAATCTACCCATTACACGTTAACCCATTACACGTTAACGACCTGTTAACTTGTTAATTTAAAACCATTTTAACAAATTATTATATATATTAAGCACTAATTTGTAATATTTGATAATTTGGTGGGTATAAAAATAATTTATTAAATTAACGGGTAACCTATTGGGTCACAGATTATCGTGTAACCTGAATACACGAAATTCTTATCGTGTCTTATCGTGTAACCTATTGGGTTATCAGGTCAACCTGATAACTTGCACTATTTCTTATCAGGTTATCGGGTTTGACACGAGAACGACCCGATACCTGATAAGCAAAACCTAGACCTGCTAATTTCGTGTCGGTCTCGTGTCGTGTCATCGTGTAAATACCTGTTTTGCCAGTCCTACCCTTTCCAGACTCCGAGACTGGACACTTTTAGGTTCTCCGTTGTTTTCCACTGCTCTTGTTTATTCAGCTACCTGTACCATGTTTTGTTCATATTGTTGATTAATTATTATTTTTAATTATTTTTTGTGTGGCTGACGGTGGAGGAGAGGGGGTGACAAGAGTTAGAGCAATGAGGGCGAGCTCTTCACTATTTTGGGTCACAAAAGATGGAAATATATCAAATGGGGTCTCCTTTTTTCTTAATTACCACAATGGGTCTCTCCGACCTTTCAAAGGCTGGAGACTATTATTATTTTTTATTTTTTAGAGAAACCGACCCTCAAAGGGCCGGTTTCTCAAATGAGGGCCCCCATCGTGGGAGCCCCTCCCCCATCCTCATCCCCATCCCCATCCCCATCCATCAAAAATATATATATATATATTAATTATATATATATATATATATATATATATATATATATATTAATTATATATATATATGTAATAAAAATAATATATATACAATTTTTTTAATACTATTTTGTAAAACGCAAATTTTTTTTTAAATATTTAATGTAAAATAGGCAGTATATTTTTAATGTTTTCGGCAACTTTTAGATAATTAACGGTGGTATATTGATATTTTAAATAAACTAATTTTTTTGTGCATAAATTATATTCGAAACACTACATAATACAGTCTATAATACTAAAAACGAACTAGTGAATAATTTTTACATAATCGTCAAAGTTGGTCCGATGAATTGTTTCGATGACGATGCAATTTTTTTGGCAATTTTGAGTTAACAGAAGATGACTTACCCGTAATAGAAATGAACTCTATTTTTTTTTGTACATAAACAGTGTTCATAATACTACATAATATAACTAATAAAACAAAAAAGGGACTAGTGAACAATTTTTAAATAATCGTCAAAGTTGGTCCGATAAGTTGTTTTGATGACGATACAGTTTTTTTTTGTAACTTTGAGTTAACAGAAGATGGTTTACCCGTAATAGAAATTAACCCTATTTTTTTTACATAAATTGTGTTCATAACACTACATAATATAATTTACAGAACAAAAAAGGGACTAGTGAATACTTTTTAAATAATCATCAAAATTGGTCTGATGAGTTGTTTCGATAACGATGTAGTTTTTTTTGGTAACTTTGAGTTAATAAAAGATGACCCACCCGTAACAGAAATGAATCCTTTTTTTTTTTTTTTACATAAACTGTGTTCATAATACTACATAATATAAGTTTAAGCTGTTGACAAAGGCCGAAGAATGATGACCCGAAACATCAATAAAAAATTGGTCAAAACAATACTGACAAAGGCTAAGAAAAAGTTATCTTTGTCAAATTTTTATTTTTAACATATTAAAAAAAATTAAAATTATATATATATATATATATATATATATATATATATATAAAAGAGTAATCGTCAAAGTTGTGTTGTCTGCATTCGTCCACTATAACTTGTGTTTGGTTGACAGGGTAAGTATATTCTTCTCACATTTTTGCAACCCACCATGAAGAGTAACGAACTCTTGAATCTAAAGAGTATGAGAATTCGTCTTTCAAAAGCTAATGATGTCCCATTGAACGATACAGTTCTCTCACCGTGTACATTTTATTTTGGTGAAAGAAGATATGAAAATTTCTAATTTCGATTTAAGGTGTGTTTAGAGTGATTGCAATTGACATAAAGTTTCATCTGTATATATACACATATGTGGATATAAACACTGAACTGAATGGTCCAATTAACCGTAAGCTGAAACAAGGCTGAAGAAGCATGGACTGAAACGTCAATCTACAGGAAAAGAAGCCTGTAAAGGCTAAAAGAGATTGAAGAATCATGACCCAAAATATCAATGAAAAAGTTTGTCAAAACAATGCTGACAAAGGCTGAATAAGGGTTCCCAAAAAGTTACCTTTTATTTTTTTTAATTTTGATTTTTAATTAATTTTTCAAATTTTATTTATTCATAAATTATTTTTTATAATTTTAATTTATTTTATATTTTGAAATTAAAAATTATATATATAAATTATAATTATTTTCTAAAATGTAATAATTAAAAAATATATATATATATATTGGAGAAAAAATATTTTATGAATGAATGAAATAAAAAAAATTAAAAATTATTACACATCTAAATCCGGCCATTCCACGGCCGGATTTAGATTTTTTTTTATTTATATATATATATATATATATTTTGATAAATATAAAAAAGGTTTAATATTTTAAAATTAAAATTTATATATAAATTATAATGATTTTATAATATTAAATTATTTGAAAAAAAATATTTTTAAAAAAGAATTTTTCTGAATTATTCAAAATAATTTATAAACAAAATTTGACAAATTAATTATAAATCTAAATTCAAAAAAAGAAAAGAAAAGACAAGAACAGTACGCTCAAAAAAAGACAATGAACGGTACTCTGAAAAGTAAAAAACTTAACTTTTCAGTAAAGTTGCTAAAAAGTTACTAATTTTTTTTTTCATTGTTTGACCAAAAAATATTAACTGATTTTTTTTTCAAGTTTCGAAATCGTAATTTTTTTTCTATAAATACCTTCTTATTTTTTTTCATTACACTCCATTCGTACAGTTCATCTCATTCTTATTTAGAGTTCTTTACTTTTGTGTTGATTGAAGATTTTGGAGTTTGAGCTTAATCTACCATATTAAGTTAATAATAATATATACAAATCCAATTTTTTTACATGTTATTATATATTTTTAGGTTATAATTTATGTAATTATGTTTTGTATAGCAACTCTTCATCCTATAATTTTAATAATGTCTTCAAATATTAATTCAAGTGAAAAAAACTCATATGATATTTCTAGTGAGGAAAACTCATATGGTATTTGGGGTTGACTTTGACCCTAGGATCACTATAGTCGTTAGGTTCTACAACTATATTATGATGATAACTGGAGCGATCAAAACACCAATCCGATAGAGTATCGCATTGGTCTACCGCCAAGAATGAGAATACAGGGCGAAATATTCTAACAACCTTGTATCTTGTTTAAGAGCTCTTAATGCACTAGTTCTGCATCGTCGAAGTCTTCAGATGCCTTGACAATGTATAATTAATGACACAATCGAGATCGAAGATGCTATTACATGTATTCGCCTGGAGAATAATAGAATGTTGTTGCGCAGGAGTCGATATTATTTACCCCAACTAGCCAATGAAATGGCTGCCGCAAGTAACAAGGCACTCTCTCCGAACGAATATTATAACGTGATAACCAACAATGAATATCAGTCTGAGGAATATATGTCCAATGAAGAATAGAAAATTTTGGGTAGTTGAATAGTCTTTATTAAGTGTTTTTTTGCCACTATTTTTGGGTCGTTATGTACTGTATTTATTTTGTATTGTATTTATTATGGGTTTTATAATTCTCGTTATTAATTGTGCAACTTTCAAATTACATAACTACAACAAATTTTAATCTACTCAGTCCCACAACAGGGCTTTTGTGTATTCTTTCTGGGCCTCCAAACAGGCAAAGACTCGTCATCTCCTGCTTGTGTCTCGACTTCTTCACCATAGGTGGCATGCTGATGGAATATTTGTTGAATATCGTCATCTCTCATCTCTACCATCTGTGTAAAGAAGCTCATGTCTAAATCCCCAAATGTCAACGGTACAGGTGATACTTGCCGTACATGATCGCCCTGAGAAATTGGTTGATGGGGGCAGTGGGAAATCTATCGAGACGTGGTAAACATTATCAGTTGGAGTATAATACGGACCACCACTTGACGCATGCAGAGGTTCATACTGCTGAAACGCAGATTGTTGTGAATTTTAAAATGTTGATGTTGAAGCCTCTGCATGGCCTTGCGAAGAGGTGCGAGGCATTTGGGGGTCCGGAAGTAGGGCTGTACAAGAAGTCCACGTAACCCGACCCGCCCGAAAAACCCGACCGACCCAGCCCGAATTACTCAGGTGTTTTTTACTTAAAGTTCGGATTGGGTAAAACCTGATCCGATAGACCCCCCAGCCGGTTCGGTCGTCAGATTTCATCTCCGGCGACCCGTTTTCACCCGACCCGACCGAAGTGCACATTATATATATATATAAGGATTAGGTCTGACTTCTTGCACAACCCTACTATCTTAGCGCTCAAAGTCTCAAATCTCTCTCAGATCTCATATCTCAGTTTACCTAAACCCTAAGCGTCGATCTTCATTTATCAAGCGCAGACCTACCCGCTCAATCTCAGGCCTTCTCAGGTGCGAACGATTTCGGAGATTGGACCTGGTAGGCCGGACCTAAGTGCCGCTCAACTCTAGACTCTTGCGTCGCTTCGAATCGCCTTGAATCCCTTCGACAAATGACAATGGCTATAAAGGTAAGTTTTTGTTCTTCCTCTTCGCCGTCTCTTGACTCATGTTTAAAATTGATTCCCTTGTTTAATTAATTTGAAGCCAAAATCCAAAACTAAGGTGAGTTCTTCTATTTGTTCAATTTGTTTGTTATGGGGGTTTTTGAACTTTGAATTAAGCTTTTATTTTGTATGATTGATATCATATGTTTCTGTTTTTTTTTTTTTTTTTTCGGTTTCTGTTTTTTGTTTCCGTTCATTACATGATATGTTCTTGAATCAATATTATGTTTGATTAGTGTTCTTGTTCCCATGATTAGTATGCTCTGTTTTTTTTTTTTTTGGAAAGTTATGTGAAAATATATTTTTGTTCCAATGCTCTGTTTCTGTTCCCACGTTTTTTTCATATTCAATATTCATAGATTATTTATTTATGTTCTGCTCCCATATTCTGTTTGATTAGTGGCTTAGTGCTTTTTTTTTGGAAAGTTATGTGAAAATATATTTTTATTCCCATGCTCTGTTAATCTATTTATGTTCCTGCTTCTATTCCCACGTTTGTTCATATTCATAGATTATTTATTTATGTTCTGCTCCCATATTCTGTTCGATTAGCTTAGTGCTCTGTTTTTTTTTTTGGAAAGCTATGTGAAAGTGTATTTTTGTTCTCATGCTCTGTTTCTGTTTCTATTTCTGTTTCTGCTTCTGCTTCTGTTCCCACGTTTTTTCATATTATGTTCTTCTATATTTATGTTCTGCTCCCATCTTAAAATAGTTTTGTTTGATTAATACTATGTTTCCACTTTCCATGTTTAGTATTCTGTTCCAGTGTTTTGTTCCCTGTTTTTGTTTCTGCTTCTGCTTTTGTTCCCACGTTTTTTCATATTCTGTTCTTCTATATTTATGTTCTGCTCCTATCTTAAAATATTTTTGTTTGATTAATACTTTGTTTCCACTTTCCATGTTTAGTGTTCTGTTCCAGTGTTTTGTTCCCTGTTTCTGTTTCTGCTTCTGCTTCTGTTCCCACGTTTTTTCATATTCTGTTCTTCTATATTTATGTTCTACTCCCATCTTAAAATAGTTTTGTTTGATTAATACTCTGTTTCTATTTTCCATGTTTAGTGTTCTGTTTCAGTGTTCTGTTCCCTATTTCTGTTTCTGCTTCTGTTCCCACGTTTTTTCATATTCTGTTCTTCTATATTTATGTTCTGCTCCCATATTAAAATAGTTTTGTTTGATTAATACTCTGTTTCCACTTTCCATGTTTAGTGTTCTGTTCCAGTGTTCTGTTCCTTGTTTCTGTTCGGCTGTTCCTGTTTCTGTTCCCATATGGAACAAGCTAATGTTGGGGATTCTTCTACACCCCTCGAAGGTAACCCTCTAACTCCTGCCCCTGCTCCCCCTACTGAAAAACCACCACTGTCGAAAAATATGAAAAACCGTGGTGGTAATAAGATTATTTCTGATGTTTGGAATCATTTTACGAAATTTGAAGATGAGAATGGAAATAAAATGGCATCTTGTAACTACTGTGGGAAAGTGTATCACGCAGATCCAAAAACTCATGGGACTAGTAATTTAAAGGCTCATATTCATGTTTGTAACGATCATCCACATAGGGAGTTGGATAAAGGACAAACTCAATTAATTACTCAACTTAAAAAAGATGGACAAGATAGTTTTGTATTAATTAGTTTTTCCGTGGATAAAGCTAGAAGAGCGCTAGCGGAAATGGTAATTTTGGATGAATTGCCATTTAAATTTGTTGAAAATTATGACTTTAAAAAGTTTTATTATGCTTTGCAACCAAAATTTAAAAATATTTCATGTCGTACAACGGTAGCTAAAGACGTTGTGAAGATATATCACGAGGAGAGAGAGAATTTAAAGAAAGTTATGCAGGGTCGTAGAATATGCTTGACTACAGACACTTGGACTTCAATACAAAATTTTAATTATATGTGTGTTACGTGTCATTTTATTGATGATGATTGGGTTTTGCATAAAAGAATATTAAATTTTTGTGTTGTTGAAGATCATAAGAGGAAAACGATTGGAAAAAAAAATTGAATCGTGTTTACGAGAATGGAATATTGATAGTTACTTCACCTTGACGGTTGATAATGCAAGTTCTAATAGTACTACTATTATATTCTTGCAACGAGTAACTAAAGATTAGAAGGGTACAGTCTTAGGGCATGAATTTTTACACATGCGTTGTTGTGCTCATATTTTGAATTTGATTGTTTGTGATGGATTGAAAGAGCTGCACGAGTCAGCAATTAAAGTTTGGGAAGCAGTTAGATATGTTAAGGGTTCTCCAAATAGATTTCATGCTTTTAAAAAATGTGTTAAACTGCTTAATATTGAATCGAAAAGTCTTTTGTGTTTGGATGCTCCAACTTGTTGGAATTCCACATATAAGATGCTAGAAAGTGCGAAAAAATTCGAAAAAACTTTTGGCAGATTGGAGATTGAGGACGAAAAATATCGGGATCACTTTTTTGATAACGATATTGTTGATGGTGAGAGTGGTGGAGGTCCACCAAGTAGTCTTGACTGGAAAAATGTTCATTGTTTTGTGAAGTTTTTGAGGCTATTTTATTTGGCTACAAAATAATTTTCGGGTACTTTTGTTTGTTACGTCAAATACGTTTTTTGATGAGATAATTATAATTCATGAGAAAATAAATGAGTTAATTCAAAGTGAAGATCATTTGCTATCGAAAATGGATTTTAGTATGAAAGCTAAGTTTGATAAATACTGGGGGATTGGAGATAAGATAAATCTTCTTCTATATGTTACTATTGTTTTGGATCTGAGGAAAAAGTTATCTTATCTTCAGTTTTGTTTTTGCGATATGTATGATGAAGTGTATGCAAATGAGTTAATTGGGAAAATAAAAGATGCTTTGAATTGGTTGTTTAATTGTTATGCTTCTTTTGAGTCAACTATTGAGAATATTTCCGGTGGTAGTACTAGTGGCGCTAGTGGAATATCAAAGAAGCCGGTCGATGTGGATGATCCCCATAGATTAATTGCTTCTCGTTTTCAAAAATTTTTAGTGGGGAGACAATTTTTGAAGAGTAAAAATGATGTAGAAAAATATTTGGCCGAAAATTCCCAAGGTGCAAGTGATGAGAATTTTGACATCTTAAGTTGGTGGAAAAGTAGCACTAGTAGGTTTCCAGTATTATTTCGATTGGCGAGGGATGTGTTGGTTGTACCGGTTTCTACGGTTGCGTCGGAATCGGAATTTAGTACTGGGAGTCGTGTGCTTGATCCATTTCGTAGCTCGTTATCTCCATTGATGGTAGAAGCTCTTATTTGTTGTCAAAATTGGCTTCAAGCTTCTGTGCCGATTTCACTTCGAAAATGGATGGATGATATTGAGGAGTTACAACGAGATTTAGGTAATTTAAATTATAGTGTTTTTTCATAGTTTTTTTAATTAGATATTTAATTAGTGTTTTTCTAATAAGACTATAAAAGTATTATTTGATTTTTGTAGTGGATTTGGATTTGGAGATATCAAATCCTTCGCAAGACTCATCTTGAACTCAGACTCAGGTTATTTATTTAATTGTTTATTTTTTTTGTTTTCTCTTCCTTGTATATTATTTTAATTATAATTTTTTTTTTGTAGGTAATATCTTGAAGTTCTATTTGTATTCTGCAAAGTGAATGAGAAAAATTGGAAGATGCATCGCTTCAGCCTTCAAGGAGTTATAATTTTTTTTGATTATGTTGTAATTTTTTTTGATTAAGTTGTAATTTTTTTTATTTTTTTTTTATGTGTTTTTTGTTAAGTTGTGATTTTTTTTTTTGATTAAAAATTATATCCGTAATATTAGTTTTTGATGTGTTTTTTGTTCTAAGTTGTAATTTTTTTTTTTGGAATGGTTTTCTCTAAATATTGTAAAAAATTTTTTTGAATGGTTTCAAATAATATATTTTTTTCTAGATCCGACCCGACCACAACCCGAAGCCCAGACCTGCCAAACCGCAACCCATACAATCCGAAGCCCGACCCGGCCTTCAACCCGTATCCCCACCCGACCTGTACCTGCCCATACCCGACCTACAACTGAAGAACCCGCCAACCTATCAGATACTATCCCAATTGGTCGGGTCTCGGGTCTTGATATTGTCCACCCGACCTTGTTGGGTCTCGGGTCGGGTTGGCTCAGATTTCGGCCAACCCGACTCGTGCACAGCCCTATCCGGAAGTGTGAAACTCACTGAACGAAATATTATCGTCGGAACAGGCGCCGAAGGTTGGGCGGGGAACGAAACAGGCATAGAATGATGGGCGGGGGACGGAACAGGCGAAGGTTGGGCGGGGGAGGGGAATGGGTCCAATGTGCTGCCTGTCTCCTGACGATTATAATATTGAAATGTCGAGTAACAAGTGGATAACATATTCTGCATCTGAGGAAGATCTAAAGGATGTACTCTTCCAGTACGTACATAATCGCTCAATTCTCTTTGTACTCGGAGCATCCCCTGACCCTAAATTAAACAATATCCATAAGTAAATGTAGATTAAAAATGAATAATGACAACAATGATATAGTACTAAATATTATAACTTACCAATATGCATGTCATTACCGCTGCTCCACGATAGCCTTGGTCTGGACGTCGCATTGGATTACCAACAAACATACGGGTGACACGTCAATACCATATGTAATATGGATCGTCATGCGACCGCGACGATGGATCCTATGAAGTCTGTCGTCCTCCGAAGGGGCATTTGGAATAGGCTGTCGAAATCGAAACTGTCGCAAGACACAATTTGGTCAATGCCACTCCACTATATCGAAACATATAAGAGGACAAACACTCCTCCAACTAGCATTGCCAATGAGGCAATATTCGGGAAACATGTCAATCACATCCCTTGTGTATGGCGCCCATACAAACTGCGACATACAAATAAGAATTGTCAATGAGACAATAATGACTAATAACTGTAACTTAAGTTGATTAACTGTAAATTAATGCACCTCATCGAGATAGTCAAGTTTATCTCGGTATGCATTTAAGACATGAACCGTTGTCTTATGAATATTGATTTGGGTCATCCACCGACATCCGTAAGGACTGTGTGGGAGTACTATTTCCCCGAGATCAATGACGTTGTCACCTGTCTTCGTTGCCTGCGATCTCTATGGTCTGATTTGAGGCAAACACTCCCATGCCCAAATCTATGAATACACAAAAACAAATATATATTGTAAACGTAGATAATATGATATGGCCATATATGTATATGTGTGTGTGTGTGCATTAATTAACCTGTAATAAAATTAAACATCCTGCAATCTGGAACGCGGACGACTTAGTAGCCCAACACAACTCTTTATACAATACTCCTAGACAAGCAGCGCCCCAACTGTATGTACCAATGGAATCAAAGTTTTCTAGTAAGGGCAAGTACATAAGCTTCACAGTTGTGCTCGATTTGTCTGGGAATAATATTCCTCCAATCATGTGGAGTATGAATGCCCTAGCATATTGCCTGATTGTCTCATCGTCTGCATTATTTGGCAATTCGCTAAAGGTCTCCAATATCCATTCTAACTTCAACCCATTATCTTTTATTTCTTCAAGTGGTGGCGCCACTCCAAGGATATTCTAGCATATCTGTTGCCAGCCTTTAGGGTAAAAGTTATAATTTATGCCTGTCACGGCACGACCTTCGATAGGTGAATGTGTTCTTGCAATTAGCATTATAGAGTTAGACGTTAAAACGTTAAAGTTTATATAAAAAATAACAAAGATAATCCGACCATGTGAATTCAACCGTATGAGGGCCAAATTCTCGATAAAAAAAATAGAGAATTCGGCCCTCACAGGGCCCGATATATATAGGGAAATAAAATAAAATAAAATAATAATTGTTTTAAATTTTTTTTTATTACGTATAAATAATAATAATAATAAAAAAAAAAAGAGAATCCGATGTGACTGCCATGTACTCATCCAATGTGACTGCCATTGATACAGTGGGTATCGACATTGAAGCTTCAAACATACATTTTCACCGTCTAAAATTATATTCGGCCTAATCGCATCTAGAAACTCGTCCAACGTCGTGTTGATATTAAATGGTCTTATCTCTTTAGGAGACATATTGTATGATATAAATCTATTTGGTTGTTGTATAATACTACCACCCTAATGTAACACCACATTCGTTATGATTACGCTTTAAAAATAAAACAAATTTAATTAATAAAAGATATTTAAAAAGTAGGTGAATGTGTTCTCGCAATTAGCATTATAGAGTTAGGCGTTAAAACATTAAAGTTTATATAAAAAATAACAAAGAGAATCCAACCATGTGAATTCGGCCCTGTGAAGGCCAAATTCTCAATAAAAGAAGAGAGAATTCGGCCCTCACAGGGCCGGATATATATAGGGAAATAAAATAAAATAAAATAATAAATTTTTTAATTTTTTTATTTATTACATATAAATAATAATAAAAAAAAAAAAAAAATTGGCCCTGTGACCGGATTCTCAATAGTTTTTATTCCCCTTTTTAAATTTCTTTATATATTTCGAAAATAACATATTATATTAAAATTAATAATTTAACTATTTAAAAATTATTTAGTAGTATTTATTAATTTCGTGTGTGTGTGTGTGTATATAAATACAAAAAAGTAAAATTCCAAAATACTGGTGATAGTAAAATGAGAAGCTCAAATAATAGATGAAACTCCAAATTCCAAAATAACGTCTAGTGAACTCAAGTAATGAACAAATAAGAGAATAACTAAAACTCAAGTAATAACAGAATAAGTGTACTGAAAGAAAGATATTCATAGGAGAAAATAAGGATCTACAATTTCAAAATAAATATACGAATTTGATGGTTATTATCCAAATGCATTTAAAGATTCTGATTCTTTAGTTAAATGTCAAATCATTTATTTTTGCAGTGAGAATCCTCATCAAAATCTTATCTTCGAGAGTACAATTCTTTAATAAAAATCTATGCTTTTTGCAGTGACAATTTGAACTCAATTTTTTTTTTCTTTATCTGCAAGATTCTCAATTTATATATATAGAGAAAAAAAAAAAAAAAGAATCCGGCCCTATAAGGGCCGGATTCTCAATTGTTTTTATTTTTGTTTTTTATTATATATAAAAACAATAATTGTTTTATTTTAATTTTTACTAATTATATATAAATAGTAATAATAATAAAAAAGAGAATCCGACCCACACAGGGCCGGCTTCTCAATAGTTTTTTAATATATTATTTTTTATAAGACTGATAAATAAAATTAAAAATTAAAAGTTAAAAATACAAATTACTCTATACGATAAAAGAAGATAAATTTTTTGACCAAAATTGTGAACAGGGACAAAAAACATAAAAAATCTAAAAAAGTTTCTGCAACCCTATACTGCAAATATTTATGATTGTTGACCAAAATTGTAAACAACGACAAAAACTAGACAATCGAAAGTATAAAAATGATTTTTTTTTTCCAACTTACATCTTATTATTATGTTTTTTCTTTTTACATTTTAAAGTATTTTGTCTTTTTTATTTCTAATTTTTTTCTCCTTTTTTCTTTTATACATGGGTAAGTATTTTGTCTTTCTCAATTTTAATTTAATTAAAGATATATTTTTTGTTAAATTATTTCAAAAACGGTAAAAAATATTACAACAAAAGAGAAAAAGGAAAAAATTAAAAAACTAAAGTTGATTCCGGCCCTGTTAGGGCCGAAATCAAATTATTATATATATAAAGTAAAAAAACAAAAGAGAATTTGGCCTTGTGGAAGCTGGATTGTCTGTTTTTTTTTTTTTTAAATTAATTATATATATATATATATATATAAATATAAAAATAAAAAATAAAATAAAAAGAGTATCCGGCCCTGTGAGGGCCGGATTCTCTCTTTATTTTTTTATTTTTATTTTTTATACGACTGATAAATAAAATTAAAAGTAAAAAGTACAAATTACTGTATGTTGCAAGAAGATAAGATTCTTGACCAAAATTGTGAATAAGGACAAAAAACATGAAAAACCTAAAAAGTTTCTGCAACCCTATACTACAAATATTTATGATTGTTGACCAAAATACATTTTAAAGTATTTTGTCTTTTTTATTTTTAATTTTCTTTCTCTTTTTTACTGATAAATAAAATTAAAAGTTAAAAGTACTAAACCTATAAAGTTTTTGCAACCTAAAAATTACTCTATACTGCAAAAAAGATAAGATTCTTGACCAGTTTATGAGACTGATAAATAAAATTAAAAATTAAAAGTACTAAACCTATCAAATTTCTGCAACCTAAAAATTACTCTATACTGCAAAAAAGATAAAATTCTTGACTAAAATTGTAAACAAGGACAAAAAAACATACAAAACCTAAAAAGTTTTTGCAACCATATACTGCAAACATTTATAATTGTTGACCAAAATTGTAAAATAAGAAAAAAAAATTCTTATTTCCATGTTATAATTCTAATTTATATATAATTTTATTTTAAAAAAATTGTGTATATATATATATATACACACACACACACAGAGATATATATAAATTGTTACAATAACTTTGATTTTAATATATATAATATTTTTAAACTTTGATAAATATTTTAAAATTAAAATATATATAAATTATAAATATTTAGTAACATTTAATTAATTTAAAATATATATTGAAATAAAAATTATTTTAAATAAAATTATTTTTTCAATTATTAAAAAAATAGTTTAAGAATAAATAAAATTGGAGAAAATAATTAAATATCAAAATCTTTAAAAAAAAAAATGGAAAAGACAAAACACTTACCCATTAAATAAATTGTATATTTGATGGATAATACCTATTTTCAAAATTTATTTTTTCTCTATAAATACCTTCACATTATCTTTCATTTTTTCATCCCATTCTTAATTAGAGTTCTTTAGAATTTTTTTATTTTTGTTTGGATTAAAAATTTTAGAGTTTTAGCTTAATCTACCATTTGAGGTTAGAATTTTTTAGATGTTAATATATGTTTTTAGGTTAGAATTTGTGTAATTATGTTTTTACATTTATAGAGTTATTTGTTGGTTAATTTTTTAAAATATTAATATTTGTTTTTAGGTTAGATTTTATGTTTTATCTTTAATATAGTTATAATTTTTTGTTAATGAATATGTTTAGATTTAGCCAAAAAGTTAATTTATATGTCATTTAAACTAATATAAAAACTGATACAAAAATTAAACAATTTGTATAATAAATATGTTAATTTTATGTTAATGAATAAGTGATTTTTTTTTTCTTTCCTCAGCTATTTTTTTAAACATTTTTTCTTGTTTTTAGAAATAATAAATAACAAATCAAAATTTACTTAATAAACAAATTCTAAACAAGTTTTAAACTATTTTAAACAATTTTTTTTTTTTAATAATTTAACTTTTCAAAAATAAATAATATAAATAATTTTATTTGTTTCATAAAAGCAATTCAAATGGCTAGCGGGTGTGGAAACGATAAGGGTAAGGGTAAAGACAAGGAAAAAAATGAAGATCCATTACATTGGTGAGTGTTCAGGGACAAGGGACCATGTCAGGTACCAAGATGAGATAGGTACGTGGTATGGAATTCTAGATACATCATTCAAAGGTCTATGCATTGGAGCGAAGATGAACCATGACGCCCACTACTATGGCATGACTCCTGAGAGAAGTTGTGTTATCCGCAGGACATGTGCGGTCCGTGGGATGTTATTATAGATTGTACTGGTGTTCAACAACAACCAGATCTCTCTGGCACATGGCTGATGTCACACCCCACCACGGACACTCATCATGCAGGGCCGGCGTGACGATAACACAACAACACACTGAACGCCAAACAAACTAGGAAACGACAGAAGACATATACCAAATGGATATATACAACCACAAATGTCACCAGATACAACCTCTTTAGTTAAGGACACACCCGTCCCTAGAAATAATATTAACACAAAAATATAAAACTTTCCAAGGACCTCTAACAGGTTCACCTTAGACAGCTCCTCCCAAAGTTACTCCCACGCTATACCAACACCGAATTCTACCTAATGCCAGTAGGGAACTGACTCCTATGTTGTTGTACCTGCGAGTGTACTGCCTTCTTAGTAAATGCATTTTATAATAATAATTCATTTTAAGTAAATACCTCATTTTATGGATCAAGTATAAGTATATGAACATCACACAGCTAGTAAAAATCTACACAATATAAGCAGTGGAAATAAAGCAATAAATATAATATAAGTTCCATTCAAACTCATCCAGTATAAAATAAAACCAATCACCATATATAAGTAAATCACCAAATATAAGTAAAACACCATATCTCAAAACACCCCCCCCCCCCATCACACCATTCACTAGCTAGCCATAGTGATCGTTTAACCTTACAATCGAGAGTTGCAACGGTACCGTAACCATCCGTAGGATATGACTTCCTAGCGGACCTAACTGCGCAGATCACCGCCTACCGGACGTCTCCGGAGGCTATAATATCAATCACCACATAATATCAATCACCACATAATATCGATCACCACATATAAATCACCACCTGCTAGACCACCCTTCGGACATGACATAATATAAATCACCATCTGCCGAACCACCCTCTGGACAGGTTATAAATTATGGCATAATCAACTCAATAATATCATCATCAAATCACAATTCAATATCCATCTGCCGGACCACCCTCCAGACAGACCATAATATAACTCACCACCTCATCAATATCGTCAAAATCACCAACGTCCACCTCTTTTTTCGCAAAACCAACTTTTAAATCCGAAAATCATATTTTTTCCTTTATATTTTTATGAAAACCAAATATTTTCTATCCTTTTTTGAAACCACCAAATTCAACAAAACTCATTTTTCAACTTTCTTTTAAAACCACCATATTTTAACGAAAAATCTATTTCTGCCAACTCACCCAAAATCCAACAAAAATTATTTTAAATCCTTTTTTATAGAAACCAACACAATTCTACAAAAAGATCGTTTTACCAACTCACTCCAAAAACCTGCTTGATCCATATTATTTTGAAATCATCTAATTTAAATACAATCATTTTCCATCATATATATATAAAGAATAATTTAGCAAGAAGACAGTACACTTACCTAATATTCTACTTTTCAAAAGCTCCACCGACTAACCGCTACTGAACTTTCGATAATTGTGAACCTATTTGTGACAGAACTTAAATTAATATTTTATGTATAAATAACCTAATCATGCCATGAAATCCTAATTTCCGAAATTTTCCTATTTCCCGCATTTTCTGTAGGAATATTATCATTTAGTTAACATCGTTCCATTACAGTTTACTATATATAAACTTTGTTCCTACAAACGATCTCATTATTTGTTTTTCATCATTTTGACAACTTCGACTCTAGTAATTAAATTAACAAATCATGTAATTTTAACGAGAAATGTTACCCACTCCCAATCGGTTGTCGACCTCAACACAAATTCCTTGATTTTTGCTTACTGCTGCCCACCGCCTAAGCAGACGATCCACCACCTAGGCTAACGAGCTCCTTTACAGTTCTGAGTTACACACTGACGGCCCACCGCCTAGGCAAGAAACTTCCGCTTAGGCGAACTTTCTCTCATTCTGCACACTGATCTACCACCGCCTAGGCGAACTTTCCACCGCCTAAGTGGACTCTCCTTCTCCCTTCTGCTCTGTTTTGTCAATTTCCAGCCAACCATTCTCTCTCTCCTCACTAACTCTGGCAGTCACCACCACCAATTGCAATGATCACCCACACATACACACAAAAACACACATACACATACAGCAGCTCACGCACGCACCAAGAACAACCGATTCGGAACACACACACACACCAACGACAGCACCAACCCGAACCAGAAAACACACACACATACCTACACGGCCAAACAAATGAAGAAATACACCCACACACATGCACGCAGCACACACACATACACAACAACACCCATGACGGACGGACGGTAACGACCCGCTGCAAGCAAAACAGAGCACATACACACAACACACACTATCGAAAAATGGAACAACACATACACACGGCACATACCTC
Source organism: Eucommia ulmoides (assembly GCA_016647705.1). Lineage (NCBI taxonomy): Eukaryota > Viridiplantae > Streptophyta > Magnoliopsida > Garryales > Eucommiaceae > Eucommia > Eucommia ulmoides. The sequence continues at coordinate 6,907,632 of CM028341.1, forward strand.
ACCCACCAACGAAAACAGAGAAACAGGGATACACACACACAACAGCAGCACCCTCTACCGGCGAACCAAACTGCTGACCCAACCTTTCTCTCTCTTCATTTTCTTTCCTTCTCTTTGGCTCTCCTCTCTCTTCCCCGTTCCTTCTCTCTCTCTTCTTCGCGATCCTTCTTCTATCTGACATATATATATATATATATATATATATATATATATATATATATATATCATATCCCAATTTAAAAATGTCTGCTACAGTACCAAAGACATTTTTGGGAGGGAAAATGTTTTGGCCTTTGGATCTTATATCCAAGGGCTAAGATTACTCCATCTATGAGAGACATTTTTGGCCTTAGATCACTTTTGATCCAATGTCTGAGATCACCGTTCTATCTCTCTTTCTACAGACATTTTTCGCGCTCTCTCTCTCTCCAAATCGATTCTCCTCATCACTAACACTCTCTCTCCACAGACCTGTGCTCCGCTCTCTCTCACTCGTGCTCTCTCTCTCTCTACAAATCGGTGCTCCACTCTGTCGCCATCAGACACTACTGAGATCGTCGCCATTTGCTATTTCTCCACCACGTTGAAGACCGCCGCCGCGGCCAGTTCCATCGCTTAAACCAACCGATCTAGGTACATCTCTCGCTCCATTCTTCTATTTGGGAACTGATTTGGTTGTTGAATCTAGCCCTAGCATTGTTGATTTTGGGTTTTCAATTTCTCGATTTTGGAACAAAACACGGCAATCAATTGGGATTGAAGAGCCGCCAGTTTCATCGCCTGAACTAATCGATCTAGGTACATCTCTCGCTCTATTCTTCTATTTGGGAACCGATTTGGTTGTTGAATCTAGCCCTAGCACCATTGATTTTGGGTTTTCAATCTCCCAACCGATCTGGTTGTTGAATTAGTTTTGTATTTGAGTATTAGTTTTGGAACAGATTTTGGGTTTTCAATCTCCCGATTTTGGGTTTTCAATCACTGTTTAAATCCCGATTGGAACAGAAATAGAACAGTACTCAATTTGAATTAGTTTTGGGTTTGAATATTGGAACAAAAATAGAACAAACAAAGGTGATGGTCGATTGTCTGCAAGGTGTTTTCAATCACTGTTTAAATCCCGATTGGAACATAAATAGAACAGTACTCAATTTGAATTAGTTTTGGGTTTGAATATTGGAACAAACAAAGGTGATGGTCGATTGTCTGCACGGTGAAGGTCAATTGTAGTTCATTGGTGGTTGTTGAATCTCCCAATCGACCTAGCCCTACCACCGTCGATTGATCGCCGAAACCTTCACCGTCGCCCTAAATTGAATTAGTTTTGGGTTTGAAATTGAAATCAATTTTGGAACAAAAATAGAATAGAAGACAATGATGGTCGATTGTCTGCACGGCAAGGGTCGATTGTGGTTTATTGCTGGTTGTTGAATCTCCCAACCGACCTAGCCTACCACCGTCGATCGATCACCGAAACCTTTACCGTCGCCCTAAATTGAATTAGTTTTGGGTTTGAAGTTGAAATCAATTTTGGAACAAAAAATAGAAGAGTATGCTTGAAATTGAAATCAATTTTGGAACAGAAATAGAACTGAAGACGGTGATGGTCGATTGTCTGCACGGCGAGGGTTGATTGTGGTTCATTGATGGTTGTTGAATCTCCCAACTGACCTAGCCCTACCACCGTCGATCGATCGCCGAAATCATCACCGTCGCCCTAAATTGAATTAGTTTTGGGTTTGAAATTAAAATCAATTTTGGAACAGAAATAGAAAAGTATGCTTCAAATTGAAATAAATTTTGGAACAAAAACGGTGATAGTCGATTGTTTGCACGGCGAGGGTCGATTGTGGTTCATTGGTGGTTGTTGAATCTCCCAACCGACCTAGAACCGACCTAGCCCTACCATCATCGATCGATCGATGAAACCTTCACCGTCGCCCTAAATTGAATTAGTTTTGGATTTGAAATTGAAATCAATTTTGGAACAGAAATAGAAAAGTATGCTTGAAATTGGTTCATTGGTGGTTGTTAAATCTCCCAACCGACCTAGCCCTACCACCATTGATCGATTGCCGAAACCTTCACCGTTGCCCTAAATTGAATTAGTTTTGGGTTTGAAATTGAAATCAATTTTGGAATAGAAATAGAATAGAAGACGGTGATGGTCGATTGTCTGCACGGTGAGGGTCAATTGTGGTTCATTGCTAGTTGTTGAATCTCCCAACCGACCTAGCCTACCACCATCGATCGATTGTCGAAACCTTTACCATCACCCTAAATTGAATTAGTTTTGGGTTTGAAATTGAAATCAATTTTGGAACAGAAAATAGAATAGTATGCTTGAAATTGAAATCAATTTTGGAACAGAAATAGAACTGAAGACGGTGATGATCGATTGTCTACACGGCGAGGGTCGATTGGGGTTCATTGGTGGTTGTTGAATCTCCCAACTTACCTAGCCTTACCACCGTCAATCGATCGCCGAAACCATCATCGTCGCCCTAAATTGAATTAGTTTTGGGTTTGAAATTGAAATCAATTTTGGAATAGAAATATAAAAGTATGCTTTAAATTGAAATCAATTTTGGAACAGAAACGGTGATGGTCAATTGTCTGCACGGCGAGGGTCGATTGTGGTTCCTTGGCGGTTGTTGAATCTCCCAACCGATCTAGAACCGACCTAGCCCTACCACCGTCGTTCGATCGCTGAAACCTTCACCGTCGCCCTAAATTGAATTAGTTTTGGGTCTGAAATTGAAATCAATTTTGGAATAGAAATAGAAAAGTATGCTTGAAATTGAAATCAATTTTGGAACAGAAATAGAAAGGTATGCTTGAAATTGGTTCATTGGTGGTTATTGAATCTCCCAACCGACCTAGCTCTACCACCGTCGATCGATTGCCAAAACCTTCACCGTTGCCCTAAATTAAATTAGTTTTGGGTTCAAAATTGAAATCAATTTTGGAACAGAAATAGAAAAGTATGCTTGAAATTGAAATCAATTTTGGAACAGAAATAAAACAGAAGACGATGATGGTCGATTGTCTGCACGGTGAGGGTCGATCGTGGTTCATTGGTGGTTGTTGAATCTCCCAACCGACCTAGCCCTAACATTGTTGATCGATTGCTGAAACCTTCACTGTCGCCCTAAATTGAATTAGTTTTGGGTTTGAAATTGAAATCAATTTTGGAATAGAAATAGAAAAGTATGTTTGAAATTGAAATCAATTTTGGAACAGAAATAGAACAGAAGATGGTGATGGTCGATTGTCTGCACGGCGAGAGTCGATCGTGGTTCATTGGTGGTTGTTGAATCTCCCAACCGACCTAGCCCTAGCATCGTCGATCGATCGCTGAAACCTTCACCGTCGCCCTAAATTGAATTAGTTTTGGGTTCGAAATTGAAATCAAGTTTGGAACAGAAATAGAAAAGTATGTTTGAAATTGAAATCAATTTTGGAACAGAAATAGAACAGAAGACGGTGATGGTCGATTGTCTGCATGACGAGGGTCGATTGTGGTTCATTGGTGGTTGTTGAATCTCCCAACTGACCTAGAACCGACCTAGCCCTACCATCGTCGATTGATCGCCGAAACCTTCACCGTCGTCCTAAATTGAATTAGTTTTGGGTTTGAAATTGAAATCAATTTTGGAACAGAAATAGAAAAGTATGCTTGAAATTGGTTCATTGGTGGTCATTGAATCTCCCAACCAACCTAGCCCTACCACCGTCGATCAATTGCCAAAACCTTCACCGTTGCCCCAAATTGAATTAGTTTTGGGTTTGAAATTGAAATCAATTTTGGAACAGAAATAGAAGGTATGTTTGAAATTGAAATCAATTTTGGAACAGAAATAGAACAGAAGACGGTGATGGTCGATTGTCTGCACAGCGAGAGTTGATTGTGGTTCATTGGTGGTTGTTGAATCTCCCAACCGACCTAGAACCAACCTAGCCCTACCACCGTCGATCGATCGTCGAAACCTTCACTGTCGCCCTAAATTAAATTAGTTTTGGGTTTGAAATTGAAATCAATTTTGGAACAGAAATAGAAAAGTATGCTTGAAATTGGTTCATTGGTGGTAATTGAATCTCCCAACCGACCTAACCCTACCACCGTCAATCAATTTCCGAAACCTTCACCGTTGCCCTAAATTGAATTAGTTTTGGGTTTGAAATTGAAATCAATTTTGGAACAGAAATAGAACAGAAGAGGGTGATGGTCGATTGTCCATACGACGAGGGTCGATCGTGGTTCATTGGTGGTTGTTGAATCTCCCAACCGACCTAGCCCTACCACCGTCGATCGATCGCTGAAACCTTCACCGTTGCGAGAAATATATAATATACGCTCATTCACGTGCCTTTGCTTTAGAGAGAAAAAGAGAGAGAGAGTAGACATAGGTAACAATGATTATTTGGAAAACAAAAGCATGTTTAAAGTGGATTGATTAGCTATCTTGAACAAGAATAGAATCATTGAACAAGAATAGAATCATTGTTACCCTTATTATTTGGCAAAAAAAGCTACTCTTGTAGAGAGAGAGAGAATACTCATAAATAACATTTTTTCCTGTCATTGGAAGAGGCAACTTTAATGAAGATTAATCTCGCATTTTTCTTTTAGTTGATATGTAAGAGATATTTCTGTCTTTTTGAGAAATAGCTTGCAAAATATTGTCTTTTATTTTTAATTTTTCATTCTCTGTTTTTCTGTCTTGGTTTTTTTTCTTTTTATTTATCTTTTTTATTTTTGTTTTTCAATTACTTTTGTATTTTGAAATTGAATTAGTTTTGTTTTTGAAATCACCGTTGATTTTGGGTTTCAAAATGAAATCAATTTTGGAATAGAAATAGAACAGTATGTTTATCCTTCACCTCCTCGCCATGAAATAAAACAGAAATAGAACAATATGTTTATCTCTTTTTTTTCCCCCAGATTTATCGTCTCTCCTACCTGGATTTATTTGGTTTACTTTGTCTTTATCCTTCACCTCCTCGCCGTCTAGATTGAGTCAACTCAGATAAAACGGTATGTTTATCTTTCTCTCTCTCTCTCTCTTTTTTCTCTAGATTCATCGTCTCTCCTACGTGGGTTTATTTCATTTATATTGTGCAGTGACCATACCAACATACTGTTCTACCTGAATTTCTTCAAGTCCATTGCGTTGGTTTATTTCAAATTTGGTTTTTTCTCTCAGTTCACTGTTTTGGTTTGCATTCCATTTCGTTGATCATTTGTAATTTGGTTTGAATCTTTCACTATATTTGTGTATAGACTATTTGTAATTTGGTTTGAATCATTCAAGGATGGGTAGACAACCATTTTTCCCAATGATTTCTCTGTAAATCAATTTTCAAAAGGTAACGGCCAATTTCCGCCATTGAAAGGTAACGGCTGATTTCTTCCGCCATCAAAAGATAATGGCTAATTTACTGCTTCCTAGGGTTCTACATCAATGTTTATCTACCAAATCTGTCAATCATTTGATTCTTTTCTTTGCTCTTACTTTTGAAAGATATCTTAATTTACCTGCATTAGTGACCAATATTATCTCTATTTCTGTTGGAATATAGGACTAATTTGTTTTATCTTGATCTCTATGAATGTGTTAGATTATGAATATTGTCTCTTTCAAAATGTAACGAAACGGTTGATTCCTTACGCCATCAAAAGGTAATGGCTAATTTACGGCTTTTTACGATTCTACATCAATGTTTTTTTTTTTTTACCAAATCTATCAATCGTTTGATTATTTTCTTTACTCTAGCTCTGAAAGATATCTTAATTTACCTGCATTACTAACCAATATAAGATTAATGGTTTGTTTTATCTTGATCTCCATGAATGTGTTGGATTATGAATATTATTATATTAGTTTTAGAACTATCCATGTTTTCGTTTTTCAATTGTCCATTTTTTTATTTATTTTATTTGGCTTTATTTCAGTTTTTGGTCCAAGTTGGCAACAATGAAGCCAATTAATTGTTTTTTTCCTTAAAAGTTTGCTTGAAGTTATTTTTTTATCATCTATATTATATATTATAGCTTTCTATCCTAAAAGAAATAAAACACTGTTAAAAATATATAATTGCTTTAAATCTCTTTTTATATCTATGCGATTCTACGGTTCATTCTTTTAAGGATAACGGAATAGCAATGCAAAATAAAGATGCAAACTATAAAGGAAAGGAAAAAGGAAAAGAGAACGTTCCTCCCAATTTGGTATGAATATTTTAGTTATCAAACTACCTTTACAACTTTTATTGATTGAACATGTTTAAATCTAATTTCATACACCATTATTACGTCAATAATGTAAATCTATAGTTTTCATGATCGTTCTCTAAAATATTTAAACACTTGAAATATACTTCAACATAGATAAAAAAATTAAACACGTAGTTCATTTTTTCCATATCTCTAGAACGTATCAACCGCCTCCTTAGCCCAAAAAAAAAGAAGGGAACGAGAAAGAGTCGAGCAAGCTCATAAAAAAAGAGTACGCATACACTCCGCTGTGCAATGTGAACAGGCGTGTAATCTTTCTTTCGTTTGTTTGACCGAATCGTAAAACAATTTTTCACCAACTTAATTGCATGGCCAATGATCATTTTGATCTCAATAATATATAGAACATATCAAAAGCTGCAATCGCACAATGAGCTCGAAGGGAAAGAGAGAGAGAATGTCATACTGAGCCTGCAACTGGCCCATCCATCATACATGTTCCACAATCGCTAACGGTCATGGACATTAATAGTGATCTAACTGATACATCAATGGTGGATGTCGAAATGATTCAAGATGAACAGGTGTGTCACCTACTCTTTAACTATATCTTGCTATAGTTAAATTCGAACAAATGATATTTGTATTACTATAGATCGTATCAAAAGCTGCACTAGCACAATGAGCGAGAAGACAACGTGAGAGAATTAGTCATCAGCTTTTGTGTCGTACAAATAGTAGATTTATGACTGAAGATCTACAACGACCCATGACTGTGGATACCGAACATGCTACAAATACAAACTTATCTCCTATGCCCATTATCGATAAAGAGTCAATTTTGCAAGATGAACAGGTGTGATCCAGTTAATTATCTAAACTAATGTGCATTACATTTACTTTGACAATGTTAATAATTATTTGACGATAACCACTTAGATCATATCGAACGTTGCTCCTGCACAACGAACGAGAAGAAAACGTAATAGAGTGGAATTGCAACCAAACGTCTTAGATTCTGATCATATATGGTAAAATTATCCTCTCTTCCTAGATCATTTAAGTTGTTGGGATTAAATTAATGAATTATTTTCTCCTTTGGTGTAGGCCAACATCTGTGGGTGAATGTTTTGATGAAAGTCAAGCCAATGATGACTTGCAAAATATACCAATTAGTCATTTTGATAATACAACGTCGAATCATCATTGTCTAGGTAAAATGGATGTCGTATGCACTTATTATTCTGCTTTGCATTGGATGAACGAAAGATTGTCCAAATCAACAACAACACGTCCTTTATTTGGAACATGTTGCTTACAAGGTAAGGTTAGATTATCTTTGCTCACAATGCCACCTCTACAAATCAAAGCATTATTTGATGGGATAGATGAAAGATCTATATCATTCTGTCGTTACATTCGAGATTACAATGCAACAAATGCTTTTACAAGCCTTGGTGCTAGATTGGATCAAAGAGTATTTACTAGAAGAGGTCCAACATCATTTACTATTCATGGTGAACTATGCCATCGAACAGGATCATTAATTCCTGAAGACGGACAAGATCCTATTTACGCCCAATTGTATATTTATGATCCGGCGCACGCTCATAGTATTAGATGTCGCAGAAATCCTTCTTTGAGAATTGATGTTCTACAAATTATTCAAGATAGTTTGTTGCAATACAATGCATTCACGAATAAATTTCGGCAGGCTCACGCAATTCTAAATCAACTGGATTTGAATTTTCAAACGTTGCCTGCAATTCTTCAATACAATTCAAGTGCAGATCAACAACGGTACAATTTGCCAACAACGGATGAGGTTGCAGTCATATTACCAGGGGACGGAACTCATTTTGGCGGTATAAGGGACATTGTTCTACACTTAAGGGCAGGAAATGAATTATTGAGAATTAATGAATGTCATCCTGTATATTTACTGTTGCATTATGTTCTATTTTTTTCCTTTTGGTGAGCTTGGATGGGAACCTGGATTTAAACAGTGGGATGTGTTAAGTGGTCAACATACAGAGGATCGGTTAACTCAGATGCAATTTTATAGTTATCGATTGTTTGAACGACCGACTGAGTACTCATCGATTCTAAGGGGTGGAAATTTATTCCAAGAATTCTTGGTTAATGCTTGGGCTGCAACAGAGCAAAATCAATTGAATTACTACAGACTTAATCAGTCAAATCTACGTGTTGAACTATATCAAAATCTTACCGACATATTATTTGACGAGTTTGGACCTGATCAAATAGGTAGGCGAATAGTTTTACCTTCTTCATTCATTAGTGGACCAAGGCATATGTTTGAAATATTTCAAGATTTAATGGCTATAACGCGTCACAACCATTATCCAGACGTTTTTCTAACTATGACTGCAAATCCTCATTGGAATGAAGTGACGTCAGCCTTACTTCAGAATCAAAAGCCAAGTGACCGCCCAGACTTAATTGCCCGTGTTTTCCAACAAAAGAGGAATGCTTTGATAAAACATATTAAAAAAATACAAGTTTTTGGGAAAAAGGTTGCCCATATTTTCACAATTGAGTATTAAAAAAAAGGATTGTCACACATGCACTTGTTTATTTTTCTTGACGGGCCACATAAAATTCGAACATGTGATCAAGTGATCGAATAGTATGTGCAGAATTCCCAGATCAAGTAGAAGAACCAGAGTTTTTTTAGACTGTAAAAAAATGTATGGTTCATGGGCCATGCGGCATTCGAAATTCAAAATCTATTTGCATGGAAAATGGCAAATGCACGAAGAGGTATCCAAGGGTTTGGGCAAATGAAACAACAATGGATCAAGATGGTTATCCCATTTACCGTCGTCGTAATAATGGTAAAGTTTATACTGTTAGAGGACACCAAGTTGATAATAGGGATGTCGTTCCTTACAATCCGCACCTTTCAAGAATGTTCGATTGTCATATTAATGTTGAGGTTTGCGCCGGAATTCGATGTGTTAAATATATTCACAAGTATATCTACAAAGGTGGGGATCGAACAACATTAACTTTGGGAGAAATAGATGAAATCAAGTAATATCTTGATGCAAGATACATAGGGCCATCGGAAGCGGCTTGGAGACTTTTTAGTTTTCCTTTGCATGACGAGAGTCCAAATGTTGTACGATTGGAAATCCATTTGCCTAGAATGCATCGGGTTCTCTTTAATTCTAATGAAAGTATGGAAGCTATTGTTTCTAGGGCACAATCACGAGTATCAACTCTTACGAGTTATTTTTCCTATTGCGCAGCACATGAGGAGGCGCGTGCATATACTTATCAAGAGTTTCCCCAATACTTTGTTTGGATGAAAAATGAAAAAAGATGAAAACCAAGACAAAAGGGGTTTGCTATTGGTAGAATGTACTTTGTGCCTCCTAATTCGGGTGAACGATTTTATCTACGTCTATTGTTAACAGTTACTAAAGAACCAAAGTCATTTAAGTGCCTACGTACCGTGAATAAATTTGAACATGTGACATTTAAGGCAGCATGTGTGGCTATGGGACTCTTATAAGATGATGGTGAGTGGAAACAATGTCTTCAAGAAGCGTCCATCATTAGAACTGGTCATCAGTTAAGGAGATTGTTCTGTGTAGTTCTAACATATTGTACACCGATAAATCCACATGAATTATGGGATTGATTTTCATTGTATTTATGTGATGATATACCACATAAACTACATATATCATACAAAATTTCTGACCCAACTGAAGACCAGATAAGAGATTATGGTTTGTATCTTTTGAATCAACTATTGCAAGAATGTGGCAAAAGTTTAATTGATTTTTTGCCAATGCCACTACCTGTAATGGATTGGAATACAGTTGTAGGAAATAGGCTAATATGGGAACACATACAATTACAACATAGGGTGTAGCGATTGGATGTTGAGACTAACATCGATCGCCTTAATGATAGGCAGCGTAGTGCTTATGAATCAATAATTTCTTCCGTGTTTGCTAACAGAGGAACTATGTTCTTCCTCAATGGTGGTGCTGGTACTGGAAAAATATTTCTCTATAATACAATTGCAACAAAATGTCGTTCTCTTGGTCATATTGTTATTACAGTCGCATCGTCTAGTATAACATCACTATTACTAGAAGGAGGCCGAACGACACATTCTACATTCCGCATCCCATTGGACATACTGGATAATTCAGTATGTGGTTTCAGTAAACAGTCGTTGCATTCTGAGTTGTTCAGGGAAACGAAACTTATTATTTAGGATGAAGTTCTAATACAACATAGATACTGCGTTGAAACTGTCGATCGAATGTTGCAAGATATTCGAGATAACAACAAGCCATTCGGGGGTATAACTGTAGTACTTGGGGGAGATTTCAGGCAAATCCTACCTGTTATACCAAAAGGAGTCCGCGAGCAAATTGTTGCTTTGACGTTGAGGCGTTCCAACCTTTGGAAGCATATTACTGTCTTGACACTGGAATTAAACATGCGCTTAAGTAGCACAAACAATCGAAATACGGAATTCTCTGAATTTCTACTTCAAGTAAACTGCAGTTGTCGTTATCGAGTTTTACAATTTGTGAATACTTAATTACTTTTTCAAACAAACTAAATTGGATGTTTATGTTTTAAATTTTAGATTGGAAAGAATCCTCATGAAAGTGTACAGTTGCCATCAAACATATGTTGTTGTCGTAATATCGATGAATTAATATCATCTGTTTATTCAGGGCTTAATACGCCAAGTATTGTCACTCCTACGTTTCTTACTGAGCGAACCATTCTTTCTCCACGAAATAATGATGTTAGCATAGTAAATTCAAAGGCTTTAGAAATGTTTCCTGGCGATACCATTACGTACTTGGTAGCGGATAAAATGTCCGAAGAAGATAGAGCTTATCCTCAAATTACAAATTGGTATCCTAATGAGTATTTAAATTCATTAGACCCCCCTCGATTGCCCCCTTTTAAGCTAGATCTTAAAGTTGGTTGTCCAATTATGTTGCTGCGAAATATCGCACCGAGTGAGGGGCTTTGCAATGGCACAAGATTGATGGTTGTAAGATATGTTTCGCGTGTAATTGAGGCAAGAATTTTAACTGGGGAAAAAGCTGGAAATACTGCGTTCATTCCAAGAATTTCTTTGACACCTTCAACTACTGAATTTCTGTTCAAAATGACGAGACGCCAATTCCCGGTTCGTTTGGCATATGCAATGACCATCAATAAATCCCAGGGACAGTTTGTAAAATATGTTGGAGTTGACTTGACCATGCCGGTGTTCAGTCATGGTCAACTTTACGTTGCTCTATCAAGATGTACGTCATTTGATCGATTGAGTGTCCTACTACCTGATCAGGGATCTTTGTCAACAACGAACATCGTTTATCCTGAAGTCATGTTATAATTTGTCTTAAATATCATAAAGGTACCAATGCCAATAAACAAATAGTTTACCTTATTTTTTGATTTATGAGACCAAAACATTGATCTGAATTTGACTATACAGGATTGAAATCTACTAGCTCGAGTCATTGTACAATTAACCAAGAGGACTACAAATCAGTGGATTCAGACAACAGGTATTCAATTAAATTTATAATTTCTAACACATTTTAATTTATTTTCTCAATCCTGTAATTGCTTCGGCGAAGACATAGTCACCTTATCTATTAATCACTTAATCGCACTCAAACCAAAAAAGTTCCACGTGCACTGGGTGTTGTGTTGGAGTATTGTTTATTTAGGATCGATTTCAACTTTCTATTGTCTAAATTATTTGTTATTATTGTTGTATTATTGTTTGTTTATATTCTTTAAAAAATAGTAGTCTTTTTTGGATTGAGTTGTGTGCGAAGGTGGTAGGTCCACCACTAGGCTACCATCTGAAATTAATTTTGTGCATCTTTCTTAAGCAAGAATTTTCATGAATTTACAGTGACTTGGGGGGTAGAGGAATTCATTAGACCATCCTGGATTGCCCCTTATTCGGTGATATATTCTTACCTTGCAAAGAGAGAATCGTTATAACCCGAAGACTTCGGTATGCATTTCCCATCTCATTGGTGTCTCATTTTATAGTTTAAAAAAAAGGTACAAAAGCATTTTTGGTTGTGTAAAGTGTAATTTGGTCTAACTATAGGGGTGCAAAGTATAATTAATCTTTTTTATATAATAAAAATAGAATGCAATCGGATACTATCGATACACTAAAATTTAACATTTTCACTCCCCCAACCACAACGTATTGATCCTAATTAACGCACAAAAAGTGATTCTTTATGAGCTGTAGGAATTGATTCTTCTCTTGAATCCGATTTTAGGCCATGAAATGCTCAAGTACTATTTTTTTTTTAAGTTGTGACAATTACTTTGAATCCAGTTTCATTTTACACTATAAGTAATTTTTTTTTATAGCATGCATATAAAAACATCAAGAATGCACCTTGGATATAGAAAATCATTGTAGTACTGTTAAAATTCATAAAGGTGAAATCACTTTTTTCCTGAGCCAATACTGGGGAGTTGAATCTCACTATTTTTATCCCTTTCCTCTATCTGATATTGATTGACGAGGGTTTAAAGTGTCCATTCCTAATTAATTTTTACTTCTATTATTTCTTTAAGTACTAGGCTTTGTCTGATGTTCAATCTTCTTGCATGTTCAGTTTCTGTGACTGGAGTTAATGTTACAACAGATCGGTTAGCAACTTGCAGAACTATGATATAGAAGTATACTTTCGATGATTAAGGTAAGTTCCAGTAGTCCTGGGTGGTGAACTTATCATTACTAAATTTATAATATATATGATTAATTGTCATATTGTTAAAGTTCAGTGTGTTAGTTATTATTTGAATGATTTTTAGTTGTTGCGTTTATTAATATTGTGTTGTTTGAAAATATGAGTTGATAGTTTGGAATGTCAAATAAATAAAGGAGATTATGTCCAATTTTCAAATATTAGAGTGTCGTATAAACAAAGGGGATTATATCTATATTTTAAATTTCTTATTAATCATGTTTGTTTATGCCCTGTTCATTACAAAAACAAGAGTTGATGATAGCATTAATGCCTTTCGTCCAATTGCAGTTGAAAAATGACTTTGAGTTCAGCACGTAGACTCGAAGGTTTCGGTATGCATTTCCCATCTCATTAGTGTCTCATTTTATAGTTTAAAAAAAAGGTACAAAAGTATTTTTTGATGTGTAAAGTGTAATTTGGTCTAACTATAGGGGTGCAAAGTATAATTAATCTTTTTTATATAATAAAAATGAAATACAATTGGATACTATCGATACACTAAAATTTAACACTTTCACTCCCCCAACCACAACGTATTGATCCTAATTAACGCACAAAAAATGATTCTTTATGAGCTGTAAGAATTAATTCTTCTCTTGAATCAGATTTTACGCCATGAAATGCTCAAGTATTTTTTTTTTTTTTATGAGTTGTGACAATTACTTTGAATCCAGTTTTATTTTACACTACAAGTAATTTTATTTTTTTTATAACATGCATATAAAAACATCAAGAATGCACCTTGGATATAGAAAATCATTGTAGTACTGTTAAAATTCATAAAAGTGAAATCATTTTTTTCCTGAGCCAATACTAGGGAGTTGAATCTCACTATTTTTATCCCCTTCCTCTCTCTAATGTTGATTAACGAGGGTTTAAAGTGTCCATTCCTAATTAATTTTTACTTCTATTATTTCTTTAAGTACTAGACTTTGTTTGATGTTCAACCTTCTTGCATGTTCAGTTTCTGTGACTGGAGTTAATGTTGCAACAGATCAATTAGCAGCTTGCAGAACTATGATATAGAAGTATACTTTCGGTAATTAAGGTAAATTCCAGTAGTCCTGAGTGGTGGACTTATCATTACTAAATTTATAATGTATATGATTAATTGTCATTATTTGTCATATTGTTAAAGTTCATTGTGTTAATTATTGTTTGAATGATTGTTAGTTGTTGTGTTTATTAATTTTGTGTTGTTTGAAAATATGAGTTGATAGTTTGGAATGTCAAATAAATAAAGGGGATTATGTCCAATTTTTAAATATTAGAGTGTCGTATAAACAAAGGGGATTATGTTTATATTTTAAATTTCTTATTAATCATGTTTGTTTATGCCGTGTTCATTACAAAAACAAGAGTTGATGATAGCACTAATGTCTTTCGTCTAATTGCAGTTGAAGAATGGCTTTGAGTTCAGCACGTAGAAATTTATAAGTTCCAATAGTCCTGGGTGGTGGACTTATCATTACTAAATTTATAATGTATATGATTAATTGTCATTATTTGTCATATTGTTAAAGTTTATTGTATTAGTTATTGTTTGCGTGATTGTTAGTTGTGTTTATTAATGTTGTGTTGTTTAAAAATATGAGTTGATAGTTTGGAATGTTAAATAAATAAAGATTATTATGTCCAATTTTCAAATATTAGAGTGTTGTATAAATAAATTGGATTATGTCTATATTTTAAATTTCTTATTAATCATGTTTGTTTATGCCGTGTTCATTACAAAAACAAGAGTTGATGATAGCACTAACGCCTTTCGTCCAATTGCAATTGAAGAATGACTTTGAGAATTTGTTGACGGAAGCGAATTAAAGGTGTGAGTATGGTTCTAACTTTAAGAGCTACGTTCGAGCTCCTTGAAGTATAGATCTCTTTAGATTATTTTTTGAGTTCCAATTATGAATTGAAATGGATAGCGTTAACGCCTTTCGACCAATTGCAGTTGGAGAATGGCTTTGAGAATTTATCGACGGAAGCGAATTGAAGGTGTGAGTATGGTTCTAACTTTAAGAGTTACGTTCCAGCTCCTTCAAGTATACATCTCTTTGGATTATTTTTTGAGTTCCAATTATTAATTGAAATGGATAGCACTAACGCCTTTCGTCCATTTGCAGGTGAAGAATGGCTTTGAGATTTTTTCCACGGAAGCGAATTAAAGGTGTTGTGTATCTAATTATTGTCAATGTTTTATGGTGTTTGTACTTGGACCAAGATGTTGTTTAAAATAAGTTCACGAGTTTTTTATTGTCTTTTTACCTGTAATTTTAGGAATATTTTTATTTCTTGCATTTGGCCAAATTTAATTTTTGTAATATTTTTATTTCCTAGATTTGGCCACGATTTGGTGGATTGTTGACTCCATTTTGATTTTACTCTTTTATTATTTGGATATCTTTAGCTTATTCACTGAATTTAGATCCCAATCTAGGCGGTCACAGGTATCGAATGTCAGTCAGATTTTGATAGTTTCACCATTTCCTTATCCGTTCTTTGATAGAATTTTCTGATTTCATATTGATTCCAGTTGTTTATCCATTTTGATTTCATATTGATTCCAATTGCACTTGGTGTTGTGTTGTGTTGTAACATACAATTATGTAACTGTGGAACTCGATTGTTTGTTATTATTGTTATATAATTAATTATCGATATTCAATTGTGACTGGTGTACTAATTGTAAAAAAAAAAAAAAAAAAAAAAAAAATTGTAATGAGATTTGGATTGGCGGTAACTATTTTTTGCCTTTATTGTAGATATTGGGTTATTTGATTTTTAAGAAAATAAGTATAAAATATTGTACAAACAGATGAGATTATAACATTTTTCTGTTCAATTTTTTTTTTCACCTTGTGTGTGTGTGTGTGTGTGTATATATATATATATATATATATATTTACGTGTGTATATGATCAAAAGGCAGGCCACGCATCCCATTTTTCTCCCCCTGTTTCCACCGACTCCCTCTATATATATATATATTACTAATTTACATTAAACCTCCCCCTCATTTTTATTAAGTTTAATGTTTTTATGTTAATGTTTTGTAGATTTATACTTTGACCCCCTAAACTTTTATATCACAAATTAAATTTCAAAATCCGCCCCCACAGTTTTAGTTAGGATAGAAATTAAATCCATTCTGATTTTATTTTTTTTAATGTTTATGAAAATTTGCAATTTATCCCCTCAAATTCATAATTACCACCATCAACTTCGTTATTTCCGAAGAAATTTTAAATAAAACTTTAAATTAGACGTATACCCAAGGTCGGGGTCTTACAGCTGAATCCCATCACGAGGAAACGAACTTTCTTGGTGCATGGTGATCCCTTCAAACAAACTATTTGATTGGTCAATCGTCGTTACCACGAAAGTTATAACTACACCGAATGGGGTAAGGATTGTGAAGAGGCAAATAATTTACAATAACCTACGCTAATGGCAAAAAGGAACCTTTATGAGGCACTGTCTCATATGTACGACTCAAGATTCCGAAATTGCGGTATTTCGAAATATTGAAAAACGAACCGGATAATATCGAAAAAATTTGTCATGCATTGACATGAGAAATAAAATAAATAGAGAAACGAATTCATGTTAAACAAAGACTCCACCATATTCGGTAGACCAATGCACCAAATGCAAACGAACAGTCGTTAAAATATTTTACCGATCTCAAATACACGAATGACCCAGAATTGTCCAATTACGAAGATGGAGAGATTCACTTCAAATGGATTGATAAAACTAAGTAGTTGCCCATGCTATAAAATTTTAATTATGGGTACTATTTTCTAATTTATCTACTGTTTTTTTTTTTTTTATGATTAATTGTATTGGTTAACACGTTTAATTTTAAATTGTTTCGCCTTTAATTAAAAAAAATTTAAAAAAAAATCATTAATATTTTTAGTTATTAATATTTATGTACAAAAAAAATGGGGTTCATTTGTTTTACGGATAGGCCATCTTCTGTTAACTCAAAGTTGTAAAAAAAAATGTATCGTCATCGAAACAACTCATCCGACCAACTTTAACGATTATTTAAAAATTATTCACTAGTCCGTTTTTTATTTTGTCAGTTATATTATGTAGTATTATGAACACAATTTGTGTACAAAAAATGGAGTTTATTTCTATTACGGGTAGATCATCTTCTGTTAACTCAAAGTTGTCAAAAAAACTGCATCGTCATCGAAACAACTCATTCTACCACCTTTAACGATTAATTAAAAATTATTCACTAGTCCATTTTTTATTATCTAAGTTACATTATATAGTGTTATGAACACAGTTTATGTACAAAAAATGGGGTTTATTTTTGTTACGAGTAGACCATCTTCTGTTGACTCAAAGTTGCCAAAAAAAACTGCATTCTCATCGAAACAACTCATTGGACAACATTTAACGATTATTTAAAAATTATTCACTACTCCGTTTTTTATTTTATAAGTTATATTATCTAGTGTTATAAATACAGTTTATGTATAAAAAAAATAGGATTAATTTCTGTTACGAATAGGCCATCTTCTGTTAACTCAAATTTGCCAAAAAAACTGCATTGTTATCGAAACAACCCATCAGACCAACTTTGACGATTAATTAAAAATTATTCACTAGTCCGTTTTTTATTTTCTAAGTTACATTATGTAGTGTTATGAACACAATTTATGTATAAAAAAATGAGATTCATTTCTGTTAACTCAAATTTGCCCAAAAAAAATGCATCCTCATCGAAACAACTCATCAGACCAATTTTGACGATTATTTAAAAATTATTCACTGTTCCATTTTTTATTTTATCAGTTACATTATGTAGTGTTATGAACACAGTTTATGTACAAAAAAATGGGGTTCATTTCTGTTACAGGTAGGACATCTTTTGTTAACTCAAAGTTGCCAAAAAAACTTGCATCCTCATCGAAACAACTCATTGGACCAACTTTGACGATTATGTAAAAATTATTCACTAGTTCGTTTTTTATTTTGTCAGTTATATTATGTAGTGTTATGAACACAATTTGTGTATAAAAAAATGGAGTTTATTTCTGTTACGGGTAGATTATATTCTGTTAACTCAAAATTGTCAAAAAAAACTGCATCGTCATCGAAACAACTCATCGGACCAACTTTAACGATTATTTAAAAATTATTCACTAATCCGTTTTTTGTTTTGTCAATTATATTATGTAGTGTTATGAACACAGTTTATGTAAAAAAAAATAGGGTTTATTTCTGTTACGGGTAGATCATCTTCTGTTAACTCAAAATTGCCAAAAAAATTGCATCATCATCGAAACAACTCATTGGACCAACTTTGACGATTATGTAAAAATTATTCACTAGTTCGTTTTTTATTTTGTCAGTTATATTATGTAGTGTTATGAACACAATTTGTGTATAAAAAAATGGAGTTTATTTCTGTTACGGGTAGATTATATTCTGTTAACTCAAAATTGTCAAAAAAAACTGCATCGTCATCGAAACAACTCATCGGACCAACTTTAACGATTATTTAAAAATTATTCACTAATCCGTTTTTTGTTTTGTCAATTATATTATGTAGTGTTATGAACACAGTTTATGTAAAAAAAAAAAAATAGGGTTCATTTCTGTTACGGGTAGATCATCTTCTGTTAACTCAAAGTTGCCAAAAAAATTGCATCATCATCGAAACAACTCATTGGACCAACTTTGACGATTATATAAAAATTATTCACTAGTCCGTTTTTAATATTATAGACTGCATTATGTAGTGTTTCGAACGTTATTTATGTAAAAAAAAATTAATTTATTTAAAATACCGATATACTATCGTTAATTATCTAAAAGTTGCCGAAAACATTAAAAATATATTGCCTATTTTACATCAAATAATTTTTTTTAAAAAAAATAAAATTATGTCCCACAAAATAGTATTAAAAAAATTGTGTATATATTATTTTTATTACATATGTATATATATTATTTGATATATGTATATAATATATATATTTTGGATGGATGGAGATGGGGGAGGGGCTCCCACGGTAGGGCCCCTCATTTGAGAAACTGACCTTTTGAGGACCGGTTTCTCTAAAAATAAAATAAAATTAATAGTCTCCGGCTGTTGAAAGACAGGAGAGATCTATTGTGATAATTTAAAAAAAAAAAAATCTCATTTGTTATATTCTCATCTTTTTTGAGCCCCAAAATAGTGAAGAGCTCCAATGAGTTATGCCTGAGCGCATTCCTTATCGCTTGGTGTCTTCATTTCTGTGCAAGGACGGTGGAGTATACAGAGTCATTTCCCTATCTATCTTCTGTTTACTTGGGTCACACTTTTTGACTTTAAGGATTTTGTTGTTGTATTAGGTAGATATGTGTCGGGATTGGATGGAGTGCCGCATCACAGTTGATTATGCGGAGGGAAGTGCATGCTAGCATTTGCGATATTTATGGCATATGTCAGCTTCACAAAATATATTTAATTAGTTACATATATAATTAAATATATAAATTTATATAATTAATATTAAATTAATTTATATATAATTTTTGTTAAATATTATAGAGATTTATATAATTGTAACATGTAACTAAAAATACATAGATATACATGTAAAAACATAACAATTATTAAATTGTAACTAATATAATTAATATTCACTGTAATATGAATTTACTCATCAAGTTCTCTCTACAATCCTTCTAATGCGAAATTAAAACTTAAGAAAAATTCAATTTAAGTGACTAAATCAAAATTTATGTCTATTTTTTTAAAATTAGGTGTATTATTTGAGAGTTCCGGCTTAACAGATTAGCTTCCTCTTCAAGACGTTTCACAGTATTATGATTTCACTGGTTTCAAGCAAGTAGATTCATGCAGCAGTCCACCCATCTACATACCCTCTCTCTCTCTCTATCTTGCTTTAATTATTTCGTTAGCCCTATATAAAGCCCACCGGCCCCACCCCATCGCGACATTCAATTACAAGCTCCATTCACCCCTTCTTTCTTCCATAAGCTAAGTGCGTGCGTGATAAGAACCCCGAGTTCGATGCAGCAGTTGACCAAAGGGGATCGCAATATGCTCATGACTTTAAACGACAGCGTGATGATGAAGCAAATCATGGCCATCCATGCCCCCGACGGCCGTGAAGTTGATATCAGACCTCTCTTCCAGATCGTTGAGGACATCCTCAACCGCTCCACCCCCACTATCGACGCCACCATTGCCCCTGTAATTAATCCCTACATCTCTATCCATCCATATACAATTTTTATATTTATATCTAGCTCTTAATGCTTTCTTCTTAAATTTCGTTCATTCTACTGTAGTTATTGCAGCATAGCACACTACCCATTCACCTTGGGAATATTCTGAAGACAAAATCCACAATGCCGGTGTGGTTTCCATGCTCGACGCGCTATCCTATATGATTGATCGTATCTCTTGCGAGGGAGTTTTTTACGTAATAAATATTTTTTTTAAAAAAAAAAAATTGACAACACGTATATTTAAATTTATTTACAAGAACCGAGTATCCTGGTGTTGTGGTGATTGGGACCTTGGTCCCGATGACTTAATTTTATTTTATTTTCTAATTTTTTTGGTCCTGGCGTTCAGAACGCCGGGACCAAAATACAACACAAACGGTGTTAAACACCGTTTGTGTGTTGGGGACCTAGTCCCAGTGTTCACAACACCGGGACTAAGTCCCTTTTTTTTTTTGCCAACAAAGAGCACAGAGAGAGCAAAGTGAAATGAAAGCATTTTTCACATTTTGTACCCCTAAAGTTTGTCCATTATTTCATTTTGATTAATTTTTTTTTTGTTTTTTAGTTTTTAGTTTTTTTTTTTTTTTTAATTTCGTTTTTTTATAAAGAAAACTTTTTTTGTTTGTTAATTTTAATTTCTTTTATTGTTATAATTTAAATTTAAAAGTGAGGTCAAATTGTTGATCAAATAATTCAAAAGTTTTACTATTTTGATCGACCGAATTGAATTTTTGGTCGACAGGATGCCCCATTCGGTCGACCAAAAATTCAATTCGGTAGATACCCATTGGAACAGACATACCATTTGGGATTTTTTCTATAAATATGTATTGATATTTATAAGATTCCTATTCCCATTAGATTACAGAAAATTTGAATGACCTTGGTCAGTGAATGTGTGGATATTATCGAAAAAAACTCTAGTAGTATTTTTTTTACCAGCGAGAGAAGAAACGAAGAACGGGTTGTAAACGAGTCTTCTGAATTTAAAAGTTACGTTTCCTTTTTAATGTTTTCATATTTGTCTACAGTTATTGATTAGTAAAAGATACATGCAAATTATATGAAGTTATATCTATATCTATACATATTATATATTATATAAAGTAATGTTTCTTTTACTATTCATTTGCCTATGTAAAATTATATATTTGTCCTCAAAATTTGTGAAAACTAAAAGTTCAACATTTTGATCTATTTTATATATCTATATAATAAATCAGCTCATTTACATTCACAACTATTAGATGTCTCTGGATATTCGTAGCCGTTAGATTAGAAATCAAGTTTGAAAATGTACTATTGTAGCTATAGTAACTTCTTGGGCGGGAAACATTTGAGGCCCTTGGATCTAACATCCAAGGGCTGAGATACATTGTTCACAAAGAGATTTGATTCCTTATGTTCTTTCAAGACCAGTGCCTACCCTCTCATTCTCTCTCTCACTACACGTTCTCGCTTCTCTCTATCGATCCTCTCTCTCACACACACTCCGTCGTTGTCTCCGCTACAGTTGGAGAACTGCGGTGCCCTCGCCGTCTCTCTAGCCCTTACCATCGTCATCGCCAGATTCCCAACACTCCCAACCGACATCGATCGATCGGTCCTCTTCGCTGAACGCTCTCGCCATCACCAACACTCTCGCCATCGCTGTCGCTGTCGCCAACCACCAGCACAGTAGTCGTCGTCGTTGATTCGACCAGATCTGATTTTGATTTGGCCAGATCAACTTCAACTGGGCTGGATCGCGATAGCGATGGCTGCCGGTGGTCAGATCTAGATGGCAGTGGCCTGCGGTGGTTGGATCTAGACACTTGTGGGTTTCTATTTTTTTTCAGTTTTTTTTTTTTTTTTTAATTTTGTTTTGGGTGTGTCTCTGATTTCTGTTTTCTGTTTTCTGTTTCTGTTAATCTCTAATTTCTGTTTCTGTTATCCTTTCTTATTATTAGGGGTTCTATTCTCATTGTTCTATCCTGCAGGTTGTTTGGTCGTGGGTTCTCATTACACTCAAGTGGTTGAAGCTCAAAGCCTTCAGCTTCTCTTTCTCTCTCTGTTTCGAGGTCGAAGCCCACGCTAAAGTAGCTCCCCTTTCAACTCAGGTGCACTCTCGCTTTTTGGGTCTCCATATCTTTCCTCTGTGACCATATCTTAGTTCTCTAGAAATGCTTCGGTTTGATGTTGAAGGTTTTCTTCAGTCTGATTTCAAGATCTGAGTTATATTGATTTCCATTTTATAATTGTCAATCTCCACATTTTCTTGCGGTTCGATCTTGAAGATTGCAAAAATTGAGTTTTTTCATTTCTGTCGATTCTTCCAAATCATCAAAAGATTTTTTTATTTTTTTAAAATTGATGCTTCATCTAAGTTTTGTTATTTCAGCATTTTTTTTTTCTTGCTTAAATGATTTGAATGCTTGGTTTAAAATTTGGAGAAAAAAAATTGATCAAATTTTGGAATTTTGGGTATTCGATGTCTAATGAAAAATATTTGGTGATATACGATTTTTTTTGTATAAATTTTCAACCTCTCTTTGCAGTCTAAGCTCTAACCTCTATTTGCAGAGTGATAACTTTGGGAGGTGAGAGCAAGTGGGTATTACTCCAATTCAAAATAAACTGTATGAAGCAGCTCCATGTGAATTCATTGAGTTTTTCTTCTAAATTTACAATACATTTAGATTTCTCCTGAAACATTTTTTTTTTCTCGAAATTATCTTAATATATCTGTTATGTACACCTGTTTCTTAATCACCTTCAGGCCGTATATTAATCACTTTTAGGCGTCAGAGAGCAATCGCAGATACTCCAATAGTAATTGTGATTTTTATTTTCAGTTTTAATTTATTTGTTTTGGGTACAATAATTCTGATAATTGCAGGTTTATCTTCTCTCTCTAATCGTGTTGGTTGGTCAACATAGGATGAAGGTAATTTTTTTTCCTATTTCTATTAAAATTTGAATTAGATGCTTCTTTCTTTTCTTTTCTTTTTTCCTGTCGAGACCTTGATTTATATTTTTTGCCAAAAAATAGAATTATGTTGTTTGTTCGTATGATTCATTGGATGTTTTTGCCTCTAATTTTTTATTTTTATTTCAATTTTGAAGCATTTAGGAACTCTAAATTTGCACATCACCTGTTTAACGTGGGTCGTCAATGAAAATTACAATGCACACCACACAGTCACCTATGCTTCTTATACTTCTGATTTTTTTTTTTTAATTTTTTTTTTTTCAATTTCTTGCCCTCTTTGTTACTCAATTATTCTTGACTTTTTTGTATTGCAAAAGACAAACTGTTCTTTTTGCGGTTAATTTGAAAATTGGGAATGAAGAATGACAGCCAAACTGTAGCGAATGATGGAAAAATGACAATGTTTTCAACTCACTTATGGTGTTTCAATTTGGTTATTTTTCTTCTCATCCAGCTAAAATTTATGGTTTACAGTGGGTAAACATGCAACAATCTGGGCTCATTTATTTACGAAAAGTGTTCGTTCAATCACGATCACTACAATATTGGGTAATGTTTAGCTAAAAGTGTTCATGGGAGGAGGCAATGTTTGTGTGTGTGCATGTTCATGTTCATTAGTTATCTATTTTGTGGAATGAAATTGTGAATTGAATTGTTTGGCTGAAAGTGTTCATGGGTGTTGCCTCCTCATGCCCGATCAAACACCAAATCTGAGATTTAGACATGCAAAATGTATCATTGAAATAGTGAAATTTAGATAGGCAATAATCATTTTTTGTTTTGATTTGTTGTGGTTTAACTTAGGCTTAATTGTGGTATTATTTGAATAGATGGATATCTATGTTATCAATATTAATTATGTAGTATTTGTAATATACATTTTTAGTTGATGACGGTATTCAAATATTAATTTTTTGTTGAATGTTGTATAAGTAAAAGAAATTATGTCAATTTATTTACAAACGTTTTCAACTCACTTATGGTGTTTCAATTTGGTTATTTTTCTTCTCATCCAGCTAAAATTTATGGTTTACAATGGGTAAACATGCAACAATCTGGGCTCATTTGTTTAGCTAAAAGTGTTCATGGGAGGAGGCAATGTTTCTGTGTGTGTATGTTCATGTTCATGTTCATGTTCATTAGTTATCTATTTTTTGGAATGAAATTGTGAATTGAATTGTTTAGCTAAAAGTGTTCATGGGTGTTGCCTCCTCATGCCCGATCAAACACCAAATCTGAGATTTAGACATGCAAAATGTATCATTGAAATAGTGAAATTTAGATGGGCAACAATCATTTTTCGTTTTGATTTGTTGTGGTTTAACTTAGGCTTAATTGTGGTATTATTTGAATAGATGGATATCTATGTTATCGATATTAATTATGTAGTATTTGTAATATATTTAGTTGGTGACGGTATTTAAATATTAATTTTTTGTTGAATGTTGTATAAGTAAAAGAAATTATGTCAATTTATTTACAAACGTTTTCGACTCACTTATGGTGTTTCAATTTGGTTATTTTTCTTCTCATCCAGTTAAAATTTATGGTTTACAGTGGGTAAACATGCAACAATCTGGGCTCATTTGTTTAGCTAAAAGTATTCATGGGAGGAGGCAATGTTTATGTGTGTGTATGTTCATGTTCATGTTCATTAGTTATCTATTTTTTGGAATGAAATTGTGAATTGAATTGTTTAGCTGAAAGTGCTCATAGGTGTTGCCTCCTCATGCTCGATCAAACACCAAATCTGAGATTTAGACATGCAAAATGTATCGTTGAAATAGTGAAATTTAGATGGGCAACAATCATTTTTCGTTTTGATTTGTTGTGGTTTAACTTAGGCTTAATTGTGGTATTATTTGAATAGATGGATATCTATGTTATCGATATTAATTATGTAGTATTTGTAATATATTTAGTTGGTGACGGTATTTAAATATTATTTTTTTGTTGAATGTTGTATAAGTAGAAGAAATTATATCAAATTTTTTTTAGGTTTGACATTTTTTACACCCGTGCCTTCAAGGATGGGTTAATTTTTTTTATTTAAAATTGGTAATTACATTTCTAAAATTTATTTATATTTTTGTTGTTTTGCACCCAAATTTTTGTTTCTATTCTTCTGGGAAGTGGGAACAAAATAAATTCATTATTGATGTGAAGAGTGAAATTAGATGTAGTGGACTGAAGAATGAAATTGGAATTTGAAACCAATTTGTTGCCCTATTTAAAGTTTAGGGACTTAATTGAGTAAATTAGAACTTTTTGGACTAATTTGACAATGCTAAAATAATCAATGTCGAAATTTGCTCATTTTTTAACTTCTCTTTTGTTCTTTTCTCGCTCATAGTTTTTAGGACTAAAGAGTAACCGTTAGTACAAAGTCAGATCTACTGCCAATTTTTTTAAAAATGAAATAGAGCTTTTACATAGATGAGTAATAATAACCCCCCACCCACCCAAAAAAAACAAACCGTCGCCTTTTGTAGAACTAAGGTTCTGTTTGGTTAGTTTTTTTTAATCTATTTATTTCTACTAAAATTGGATTAGAACAAAGAAATAGAAACATAATCTATTTTTCTGATCCCAGTTTTTTTAACAATTTTTTGAGATATGAACAAATGGACCCCTCCCAAACCAAAAAAAATCAAAAAAAAAAAAAATGAAAGGCAAATACTAAGGTGGCGTTTGGTTAATGTTCCCACTTTTTTTAACCCAACTAGAATAAGTTGAGTTGAGTTGAATTGGGTTGGGTTGAGAATTTTGGGAACAGAATTACGTTTGGTAACAACAATTTTTGTTTTGTGCTGAGAACAGAATGTGTTTGGTAAAGATTTTATCCTAAAACTAATTTTTTTTTGTTGAATTTTTATTTTTGTGTTCGGCGGCGGCTAGACGGCGGCGGTGGTGTCAGACGGTGGCCGGACGGCCGACAGCAGGAGAGGTGGCCGGCGACGGTTGCCGGAGGAGGACGCCGGTGGCGCGGACGGTCGCCGGAGGTGACCGGCGGCAGCAGAAGGTCGTCGGAGGTGGCCGAAGACGGCGGTCGATTGCCAGCCGGCGTCGGATGGTGGCGGCGGCCGGCAGATGAAGACAGAAGTTGAGAACTTTGAGTTGAGTTTTTTGGGTACAAAAAGAAACAACTTTTTTTTGTTTCTCGTTTCTTTAGGATTTTGAGAATCAATTCCTATTTTTTGGGTTGGGTTGAGTTGAATTTTGTGTTTGCCAAACGCGTTCCCAAAAATCAAACCCAAAATTTTTGGGTTGAGTTTGGTTGGGAACACTAACCAAACTGGGCCTAAGTATCCGGCAGTTAGAGAGTGGGTGACGAAACAGGGAAGCTGGAAGAAAGTAATGATGATAGTCCTCAAATTAAGTAAAAATAAGATTTAATCTCTATGGTTAGTTATTATTATTGTTCTATTATTATTATTAATGGTAAGATGAAATATGTGTAAAATATTGTATAAAAAGAAGAGATTATGTATTTTATTTTATTTTTGTAGTTTTGTTTTACACCCGTACCTTCATGCACGGGTTATACGCTAGTATTATATATGTGGCTATTTTACATATATTAAAAAGTATTTTTTGTTTTTTAAAAAAAAGGCATTTAATATTTTTATATAATATAATAATATATATGTCAACATAGACTTGTTTTTTGAACAACAATTTTATACACAAAGTAGATTACAAATTGCACTTACAGATTTATAAAAATTAGTCTACTTATTTTTGTATTGCATACTTAAAAGTAATCCTATTGGGTATAAAGAAAAACTCAAACTATTTAATCCAAATATAAAATGTAAAAATAATTTTAAAAAAATAAAATATTTAACTACAAACATAAATTTGGATATCTAATTTAAGAAATTTTTAAGTAGTTTTAAAACATATGTTGAAAATAATAGATGATATTTTTCACTGTATTTAGAACATAAATTATATTAATTTGATACTTTTGATAGTTGTAGATTTTATTTTTATTCTTTCATAATAGTTATATATTTAATTTTTCTACCTTCATAATAGTTATAAATTTTATTTTTTGCACTTTCATATATTTGGTGGGATTAATATCATCAATCATTTATTTTTTAATTATAACATATAAAATAAATCAACGGTGTTACCTATTACTATTATATGGCTTATTTGATCATCTTAACTGTGACATTTTCAAATGTGTCGTTTACCGAATCTTACTATCTCAGCACTTTATTGCTAAATTTATTTCATCAATTATTTTATTTTTTATCATAACACATAAAAAAAAAAAAAAAAAAAACAATATATGCAAGAGCATGCGTCGTAAATAGTTTCAAAATTACAGTTCTTTTCAATGGAAGTAACCTTCATCTTTTGATTATGTCATGTGTTGCTTATTATTAGTAGTAGAGGTGTAAATTAGTTGGTCGGATCGGGGTTGAAGGATTTCAGTCAGCCGACCTGAAGAAAAATTATGGCAGCTCCCCTGACCGAAGCCGACCGTGTGGCCTCATTACCCCCATCTAATTCAGGGTTAATCGGGTCGATCGGGTTGGTCAGTTGTCAGATAATAAGAACAAAAAGACAAAGATGAAATACCAAAATTTTGTAGATTTAAAAATAATTTTAGATTTGAGACAAAGATGGAAACAATCAAGAAACATAATAAATAATTAAAAAAAAAAATTATAGATCATTAGATTGGAGCAGGAGATAGATAAGAAATAGGAGTCATCGATGGCGATGAACAACATCATAGAAATCATCGACGACAAGATTGTTAGACAATGTAGGAATCATCATCACATAAATCATCTATTAGAGTTTGATAGACGACAACAACTTCGGGATTGAGAGAGAGAGATGAGGAGAGCAACACTAGGGTTGAAATTTGGAAATGGAATTATCTGAATCTGATTAGGGTTATATTTATATATGGGGTCGTTTTGTAATATGCCATGTTTTAGGGGGTATTTGGTAAATATATATTATTAGGATTTAGGGTTTGGGCGGGTTCAGGTGCATTGGGTATGGGCAGATGCATACCCGAGCTGAAGTGTTTCTAGGTTTGGACGGGTTGGGTTTGAGTGGAAGAGAAAAAAAAACTACTCATAATCGAATGACCCGCCATCGGGTAGGGCAAGTCGGATCGAATTTTCGAGTAACAATTACACTCCTAATTAGTAGATATGATAAATTTCACTTGCACTATATTTATGTGTTTTTTTAATCATCATTTAATCTAGAGCATAATGATTGTATTCAATTAATTTTAATTTTTAAGTTAACTACAATTTTGTCATTTATTTACATGAAGTAATTTTCATTAATGGTTTTGAACAAGTTTCAATATTTAACATTATAAGAAACAAGAAATTTATATACAGCATATTTCTTCATCGATTTAAAAAAAAAATAGAAATTTTCAATGTGATATTTGATGAACAAATAATATAAAAAGTTATAATATACCATATTTCTTCATTGATTTCTTTTAAAAAAAAAAATTAATATACAAATTTTCAGTATGATATTTGATGAACAAATAATATAAAAGATTATAAATTTGTCAAATAAAAGAAATAACAGGCACGTACCCCACACGTGTTCTCCACCTAGTCAGAAATATAAGAGAGGGGAGGGGAGTTACCTTACCATGCTTTTCAAATTCTTGAACCCCCATCCTAGAAAAGTGAAGTAAACATGTGGGTCACCAAAGTTGATAGTTAAGATCTTAGCTTCCTCGTCAAGACTTTTCACAGTAGAGGAGAAGGAGCATTTTAATTTCATTGGTTTCAAGCAAAGTAGATTCATCTACATATACTATTACTACGTACATGTCCCCTCTCTCTCTTTTTAATTATTCCGTTGGCCCTATATAAAGCACATTCAATTGCAATCTTCATTCATTCCTTCTTTCTTTGTTTCATAAGCTAATTAAGTGTGTTCTTTCTTGGGTTAACATGGAGGGACTGAGGATGAGAACCCCGAGTTCGATGCAGCAGCTAATCAAAGGGGATCGCAATATGCCCGTGACTTCAGACGATGGCGGTGTGTTGATGAAGCAAATCATGGCCATCCATAACCCTGATGGCCGTGAAGTTGATGTCAGGCCTCTCTTCCAGATCGTTGAGGACATCTTCAACCGCTCCACCCCTACTATCGACGCCACCATTGCCCTTGTAATTAATCCCTCTCTATATATTTTTTATTTTAATTTCTAACTCTTCGTACTTTCTTCTTAAATTTCATTCATTTTGTTGTTGCTATTGCTATTGCAGGATAACACTACCCGTTCACCTTCTGACCATTCCAACGACAAAATAATCAACTATCCCGGCCTCGCTTCCATGCTCAAATCACTCTCATTTATTATCGATCAAATCTCTTGCGAGGTCCTCATCCCTTAATACCATATACATGCATTCATATATGAAGAAGAAGTAGTTAAGCGTTGAATGATTACATGTTCATAAATGTCGTCTTCTTTTTCTTTTTTGTGCGGGCGGTGCAGATAGCATACAAGAGTTTGGGGGGAACGGATGGGCATTCAACGGCGGTGTCGCTGTTCAACATGCTAGCAAGCTACCCATGGGAAGCCAAGCTGGTGCTAACCCTAGCAGCTTTTGCCCACAACTACGGTGAATTCTGGTTGTTGGCCCAGATCTACTCCTCCAATCAACTTGCCAAATCAATGGCCATCCTCAAGCAGCTTCCCGTCATTATGGAGCATTCCGGTCGACTGAAGCCCTGTTTCGACTCACTCAACAACCTCATCACCTCCACCTTGGACTTGACCAGAACCATCATTTTTTTCAAGGACCTTCCCTCCGCCTACATCTCCCCCGACATGCCCGCAATGACCACCGCCAGCGCCACCATTCCCATCGCTGTCTACTGGAGTTTCAGGAGTATCATTGCTTGCGCCACTCAGATCACCAGCCTCACCAACATGGGCCACGAGTATGAATGAGCACCCCGCGCACCCTCCTTCTCTCTTAACTTGTAAACATCATCTTTAATCAACAAAAATCTGCTTTTTCAGATTCACTATATCCTCCACGGAGCTGACATGGGAATTATCAACATTGGATCACAAGATCAAGAACATACATGAGCATCTCAAGAAGCAACTCGAATCTTGCTACCGCCACATAGGTACCCAAATTAAACATTGATTGGAAACATTAAAATTAATGTGAGAGAGAGATTGGTTAATATGATGGATTACTTGATGCAGATGAAAAAAGGGACGTCGAAGCCTACGAGTCGCTAGTGCACATCTTCGATATGATCCACATTGACAACATGAAAGTACTGAGGTCCCTTATTTATGCCAGAGATGATATCCAGCCTCTCTTTGATGGTTCTTCCAAGAGAAGGGTAATTATCAGCATGTATTCGCTAATTCATGCACAAGCATATATACTACTTAATTAGTTACTTTAATTTAACTATGCATATGCATCATCCATGGTGTAATTATGAACAGGTCAACCTGGACGTTCTGAGGAGGAAGAATGTTCTGCTGATCATATCGGGCCTGGAAATCTCACGCGACGAGCTGTCCATTTTGGAGCAGATATACAACGAATCGAGGCACCACGCGACCAGGATGGAGAGCCTGTACGAGGTGGTGTGGATGCCAATCGTGGACCATACAGTGCAGTGGACGGACCCCATGCAGAAGCGATTCGAGAGCCTTCAGGCCACGATGCCCTGGTACTCGGTGCACCATCCTTCCCTGATTGACCGGGTGGTGGTGAGGTTTGTGAAGGAGAAGTGGCACTTCCGGAACAAGGCCATATTGGTGGTGTTGGATCCACAGGGGAGGGTGATGAGCCCCAACGCCATCCACATGATGTGGATTTGGGGGAGCAACGCCTTCCCTTTCACCAGCTCCAGAGAAGAAGCCCTCTGGAGGGAGGAGACTTGGGGGCTCGAGTTGCTCGTCGATGGCATCGACCCCACCATATTGACCTGGATCAGGGATGGGAAATACATTTTCTTGTACGGAGGGGATGACATTGAATGGATTAGGAGGTTCACAGCCCAGGCCAAGGCGGTGGCACAGGCGGCAAGAATCCCACTGGAGATGGTTTATGTCGGGAAGAGCAGCAAAAGAGAGCAAGTCCGGCGAGTGATCACCACCATTACGGTCGAGAAACTGAGCTACTGTTGGCAAGATCTCACGATGATGTGGTTCTTCTGGACCCGCCTGCAGAGCATGCTCTTCTCCAAGATCCAACTGGGGCAGGCTAACGAAAACGACCCCATGATGCAGGAAATCAAGAAACTCCTGAGCTATGACAAGAACGTAGGATGGGCGGTCCTCTGCAGCGGGTCGACCGTGGTTGTCAATGGCCATGGCCCCACCATGTTCTCCGCCCTCTCGGAGTACGACAACTGGAAGGAAGATGTGCCGGTCAAAGGCTTCGACTTGTCGTTCGCAGATTACCACGGTATGCTTCACGGGGCGGCGCATCCCTGCTGCCGCTTCGAGTTCCCGTCTACGGCGGGCAGGATACCAGAGAATATGAAATGCCCGGAGTGCCTCCGCCACATGGAGAAGTATATGACTTTCCTCTGCTGCCATGACGAGGTTGGCGCCGCCGTCCCCTCCGAAACGCTCTACTGAAACGATTGATTCAAATTTCAAGGATCAATTATAATGCATGCTACGACGTTCGCATCTCTCTCTATATCTATTGTGTGTGTTTTTTCCCATCTTATACTTCTATTCCTAGGAGTGTGATATCTAAAAATAAGACGAGTGATGAAATTGTTGTGTGTTTCCTAACATTTCCATGTATCCTTAAATTTTGCTTTTAGACTCGCATATTATGGAGGTCTAAAATAATTATGTTAATATATATTTTTTATTTGAATATTAAATAATTCATAAAATTGTAAACTAAAAATTAAATAATCTCAATCTTTAAAATTATTAATATTTTTTAAAAAAAAATTCTATCTTTTTATCTTTTACCACCTCTTCAAACAACCAACCTCCCTTTACATATCGACAAACAAAATATAGTTATAAAAACATGCACACCCACGAAGAAAAAATTAATTACATAAACATTTACTCACCCACAAACGAAAAAAAAAAAATTATGAATACCATTATACCAAAAAAATATATATATAAACCTTTACATACCTAAAAAATTAAGAAAAATTCTTCCTAAAGTTCCAAAAAGTGAAAAACACTACTTTATAAAGGACCATTCAAAGGATTTTTTTGCCTTTGAATGGTCTTTAGAAAGTGTTAGTTTTCACTTGTTAGACTTCTCAATGTCCAAAAATTAATAATTATACAAACCTTACAGTCAACACATGAAAATATAATTATAGGATTAATAGCGCTTTATCTCCTTGTAGTTTGGTCAATTTGCACTTACTCTCCTGTGGTATTTTTTTGGCACTTACCACCTCTGTGATCTTGGACTAAAGTGCAACGGTTAAATTTTCTGTTAAATCTAACGGTCAACGTCAAAAGTCAACAAAAATCAGTTAAATATTATTAAATGACATTTATACCCTTAATACATTTTAATAAGGACTATTTGTATATATTCAAAAACTTAAGGGGCTATTGTGTATTTTTTTCTTCTTCATCTTCTTCCTTCCGCCTTTTTCGATCCGGTGAACTCACTATCTCCGGCGAACTTT
Source organism: Eucommia ulmoides (assembly GCA_016647705.1). Lineage (NCBI taxonomy): Eukaryota > Viridiplantae > Streptophyta > Magnoliopsida > Garryales > Eucommiaceae > Eucommia > Eucommia ulmoides. The sequence goes on from CM028341.1 coordinate 6,940,588, forward strand.
CTCGCGAGGTTGAGCACCGAATCCAGCTTTTTCCAGATCTTATTCTCCAAGCTTCGGTCTTTCTCATTGCCGCCGTTTTGCGATTTCATCTCCGCCGCTCTGTGATTTCTTCGTTCTCTGTGACGACGTCAAGAGGTGTACAACGTTCGGAGTCCGTTTGCCGTCTTCGTTTCCCTGACCTGAAATGAGATCGTCGCAAGGCTCTAGATCTGGATCTATACTTTGTTCATCAAAACAATACCCACAAAAAAAATGGAAAAAAAAAATTAAGAACGCGGCGGCGTCGGAGGTGGCTCGGCGCAGGGGCCTCCACCTCGGCGGCGTTCTGGACGGCCGATACTGCGATCACCGCCATGCCGACGGCGATGAAAAGGTTCGTCTTCAAGGACTCCATTGTAATGGGTTGACTGTGTGATGAAATTCTAGAGAAAGAAGGGTATAGAATTTTAGAGAGAGAGAGGGAGAACGAGGCGAGGGGGAACACCGCCGGAGGACGAATGTGGTGGTGGTGCGTCATGGTTGGTTGGGGTTGGCCGGCAAAATTGACGGTGGCCGGCGTAGGGTGGTGGACGGGAACTTGGGGGTGGGGAGGAGAAATCACGAACAGGGGAAGGGTTTGGAATGAAGTGGGTTTGGTTTAGAAAAATACATTTTGACCCTTTTAGTTTTTGGAAATTTTGCAAATAGCTCCCTTTGAATTACTTGGAATGAAAATGACCAAATTACCCTTCATTATAAAGTGAAATGACACAGTTATCCCTAATTTTAACCGTTGCACTTTACACCAAGACTACAGGGGTAAGTGCTAAAAAAAAATATAACAGGGAAGGTAAGTGCAAATTGGTCAAACTACAAAAGGGTAAAGTGTTATTAACCCATAATTATATAAAGGGTTAATCACACTTTGCCCCATGTGGTTTATACCTTTTTGCACTTTGCCCTTGTGAATTGGACATCAACACTTTGCCTCCCCGTGATTTGCACCTTGTTGCACTTTGCCCCTACCGTTAACTTTCTCATTATGTGAAAAAGTCAAAGAAATATATAATTATATATTAAATTATAGGGTTAATAACACTTTACTCCATGTGATTTGACCTATTTGCACTTTATTTTCTGTGGTTTGTGGGGATCTAAGTGCAACGCTAACAGGGTTGAAATATCGATTTTATTCTTATGTAATTATTAACACTTTTTGGGGTGTAAAGTGAAATTAATCTCTATCTATCCCTATCTCTATCTCCGATGTGACGCGGTGGTCGGATTTAGGGTCGGTGAAGTTCGCGGTGGTCTGATCTGGATGGCGAGGTCGGATCTGGCTGTCGTAGACGTTGCTTTCAGCAACGACGGTGACAATGGGATCGACCGCGCAGTGAGCGATCACTTCATTTCTCTGTACAGGTATTCTCTCACGACCTCTCTCATCTCTCGATCCATCTCCCGATCCTCACCGTGACGTCGCCGCCCCGTCACCGATTCGGATGGAAATGAACAGTGTTCATTCTCTCCATTTTACGATTCCAAGTGGCCAGATCTGGCCAAATCGAGAGTTTGATTTGGTCCGAATTGGCCAGATCTGCCTGAAATCGTTTCCTCTTTTCTCTCAGCAAACTAATCGCCGCAGCTCAGGTACGAATTTCTCATCGCTCTCGACATCGTTGCCATCCCACCAACACCACTACTCCATTGGCAACGGCGATGGCGAATGGCGATGGCGAAATCCGATATGGGTTTTTGATAATTTATTGTGAGGAGGGAAATTGATTCATCTTGTTCATGATCTATTGATTTTTAGGGTTTGCTTTAATTTTATTTTGTTTTTTTGGGTTCTGGAATGTGGAGGGACGCAGGATCAACCACTGATTCTTTCTATCAGGTTCGCCCTGAATGCACAGATGTTCCCAAAACCAAGTTAAGATCAAGGTTTGTTGTTTCTCTCAATACCCATTTCTTAATTTTCTCAATTTTGATCATATATTCATGAAGAAAAAAGCATACATTCATATAATTAGGGAAACAATTCATTGATTTTGTGTTTTTGTTCTCTTTCTGGATCATTTTTGTTTCTGTGTTAACAATTTAGAGAATTGGTGTATTTGTCTGGATTGGGGATTATGTACATTGCTCCTTAGAAAACGTATGTCTTTCATCTTCTTGAACCCCCCTCCCTCATGAATTTTATTTATTCTCCTGATGAGAAAATTGGATTAAAAATTGCAATTGGTTTTTTTTTTTCTTGGTTTTTGCAGTCACTTTGAAGGATCTGAGATGGTATGGCCACTGAAAATCGCTGCAAGTATGGATCCAACTGCACCTGTGACCCTTGTGCTTGCAAATGAGGAGAGACAAGAGTTCCTCTCTTTAACGTAAAAGCAGAGTCATGAAGAACAATAAATCTATATATAATATATATGTGTACGTATTTGAGTTTTTAGTTTGGTTTATGAAGGTATTGAACTATTGATTGAATAAGTAGGATTTTTTATGATAATGAACTGATTTTTAAACGCATTGTGTTAATTTTTGCTTTTTTATATGTAATGTATTTTTTTTAGGACGATGTATTGTATTTTTTTTAGGACATGATGTATTGTTTGATTGTTTATCAAGACTAGATGTATTGTAATGGGTTTTTTAAGACCTATTGTATTGTATTGTTCTGTTTTTTTAGGACATGATATATTGTTCTGTTTTTTTGGACATGATGTATTGTTCTATTTCTTTAAGATTTTTTAGTTGTTCTATTTTTATTTTATTTTGGTGTTCTAAAATATAAAAAATGTTTTGCCGTGCGGTGTTAGAAGTCTTTTTTTTTTGTTTAATTAAGTTTGGTGTAGTGTAGTTAAGTTTAGTAATGCGACCTAAAACTTGAATCATATATATTTTTCGTATTTGAATTGGCGTTTGTTTTGTGTTTTGTTCTCAAATTTTTGTCTCTAATACAATGGTATTTACAATTTTTAATCCCAATATCATCACCATAAAAACTTGGAAGACATGAAAAATAATAATAAGAGAATAAATCGAAAAATAAAATAAAAAAATAATTATAATAAGAGAGAAAATAAAATGGATTGGTGAATATAAGAAATTGTGTGAGATATGTATAGATGGTTAAATATTATGTAGGGGAGTAATAGGGAAAAATTAGTGATAAAATTGTGATTTAGAGAGAAATTATGCCTAAATCAAGCCCAACTTCATAAATGGTGCGTGAGCAACACTTCTGTCAAATTTGACAGAAAATATTAAATTTGCACTTAAGTCCAAGATCATAGGGGGATAAGTGACGAAATTCAAATCACAAGAGGGTAAAGTGAAAATGGGCCAAACCACAAGGGGTAAAGTGCTATTAACCCTAAACTATATTTACACCGTTGAATTAATTTTAGCGTTAATAGCACTTTACCCTCCTCTGGTTTAGCCCATTTGCACTTTACCCCATATAGTTTGAATTTTGTCACTTACTCCCTATGGTCTTAGATCTAAGTACAAATCTAACATTTTCTGTCAAATTTGACAGATTTGTTGCTCACGTTCCACTTATGAAATTGAACTTGATTTGGGTATGATTTCTCTCTAAATCACAATTTTATTATTCCTATTTTACTCATATTACTCCCCTACATAATATTCAACCATCTATATACATTTCATACATTTTCTTACCTTCATCAATCCATTTTATTTTATTTTTCTATTTTCTCTCTTATTATTATTTTTCATGTCTTCAAGTTTTTATGGTGATCATATTAGGATTAATTTCAGGAAAAAAAAATATTATTGCAATTTTTGCTATATCATGGAAATGAATGTGTAAACTTTGAATTATCCATCTTTTTGTTATTGGCTTATTACCTAATAAAATTCAGAATATACAATAATTTGATACATCTCAAAATTCACAATTTCATCGTAATACTAATACACCATGTTAATATATCAAAAAACATCAAAATGTCAACAAATACATATAAGCCTCCTTCAGAAAACCAACAATCGGTTCAATGAAAATTCTCATACATAAACCCATGGCAAGCTTCACCATTGTGTTCCAAACGAACCGCAAAATCTTCAACCACTTCTCATCGAGATTCTTGTGCAAATTCATCAAGTTTAACGAGTACAATCTCCATATTAGTCTCACGTTTACATTCAACACCAGATTGAATTTGAAAATTACGCGAATCGTTCAAAGATCCAATTGACACACTGCTAAAATCCGCCGAGGAAGAGGCCTCTGTGGACAAAGCCGTAGGAAATGAGGGCGACGATTGGAATTGAGGTTTGTTACCTCCATTTGCCATGAAAATCTGGAATAAACTACTACACATTCCATTTCAAAATATCAAAATCGAAACATGAAAAATCCTATTTTCGACAATCTAAACTCTAAAAATCAAATAAAATGAAGGAGATGCAAATTTTACTTGCAAATCGTTCGATTCTTCCAGAACTCCTCAACAATAGTACAATTGAACAAATCTGAAAACAAATCGAACAATCAGAGAACAAATCGAACACGAATCAAACAATCAGAGAACAAATTGAACACGAATCGAACAATCTCAAAACAAATCGAAGGTATGACAATCGCTGGACATCGTAGCCCAAAATCGACTATCACCGAACGCCGTCTTCAAATTCGACAAGATTTGCTCATTTCGAGTGAGATACGATCTTCCTCAGAGAATGGGACGGCGAGGTAAGCAGCTAGGTTGATGGTGATATCGACGGCGAGGGACGTCGACTTCGTGAAGGTTCAGAGGAGTGTTGTCACGAGATCGGAGAGAGAGCAAGAGAGGGAGAGAGATAATCACCGAGAGCAAAGTAGAGTAGAGTTGTGAGCTCAAATCAGGCAGGCGATGGCGGCGATAGAGAAATCTACCGCTGCCATCGCCTAGGGTTTTTAGAAAGAAGGCTTCTCAAGAATTTCTAAAGAGAGAGGCTCTCACGAGGCATTTAGCCTTAATTACACTTTACACCCCAATAAGTGTGAATAATTACGAAAGGGCAAAACCGACATTTCACGTTTTCCGTCAACAGAGTTAGCGTTGCACTTAGGTTCACAAACCATAGGGGGAGTAAGTGGCGACGTTTAAACTACAAGGGATAAAGTACAAATGGGTCAAACCACATGAGGGTAAAGTATTATTAACCCTTAATTTTATGGGGATAATTTTAAAATATATTTAAAAGTTTAAGGGAGCAAAATGTTATTTTGAGAAATTGGTAAAAATATTCAAAAAAAAATCCTAATAATATGAAAAATATTTTGAGAAATTTTTATATTTTCCTAAAAATATAAATAAAGAAAAAAGAAAAAAAAAATTTCTAGAAAAAAACATTCGGAATTAAGTCATAATGTTTTCCTTTTATTTTTTAAATTAAAAAAATATTTTTTTAAAAATAAATTGAAAACATTTAGACTTAATTCCGAATGTTTTCTTCCAATTATTTTTTATATATATATTATATGTTCTTCATATACACACAAACAAATGATTTATACCAAAGACATCTCCTATCATTTTACACTAAAACAGATACATCCTCTATAGTTTTGCAAATCCTAGTCACCTTCTTAACTTATTTTTTAGTATTAAAAGACATAAATGCCCTTATGTTATTTTTTAAAAAAATATGTTTCTATTTTTATAAAAATTCATTGACACCCCTTATTTTTAAAATTATATTTTTTACCTTTAACTTTTTAAATAGTTATATTTACTCGCCCCACCACCACCCACCGCCGCCACCACCCACCGCCACCGTCGGAGAGAGAGAGGGAGGGGAGAGGAAGATATTTTTTATTTGTTTTATTTTATTTTAATAAAAGGGTTAAAAAATATTTTTTTTTAGATGGGGACGTTAGTGTAAAAAATAAAAGATGAAAATATACGTATAGAAAAATTAAAGGGTTATTTATATATTTTTAATTTTTAATTACTTAATCATTTTTAAATAGTTAAGGCTAAAATTATCATTATAATTTTTTATTTATAAGAGAGATAAGTGATAATTGACCAAAAAAAATAGGGGGTTGACTGGGATTTACAAAATTACATGAGAAATATCTAGCTTAGTGCAATAACATAAGTGAGGTAAATGGTATATAGCCCCACAAACATGGGGTGGGGGGGGGTGTTAATCGCACTTTGCAACCCTGTGGTTTGCACCTTTTGCACTTTTGTCCCTGTGGTTTGGACGTCAGCACTTTGCCCGCCTGTGGTTTGCACCTTGTTGCACTTTGCTCCCTGATGTTAACTTTCCCATTAAGTTTGATGGTCAATGTAAACGAGGTCAAAGAAAATATATTATTATATATTTGATAAGTGAATTTCTAATCACTATATCTCCATAATTAAATGTTAGTTTAAATAATTTTCAATATATTCGGGTGTAGTTCCTAATTGTATTCGGTTTTATTGTTTTAGCCCAAGAAAACAGAAAAAACGGATCAAAACAGTGAAATAAAGAAGAACTGACCAGTAGTGACGGGGCTGCAGTGCCAAAACAGATGGTGCTGCAACGTGGCGCCACCACCGCCTTTTGGCGCTGCAGCACCAACCTCAATGGCGCTGCAGCGCTGCTGCCACCGCCACCTCCACTGAAGCCCTAATTGTGATTAGTGCGATGCTACAGCGGGGATTTGAGACTACAGTGCCAACCTACGGGTCTGGGGGCTGAAAAGAGTCGATTCTCGAATTTTTGAAGGGTTGGACACAACGGGACTGAAGAGGGAATTAGAGAAAAAACTTTGGAGAGTGGATTGGATGAATTGGGCAGAAAGAATACACAAGATTGAAATCAAGAAGATCGGGATTGAGATTGAAGACCTAAATTTCTTCGCCAAATCTAGTTTTTCTTCTTCTCTCATCTCGTTACTTTTTGTATATGCTAAATCTGTGAATTGTGATTCTCTTTCTAGTACAATTCATGAGTTCTTATTTGAATGGTACTATAATTATTTTGATGAACAATATGATCACGCTCGGCTAAATCACCTATTTCTAGGGGGTGTTGAATGAATTGTTGAACCGTGTTATAAAATCTTAATACGTTGTTAATTGAATTTCGGCTTACATCATTTGTATTTCTTATACCTATTGGCTAATTTATACGAAAGGTAAATTGGATATCCTAGATGTATAAAATTATGCATTCGAGAGGTGATAATTTTATGTATTGAAAAAGAAGAAATACAACCCTGATTATATTAAATGCGAGAGGCTAGTATAAACTGGGTAGTCATCAGATGGGCAAAACAAGTAATGATTAGATAAGTAATTGAGTTGAATAGATATATCAACTCAATTAATTATACAAATTATCTCATTTCTCATTCAAGAGGTGGAAATGAGATTAATTCAAACACCCACGGCTAATGATTAGACATGGAATCAATTAACAACTGTAAGGATCAGTATCATTCGACAAATAAATTCAACTTCCCCCTAGAATCTTAATCCTATTGAAGTCTATTTGTTTCTGACAACTTTGTTAACATTTGTTGTAGGACCCCGACTTAGCAAGCAGTCATTAATAATTTCATTCTAGAGCCTGGGGAAAATTCGGGGTGGAATTGGATTAATTAAAATTCAAATAAAACCTTTAGGGGTCAAATTGGAAAATTTAAAAACAATAAATTTAAACTTGAGATTCAAGTTGATAAGTAAAAATCAAAATTTGAAAATATTAAGGATGAAATTATGATTTCAGAAACTTTTAAAAGTTGAATTGATTAAAATAAGGATTGGAAGAAGTTAGGGGGGGAGGAAAGTGCAATTTAACTAAAGTTTATTTTAATATATATATATATATATATATATATATATATATATATATATATATATATATATATATATATATGCATGAAACTAGTGGAGTAAAGCTTAATCGTTCGGTTGCCACGTTCGCCCGTGTCGCTCTGCTCCGTCTCTAGCACCGTGCACACACACATAGATTAATGATCAAAATTTCCCAAGAAACGTCCAGAACCGAAGAGAGAAATCCAGAGAAAGAGAGAGAAAGGAAGAAAGAGAGAGACTCTCCGGTGATCATGCAAGCGCTGATCGTGTAGGGTTCGCCGGCCGTGGGTTGCGTGTGGCGTCAGGGTGTGTGTGGTCGCTGCTCTATTCAACTGTTTTGTGCGTTCGTCGGTGTGCATGTGTGTGTTTCCCAGTGATCCGGTAGTGTGGGTTTTGGTCACCGGCGGTGAGTTAGAGAGGGAGAAAATGGGTTGGCCTAGAGGGTGTGTTCTATTCCGAGCTGCTGCTGTGTGTGGGTATTTGCAGCCGGCAGGAGAAGTTTGCGCGTCCGCTGATCTGATCAGCTTGGTCAGGGGCGTTCCATTCGCCGGCGGTGTGAGCGGTTCAGCGTGCAGGTGTTTGTTCGTTGTGGTTGCTATTCGCTCTGGCAATGGGTGGTGCGTGGCCGTCGTTCCGCGAGTGTTTGGGTGTGCGAGGTGCCGTTTAGACGGCCGGCAGGGGAAGTGAGTCGGAATGGGTGATCGGAGCAGGGTAGGCGGCTGCAAGTTTTCAAACAGAAACAGAACAGGAAGAGAGAAGGAAGAAGAAAAGGAAAAAGAGGGGAGAGAATTTGCAGAAACCACCCCGGAAAAAATAAAAACCCCTCCCGTGGTCGCCAAACGATTCGGAAATAGGTAAAATTTCAATCGATTATTAATTTTTGTTAAATTAAATTTTATTTAGCATTACAATTCTTGAAATCGTAATAATTTCGTTACAATTAATTTATTTTAATAACGTATACATAAAGCAGTAACGATTCGGAGCAGAGGAAACCTAAATCGATTATTATTTTCATTAAACTAAAGTATTAGCATTAACGGTTTCGCAATCATAATATTAATTCTCGTAATCGTAATAATATGTTAATAATCGCAAATCTGAGAAAAATTGGTACAATAAATATAAACGAAGCGAGATGGACAAAATAAATATCATTCATAATAAAATAATTAGGAAATAGGAAATTACGGAACCTAGGATCCATATGGCATGATTAGGTTATTTTTTTACCTAAAATATTAATTTACGTCATGTCGCTAATAGGTTCGCAGACACCGGAGTGTGGTAGAGAATAGTCGGTAAAGGCTTTTGGGAGCGGAGCATCCGGTGAGTGTACTGTCTTCTTACCAAACTATTTTTCTATGTATATATATGATGAAATATGTGTTTACTTAAATTGTATGAATTTATAAATGATATGGATCAAGTAGGATTTGGGTGAGTTGGTAAACTGGATTTTCGAAAGATTTCGATAGTTTCGAAACGAAGTTGAAAATGATTTTTTGTTGAATTTGGTGAAATCAGATAGTGTTTTTAAAAGAAAATAGAAAACATCTGTTTTGTTAAAAATGTCTGGTTTTCTAAAAATAAAGGGTGAAAAGGTGGTTTGATAAAATCAGACATTTTCTTTAAAAGGAAGTGTGAAATATGATTTTTGAATTTAAAAGTTGATTTTGGGAAAAAGAGATAGACGTGGTGATTTGACGATGTTGAGTAGACGATATTTATTGGGTTGTGATTCGATGATATTGTATTTGATTTAACGATGTCATAGTATTTATTTGTTTCGATAGAGTGAGGTTATCCGCTTCAGCGGAGTGATGTTATCCGCTTCGGCGGAGTGATGTTTACCTGCTTCGGCAGAGTGATGTTAGACGTTTATATTGCGCAGTGATTATCCGCTTCGACGGAGTGATGGGTGTTCGTAGGAAGGCATATCCTACGGATGGTACGATACCGTTGCAAACTCCCGATCGTGAGGTTAAAATGATCACTATGGTTAGTGTCACAGGGTCGAAATTTTCAGCACCAATTTCAACCGAGTGATGGCCTGATCGTTGCACAATCAGTCAGCCCACGGTGAATGCACTGCCTCGCAACGGAATTACACCGACAGAATTGTAAACACACACGTTCCTGTAACGAAATACAACCGGAATGCACCGAAATACTACCGAAACGCACCCACGCAACAGTATGCACACGTATTACGGAAAAATTCAACCTTGTATTAATAAACTCCGGTTATAAGGAACCAAATACAATACTTTGTCTGTAAAATCCGCAGGCAAGCATTCCAACCTCTAAAAACAGACCATACGTTACAATTTATAGGCAAAAACGGCAATGGACAGCCCCAACTGCATAGGCAAAAAGATGACACCTGTCCGACACATGTCAGCACCACAGGAGTTGGTTTTCCTATCTGAAAACCAACCAAAACTGCCCAAGAACTGTCCAGAATTGCTCACACATGCATTGCACATGTCTGGAAACCACCAGTCCATCAGCTCACCAGGTAGCATTCTTCCAGTGTTTTTGCACCGTCCCAACGTCTGCCCGTTGCCATCTCGTACCGTAATCTGCCAACGTTCTCTAACGTTTTGCCACACCGCTGCATGGCCGGAATGCGTCGTTGCGCCCAACGACCTGCCAACGTTCCGTGTGCTAATTCCGCACCAGAATGCACCGTCGCCCAACGGTGCGTCATGCCGCTACATGACTCAGCCCAAAACGTAGCGTTGCACCTACGTTCTATTTTATTGCATCGTTCTGCCCAACGACGTCCCAACGCCGTATGCATTTTTTGCACCAAAATGCACCGTCGTTCCTAACAGTCTGCCACGCCGCTCACGTGACACTGTTTACCACGTATCGTTACGCCTCCGTTGCACCACTTTGCCTCGGTACCGCACCGAGATCTTCCTTTGGTCCCGTTAATCCCCAACGAGAACCCCATTATCAGCAACCTCTGCTAACGCCGCCAACGTGCGTCCACGTTGCCCAACAGCGCACCGTTTTACCAACGCCTGCCCAATAGCTTGGTCCAGCGCCTCCCCGCTCCTCCAACGTGTGTTTCCGCGTCCAAGGCACCATTTACAACATAGTGTTGCACCTACGTTGCATCATTTTGCCTCGGTCCCGCACCGAGGTCTTCCACACTGCCCAACACCCGCCGGTGTTGTGCAACAACGCTGCTGCCCACCGATAGGCACCAAGTTGGTGCCCTTTCTGCCAACGAACCCATCCATGCCGCATGCACCATGTCCGGTAGCAAATCACACCAAGTTGGTGCTGTTTGGTCCTCCAGCATTGTTAGGGTCTAACAAACCACCCCCACTAAAAGAACCCGACGTCCTCGTCGGATCGTGCCCAGCATAATGCACTAGATTTGGCATGCACCGATGCCACCCGTTCTGCCACAGTCGTTTCATTCTGTCAGCAGCATGTTCACCATTCGTTGCAATCCGTTGCAACATGTTTGCTAATCTTGTCCACCACAGTCTCCACATTCTGCCCGCAGACTCTCACCCCTGTCCGTTGTAGATCGTTTACAACGTGTTTATCAAATTGCGTCTGTCACAGCCTACACAATCTGCACCCAGACTTGCACCATTCCGTTGCAACTCCCTGCAATGTGTTCATCAATTGCGTCAGCCACAGTCTTCACAATCTGCCCGCCGACTTGACCTATGTCCGTTGCACCTCATTGTAACGTTTTTGCCACAGAAACCCCGTCTGTGACCCGGACTGACCACTAGCCCAGTTACTACCGCATCAACTGAATTTGGCATACGTCTATGCCGATGATACTGCCACAACTTCCTCATTCTACCAGCAGTATTTCTCCACCAGTCCGTTGCAATATGTTGCAATGTGTTGGCCACAGAGCACCGTCTATGACCGGAATGTCCACCAGTCTGCTACCGCAGCAAACCCCGTATCGAAATATCAACGATAACCAGCCACCGCCGGTTATTTTTCAGCACGGGCATAGGATGTTTTCTGGAATCCCATGCCCCAAATCAGGAAACCCAGCGTACCTGATTTTAGACCGCACTTGGTCTAACAGTTAGCCAGTGTGTGTTGTGGTGGAGTGGTGGTTTGAGATGTGTGTTGAGAGGTGATGTTTTACTTATATTGGGTGATTTATTGATTATTATGATGATTGGTATTATTTTACTAGATAGGTTGGAATGGAACTTATATTTATTGGTTTATTTTCATTACTTAGATTATGGAGAATTTTACTAGTTACGTGTTGTTTATGTATACTTATACTTTATCCATTTAGATATTGTAGAATGATTTATTATTCTAAAAATATTTTTACTAAGAAGGCAGTACACTCGCAAGTGAAATAGTTAGGAGTCGGTCGGTCCCCTACTGGCGCTAAATAGAGTTATGTGGGTCATGCGATGGAGTCATTTGGGAGAAAATTTTGAGACGAGGTGTAAAAGATAAATCTAAGTGAGATTCGTGGGATTCGTTTGGTTGTTCTTATATTTGGGACGGCGTGTCCCTATCAATTAGAATTATGTATATGTGGTATAGATCATTTGTTGCGAATTCTATTGCTATTGATTACTCGTAAGTATACGAGATCGAACAAGTAATAATTTTATGGAGATAATTTAGAAATACATTTAAAAATTTAAGGGTGCAAAATGTTATTTTGAGAAATTGGTAAAAATATTAAAAAAAAAATCCTAATAATATAAAAAATATTTTGAGAAATTTTTAAATTTTCGTAAAAATATAAAAAAAACAAATAAGAAAATAATTTTTTAGAAGTAAATATTTGGAATTAAGTCCGAGTGTTTTCTTCTAAAAAGTATTTTCCTTTCATTTTTTTTTTTAATATTTTTAGTTTTGTTTTGTTTTTTTCTAAAATCATGATGAAATTTTGGATTTTTTTAGGAAAATTCCGAAATTCCTTTTATTTTTTAAGAAAATGCTTGGATGGCAGGGGGCAAATTTATATGCTGCCTAATTGAGCTTCAATCTAGGTTTTGAAGGAGACTACCGTAAGGAGAGAGAAAGAGACAGAGAGATGAATTTGAAGCGTTTATGATGATTATCGACTATGAATCAATGATTACAGCAATAAAAATGGTTGAACGGAAGTACCGTCGTTGTCGAGACAAGTAGGAATCGCGACCGTCGTCATCGCTAGTGGAAATCGTTGCTATCGCAAACGCAATTTGGTGGTTTCGACATCGATGCTTGTGGAGACTCTGTTAGAAGGGAGATCCAGCGTCGGGTCTACAATTTCATCGTTACCGTCTACTGCGGACCTGTGAGAAGGGAGATCGAGCGTTAGGTTGAACAGAGGTGCTAACTTTGTCGTCGCGAACAGAAATCTCCGTCATCGTCGTCACGAGTGGGAGGAAAGATGGGAGAGAGCTTCGTTGGTGACGTATACGGCGGCTATGTGAGTAGGGAGATCTTGCGTAGGGTTTCCATAACTCCTCTCCAAAAAAGTGAAATCGGTTGTGGGAGAGAGAGATGAGAAAGTTGAGAAATGGGATTTGGGAAAGAGGAAGTGGATATGATATTCCAGGGGGCAATGAATAGATCTTGACCGTCTATTATGATAAGAATGAAGAGATGAGAAATTATGTGCCATTGATTTTATACAAATAAGGAGATTATAAAGATGGTCCAATTTGAGCTATGGTTTATTAGAAATATGTGGTTTCTGCTTTTAAGTAGTACTAGTTTTAGACCCGCATCATATGCGGGTTTAGAAAAAAATATATTACTATATATTTTTAATTTGAATACTTTGATATTATAATTATGATTCTTAATCTACATATAATAGAAAACATAGAGTATTTTTTAAAGGGTAATTTTTTTAGAGGTTCACTTGAAGTTTATATCAATTAGCGAAGGAGTATATAAAATTTTGGAAAATTATTCCAAAAGTTTCATCTCATAAAAATACTATTTTATAGAGTTTTGTAACAGTGATTTTTTTACACGAGATAGTCCTTAAAAAATTGTTTTTGAAATCTTGGGACCTCTAAAAAAGTCTTCCTAAAATTTTAAAGTTCATAATTAATTTTTCCTAAAAAATAAAGGGGTAAAAATTTATATTTTTTAAAAATTATGGGTGATTAGTTCATTGAAGATCTAAGGTCATAGTATTAATAGTGAAAAAAAATATCTTGACCATTGATTTGATAGAAATAAAGAGATTGGAGAGATATCTTATTTTGAGTTGTGGTTTATTTTTAATTTTGACTTCCTCTTTTAATATATAATATATAATATATGATAATATGATAAATATAATAATTTAAAAAATTAAGGATAAAAAATATAATTTTAAAACTAATGGGAGCAAAGTGTAATTAATCAGTACAAGATGAATAGTAAAAAACAAGATTTTAACGCGAAATGACCAGATTGATCTTCACATAATAGTAATTAGAGCAAAACTGAAATAAAATTGAAATGTTAGGAATCAATGTGTCGACTTCCAAATCTGGGGGGTGCAATTGAACATCAACTTAATTTATCAAGGACCAAAAGCGTCATTATCCCTTTTAAAAAAATGGACCGAATTAGAAAGATTTTGAAACTTTAGTTGATTGTATTGAAAATAATTGAACGTGAATGACTAAATTAAAAGAACCAGAAACTTATGGAGGTTAAATGTGTAATTAGTTCAAAACAATGTGACAAAAAAGTCTACTAGCTGGACTTGGATTGTCCATCATGCTGATGCTGACCCTTGATGGGGCCCACGAAGCGTGGTCCGGTAATACGGTCCGTTTGCCACGTGGCAGATTAACATGAGGCTCTATGCCATGAGAAAAAGCCCTTTATGGGTTGTCATTATTTCAAAATTTTCTTCCTAAAAAAACAAAGCAAACAAGAATTTATTTAATTTTTTAAATATTTTATAAATTTTATACCCACCTAGTGTGGTTTAAGCGGTAAGACATATTTGAGTTAAAACAATTAAGAGATTTCTACAAGATAATGATTCGAGTCTGCGAAAAAACACTCAGAGAAAAGAACAGCCACAAAACTTTGAATGAGATCAGTCTCACATCTTATGTGAGTATATGGACACTTGTAGGTTTTCTAAAAAATAATAAATAAGAAATTTTTTAATAGTTAAAAAAATATATAATTTACAAATATAAAGATGTGAGAAATAATTCTAAAACTAAAGAGAAAACATAAAAGGAAAATATTAGAATTATATATAGAGAGGTTAAAATACAAATTTATGCAGATTGAGTGCTTCCATAGTGAAATTGCAATAAAATAAAATAGTTATTTACAAAAAAATTATCTCATATATATATATATATATATAGATTGAGATTCGTTTTTTTCAAATTTAAAAATATCAAAAAACGAGTAAATAATAATTAAAAAAAATAAGTGATAATATATATATATATATATATATATATAACTTAAAAGAGTATAAAATATAATTTAATTCAACCACTTAAAAATAATTTAATTCAATCACTTAAAAATTATTTTTAAAGATGTTAATTTTTTGGGAAGATAATTTAAATATATATATATAATTCAATCTCGTCCTTTGTTTTTCTTTCAAATCAATTATAATCAGAAAAGACGTTTTCTAATTTATTAATAAATTTATTTGTTAAAAAAAGAAGAAGAAGATAATGATAAAATTATTTATGGTCACCAAGGATTGAAAGCCTACGTCTTGACATGAACCTTTATGTATGATTGGGTAAAGGTTTTATTTATATTTACCCAATTTGTTTTGTTGGCAATTATTTTGGTTCGAGGCCCTACCCTACCCCCTCATTTTTTTTCTTCAAAATTAAAACCTAAAAGCTTTCTCCTTTTTGCACCAAATAAAGTAAAGATGCCTTCCATATCCCAAAAGATATACCCATCATTTATTCTAAATTTCAATTATCTTTTGACTTTTTCAAAAATAAATAAATATATATATATATAAAAAAAATTATTTTTATTTTATTATTTTAATGTTGCATCACATCAATAGTCTTTGATTTTAAAAAAATATATCAATGGTATTTTTTTTTAGAGGCTGGGATCGAGTACTCCCTTTTTTAGGTTTTAATTATCGATTACACTCACTTGTTTTATTTTGTATCGATCACTACTTTTAGGAATTCGTAGACTAATTTATCCTTGGTTAATAAGTGGTTACATTTCTTACACTATTTTCAATTTTTATTACTCCTAAAAACGTGAAAACAAATATAATAACTTTCAATAAAAAAAGTTAAACATGAAACATGTGATTTTATTATGAACCAATTGTTAAATATTTTATTTTTTTACACAATAATTATCAGGGAATCGTTCTCTTTAAAATTAGATATTAATCACTTTTTTCTTATATGTGAATCGTATTTCATGTAAATATTACATGTAACATTTTATAGTTCGTGTAGCACCAAATGTTGAATATAACATTCGATAATTGATTTTAATAGTTTTAAATTGAGATGCAAGTAGATGTTATATATAACATTAATATCACTATATTCTGTGTTTCTTGTGAATGTTGAATATAACATCCAATGTGATATAAATAATATTAATTATTATGCTTGTTGAATGTAACATGATTTACGAACAAAGATAATTTTGATGTTAAATGTGACATGTGAAAACAGAAAATTCTAAAAGTACCATATTGAATATAACATGAATGCGAAGACTAAAATTAATAACAAAAATAGTTAATTTGACATCCTTTTGTAGATTTTGTTTCGATGAATCCGAATATATGATTAAATTGTGAAAAAAAAATGTCCAACAATACTTATTTTGATTTTAATAAAATAACTTTGTTAAATATGAAAACTCTTAATCCCTATAGACCCGCGAAGGGTAAATTTGTAATATGGCAATCGGATGTTTTTGAATCTAGGATCAAACGTTCGTGAAAACTACCGAATGTGAGTTCTTAGTTTATTATATAATAATTGACATTTATAGGTAATAGGTAATTACTTTTAGGCTTATTATGTAATTTTTCCCATTTTTTAAGTGAATAAGTTTAAGATAATGTTCCCGCTCATTAGTTTAGTTTAATGGAATACAATAAGTAAATCAAAGGAATAATGTAATGGAAGAAAATAATAGTGATTTACTAATGTAATTACTATTTAATTATCTTATTTCTTTGTTATTATATGTTTGATCTTAGTTTGGCCCCATGTGTCTTTTAAAAGGGAGTAGTTGAAAAAGAACCGTTAAAAACAACTGTTGAAAAGTAATTGTGAATTATCTGGTAAATTTGTCAAAAAATTATTATTAAAAAAAAGAAACACACACTGAGCATTTGGTAAACATTTATATACAAAAATTTAAAGATTATTAAATTACTAAAATAGATATATATTATAATTATTTAATTATTATTTATATTAACTAAGTATAAAAAATAAGGTACAATTGGTCTGAACGAGAGTGTGATTAGGTATAAAAGGAATTTATCTAATCACCGTTTGAAAAAATTGATTCTTATATGTGAAAATAATCAGTGTAGGGTTTGATTCTTACTTGGAAAAGTGATCGATGTGTTTTTAGTAGATTGAGTTCTATACTAGAGCTTATAAGAGTAGACGTAAACAATATTAGCTTACCGAACTACTATAAAAACTTTGCGCATCAATTTCTACATGCTTGCTCTCTTTGTGTACATTAGTTGTCAGGTTTCTGAATTATAAACAAGATAACACTGATTAGAGATAGTTAATTGGATTTAAATTTTTAAACTATCTGATTCACCCTCCTTCTTAGGTAAAATTTTGGGCCAACAACGACCTTATTGTTCGACAAGAGGTGCCACGAGATCGGTAAAATAATTTTAATTTTTATTTATTTATTACTGTTATAATTATTATTTATTTATTTATTTTATTTTTTTATGAAGTGAATTGACAATGACAAATTCTCATGTTGTTTTCATTCAAACGAATAAGGAATAAAATTTGAAATAGAAAAATATGATTCTTTTATTTTTTGGTAAGGTGCCTTTGGCATACTTATGCACACCTCAACTAATCATATCTTCAGTCAATTTTATGGGCGCACTCCTCCACATTGACTTGGTAGTTTCAAGATTTAATTACTAGAGTGCTCTCTAGGATAGTTGAATTATGACAAGAAAATAGACACCTCCCCCTTGTCAAGTGGACTGTCACCTCTTGAATAAATACAATTCAATAAGATACAAAATATATAATAATTTCTGAAAACACAACATTCTAAAAAAAAAAAAAAAAAAAAATCGTAAAAATAAATATTTAAAATTAGAGAAATTATGATATCGTCCTTGAAATAAGTCATTTTTAATGAATTATCAATTTTAATCACTATTAATTAAATATAAATTTAATATATCATTAGTATTAATTAAAATATTAATTAGTTGACAAAGTCTAAAAAATTAAATTATAAAAAATTTTAAAAACAAAAAATGTGGGGACTATATAATAGTGAGTTTTTCCTAGAATTTGTTAGCTTGTCATTATTCGGTGGTCTTACTAACCACGTGTAACTCAAGTGATATGACACACTTGAACTAAAATAATTGAGAAATCTCGGTAAGATCAGAAGTTCGAGTCTACAAAAAAATATTTGTTGGGAGAGGTAGTCACACACCTCGAACGAGATAGTCTTTTGCCTGGATATGACACACTTGAACTAAAATAATTGAGAAATCTCGGTAAGATCAGAAGTTCGAGTCTACAAAAAAATATTTGTTGGGAGAGGTAGTCACACACCTCGAACGAGATAGTCTTTCACCCAGGCAAAAAGATATTGGTATGCCAAAAAAAAAAGGAAAATAATCATTCGATGGTCCGGAGCGCACCATAACAAATCCCAGTAGATAGATGCAAAAGGACTGAGGAGGAGGTGAAAGAACATTGTCACTTGTCAGAGAAGAAGAAAGAGTGAGTGAGTGAGTGATCAAAAGCTCAAATCAACTGTCTCTATAGCGAGAGATTAGATAGAGAAAAACGAAAACCGATCAGATCAACGCTTCACGCTCTTCGAATCCGATCCGATCCTCAATTTGTAACCGATCATCAAAATCTGGTGTAAGTTCGATTCCGTTTCGAATTTCGAACTCGAAAATCCGTTCACAAATGCGTGAACCGTGCTCTGGATTCTACGCAGTTTTCGTCCAGGTTAGTGGCTAAAAATTTATCAATTTCAAGTGTTCTTACTTCTGGAGATCGTGTTTTTTTTTTTTCCCGTTTGTTTTTATTGATTGTGTGGCGATTGGTGATGATTGAGAACTTTATACTCGAATTTAGTTATTAGAATTGTTCGCTGTCGTTGAAAGTTGGTTTGGTTTGGCCTTCAGATCTAACTTTTGAAGAATTATGTTCATCTTACTGTCAAAAATCATGATTATCATGCTATTTGATCATATTTTTTCTTTCATGCATATGTGTGTGTGGGGATTAGATTGAATGATTTTATAACTTGTGTAGAACCTCAGCCACCACCACTCATCCTAAAACCAATTGGCTTTGGAAAAGACACCTACCATAGCCTTATAGTGCATTCAACACACACAAGCGCCCCCGACATTCTTTTGTCACTTGACCCTCACCCGGTCCTCTGCCATGGCCCATGGGATAAATGCTGCCAAAACCTGGCCAATAACTTGGCAGGTACTTTGGTTGCTATGGAGATACACAGAATGATTACATATCTAATTTCAAGTCAAAGCAAATATCATGTCGAATAACTCGACTTCCATTCCCCAATTTTATCCATTTAGTGACGCTAAGGCTATTTTGGGCTTATTGTCTTGCTTCCAGAACCCTTTAGAATAATTGATTAAACAATGCTTGTCCTAGGTATGAAATTATTTGGCAATCTCTTCTTCGTCTTTTTAAATTATTATTGTTGTGGTTATTTATGCTATTATCATTGGATGATAAACAATTGTAAGCAGAAAGCTTTGAAATGAAATATAGTCATGTTAATGTACTATGAAAAAGAACATTGGTGTGTTGTATGCATTTCTAGCTTTCTATGTGTATATTCAAGGAGTTGTTATATTTATATGTGATCTTTTCGCACCTAATGTGACTACATTTCCAATTTGATTATCCTGTATTAGGAATCAATGTGCATGTTATATAAGATGTTTACGCATTTTGTCTTGGAATTATAGAAAAGAAAGTATCAAATTCTATGAAGGGCAGCCATATCGACAGTTTGGCACTCTAAAGCATCCTCTTCTATTCCAATTTCATCATTTGTGTCCCCCACTCGGTATAGTTGGAGTGTAGTTGGAATTTCTGGAAGTGGAAATAACATTTCTCTTTTACAAATATGTTCATTTATTTGCCTTTAATAGCTGTTGCCCCCTGTGACCCTTAGACAACAAATTCCTCTACTAGACAAAATGATTGTTTAGAAATGAATGAAATTAGTTGAGATGATTAGGATGTTTCTCCTCAAAGGAGTTTCCCAGGTCTTTTTCTTCCCTTCACTAAGATATGGTTAATGTCATTTAGCTTGGGAATCCCTTTCATCTATTTGTTCCTTTTGTTGGGGGAGTATATCGAGTCTTTTGGCCTTCTATTTTCCTACCAATAGATCATGAGTGGGGTTCATTTCTGGCATACTTGGCTTGTATATTTATTGTAATTATTATAATCTGAAAGTTGAACATATTACTTGCTGCCCTGTCTGGTTAGACAAAACATTACATTTAAGGTAAAAAAATGATTAGGAAATCTTTAATTTGGATATCTTAGTCCACTTTTTTATTTGGCAATTGCCTATTGTAGGTTTTATTTTACTTTCTCTTTTTCTTTCCTTATATTGTACTCATTTCAACATACTCCTTGGAGGGACACAAGAAGGAAGGCCACAAATAAGCATGCCCTTTCTAGACTCCGAAACTGGACACTTCTAGGCCCGCCATTGTTTTCCACTGCTCTTGTTTATTCAGCTGCCCGTACCATGTTTTGTTCATAGTGTTGATTAATTATTATTTTTTAATTATTTTTGTGTGGCTGATGGTGGAGGAGAGGGGGTGACAAGAGTTAGAGCAATGAGGGCTGCCTGAGCTCATTCCTTATTCCTTGATGTCTTCATTTATTACCATAAAGAATCAGTTATATATGATTTCTTGTCTCTGCAAGGACTGTGGAGCATAGGGAGTCATTTCCCTATCTATCTTCTGTTTACTTGGGTTACACTTTTGACTTTAAGGATTTTGTTGTTGTATTAGGTAGATAGGTGTTGGGATTGGATGGAGTGCCTCATCACAGTTGATTATGAGGAGGGAAGTGCATACTAGCATTTGCGATACCGATCAGGCATATTTATGGCGTCTGCCAGCTTCGGAAACGGGGGAGCAGGCAGTTCCAGAGCTGTTAATGGCTTCAAGGGGTCATCTAGTTCGGTTGACTGGCTGGGTAAAGAAATGCTTGAAATGAGACTCAGGGACAAGCCAGACCATGATGACGACAGAGTGAGCATCTGAATTTTACTCTAGTGTTTAGAAGTTGAATATCTTGCTGTTATTATTTTGTTGTTAAAAAAGTCCTTTAATATAATCTACCATTCTTTTCTACTAGCGATTTTGAAACTCTGTAATTGCATTTTGCCTCTATTTTAGTATATTTCATTTATTACCAGTTTCTTAATAGATATTTTTTGTCCCTTTTCCCTCAACTCACTTAATTTACAGGATAGTGAACCTGATATAATTGATGGTGTGGGTGCTGAGGTGGGACATGTGATAAGAACAACTATTGGTGGTCGAAACGGTCAATCCAGGCAGGTTGGTATAATTTATTTGTAAGAAATTCAAAAAAAAAATCTTTTCTCCTCGCAGGATGGTGTGGGTGCACTGCTTATACAGTGAAATCTTACACTTCTCTACCTTGGTTTTGATTGAATTGGTAGACTGTCAGTTACATAGCTGAACATGTGGTTGGAACTGGCTCTTTTGGTGTTGTTTCCCAAGTAAGCACTGCTACAATTTTCGCTAGAAAGAAATAAGTTAACAAATACACTCCTCTTGCCGTTTTAAATTGCTGTAATAAATTCTTGTGGCAGGCAAAATGCAGAGAGACTGGTGAGATTGTTGCCATAAAAAAGGTTCTTCAAGACAAGCGCTACAAAAATAGAGAGTTGCAGATTATGCAAATGCTTGACCATCCTAATATTGTAGCTCTTAAGCATTCTTTCTTTTCAACGACTGACAGAGAAGAGGTCTACCTTAATCTTGTCCTTGAATTCGTTCCTGAAACTGTTAATCGCATTGCGAGGCAATACAACAGGATGAACCAGCGGATGCCCTTGATATACGTCAAACTTTACACTTATCAGGTAGGGAGCTATTTGTCTTTTTATATTTGTATTTATTTTAGAAGTCTCATAGTCTTTAAAGTATGGACTAGTCATATCTGATCTAATCAATGATTAATCTTTTCTGTTGTTTATTTGTTTTGAAATCACTCTTTTCTCTTTGTTTGTGCACATAGAAGTCAAAGGAGTGAGTGGTTCTTTCTTGCCTCTTGGTTTGTGGATGTACAAGTGATAGGTGCCTTTAGACCCATATTTGTTGTAAATGCTTTCGTTCTTCTCTCTCTCTCTCTCTCTCTCTCTCTCTCTCTTTTTGTATGTGTGTGTGTGGGGTGGGGGGGTGGTGGTGGGGGGGGGGGGGGGGGGGTAATGTTTGAATATTCTTATGGTCTGTATGTGTATGGTTAGTTTGGAAGAAGTAATTCCTGGATGATACGTCTCTAGGTTCTCTAGTATTTATAAGGGTATTTGTTGAAAATAAGGTTTTATTGCATCTGTAATTTGGTTTTTATGCCTAAAGGTATAACATGCTATTGCGATAGTTTTTGAGATTTCTCTGAGGTCATTCTTCCTTTTGGATTCAGGGTGTTTTTTATGGATTTAACAACCCATACTACATCTAGGATTTTGATCGAACATGTATTGTTATGTTTGTCTCTACAAGTCATGTATTTGGGCAAATGTATTTTGGATTGTTGGATGGTCCTGCAATATAGCAATTATATTTCTCTCACGATATATGTGGCAGACATGCTGCTGAACTCCCAATATATTCGGCACTAATAAAAATTGCATTCGTGCACATTGTTTAATTCAAGTTACCATGTTATACTGCATTTTCTGAGCCTTAGAAGCATGAGGTTGGAGCAGTAGAGAGGACGCAATAAAGTCTTAAGTGGTTCAAAGATATGGAGTGTGAAGTTCAACATGTTATGTGTTTAAGTGAAAAGGATATTGGATTGTGCGATATGTGCTACTAGGTTTTGTTTTTCAGAAGTCTCATACCTTATTTTCCTATAAAATAATACTTTTGTAACTTAAGTTTTTGAGTGTAAGCTATTCTGAGATTTGAGTATGATGTAACTGAGGTGGAAGTGAGGTTATGACTTTGTAGAAGCAAGTTTTGTGCAAGGTTCTAACTACTAAGTAAGAGACATAAAATTGTAAGTCTGAGAGTGTGACCTTGTAGGAGATTCCTGCCACTAAGTCCTTTTTTGTTCTAGTTTTTCGTTTTCTATTTCGTTTTGGTGGTTTCTATGAACCTGCCGTGACTAATATATTTGCAACATACTCATCAATGAACTCTTGTTTAAGTAAATAATAATCTAAAGTTATGTTTTACCGCATGCAACTACATATCCACCACCCTTTTTTGTTTGTTGACACATAATCACCAACTCCATAATAAATGTGGCGTTACATGTAATCTATACGTGAGACCCTCTGTTATTAGGAGAGCTTTGCTAGACGAATTCAAAACTTTATCCAGCCATGTGTTTTTTATCAATATGATGCTCAAATACTTCTATGTACGTTGGCCGGATGCACCTTGCTCCTTGTTTGTCAACCAAACAGCTGATTCATTTTAAACCAAATGCCCTGTCTTTATGTTGGTAGTAGAATCTATGACAAACCCAGTCTTGATCCTTATCTTTCTCAATTACATTGTGGTCATTTTATGCCGTCTTCTATGTTTTTAGGTTATATATAATAACTGTCATGTAAAAGAACTACATGAAAGAAGTGTGCTTAACAAAGATTTTTCTCTCTTGGGTGCAGATATGCAGGGCACTAGCATATATTCATAACTGTATTGGGATTTGTCACCGCGACATCAAGCCTCAGAATTTACTCGTAAGAATCTGTCCTCTGAACTGGAGATTTGTTTTTTCTTTCTTAAAATGCATTTATTCAATTTCATCAGCACCATGTTATTTTCAAAATGAAAAGAAACAGGTGTCCAGATTTGTAATTATTTTCGATATATATCTGATGAACATTGTAGAAGTGTCAGTTGATGGTGGCAATTAATATTATGAATAATAGGGCAAACATTTGTACTTATGATTCTAACAAGAGGATCATGCATATCTATACATGTAAATACTCTTGCTTCTGTATTTTCATGGGCTCGTATGTGTAAGCTGTGGAATAGTTTCAGGAAAAAGCGAACAAACTCTTGTATAAAAAAAAGAAAGAAAAAAGGCCAACAAACTTTGTTAATATATGTATGTATTAACATGCGGCTTCTTTGTGTTGTGAGGAATGCTGCCATTAGATTATTTTGATTAATTCTTTATATTATGCTTGGCTAACTTAGCAACCCGTCTTAGGGTATTTACTGATAACTCATGCAGGTATAGGTTAACATTAGAAATACTAGCAGAGATTTACCTTGGGCATAAAATATATAATTGGAACTGAGTTTCAAAACGGAAAAGAAATTTGTCTGTGTGTGTGTTTGTGTGTGGTAAGTTCCATGAAAACTGTGTTACTTTTTGTTTTGAAACCTGAGTGCTAAGTCCTTCTTTCTCCAGGTGAATCCTCACACGCATCAACTGAAACTATGTGATTTTGGAAGTGCCAAAGTTCTGGTAAGTCCTTAAAAGATCAATCTTAGGGTACGTTTGGTTGGGAGGATGGGAAAGAGAGGAAAAAAATGAGAGGATAATATTTTTATCCATTGTGGAAGGAAAATTATTTTCTCCAGCGCTGTTCGGTTACGAAAGAAAAATGAGGGGAGATAAAATAATTCACTTTTATGTAATTTACTATTTTACCCTCAAATATTACAAAAATAAATTAATTTTACTCTTCTTGAAAAATTCTTCCTTACTTTCGTTCATTTTCCTCCCAAACTTGTATGGAAAAAAAATTTCTTTGAATATTGTGCGTTTTTCTTCTTATTCCCCCCCCCCCCCCCCCCCCACACACACACATTTTCCATCCATTTTTAATATTTCTGGTATATCTTCATGAGTTTTGTTCTTTTCTCTTCTCATCAGGTGAAAGGAGAACCTAATGTGTCCTACATCTGTTCAAGATATTATCGTGCCCCTGAACTTATTTTTGGTGCAACAGAATATACAACTGCCATAGACATATGGTCTTCAGGTTGTGTGATGGCTGAATTACTTCTTGGACAGGTGGATTAGCTCTCTGATTGCACTTGTATCACTTATTTTCTATTCTTCCATGTTCTCTATCTAATAAAGGTTTTGTGCAGCCATTGTTTCCTGGTGAGAGTGGAGTTGATCAATTAGTCGAGATTATCAAGGTGATAAAGCAACCTTTCATCTTCTTGCACATATTTATTTGGAGAAATGTTATTGCTCTTCAAGATGATGCCCATGGGCTTTGAGTTACCCCCAAACAACAAACAAACCAAAAATAAAATAAAAATAGAAAAAGATCTGCCAGGTCTTGGAACTTCGATTATACCAAATTTTCATGTCACTGGAACAAAGTTGAATCTGGAAATTGGTCTTCTTGAGCTAAATGATCTTTTGAGAGTGTTGAATCCCACAACGCTTGTGTTACCTAATCCTGAACTATGTATAAAGCCTAGGGCAATCCTCATCTTACAAGGTGTCTTTTGAGAGGGAGTTGGGCCCATTGGATTTCTACATGGTTATCAGTGTCAGGACTCTTGTCTGATGTTGCATGTGTTAAATCCCACATCGATGTTGGGTCCTCCGATATCCGTTCGTAATGGTTTGTCAAAAAGTTCACCCTGCGTTTGAGGGGGCTTGTTGAATCTCATTTCGATGTTGTGGCCTTCTCCCGATATCCGTTCGCAGTGGTTTGTGAAAGTCCACCCTACGCGTGTGGGGGAGTGTTGAATCCATGGCTTGTGTTACCTGATCTTGAACTATATATAAAGCTTAGGGTAATCCTTATCTCACAAGGCGCCTTTTGAGAGTGAGTTAGGCCCAATGGGTTTCTATATAGAGAAATTATTGTTTGAATCTTCCTTAGACAATTAAAATAAAGGTTCAAAAGAAAGAAATAAGAGAATGTCTAGTTGCACTTATGGAGAGGTATGAGAATACAGTTTTTAGGGTGCGTTTGGGTAAGGTAGTTGAAGAAGGCATTGGCTTTCAAGAAGGATTTGTCAAATTTTCTTAAGAAAATTTTACAAATTAATCTAATACCTTCTTCAAATACCTCACCCAAGCGCACCCTTAAGTTCTTAAAATTTACATAAATCACCGGTCACCGCACTTCCTATGGTAATATTTGTGAAATGGCACCATTGGAAACCGACTCTTTGACCGAATTCTGTGCCTTTTCAATTTCTTTGCAGGTTTTGGGAACCCCTACCCGAGAGGAGATAAAGTGCATGAATCCAAATTATACTGAATTCAAATTCCCGCAGATAAAGCCACATCCGTGGCACAAGGTATACTCCCTACCTCAAATTTGAGTTTGCATAATTTGATATTTATATGTAAAAAGTTTTTATGGTTCCACTGATGATGTTGGACATGTTTACTTGAATATATTCAATTTTAGACCTAAAAAGGTTAAAGGGAGAGTTAGATCCATCATTTCGGGCCTAATTAAGGGGGGGAATCTAATGCGTACTGCGTTTAGGGTAGCGGTCTTGGGAAATCTCCAATAATGATAGCAAAAGTCAGAAAATACAATTTGTATCGTCAGATAAACAATTGTGCCCCAACAAACTCTTTACAAAAATAAATTTTGTTTGAAGTGTGTTCTACTCATAAAATTTGAAGAGTACTTGTAAATGTTAAGACACTGTTTGATAATAACGCCTTTTTTTAAGAAAAAAAAAAAACTTAAAAAAAAAACTAGCATTTGTTTTGACTTAAGCTTTTAAAAAAGTAAAAAGGCAGCCTAATGCACGAAGGTTCCCGCCATTGCGAGGTCTAGGGAGGGTCGGATGTACACACCCTTATTTTTGCATAAATTGAGGTTGTTTTCAACATTTGAACCGGGGACCTTCAGGTCTTGCGCTTTAGAATGTCCTTTAAAATCATATCTTCAATTTTCATATTTTAGAGATTGATGGACTAAGACCTCTCTACTCTATTTTTCTCACCCTCTACGAAATTTGCTTTTGCTTTGAATTAAAGTATTGTTTTGTTCAATTACCTTTTTTTTTTTTAATTATTATTATAGAAGTACTTAAAAAGCACTGCAAAAAATAATGCCTAAATTATTATTATCGTATTATTTGAACTTTATGAGCATAAAAAGTTACGAATAAAATTTACTCTTAAAAAAGGAACATTATATATGTCCTCTATTTTTTTGAAGTCTCCACTGAATTTTTTTTTGGTCAAAGTGAAGATAGCTAAGTACAATTTACTGTTAAGTTACCTTTCTTGGATATGCTCATATGACCGTCATGCTTTGAGACGTTGGTGAAGCCAGTGCCGCCAAACGTGGCCTTGAATGTGATGAGCACATGCGTTCATCCTTGTGATTCAGAAAATAGATTTGTGAATTTTTTTTACGAAAATTCTTTAAATAAAATTTTACAAATCTAGTCTCAAAATCAAATTCCTTCTTCAAATAACTCACCCAAGCGCAGCCTTAGGGTCTTAAACCACAGTTTGGATCTCCAAATGGTAGATTCAAATGGGTGGCGAGTCTCTCTCTTGCCTCTGAGATTCAATTAAAACCCGTTTCCTATCTTCCAGGTTTTCCAGAAACGTTTACCTCCTGAAGCAGTGGACCTGGTTTGCCGGTTCTTCCAATACTCCCCTAATTTGCGATGCACTGCTGTAAGTATAGCTTCCTCCTGAATCTGCTTAGGTAGTGTTTGATAGCACGAAATTCAAGCCTTGCTATTAAAAATGAGCGGATGCAAATTTTAGAGCTTGTTTGGTTTTGTTTTCATAAACAGTTTTTGAAAATTTTGAAAACAGTTTTTGAAAATTGTAAAAAGTTGTTTGGTTTATTTATGAAAAATATAATATTTATTAATAACGTGTTAAAAAAAATTGAAAATTGAAATTTGAAAACTGAAAAGTGATGTGACTGATTGAAATATGTGATCGTGAAAAAGAGAGATAATGGTGATGTTTGTTGGGTGAATTTGTGGTAGGAAAAATAAAGTTATGGGGAAAACGTTAAATTTAATTTATAAAATAATAAAATTATAATATTAATAGTAGGTGATGTGATGAATGGAGCATTGTGAAAATTGTTTTTTAAAAGGATTTCTGAGTTGTGTTTTTTAAATAAAAATAGCGGTATTTTGAGTTTTTGCAAATACTTGAGAGGCAAACCAAACAAGACCTTAATTTTTTGCATTTCATTTCTACAATTCCGTGCAACCAAACATAGGGTTAATTCAACTGGCAAAGATATATGTTTTTTTAATACCTATTTATTTTTTAATTATTTTTTGTATGTGTTCTCTGAAGCTGGAAGCTTGCACTCACCCTTTCTTTGATGAATTACGAGACCCAAACACCCGCCTGCCCAATGGCCGCCCTCTTCCCCCGCTCTTTAATTTCAAACCTCCAGGTTAGTTTGGTATAATCTCGTCTGTTTGCTTAAGTAATTTAAATTTTTAAATTCTTTACTTAAAAAATAGAATTGCTTATATAATATTTAGGGGTTTTTTGAACAGTCAATGAAAGTAAAATTAGCTTATGTTGTCCACGCGTTACAGTAATTTTTCCAGAAGTCCAAAGTTATTGTAGTACATAAAAATTATTGTAATTTTTTATTTGGACTTCTGAAAACGTTACTGCAGTATGTGGACTGCATGTGCTAAAATTTTTAATTTCGTGGATTCTTCACCAAAAAAACCCTAATATTTATATAGACACGAATATTGTTTTTTTAAAAAATAATTCGTAAATTTCAAAAATAAATTTTGTTAAAATTATATTAAATTGTTCTTTTAAGCACATACACTTTTTATTATTTTATAAAAGTAAATTTGTTTATACCCTTTGATTTTCCCCTTAAAATTTTTATTTTCTTTATATTTTTCTGCAAAAATACTAAAAAGAAGTCCCATTATCCTTAGGTAGTGTTTGGATATATGGAATCGGAGGCTTGAAATTGGAATTAGAAATGAATGGGTGTAAATTTCTAAATTTTTACATGCGTTGATTTCTAATTCCAATATCGATGCTCCAATTCCGGATTTCCAAACGCTGCCTTGACGGAAGAAAAAGTAAATTTTTATTTTTGCTAATGTTAAATTTATGTTTTTTCCCCTCTTCAATCATAGTAAAATTTAATTTTTTTAAAACTAAATTCAAAAATTGAATTCTCTTTATTTGCTTTGAATTTATACCCATAATTCAATTTTATTTTTATATTTTTGGGGACAGAGTTACAGGGCATCCCTTCTGAAATTCTCCACCGGCTTATCCCGGAGCATGCCCGGAAACAGAACTTGTTCATGGCTCTGCACTCCTAGTGAACTCTCTCTCTCTCTACTCTTTCTATACACTGGTTTGGTATGTATATCCTGATGCATCTGCAGTCAAATTTCCATCTTTCACTTCATATGTAAGAGCTGAACCGGAGAGGTTTGAGGTTTTTTTTCCTTGAGTTTATTTGGTTTTCTCCCTTTTTTTTTTTTTTTTTTTTCAATTTTTTATGTGGATACTTATGAGAGATTTAAGGCATAAAGACTTTCTATGTATTTTCATAGATTTAAGGCATAATATTAGCCATGTTGGAGGCGTATCCCGATATATCCAAGGCGTATTCTAATGTATCGGATAGGTACCATTGTCTCTCAATTTCCCATGTCCCACCATATAGAAATGTTGAAATTTCAATTAAAAGAGAAAAGTGTGCGAATAATACTTTTTTTTTTTTTTTAATTCAGAGAAACCAAGAAAAAGCAAATAGGAGTGTGCAATCTTTTTAAGTCAAAGACATATATATATATATATAGTATGAAATCTGATTGTTCAGTTTTGTTATTTTGTTGTCAGGCATGATGGAGTGATAGATGATATTCTTAAGATATATTTAATATTCTTGATAATATTTCTCTCCATTTTTTTTCAATCCATATGGACCCAAAGGATCTGTTTGGTTGAGTGGAAAATGGAATGAACAAGAGTAGGAAAAATAGTTACAAATGTATCAGCTCTTAATCTTTAATGGATAAAATCTAGGGGTTTGACACTTTGCACTCGTGAATATTGGCCAAAATCTTACTTTAGTCTCCCTGTTTTCATTCATCATCTTATTACAGTCCAAGCCAACATAGAAACATACCGTACACTGAACTATTTGAAAGAAAATTTATTGACAATTTCAACTTATCATTTTCTCTCATTCCCCTCACCGCCCAAATATAAGAAGTATATATATATAGTTGGTTGGATGGCATTTGACTGTTTGTCGTCCAAAATGGTAATGAGATTATTAATTTAGACTGAAGTGGGATGATTATGGAACTTCAGGGCGTTTATGTGTTCAAATTGTAGCCATGAAGACCAAAGTTACTGATGGTCAAACTCTAGGGATGCAAAGTGTCTAGACCCCTAAAAAAATTAAGGGAAATTCCTCTAAAGATCCTGTAAGTGGAAAACACCACTTATGGGAGGACTATCCAAAGTTTTTTTTTTTGCCTTGGGATGGTCCTTAAAAAGTGGTGGTTTCCACTTGTGGGATTTGGGACCTCTCAACAAGAACTCCAAAAATTAATAGCCTTTCTTCAATTGGTATGACATGAAAAGTTGGGAGCTTCTACATGTAGACTATTTTACACTAATCATGAACCCTATAAAATTATTTAATTAATATAAATTTTATTCTTTGATTTACTAGCACATGTACTCCTTCATTTTATATTTTTACATATTTCTCTCCCTCCTTCCTCCCTTCTCCAACAAACAAATATCGCCGGCGTCGGCCGACGGCACCCGCATAGCCCTCTCTCTCTCTCCCCAGTCACTTAAGATATGTTGTTGTTATGCTAATTAAATAAATCTAAAAAAGGCTTAGCTAAACTCGCGCCAGTGATAAAGGTTTTGCGTTAGTGCATAACTAAGACAAGTAACAACATGTATCCAAATATATATAAAAACTCAAATCTGCGTATAATTGTTAAAGGGTGTATATTTAGTAAAAAATTTGCATATAAAATCTTAATTCTGCAGATGGTAAAAGAGTAATTTCATAATAATTTTGATTTATTTGTTAAAGAGTGCATATTTAGTAAAAAAGGGTAAATATGGAAGCTCCAATTAAGTATCAATTGATTTATTATTTACTAAATTATGAATTAAAAAAATAATGAATAATTCAAGTAATTTACCAAATTACCCTTCGAAAGTTTCATAACCAAAACATTTTCAAAGTTATATATAGAGAAAACAAACTGATAGGACAAGTAATTTCTTAAAACAATATCATATTTTCTTTTTATTTATTTAAAAATTGGATCAAATTAAAATCAATTTCAAATTGACTATTTTTTTGGCAAATCTCTTATTTTACTTTTAATTTGAAAAAAGTTCCATACGTAATTGCAACTTGTATTTTGGTCTCGCACATTAAAAAAAGCAGAAGGCCCAATGCACATGCTTTATTCTCACAGTTACATGTATTTAATTCGTGTGTAAAATATTTGTTAGATGTAATAAATATTATATAAGTACATATAACTTGTAACTAATATTATCCAAATACATGTAACTAATATTACACAGACGTGAGTTCATGAGGAACTAATACATAAGCAAAAACCAATTTAATTGACTAAATCACGAATTATATTTCAAATGGGACTAATAATATATTACACCCACTATTTAGGACTAATAAGCAATTATCCCTTTAAAATTTAAGGGTTAAATGTGTTATTCATAAAATTACATGTACTACATTAACATTCCTCCTCAAACTTTAGGGGTCAAAAGTATAATTTTATTCAACCTAAAACCCTCTGTCGCCAGTTTTTGTTCTTCGACCAGCTGAGCTTTTTCCCGGAAATCTGCCGTTGATTGCTTGAACAAACGGAGATGGCTTGCATTTCGCACGGCATCACTACTTCTTCGAAGATTCTGAATAGCCATTATCACGCCAGGCGCTCATCGAATCGATTCTCAGCGAATCACCACCGGTGTGTGTTGAGGAACAATCCGACGTTCGTCGATGTTGGGTCCCTCAATTGGGATTGTCGCCGCAGTTTCAACTGCCGCCGGTCCTTCGTCACCGTATTCAAAAGTGTTTCTTCCGGCAACGGCGTTGTCGGTAAGCATCGACTACTGTATGTTTGACTGATAAGCTAATCGAGTGACTCGTGTCATTTTACAGTCCGTTTGGTGTGCATAAAATTAGACGAAAATTCAATTCAAATCTCTGTTTGTGATATATCTTATGTTTGGAATTAGTAGAATTCAACTGTGATGAGATTCATGAAGTCTTGTTTGAGTCACTGATGAGAAATGACAATTGAAATAGATTGTTAGGTTTATCCCACGATAGATGTGAAAGGGGTTGGTGGTCAGATTATGAGTGTGAGGAACAGCCTCATCTCATGAGTTAGTTTTTGGGTTGAGAGAGGCCCAAGACCACCCTACATTATCTTCTATAAAACTTCTGCAGTTTCTTGCTATTATCTCATGTCCTTAATTTGATTGTTGCAATGCTGAATTAGTTGATGCTTCTATTCTGATGGTCAGTTTGAGGTTTAACTTCTTTTGTATCGAAAAATATCACTTTTTTCAACTGACTGAATTCCTGCTGTATATGCTTATCCTAACTCCTATGTGATGTTTGGTACATGGGATTAGAATTAAAACCCGTGGACATGGAATCAAATTTTGAATAGACACCCATCCAAATTTTGACTCCATTCTTTCAGGATTTGATTCTGTTCTTGCGCACCAAACACTTCATGGGTAGCGTTTGGAGGTATGGAATTGGAGCTTTGGAATTGGAATTAGAAATGAACGCACAAAAAAGGGCAGCTCAGTGCACGAAGCCTTCCGCCATTGCGAGGTCTAGGGAGGGTTAGATGTACGTAGCTTTGCCCTTACATATGGATAGGTTGTTTCCAAAGAAATGAATGCATGTAAATTTTTGCTCTCCAATTTGTATGAAACCAAACGCCACCTCAAGGAGTGAGAAAATTGGGCTTTGGGATTTACATGTTCAAATATTGTTTCGGTTTCCTTATTACTATCAATTTTTTTTAATGGAGTTTTTCTCTCTTTTTTTAGAAGAAAAGGTTGTGGTGTTGGTCATTGGAGGAGGGGGGAGGGAACATGCCCTTTGTCATGCCTTGAAGCGATCTCCCTCTTGTGATACTGTCTTCTGTGCTCCTGGCAATGCCGGTATTTCCAAAGCCGGAGACGCTACTTGTATTTCCGACCTTGATATTTCCAATAGCTCGGCCGTGATTTCCTTTTGTCAAAAGCGAGGTGTTGGGTTGGTTGTGGTGGGACCGGAGGCTCCTCTTGTTGCAGGTCTTGTTAATGATCTTGTTGAGGTGGGAATTCATGCTTTTGGACCTTCTTCAGAAGCTGCTGCTTTGGAAGGTTCCAAGAACTTCATGAAGAGCCTGTGTGATAAATACGGAATCCCCACTGCCAAGGTTAGGCATTCTCCCTTGTTGTGGTTTTAGTTTTGCAAAATAAAATCCTTGTTGCTTCATTTTATCGTTTGATTCTATGATTTTTCTTGTTAAACACAAATGCTGTAAATTCATTTTTATACTCAAAAAGTAGGTGTGGGCTTGAAAAGAAGGGTTTGTTTGGGTGAAGGGTTTTGGGAGATGATTTGATTTTGATAAGGAATTATTTGAATTCATAAATTGAAATTTCTTGTTCAGCTACTTCAGAAAGGAATTTGTAAAAATTCTTGGAATTTCGAAATGGGATTTAGGGAGGGGGTGAAATGAAATTTCTAAATACCTTGTGCAATAGTTTTTTCTTTATTTTTTCCTCTAATCTTTCTGAATGAGTATACTTCTCCATCTCAACGAGGTGAAATCACATCAATAACGAGGAATAAGGAAATGATTTTAAATTTTGAAATTTCTAAATCCCAGCGTTTCTAAGTTACAGGAATTATTAAATTCGCACTGTTGGGTAATATTTTTTTGCAATTAAAATTTTAATGATGTGATTTCACCTCAAGATGGAGAGATACCTTATCCAGAAGGACGTACAAAACAATGCTCTCTTTAGCAGGTATTTTGAGGTGCCATTTTACTCAAATTAAATCCCATTTTGAAATTTCAAGGAATTTTACAATTTCCTTTTTTTTTTTTGGCAAAGGTATTGACGATGTTATTTGATTTGGGATTCATAATATTTTCTTAACAAAAATTTTTCAGAAAATTTTGCAAATCTCTTCTCGAAATCAAATAACTGACCCCAATAGAATTTTATGAAGTAATCAAACAAGTTATTTTGATGTATGAATTTCAGAAACCCCTTTTCAAAATCAAATCCTTCAGGCAAACATACAATAATGAATCATTTTTATCGTTTTGGAGTTGCGATACTTTACTATTTTAACCAAGCACCTCACTTGCATCGTCCATCAATTTTGGTCCAGTATCAAACATTCACCGACCCATCTGCTGCAAAAGAGTACATCAAAACTCAAGGTGCTCCCATCGTCATTAAAGCCGACGGATTGGCCGCCGGAAAAGGAGTGATTGTCGCTGCAACACTTCAAGAAGCATATGAAGCTATCGACTCAATGCTAATAAAGAACGATTTCGGTTCAGCCGGTTGTCGTGTCATTATTGAGGAATTCTTGGAAGGAGAAGAAGCTTCTTTTTTTGCCCTAGTCGACGGAGAGAATGCCCTAGCCCTAGAATCTGCTCAGGATCATAAACGAGTCGGGGATGGTGATACGGGGCCCAACACAGGAGGAATGGGGGCCTATTCTCCTGCACCCGTGTTGACTAAAGAGCTTCAATCTTTGGTAATGGAGTCTATAATTTTGCCAACGGTCAGAGGAATGGCGGAAGAAGGGTGTAAATTTGTGGGCGTTTTGTATGCTGGGCTGATGATTGAGAGGAAATCGGGGCTGCCAAAGCTGATAGAGTATAATGTGCGGTTTGGTGATCCGGAGTGCCAGGTAACTGACTTTTCCCTTTATCATCAAATTTATATATATATATTACAATGGTAACGTTGCTCTATTGTGGCCTAGAGGACCCAGGTTCAGACCGCTTAAAGGCGCCTAAAAATCAATTGATTCCAGACTTCCAAATTGCATTTCTAGATCTTTTAACTGTTTTACGCAAAGCAGGGTGCATATATATATATATATATATATTATAATGGTAAGTTTGCTCCATTGTAGCCTAGAGGACCTGGGTTCGGACCGTTTAGAGCCCCCTAAAAGTCAATTGATTTGAGACTTCCAAATTGCATTTCTAGATCTTTACACTGTTTTACCCCAAACAGGGCGCTAAAAAAATTGTGTATCATGAAAATTAATTTATATCATATAAAACATGATCTTGATTTGTCTCCAATTTTCAGGTACTGATGATCCGATTGGAGTCCGATCTAGTCCAAGTCCTTCTCGCCGCTTGTAAAGGAGAGCTGCGCGGAGTTTCACTTGAATGGTCACCCGGTTCAGCCATGGTGGTGGTCATGGCTAGCAACGGCTATCCTGGACCCTACCAAAAGGGAACTCTGATAAAAAACCTAGACGAGGCAGAGCAATCCTCACCGTTTGTTAAGATATTTCACGCTGGCACTGATCTCGATCCCGCTGGAAACTTCATTGCAACAGGCGGCCGAGTTCTCGGTGTGACCGCCTTTGGGAGTAATCTCGAGGAGGCACGGGATCGGGCTTACGTCGCTGTTGAGAAAATTGACTGGCGGGGAGGGTTTTACCGGCGAGATATCGGCTGGAGAGCACTTCCCCAAAAACAATGGTCTGAATGTTCACAGGAGTGAGTGAAAGAGTTCTGCCTATTTTTCTATGTGCGCGTTCGGTCGAGGTATTTGAAGAAAGAATTTGATTCTGAGAAAAGGATTTTGCAAAAATTCTTTGAACTTTTTCAGTGAATTCCTTTTCAGAATCAAAACATTTCTCAAAATCCAAACGGACCCTAATTTATTTATTCGACTTTCTTGAAAATCCCTATTAGGAATCCTTTTGGAAGCCATTTTTGGAGGGAGGGGCATATTTTTTTTCTTTTCATATAAAATTTAAATGTGTGCTTGAAATGTGAAATATGTACCAAAATCAAGAATTGTGCTGCACAAATGTTGTATTATATTTGCTTGAAGAGGTAAAATGATCCTATTGTCGTTTATTTTTTTCTGCATTTGTTGAGTTTAAACCTCATATATTTTTGTTATTTTGACAAATATTAAGGGAATTTCATGTCATTTTAATAATATTTGAGACACCTTTTGTTAAGGGATATTTCTATCATCCGCTGAGGAACACTCATAACCTGCACATGACAAAGAGAGGACCTCGAGGAGACCGTTTGAGTAGTTCACTAGTTCGTGTCCACCACGCACGCTGACTGACCTCTTCACCAAGTAGAGACCATTGGACACCTGTCCCTTTGTGACTACCACTCATCGAGCTCAACTGGGGCGTAGCCAATGTCTCCTGCACCGACCATTGCCTAGTGACCGGAGCTAAGGGGTCTACCTTGGCGAGCTCAAGTATGGCCACCGGCCAAAATTGTAAGGTCACCAATCGAGCTCCTGCATATCCGTGAGCTAAGCCTAATCTCCAGATCTTTCTGGCGCATTCCATGGGCTCCTCTTGGTGGGTCGAAGTTCAAGCCCCACGTGCCTAAGTCATATCACGCGCCGGCCAGATGCCGGATATGATAATTAACCGCGCTCAGGGTCCTAATTTGGCAGAGCTAATCCCACTCTCCTTCTATAAATAGTAAGAAATTAAATGCTTCAGGTAAAAGCATCTCCTCTATATTTTGGTGTGCCATTACCAAAATCCATTTTGGCGCGCGCGCACACACAAAAATAAAAAAAGCACTCCAAGGGAGATGCTATTTTGGTGTACTAATTTTTTTTTTATTAAAAATTAAAATTAACAAACTAATTTAATTGAATTTTGAGATTTTAATTTAACCGCTAAATATTAATTTTTAGTTTCAAACTAAAGCATAAAAATTAAAATTTTAAATTTTAATTGAACCGCCAAAGGGTATAATTTTAAGTTTCAAACTAAAGTGTAAAAATTAAAATTTAGAATTTTAATTGAACCGCCAAAAGGTATAATTTTTTATTTTAAACTAAAACGCAAAAAATTAAATTTTTTATTTTAATTTTATCGTCAAATCTCAAATTTTGATTCAAACTAAAACGCCAAAATATGGCATAGGCAAATCTAGTGTGCCAAATATAGCACAGGTAGACTTGTGCCAAAATGGCACACCAGATGGCACAATCATTGGAGCTGTTTTTTGGTTCAAAAGTGTTATATTTAAGATGACACACCATTTGACTCTCCCCTTGGAAATGCTCTAATGCTAAATATTTTTACTTACGGCAAATATCTATTGAGATTTTTATTATTTAGTCCTTATTTAAGAGATCATTTAGAAAAAAAATCATTTTCAACTATTCGTGTAAGAATCAGATCTCAAGGTATAACCAATTAAATTTTTGGTCATTTGACAGACAAAATAGGACGGAAAAAGACACATATACCCCATTCTCTCTCATTTTACGTTAACTCTTTTTCTTTTATCTCTGATCCACAATCCTCACTTTTTTTCTCTCTCTAAACCCTACCCACAACGTTGTGGTTCATACTCTCTCTCTTTCTCTAAACCCTAAAAACCCATTTGAAATTCCAACACGATTGGACTGCTGAAATAGTTGCCGGCGAAATTTAGAACTTTGAGTGTCTGAACCTGAAAAACGTCTAATAGTAACGGACCGAAAAACCTGTTGCTGAAGGCATCGAGAACGACTAGACGGCAAAGTTTCGAGACCCCTTTCGGGAATCGGCCGAAAAAATTGTTTCGGCTGATGTCCAGCGTCCTGAGATTGGTGAGATCAAAGATTCCGACAGGGAGTGGTTTCGGTGGTCCGGATTTGGCTGGTAGCCGGCGGTGGTTGCCGGATCTAGCTAGTGGTGGCCGACGGACCATCTCGAACCTCTATCAATCATCGTTGTCATCAGAATCTGAGCTTTTTTGGGTCTGAGCTTTTTGGGTATGATTTTGGGTCTTCTTATCCTAGGGTTTTTAGAGAGAGACTCTCTCTCATGAAATTTGATTATGAGTGAACGGTATGTGGTGAACGTTTTGATTTCTCTCCTTGTTCACGGTCTGAATCTTCTCTCTCTTTCTCTTCATTTAGATCTGGGTTTTCGCGATTTCGGTTGTTCATCGAAAGTAGATCTCAAAGCACAACCACCGATCTCGCTCTCACTCTCTCTTGGATCTATTTTGCTTTATTTTTGATTTTTTGCTTTATTTTTTGCTCCGATCTCAGCTCTGATCTGTTTTGCTTTATTTTTTAATTTTTACGTTAACGTTAGTATTTTTGCGTGATTTTTTCACACATATTTTTCTGGATAACATTAAAACGCAAAATATGCATTAACATTAACGCAAACATAACCCAAACACACATTCAGCAGTTTACTTTACTTGTAGCCTTTCGCTCTCTCTTGAATTTTGGACATGAGTTTTGCTTTATTTTTTATTTTTGTTTTCAAGTAAAGTTGAGTAATGTTTTATACCCAGATCATTTTTAGATCTGGATGTTTTGGGATCTATTTTTTGAGTGAACATAGTACTTTTAATGGTGGGGATAAAATGTTTCTGGATTTTTTTGGGGATCATTTTCAGATCTGGATGTTTTTGGGATATGTTTTTTTATGATGGGGATATGAATGATGGTAGAGGTGGAGGGGGTGTTATTTTTACATTAACGTTAGTGTTTTTGCTGGATTTTTTTATCACATATGTTTTCTGGACAACATTAAATGCGTTAACGTTAACATAGAGAAAGACAAAAAAATGTGCATTAACGTTAACGCAAACCCAACCCAAACACACATTCAGCTCAAAATGACAAAATACCATATATGGCAGTTAATGTTAACGCGCACAAGACAAAAGTATGCAGCAGGACGTTAACATTAAAACCACAATCCGATGGTGAAAAATGCATTAACGTTAATGCACACAAACAGATGAGGAAAGATGCGGTAACGTGAATTTCACACAAAAATATATGAAAATGCGTTAACATTAACGTAAAATTTAAATCGTAGTTAATGTGAAAATGTGTTAATGTTAACGTGAAATTCAAAATATGAAAATGACAATGATAAATTAACGTGAACATACAAAAAAAAATCAAATGCAATAACGTTAACGTGAATTTCAAATTGTAATTTTGTAATATGGACAAGGTGCATTGCTTGAACAAGTTTACATTAACATTAACGCCCTGGTTGTATACTTTTGTCTTGTTGCATAGGACAAAATGGTAAAATTATAAATAGGAGTGAACAGGGTGGCCAAAAACACAAGGACTTTTTCCTAAAGATCTATTGGGATTGAAAACTTAATTGTGGTTGCCAGGTGGTCTGATTTCTTAATGGGTTCTCTACGAAGGACCAAAAAAAAATCACCCATATCTATTTTTTTTTTCTCGAGTTCTTACTCTTATGTGGGAGGAACTTCGTTAGGCACATATCAACGGGTCTTTATGTTGGTACAATCTTGTATATAAGGGATTTTGACTATTGACCTTTGACTCTGGATCGTTCATTGGGCACCAATAACCGAGCACAAGAACTCTACCTCAGAAAGGAAAATCCACCTAAACCCTGACCGTAAACCAAATTTCGACACCAACACCAACAGTTTGGCACTGTTTGTGGGAAAGCTACTAAAAGCCTCTCATTGATCATCCTGCACTGGTCACCTAAGACTTCATGATCACAAGGTCTGGTCAGATAATTAGACAAAGAAATGAAAACCTCGTCATGAACAGTCCTCAGAATGAACAATCACTCAGAGAAATAGTAGTTATGTCTTCAATCCCTAAATCCGATGGCAGGCCGTGGGCTATCGAGGACCACCCACTGCCCAAATGGACCTGTCAACTTCTTTTTTTTGGCCATTTCATGCGGCAGACCTCAAGTGTCCGGAGGCTTCCAGCATTGATGACCCAAAACGACAACTAGGACAATTCCAAGGATACATCAGGACGTTCCTCACTCGCCTTCAGGGTTCTTGCTAAGGGGAGAACATGCTCTTTAGATCGTAGGGCGCGAGGAGCGAACACAACACTTTGAGGACATGGTGATCTTCTCTAATGGACACGTGCCGGGGGATCGTCCACAACAATTGTGACCCCGAGTATAGGAAACAAGAGTGAGATCCCCTGGTTGCATCAAGATCTCCAATCCCTCTGCTAAGAAGACAATGCACGAGGGACCGCCCCCTAGGCCGTTTACCCAACCTTATGGCAAGGTCTGACCTGTTGGCCTATCATGAGATGGAGGTCGACTCTTTCTCACCACCCTCTTGCCACCACGATGTTTGACTAGCGGGCAACCAAGTGCACATAGAGCACCGTTTAGCATCCAAGAAAGGTGCGACAGAGTGTCGCCTCACCGACATGGAGGTGCTTCTGTAGGAGATCCATGGAGGAAGGGGGATAACGGGGCTTACCACCAAGGTGAGGTCACCGTTCGTTGATGAAGTGCTCGAGGAGGTGGTGCCCTGCCGTTTTGTGCACCCTCAGATTTCCACCTATGATAGGACAACAAACTTCGTGGACCACCTTTGAATCTTTCAGTCCCACGTGGACATGTAGATGATTTTGGTGGTCATGAGATGCAAGTACTTCCCACCCACCCTGTCTAGTTCACCGAGGACATAGTTCTAGAGTATCCGGCCATAATCTATCACAACCTTCCGTGAGATCGAGCAACTGTTCCTCGCTCTATTCAACTGCTCGCGGAAGAGGCCGAAGACCATAGTTCACATCTAGTAGGCCAGTTTCACTAGAAATCAAAATCAAAATCATTAGGCATATTCCAAACTCAAAACCAAAATCAAAACTGTCATTTTTTAAAAAACAAATTTAAAACCAAACCGCTTAATTTTATATAAAACCAAAATCAAAATCACAAAGCCATTAATCCATTAAGCTTTTTTAATTTTATATAAAAGCAAAACCAAAGCCATTGCGAAATCGTGAACCGTTGTTTTTTATTTATTAAAAAAAAAATATAACTAAAATACCTAAAGAAATTATGAAAACTCTAAAATTAACCCAATTAACCCTATGACATATATATACACATTAGATGTCAAAATATAAATAAATAAAAAAAGTGAGAGTAATATATGTAATAAAATGTATTTAAAATAGTGGTTACATGCTTTCGTTATGCGGTTTGATTTAACGATTCGGTTTCATGGTTACTATTCCAAAATCAAAACCAAAACTGTTTTTGTTTTCAATTCCAAAATCAAAACCGTAACCAAAACTATTTAATCAATTTCAAATCAAACCGTTCGATTCGATTTGGTTTGATTACCCATCTGTTCAGGTTGAATTTCCATCCCTACTCACATCCTCGCTATCCAACAGGAAGGTGGTGAGTTGCTCGGAGAATACGTTGATCACTTTAACTGGGAGGCGAACGCCTGCGATAAGCTCTCCGATAGGGTGACCTTGATTGCTTTCATAGATGGTCTTCACCACTAGAGGCTCTTTTACGACCTCTGTGCCAATCCCTCAACCAATCTAGATCAGGCACTGGATCACGGTACCCGCTTTCACAATGCCGACTTGCAGTAGCTAGGAGGGAACGAGAAAGTAATTCAAAGAAGAAGGGAAGGAATGAACAAGAAGGCCCTAGCAAAGCTCAGGGCTCAAAAAGGCTATAAGTTGAGGGACGATTAGGACTTATGCCTGGGGATTGGAGACCATTCTTGCACCCAGGGCACTGACCATAGGACTACACGATGCTTACCGCCTCTATCGCAATAATCTTCGAGGAGAATTTGAGGAGAAAATTATTTCTACCTCTCCCATCCCTAAGAGGAAAAACTACGCGTAGGTCCATGAACAAGTATTATGAATTCCATTGGGACCGAAGGCACCCTATAGAGAACTGCTTTCAACTCCGTGAGGAGATCGAGGCCCTCATCAACAGAGGGTATTTGGGAAACTATGTTTAGAGAACAGACGAAGGAGATGATCGTCAGGTTGAGCATCAGGTTGAGCATCGGACATGCCAAGGAAGGTGAGAAAATTGAGGCCAACAACATACCAACCAGGAGGACATTAAAGATGTCGACTCCTAGAGGGTGGATGGAGAGATCATGTCATTGACGATATAATCAGCTTAGGAAAGAAAAGTCCTCATCCTCCTGCAAGGCCCATGATCACCGGGCAAAGAAAAAGGTTGACGAGGGCGTGTATGAGGTAAGTATTGTTGATGTCGCCTTATACAATGTCATCTCCTTCAACGAAGCCAACCTCTGGGGAGTCCAAGTGCCCCATGATGATGCCCTGGTGATCACCACCCTGGTCGACCACTTCAAGACATGCGAATTGTGGTAGATGGTGGAAGCTCTATGGACATCATGTTCAAGTGGGCATTCGACAAGATGAAGATGGACTCGAGCAAACTACAACCCACAAAGTCCCCCTTGTCGATTTTAGAGGTGACGGTCTCAATTCAGTGGGCTGGGTGTCCCTATTGGTCACCGTGGACACGGCTACTTACACAACATCTCTAAAGGGTAAGTTTTTAGTGGTGGACAAGCCATCATACTACAATGCCTTCATGGGCCAACCAACGGTCTATGCATTGAAGGCTATAAGCTCTCCCTATCAAGTGATAAAATTCCCCATCGAGCACGGTGTGGGCGCAGTTCGGAGGGATCATGAAGCATTAAGGGCCTATGCTAGCAGAGCTCTTAAAAAAAGGAAATAACAATCAATGACAGAGATTGAACACATGGTATAGGGTACTGAGCTCGTTCTTTTCCCCATTGAGGATCATCGTGATGAAGAACCCGTCCACCAATTACATGAAGACCTGGTAGACGTGTCCATCCACCGGACCTACAAGGAGCGCACAGTGAGGATAGGGACAAACTTGTCCCTTGACCAACGAAAAGCTCTCACTAACCTCTTTTAGAAGAACTATGATGTCTTTATATGATCCCATGACGAGCTCTCAGGGATAGATCCTAAGTGGCCATGCATTGACTTCATGCAAACCCACACCACCCACTTGTTAGGCAGAAGCGTAAAATGTTCCATACCGATCGACAAGCCATCATCGAGGAAGAAATGAACAAGTTAATAAAATCGCACGTAGTGGAGAAAATGAAGTTCTAGGATTGGTTGTCTAACGTGGTCCTCGCACCGAAAGCCGGGAACAAATAGAGGCTCTATATGGACTTCAAGGACCTGAACAAGGTATGCCCCCAAAGACTTCTTCCTTTTGCCTCGAATTAATATAGTCATCGACGTTACAGCTGGCTACGAACTCCTCAGGGTGCAATCAAATCCCTATTTTCTCCCTAACAAGAGCAATACCTCATTCATCACCGATCAGAGGAGATATTGCTACAAGGTCATTACCTTTTGACCTTCGCAATGCTGGGGCCACCTACTAGCGACTTGTGAACAAAAAGTACAAGGAAGAGATCAGAAAAGACTATGGAGGTATATATCGACTTTTCTTGTGTCAATTCTTCAAAAATTTCTTTTTACCCAGTCAATTTATATTGTTCTGTAAAAAAATGTA
The DNA here is from genome assembly GCA_016647705.1 of Eucommia ulmoides. Classification (NCBI taxonomy): domain Eukaryota; kingdom Viridiplantae; phylum Streptophyta; class Magnoliopsida; order Garryales; family Eucommiaceae; genus Eucommia; species Eucommia ulmoides. The sequence goes on from CM028341.1 coordinate 6,984,453, forward strand.
ATGGTGTACCCTTATTAGGTAGTTAATTTGTATTTTCACATTATATATATGTGTGTGTGTAAAAAGCTCTATAAAAATATGATCGTTTAAAAATAAAATTTGTCCCAAATATATAGGGTAAAAGGCAATTAACCCAAACAATCTGTTAATTGTGGAGGATCAAAAACTAAACTCTCTATACAGACAAATTTAAGCATTAACACAATTATTTGTTCGGATTTTTTCCGACATTATTCTATTAATTAAAAAGCTCTAAAAAAATTAGTGCTATTTTCTTGAAAGCCCATTGGCCATGGGAGCCCAAAAAGGCAGGCCTCCTCCTCCTCGTGATCTCCGAATAACCGGCCCAACACTGGAATCCAACGGCCGACGATCTCTCACTGTCCTCGAACTCGGAGCCCATGGAACTTTCTGGAAGCCCTCGACGTGTTTTCACCTACCCCTCACTCTCTCTCTTATCTTCTTCTTTCTTCAACTGCTTCCTCCCACCTCCTGATTTCCGGAGTTAGGGTTAGGATTTGAGATTTCATCAAATCCTCATTACGTAACCCTCTCTCTGATACGCAGATTATAGAATTTAGATATACTCAGTTCAGATTCATATATTTATATTCGTAGCTTCGATTCATTGCGTTTAGATTGATTTTTTTGTTTAGTGGAAGAAAATGGCTTCATCCACAGCTCAAATTCACGCTCTGGGTTCTACTCATGTTTCGTCGTCTTCGAAGCAATCGAGTAGGAAATGCTTCTATGGGCCGAGAGTGAACAGTACCGTATCATTCGGTATGCCCAAATCTGCGTTCCCGAAGTTGAAGAAGAACAGCGGGAGGAGAGGCTGCGGCGCCGGAGGTATTAGGGTTGTGGCGGAGAAGGTGGTGGGAATCGATTTGGGAACCACTAACTCCGCCGTGGCGGCGATGGAGGGAGGCAAGCCGACCATCATCAGCAGCGCCGAGGGGCAAAGGACGACGCCGTCGGTGGTGGCTTATGCGAAGAACGGGGATAGGCTTGTGGGACAGATTGCGAAGAGGCAGGCGGTGGTGAACCCGGAGAACACTTTCTTCTCGGTGAAGAGGTTCATCGGGAGGAAAATGTCGGAGGTGGATGAGGAATCCAAGCAGGTTTCTTATGCAGTTGTCCGGGATGAGAATGGGAATGTCAAGCTGGAATGCCCCGCCATTGGCAAACGGTTTGCTGCTGAAGAAATCTCCGCGCAGGTATACATTATTTCATATATAGACGCTGATATGTTTCTGATTAGTGTTGATTTTATCTTGAATTATGGTTCTGATGCTCAAATATAATCCACAATTGTTGAGGAACTAGGGATTCCTGTCGCCTAAATAAATAAAGAATTAGCTGATAAAGTAAATATATGAAATTTAAAGAGTATAAATGTAATTAGACTTGACGACTTTGTAAGTAGGTAGTGAAATTTGTAGGCAGGATTTTGTATCAATATTTGATCAACTCATTCCAACCATCTATTCTCATCTAATCAATCCAAGCCGTTGAATAAAAGATATTAAAAAAAAAATCTTGATTTATTAATAGATATAGACCCCCACCCCCACCTCCAATTTACGCCTAATGAAGAGTCTGCTGGCTGTAAGATTGTTCTGTTTTGTACCCAAAAAATTTATTCCAAAACGCCAGGAGAAGAACAGAAACACTAAGGCCATTTTGGTTCCTTTTTTGAAAATTGTTCTATATAATTTGAAAATTGTGAGAAATTGTTTGGTGATGTGTTAAAACATTGAAAAGTAAAAAGGATGTGATTGATTGAAGTACAAATATATGATGTTGGAAAAGAGCCACAATAACGATGTTTATTGGATAAATGTGTGGTTGAAAAAGTATAAGGACTAGTGAAATAATATAAAGATATAGAGAAAAAATTAAAATAAAATTTATAAAATAATAAAGGATAATATTAAAAGTAGGTATAGACTGAGTATTTTGAGAACTATTTTTTAGAAGTGTTTTTGGGCTGTGTTATTAAAAGATAAATATTATTATTTTGAGTTTTGTAAAATAGAGAATACTTCCCCGAAACAAACATGCCTAACAAACATGATATTAGATACCGGGAATTTGATGACGTTAAGAATGAGGGAGTAACTTTTTTGTAGTTGTAATATTTTGTGCGTTCATTAATCTGTTAAAGGCTACTCTCACCCTCTCTTTTGCTAAGTCTTATCACCAATAAATGTTCTTTTTCCCTTTTTGACTCCCAAAAGATGCAATGCTTAATATTCCTTTTTATTCCCTTGATTTTTTTTAGGGCCCCATTTTTGCGGTTCATTATTCACCGAACCCATTTTGTACAATAACTTTTTGAGAAATCTGGCAATTCTATCAAAAGTTTAAAGTCATTGTACTGCATAAAAATCATTGCAATATTTTATTCCAATATTTTGCAGTACTTTTCATGTAGTGCAGTAACTTTGCCCGTCTGATAGAGTTACTAGACTTCTCACAAACTTATTGTGAGAGTGGCTTACTGGATTACATGAATAAAAATTTTAAGTTTGTGGATTGTTCACCAAAATAACTCTCCTTTTCCCCCTTTCTTATTCTAGGTCTTAAGAAAGCTTGTGGATGATGCATCAAAATTTTTGAATGACAAAGTTAACAAAGCTGTGGTGACCGTCCCGGCATACTTCAATGATTCTCAGAGGACTGCAACAAAAGATGCCGGGAGAATTGCTGGCTTGGAAGTTCTTCGAATCATCAATGAGCCTACCGCTGCCTCTCTTGCATATGGTTTTGAGAAGAAGAACAATGAAACCATTCTTGTTTTTGATCTTGGTGGTGGTACTTTCGATGTTTCAGGTACATTATTATTGCATGTGATTGTAATGGGTTTATTTCCAATTCCAATTTCAAGGCATGAATTTTGTGATATCAAATGCTGCCTAAGAGATCATGTGGACGTTCTTATTCCTTTTCATCCCTTCAATTGCAGTTCTTGAGGTTGGTGATGGAGTATTTGAGGTGCTCTCGACATCCGGAGATACACATTTAGGTGGCGATGACTTTGATAAGGTTTGCATCAATTTGTCCGTTCTTCTCTAAATGTCAAGGGGTTGTTGGTTTAGAACTTGAAAATGGTTTACTGAAATGTTTTAAAACAATTGTCAAAAATAGTTTTTGAAAATTACGAAAAGTTGTTTGGTTTGGTTTTAATTATTTGAAAACGAATATTTAATAAAATGTGTAAAAAAAAATTAGAAGTACAACTGATGTGATGTTGTTGATTGAAATTTTTGCAAAAATATTGATTTGATTGATTGAAAATGTATGTACTTGCTAGATAAAAATGCGGAAATTATGGGAATTATACACACACACACACACACATATATATAATATTTAAAGAGTTGATGTAATTGATTGAGAATTGTGAAACGTAAACATTTGAGTTATGTTGTAAAAGTAAAAACTTAAATGCTATTTTTTTCTTTCGAAAACAAAGAATGTGTGATTAGAAATGTTAACCAAACAACGCCTAAATGTTTATCTCTGATGATATGCTTTTACAAAGAAAACTTGGCTACTTAATGCAGAGAGTTGTCGATTGGCTTGCTTCTGATTTCAAGAAAAATGAAGGTATAGATCTTTTGAAAGACAAACAAGCCCTTCAGCGTCTTACCGAAACTGCGGAGAAAGCTAAAATGGAACTCTCCTCTTTGACACAGACAAATATTAGGTACGATTCACGAAAAAATAAAAATATATAAATGAATATATGATATATCTTCTAATACAAAATTATTTAATAAAAATATGAACTATTTAAATTGGACACGAAATCTAAATACTATTTTTTTGGCATTGAATAAGTTTTTAGCCTTTTGAGTTAGTATCAACTAGACTGAATCGTCTACTTGATAATAACTCGATGTAGAATTTATATTTGATAAAATATTATGAGTAAGAACAGTGCATTAAATCTTCTTTTTCGTCTACAGTTTGCCGTTCATCACAGCCACAGCAGATGGCCCCAAACACATTGAAACAACACTCACCAGGGCTAAATTTGAAGAGTTATGTTCAGATTTGCTCGACAGGTACTAAAACAATTTCGAGAGGTAGCCCTTATTTGCTGCAGAAAACTGCCCTATCAGTTCTAATGTTAGTTTTTTTTTTATTTTTTATTAAAGGCTTAAAACCCCAGTTCAAAATTCGTTGAGGGATGCAAAACTATCATTCAGCGACCTGGATGAAGTTATCCTTGTGGGTGGTTCAACCCGAATTCCTGCCGTTCAAGAACTCGTTAAGAAATTGACAGGAAAAGACCCTAATGTTACAGTCAACCCTGATGAAGTTGTTGCTTTAGGTGCCGCCGTTCAGGTGTTCTTTCTCTTCTTTAATTTGTTTCTATCCCTTAAGTCCTGTTTGTTTTGTGTCTCTGTTCCCAGTTTCCCTTGGAACATAAATGCAACTATGGGGTACACAAAAATTCTGTTTTTCTGCCTTGGTCCCAGATTTTTAGAACAAATTTCATGGAACTCAAGAAAATTGTTGGCAAATTTTGTTCTGAACAAACCTCAACTTACATTTTGGCAACCATCATGGAATTTTTTGAAGTCCCTATTTGTTTAGGTTTTTTTTTTTTTTTTTTTTTTTTTTTGTGCTTAAAATTTCTGTGTTTTGTTTTCAAAAAATTAAGAATGGAAATAGAAATATGAGAATAAAAGACATCTGTTTCTATTCTGCTTGCAAATTTCTAGAACAAAATTCTGGGAGTATAACACAATTGTTCCCAATTTTTTTGTCCTATTGTTTGGAAACAAAAGCAGGGTCTGGGAGCAAAAAAAACTAAATAAACGCCAAGTGTTTTTCTTTTCCTCGTATTGTTCCTAATCCAAAAACCTTGGAACAGAAACAAATATCAGGAACAAAAAATAATTGCTCGTTACTTGAATTGTTTCCTCCAAAAATCTGGGAACAGATCAGATATAGATTTTTTTGGCTCCTATAATGGCTTCTCGCATCAAAACATGTTAAAATTAGCTAAAAAATCTCCTTTTTTTTGTGCTCTAGGCTGGTGTTCTTTCTGGAGACGTGAGTGATATCGTCCTCTTGGACGTAACTCCACTCTCTATAGGTCTCGAAACCCTAGGTGGAGTGATGACTAAAATCATTACAAGAAACACGACATTACCCACCTCCAAGTCCGAGGTTTTCTCGACTGCCGCTGACGGCCAAACAAGCGTAGAGATCAACGTTCTTCAGGGCGAGAGGGAGTTTGTTAGGGACAACAAATCCCTTGGAAGCTTCCGTCTTGACGGGATACCCCCGGCCCCACGTGGGGTCCCGCAAATTGAGGTCAAATTCGACATTGACGCCAATGGGATTCTTTCGGTCACCGCTATTGACAAAGGCAGCGGAAAGAAGCAGGATATCACCATCACCGGCGCCAGTACATTGCCCGGTGATGAGGTATGTTCTACTGAACTGTTTCCTGTTATTTGATTTTTTGAATAATCCTGTGCATTTAAAATTAGGGATGACAATTCAAACCAATCCGATGGGTAATCGAACGGTTTGGTTTAAAACTGACTAAATGATTTTGGTTACGGTTTTGATTGTGAAATTAGAAATCGAAGCGGGTTTGTTTTTGTTTTTGTTTTTGGTTTTAGAATAGTAACTGTGAAATTGAACCGCGTAATCAAACCACATAACCGAACCGCGTAACCAAACTGTATAATTGATATTTTAGATATATTTTTATGATATATATCTCATTTTTTTATTTAACTACTTGTTCTTTATAGTTTAATCCTCTAGTATATGTATGTGTTTTATTTATTTATTTACAGTTTAACCCCTAGTATATGTGTGTATATATTTATATATATATCCATGCATGCATGTTCTACGGTTAGGGTTTTCTCATTTGTATTGTTGCCGACTTCCAGTTCTCAATTCCCTCCGTTCTCTGAATCTTTGAGCTCTCTCTCGCTCTACTCTAGCCCTCAGCAGCCATCACTCTCCCACCCACCAATCTTTGAGTTCTCATTTATATATAAAAAACCACGGTCCGGTGTTTTGGTTTATCTTGTTTTTTTTAAATTTATTTTTTTATAAAATTCAAATATCTTAAACAATTTTGTGGTTTTGGTTTTGTTTTTTTATGAAATGAAACGGTTCGGTTTTAAAACCGTTTATAAAAAATCGGCGGTTTTGGTTTTGGTTTTTAGTGAAACCGAACGAAAATTGGAATGTTGCCATTGTTATTTAAAATTGATTAATCCATAAATTAAACGCATTATATGTTATTGTTCCAGGTGGAGAAAATGGTGAGAGAGGCGGAGAAATTCGCAAAGGAAGACAAGGAGAAGAGAGACGCCATCGACACCAAAAACCAAGCTGACTCTGTTGTCTACCAGACTGAAAAACAGATCAAAGAACTCGGTGACAAAGTCCCGGCCGAAGTCAAATCCAAGGTCGAGTCGAAGCTCGGGGAGCTCAAGGACGCCATCTCTGGTGGCTCTGCCCAAGCCATGAAAGACGCCATGACTGCCCTTAACCAAGAAGTCATGCAGCTCGGACAGTCCCTATATAATCAGCCTGGGGCAGCTCCTGGTGGAGCGGGGCCCACGCCAGGCGGTCCTGGTCCCGCTGAATCGTCGGAGAAGAAGGGGCCCGATGGGGATGTGATTGACGCTGATTTTACCGATAGCAAGTGAGAAGGAAAAAATAGTTAATAAGCGGTAGTAGATTTTTAATATTTTTATAATTGTCATCTTGAATGTGAATAATCCATGATTTTTTTGTGGGATTTTGATTCTCTTTTTTGGAAAAAAGAAATGATTATTTGGGGCCTTGAAGGCTGTTTTTATTAAAATTATTGGATGAACTTTGTTCTTTAATCTTATGTAGAATGGGCAATTTTGAATGTTGATTGTCTAAATTCCAACCTATTATGAAAGTGTTTGTTATTGAAATGATCAAAATTTTAATTATTTTGTAGTTGTAAAGTATATAGGGTATTTTTATTATTTAGGCTTTTTTTTTTAGTTTTCTCTTTCTTAATTTAACCTGTTTTTTAAAAATGTTATTTTTTAAACTTTTTTATAAATATTCTTAAAGAAAATCTTTTTCACAAAAGAAAAAAATAGAATAGATAATTATACTCCTTATATATATATATACACCTAAAATCCTAAATAATTGGGAATTATATTTTCATTTCAATTGATCCCTATCTTGATCCCATAGCCGCCGATTGAAGCTCTCTCTCAATCGCTGAGCGATCGCCAACCACCGTCGCAAACCATTGGCACGCCTATTTCGATTGCTATCGCTTATGCAGCCACGATTGCTGCCGCCGAATGAGAGTCGCCAACCACTGCTGCTCCCGTAGACGAAGAAATGTATTGCTGACCTCAATCTGCATCGGTGAACCTTTGAGCTCTATTTTAGCGGCGATTTCTCTCTCTCTCGTTCCAGATCTATACCTCTAAATAGATTTGAAGAGTCGATATTCTTGTACAGGCATTTGTTTATTCTGCTATTTCAGTTCCTTTCAATTTTTTGTTCTTATAAAGATGATTAAAGTCCCGATTTTTTGTGCAGGCACCTATTTGTTCTGGTCACCGTGTTCCGATTTGGGAAGACGATGAATGGCCCTATCACTGCCGTGCCCCTGATTTACGAAGACAATGAGTGGCGATGGACGACGGTTCAGACAACGGTCCATGGATGAAGACGATGGACAACGGTCATCGTACTCCGATTTTGCAGACAACTGTCGTCCTATTCAAGATGTCGTCGGCGTCAGACTTCTCTCTCTTTCTCAGCCGTGCTCACAAGTCTCTCCTCGTCGCGACGCCCTAGTCCCTTAAATCTGTGGGAGAATGGACTAGGCGGCGACGATAAATGGACGATGAAACGATGGTGAGATTTTTTAGATTTGAGAATTTCTAAATTATGTGAAATGTGAATGTTTAACTATATAATTTGTGTAAGGTTTTTGGTATATGTGAATGTTTATATCAAAGTGAATGTTTATATCAAAGTGAATGTGTTTAGTGTTCACATTCAAGATCCATATGGAGTTTTTGTTCATGTGTGAATGTTCTTTGGTTCCACCCATGCTGTTTCGCTATGTCGTCACCATTGGCCGCTAGAGTTCACCGACACAGTAGTAAATCTCTTGTTTGATCGATTTGTGTTTGTGAATATTCATATGATTAAGTTTTGTTAGTTTTTGTTTTTTGTTGAATGTTCATTATTTAATCTTAGTGTTGCAGTTGTGATTTTAGTGGAGTTTGGTTTATTAATTGTGATTGTTCATATTTGATAATTTTTGTTTGTGTGAATGTTCTTATTAATATATTTTGGTGAATGTTCATATCGTAATATTTTGGTGTTTTGGTGAAAATACATATTTCGATGTGTTTTGGTGAAAATATAAACATTCACAGCAATACATTTAGTATAAATATGTATTAAATATTCAAAAATAACAAAAATAAAAATGTTCATGTTCATGTTCATCTCATTGGAAAGAGGATTTTTTGTAGATTAATTTTTTAAAAGACATGAATATTCACAAACCAACATAAAGTTACTGAAAAAAAATTGAAATTCATATCGTTGGAATTTTTTTTTTTTTTTTTAGATTAATTTGGTGTAGTATTTTTTTTAATTTCTATCAACTATGAATCGTGTAGAATAATTCTGGTGATTTGGTGGTTTTTTTAAAAAGTGAACACTCACAATTTTTAACAAAATGATATAAATTGTAAATACAACATAAATAAGGGGCAATGATGAGAGACCAAATTCTAAGAATGCTACGGGGACCAAAAACTTAATGTAATCATTTCTAGGATAATTTTCTCAATACACTATCTTTTGAGGATCAAATAATAAAATTCCTCAGTATATATATAAATTATAATTATTTAAATTTTTCATTCCTTAAATTTCACTCTTTTTTTTTTTTATTTTTTGTCTTTTTAATTTTTTTGCTATATTTTTATATTTATAAATTTAAAACCGATACAGTGGTTTTCGACACAGAAAATTCCTAGTTATCATGGGGATTCATAATGGCTTTTTTATTTTTTTGCGCACCTTCTTCGTTTTTTTTTTCACGCCGAAAACTCTATTGTTGTAAAAGTTGCATATTTTATTTTTCGCTTGAAAATTTAATGTTAAATTTATTTGTAAAATTGGTTCAAATTTAAATGAAATGTGTATCGAAGACAATTGAGGTGGTGTTTGGTTAGTGTTTCCACTTTTCTGAACCCAATTGGAATGGATTGAGTTGAATTGGTTTGGGTTGAGAATTTTGGAAACAAAATTGCATTTGGTAACAATTTTATCTTAAAACTAATTTTTTTTTTGAGATTTTGTTTGTGTTTGGCGGCGGCGGACGGTGACCGGACGGCGGGGCGTGGCCCTAGTGCCAGAGGGTGGCCGGACGGCCGGACACCGGCGACGGCGGTGTCTAGCTGCAGCGCCTGGACGGCTACGGACGGTGGCTAGCGATAGTCGCCGAAAGTGGCGGTGACGGTCGCCCGCCGGTGACCGGCGGCGACAAGTGGTTGTCGGATGGTGGCCGGAATTGAGAGGGTTGGGTTGAAGTTTTTGGGCACTAACGAAACGAGGCCTTTTATTTGTTTCTAAATTGATTTATGTATTTATCTCTTAGTTTTGATCCAAACATAGGTACGGTTGGGATAGTGTACTTTTTTATGTATAAAACTTATAGGAATTTTTAAGGCATATAATGATTTTAGATTTTTGACAAATTATTGAATTTATCCAAAATTACTGTCTCAAATGGATTGAATGAATAGTAAATTTCAAAATACGGAATTATAACAATTTTATTATTATTAATTTTCGATGTATAAACAAAGAATAATACTGTAATTAGCCAAACATTCCGTTTTATGCACTTAGGCATAACGTGCTATTGTTGTTAAAGGATAAAAACATAAATGTAAAAATATAATTTTTTTTCACACAACCCCACCGAGAGAAGTTCAATGTAATTTTTGCATATAAAAAATTGCAGTAATTTTTCTGACGTATAACAATTTTAATATTTTGACAGATTACTAAATTTTTCTAAAAATTATTAAACCGAGCGGATTAAATGAATATTGAATTATATAATTTGGAATTTTTGCATAAAAAATGTAAAAACAAAGAACGATACTTTAATTAACAAAACATTCTGTTTCTTTGAGTAATGCTTGACGTAAAGAACAATATAGTAATTAACGAAATATTTCGTTTTTTTGAGTAATTAGGGAAATATTCCGTCGAAATATTATGAGTTATGCACTGACGCAAAACTTGTAATTATTGCAAGGGAGATATAAATGTAAGAATGTAACTTGTTTCAAACTACCCCCAAAAGAAGGGATAATGACATTTTTGTTCCTTGACAAATCATGTCGGTGTTCAATTGGACTCCCGTGTTTGAACTTTGACACATTGATTACCTCACATTTAATTTGTGTTTCAATTTAGACCCTCATCAGAATTTTGTTAGGTCAACATTGAAAATCAACGTGAAATTAAGGATATTTTGGTTATTTCATGTTGTTACTCTAACTAACTTAATATGACCTATTTATAAATTATTCTAAATTTAAGGGTAAAAAATATATTTAATTATTTGCTTCCCCCTCCTCACACCCACTCGTTCTTCCCCCTCCTCACACCCACTCGTTTAAGGTCTTCACCATCGCCGCCGACTGCCTAGCTTCAAAGAGGTAAGTGTTCTCTCGCCTCCTCGCCACAGTTCCGATCGCCGGTGGGAGGCTCGGATTTGCGGGTTTTCGGTTAGGTTTGGCGGTTTTGCTGGGAGGAAGAGCGAATATGAGGAGCCCACTGCTGAATATGATCTGGCTATGGTCGTCGGTGGGAACCTGAATTACCGAGTTCGGACTACAGATCTGGGTATGGGAAGAAGACGGCCTCTCGCCGCTCACCGTCGTTTCTCTCACTGCTCCCGAACAGATCCGGACGGCGGTTTATTCATCGGCGAGGACGGTGCAGACCGGCGAGGGCCTGGACGACGATGATCGTCTGTGGTCGGAAATTTGAACAGTAGTAAACCCATGATATGAACACAAGATGTTTGACAAAAATGGCCAAAGAACTCTCTCTTTCTCTCTATCTACTTCTACTTCTTCATCTTCCTACAGCAACTTCTCTCTCTTTCCCATGAACTTGCTATTTGAGGAACTTGAGTTTTGTTTAAATTTGTTTTTTATTTATTTATTTTTGGATGGTTTACTTGATTCAAATTGTTGGGACGAGCTATGGAGAGGAGGAGGAGCGAGGTGGTTACTTGATAAATCTATCATTTTCTTCGTCTCCTTCGGACAATTTCTTCTGATTTGCGTTGTGGTAAAGATTTAGTAAAATATTTGCAGGGGACAACAATTCCGACGAGGAAGATGAGGAGAAGAAGAAACACCACCGCCGCCACCACCGCAAGCACTATGATGATTGATTCCGCCGCCTCCGCCTCCGCCGAGTGATCGATTATGTCATGAATTACTAGTAAAAAAAACAGAGGCTCTCTTTCTGCTTCTGTTTATGCAAGTTGGGTATGGCCGGCCATTGAATGAGTCAAAGTATACGGGTCCAATTGAACACTGAGTTGATTTATCAGGGAACAAAAGTGTCATTATCCCAAAAAAGAAAAATGAAACGTGCAATAATCCAAAAATTTCGTCTATAGATCCGGAAATTTTAGAGGTTTTGCACATTTTCGAGTTAAAAATCATCAATCCATCAAAATCAATCCATTCTTCCCTTCAATCTTCTCCTCCATTCTCTGCTTCCATACACAGGGAGATCGGCATTGTTTGTAGAAGTTGAAATATTGCTGTATATGTCGACGGACGGTGGCGGTGAGGGGGAGGTGACCTCCACGGTTTCTACGCCGACATCGCCGAAGAACAGACTGAAGTTCCTGTGCAGCCATGGCGGAAAAATTCTCCCGAGGCCGACCGACGGCCACCTCAAGTACGTCGGCGGCGAGACGCGAGTCATATCCGTTCCTCCAGACATCGACTTCCCCGGTGCGTACTTCGATATATATAATTAATTTTTTTGATTCCAGTCTCTTTGTTAGAATTCAATTTAGAAGCGAAATATGCTTTGATTTGAAGAATTTTAGTTTCAAACTATGATTTTGTGATGATCCATGGCTTCAACATCTTTGATTCATAATTTGCCTCCCAATTGCGTTTTGGAATTTAGAAAACCTAGTTTTTGTTGCTGGTTCCTCATAATGGCTGGCTGTTTCAATTAGGTTAAATGGTGTTTACCAGTTATTGCATAACAAACATGCTAGATTAAAAGAATAACATTAGGGTGCGTTTGGATTTGGTATTTTGAAGAAGGCATTTGATTTCAAATCTTGGAAACGGACCGTCTTTATACAGCGGTAAGACTGCGTATATCTGACCCATCCCAAACCCTGCAATGGCGCTGCCCTTTTATTTGATTTCGAGAAGTGTTGCAATTTTTTCTTAAATTTTTTTTACAAATCTCTTCTCAAAATCAAACACCCTAGATGTTTGATTCACAATACATCGTCTCCTAGATGTATTGTTTAATGACATTCATCTCCCGTTTGAATATGCTTCATTGTAGACTTAGCAGGAAAGACGAAAAATCTTGAATTTGTTGACACATATGTCAATTATTAATAATAGAGGAGAAGGGGAGAAATTAAGGTGTCGTTTGGTTAGTGTTTTCACTTTTCTGAACTCAACTGGAATGGGTTGGGTTGAGTTGAATTGGGTTGAGTTGAGAATTTTGGGAACAAAATTGCGTTTGGTAACGACAATTCTTATTTTGTGCTGAGAACAGAATGTGTTTGGTAACGACTGTGGGCGGACGGCCGGCGGTGGGTGTGGGCAGATGGCCGGCGGGCGGCGGAGGTGGCCGGCGACGGTCGCCGGACGGTGGCCAGCGGCGGGCAGATGAAGACGGAAGTTAAGAATTTTGGGTTGAATTTTTTGGGCACAAAAAGAAACAATTTTTTTTTTGTTTCTGATTTCTTTAGAATTTTGAGAATCAATTCCTATTTTTTTGGATGAGTTGGGTTGAGTTTTGTGTTTGCCAAACGTATTCCCAAAAATCAAACTCAAAATTTTTGGGTTGGGTTGGGTTTGGTTTGGTTGGGAACACTAACCAAACGGGGCCTAAGGGTCCGTTTGGTTTATAACTTGAAAACAGTTTTTGAGAATTCCGAAAATAATTTCTAAAAATAGTTTTTCAAAGTTGTGAAATTTTTTTTAGCCTTGGTTCTTGGAAATTTTTCAATACGGGATCAAAAATGTTTTGAAAAATTAAAATTAGAAATGATGCGATGTGGTTGATTGAATATTTGGTAAAATTGAGGAGAGATTATTGGGAAGGCTCTCACCATTGCGGAGTTTGGGGAAGGTTAGATGTACCGTTTTACTCTTGTTAAAATAGCAAAATTAAAGTATTTAAAAATAAAATGTGATCTGATTAATTGAAAATTGTTTTGTAAGATAGTGTACGGGGTTATGTTGTAAAAAAACATGTTAAATTTTTATTGTTTTCGAAAACAAAGAACATGCAAACCAAACAACGCCTAAGCGTGACAAATCTGTAGTCGAGTTATGCATTGACAAATTCTTTTTCCTTTTAACAGAACTAATGAAGAAGCTAACCTATCTAATAGAGGGTGACATGGTGCTCAAGTATCAATTAATCCCCGACGAACTCGACGCCTTGGTTTCTGTAAAAACCAAAGACGATCTCCGCCACATGTTTGATCAATGCGAGCGCTGCGGCCCGACCACCCGCCTTCGAGCCTTCCTTTTTCCCGCCAACCCCATCATCGTTGACGCCCCGTCGGTGTCGACAGACCCTCACGCACTAGAGCAGCGCTACATTGACGCCGTCAACGGCATCGTCCACCGTCCCTTCACTAAACAACTCACAGTCAAATTAGCACGGTCGCCGTACAACCTCTCTCCCGCCCCCTGCTCCTCCCCTAGGTCGCCGGAGACCTGGGCGGCAGCAGCTGCCGACGAAACCACAAACAACCACCACCACCATCAGGGCAGCGGACGCCTTGGTTTTCACAGAGTCCACAGCTTACCTTCCATTTGCAGCCTAAATGGCCAAAACCCCAACGGAAATCACTCCCACCATCACCAGAACCACCACCATTCCACCAGACCGCCAGTGGATAACCACCGTGGCGGTGGTGCACTGACGCCGGATAGGCTGATGATGGTGAGGTCAACGGGGCGGTCGGAGGGGAATAGGTACTCCCAAGTTGATTACATCCCTGTACAACAACAGTGCTATTTAACACCTAAACAGTATCGAGGAGGGAGCGAATGCTGCATGCATTTTGAGGATTGCGGTTCTTATGCAGCTGATAGACAGGCTGTTTCTACGAGCCCTTCTCTTCTAAGCCCTCGACATGCCCATAATTGGAGTTAAAAAAGGTAATAGGGCAATTAGATTTTCAGCTCAAAATTGTAATGGTGATTTGAAAACTTATGTTACAAATGTTGAATATATAACACACATTTGTATATATACAATTTTTTACCTAATAATGAAGTTAACAAATTGCGATTTTGTGTATAATTGTGCGTATAAACTTTCTTTTTGCGCATAATTGATAAAAATTCTCAAACTAAAAGTAACTTGAGTGTAGTATATGTTGTTTTTTAGCGTATTGAATCGTGTTTTTATTATGTTTATGATGGAAACACAACAAAAGTATTATGAACACATATTAATGCTATTTTTTTTGTGTTTTCAAGAACAATATGAATTATTAATTTTATTTTATCTTAATTCATATATTTAATTATAACGAATACACCTAGGTTGCGTGTGGATTGATAGATTTGAAATGAACGAATTTACAATTAAAATTATAGTTTGAATTTTAAAATATATATACTAAGAGATGAATATTACTTGATGAGGTTGGTTTACTCACAATCTACGAAATTGATATAACAGATGAAAAGCACGGGCCCGAACTGAATAAGCCCATGAATAATATAAATGATGCCAGATGATGGGTTGGGATAAGTATAGTGATTTTTAGATTTCAATACACGATTCACATATATTATTCGATTCCTGATTAACTTATTCTCACATCGAAGAGTATTTGGTCTATACCACAATGGTATCCCAAGTGTTTTTTTCAAGTTTGACAGGTGTTAATCAGCGAGTTAGAGTTGGGAGCATTGACGAATTTTCGGCATTATCATTAACTAATAAAAAAAACATACATACATGCTTTGATTTCAAATGCATTCATCCAAAAACAAGAAGCCATCTAAATTATCAAAAATGCTCAAATTACACACACACACACAAAAAAAAAGTTATTGAAGCCCGAAAAGGCGCTTACATGCTTTCAAAATCCTGCCATTGCCATGCTTTTTCTTCTTCTTTTGCTGCTGCATTGCATTGTTATCTCTGCCTTGAGGAGCATCTTCTTCATCGTCTGTGCGGGAGGACGCCACCGTCGCACACTGGTCGTAGATCCTAGAGTACCTCTCGGTGACTGACGAAGATCTTCTTACCGAGAACGCCCTTTTCATTGTAGTCTGCAGACTTGTTGAGTCGTTTCTGAATGCAGAGACCGATCGGTTTCTGCTTAGCTTCATGCCAACAACCTCTTGCTTTGGCTCTGATTTCGGCTCATCATGGGTGGTGGTGGTGGTGGTGGTGGTGATTTTCCCCTGTTTGGTTGCTTCTTGGTTGTTTGTGTCTTCATTGATGTGTGGAAAATCTGTGGAACTAACGACTTTGATCTTGGAATAACCGTTCATTTTTTCTCTTTCCCTTCTTCTCCCTGGAGAGGCAGAAGAAAACACATACAATATATGGATATATAGATATAGATATGTGGTTATACATACACATGCATGTGGAGATGGCACATGGAAGGGGGGAAAATAATAGTAGAAAAGATGGCAGCAGCAAAGAGGGTGGATCTGAAAGTGGAGATACAGCTGGTCGGTGGTGGAAATGTGCAGATGTATCTTTCTTTATATTTCATTTTTTTTATTTTATTTTTATTTTTATTTATTCTCGCTCTCTCTCGGTGGTGCTTTTGACTGTGACCTATTATTGCACAGTTTCAAGGAGCTTACGTTTGGGGATGGCAAAAAAAATTGAACCAACGGTTAATCGAAAGAAATCGAATCAAATGGTCCGGGTTGAAATTGACTAAATGGTTTTGATTTTGGTTTTGATTTTAGATTTAGAAACTGAAGCGGATTTGGTTTTGGGATAATAACCGCGTAACCAAACCACGTAACCGAACCGTGTAACCGATATATATATATATTTTAATTTGTTTAGTATTTATAGTTTCATCTCTATTTTTATTTATTTACACTTTTAACCTTTTTAGTTTATACTTTAGTTGGTTTTTATTGAAAACTGTTTTTATGTAGTTAGTTTCGCAGATTGTATGATTTTGAAGAATGTTTTTATGTAGTTGGTTCTGCTATTGGTATTTAGTTATTTTGAAGACTGTATAATTTGGAGAATGTTTAGAATTAATAGTGAATTGTGATTCGCGGTTGCAGTTTCGGTTTTGGTTTTGGTTTTGTTTTTTTATAAAATTTAAAAATTTTAAACGGTTTCGCGATTTTGATTTTGATTTTTGCTAAAATTAAACGGTCCGGTTTTAAAACCATTTAAAAAAAATCGACGGTTTTGGTTTTGCATGAAACCGAACCGAACCCGGACCGTTGACATCCCTACTTACGTTGCGGTTTGTTTTGTTGGTATGAGACATCCATAAATGGCATGTGAAATGGGGACTTTTAGGAAAACAAGGTGAAGTGCTCTTTTCTTTACACCAGAGTTCGGTTTTTCTGGAGTTTCAGGAATTAAATCTTGAATTTAATTATGAATGCACGAGTCCGATGTGAGGAGAGTGTGCCTTAAGATCACCGATGAAGTGATTTGTCGAGGTACGCATAAGGTGGTTCAAACTCACCTCATTGTAAAAACATAAAAAGGAAAAAAGAAAAATGACCATCAATTCTAAATGTACATGGTACATATACATTTAACATGTATTATGCCTAGGGCGGTAAACGATCCGAGTTGTTTATGAACAGCTCGAGCTCGGCTCGAAAAAAGCTCATTCGAACTCGTTTATTAAAATAAATGAGCCGAGCTTGAGCTCCAAAAAATGATCGTTTAATAAACGAGCCGAGCTTATTCGCGAGCTACTCGTTTGTTGTTCGCGAACAAAGCCAAAACGAGCCGAGTCTGTTCGCGAGTTCATTTTCATGTTCGCGAACACTAAAATATTATTTATTTATTATATATATAAACTGATTATTTGTAAATTTACATTGATTATTTATAATTTTTATATTTCGTTTCGCTCATTATTTAAATATTTAAATTTTGTATATAGATTTTAAAAAAATAATTATAAATAATTAATTTTATTAAAAAATTATATTATTGATGTAGTTCTTAAACATTAAAATTTAATTAATAAATATTTATGAAAAATAAAATAAAATTAGAAAAAGCTCGAAAAAGTTTACGAACAGTTCGATTATTAAATGAACCAAACTTGAACATAAGATTTTAAGCTCGGCTTGAACTCGAATAATTTAAAAAATAAATGAACCAAGTTTGAACACTTAATAGGCTCAGCTCAGCTCGTTTACAACCCTATGCCAACACAAGGGGGTGTATATTGAATTGAAAACAATTTTTGTTTCCCCCGGATTTGTAATGAGAACATTTAATTTCTATTTTAGTAGTTCAAGTTCATTGTTGACTCATAATTTTTGTCAAAATTACCGCCTTAATTTCTTGTTATTTTTTCAATGGTACTTTATTGTAAATAGTTCGAACTTTGATACACCTCTATTTCGAAAAATATCAAAAACTCTGTGTCATTTTTATAATACCTAAGATATGTTTCTTTTCACTTTGGTTATCTATTACATCCTTTATAAAATTTTGTTGACAAAAATACCTTTGCAACATAATATTTTTTTTTTGCTTATTTCATACTTTCTGTCTTCTACTTTCTTCCTCTTGTGTTTTTTTTTTTTTTCCTTAAACTTTGTATTTTTAATTCATTTATGTTTTTGGTATGGTATTTGTAGGGCAAAATAATCAAAAGTTAAAATGTAGAACAAAAATCAAGAAATAAGATTTGAAAAAAAAAAAAACTAATTTAAAAAACAAATTTTAAAGTTTTTATTTTTTTTTTTAAATTTTTACTTTTGATTTGTTTTTTATTTTCTATAAACACTATAGGCAAAAAATAAAATAAAAATAAAAATTACAGAACAAAAACAAAAATAAAACACAAAAGAGAGGTGAAAATAGAAAATAAAAGAATAAGAAAAAAATATGTTGATACAGAATATCTGTTAAATGAATTAAGTGGACCAAAAGGTAAATCTGGCATCATATTAAAATGGCATAAATGCACAACTACGAGTAAAATATTTGTTACAAGTAACTTGAAAATATATTAAGCTATCTTGTATTCTTCTATTTCAAGTCCATACCTAATGTAGCTTTTAAAAACAAACCGTCAATACTTCTCCACATTCAAATTCAATTTGAGTACGATTTGTAGGCCCAAAAAATTGAAATTCAAGGCCATATATAAAACTTCATTATTGAGAACATTGCTATACCCAAGAGCGGTTAGTCTAGTTGACAATAGGAGTTAATCCAATTAACAATAAGAGTCTAACCCCTTTTTTTTTTTTTTGTCAACTAGGATTCCGACTCCCTAGGGAAGTACTCTAGAAATTAAATCTTAAATGTAATCCTAAATACACCAAATCGATGTAGGGAAATGTGCCCTTAAGGTGCTCATAAATTGGCCCAGACATACTTTATTATATAATTATATAATCTCAATAAAAGGGAAAAAAAGAGAACATTGCAATGAAAAGACAGCATCCATGCATATCCCAAACCAATGTCTCTCAAAATTTGCAAATAAAGCAGATTTTTTGGGGATTTTAAATCGGAAAAGAAAACACAATTATCTGCCCAACATTTATATGATTAAAAAGAAGGGGCTGTCCAAAAATAAATTTTGCCTAAAAAATTGAGGATCACACCACTTGGTAATTTTCCGTGGATAGTTGTGTTCTCTGAGAGAACTTGGGAGGGGATCCACCTCTTAAAGGCAAGATATTCATAACCTGCAAAAATAGACACCAATTTACCAAGAGAATTCATTTTAATAGGAAACCAAGGGATAAGACAAATAAGAACTGATCAGACACATTCCTAGGGGAAAAAAAAACACAAAGAATTAGGGCCATTTTGTTTAAATTAAAAAAGATCTCATAGTTTATGAATTATCTATACTTGAGATGGATTCATTTTCATACCTCTCCATTTACTACCTATGATTTAATCAAATCTAAATATTATTTGTTTGCATTGAGAAAAATACAATTATTTTAATTTAATTAATTTTTTTAGCTTTAATTTACTTCAATTAAATGAGAACTAAACAATTTATAAATTGACTAACTGAAAAATAACACAACTTAAGAATTGAAGGTCAACCAAATGGGCACTTACCGTTTTCAGAGTCAAAACCATCATCACCCTACTACGAACAATTTCGGGTAGATTCAAGCCTATAAGTTGGTTAGTAGCCATCAAGAATTTACTCGGCCAGAATTTAGGTCGCTTAACAGACCGTATTTGGATTATAGATGATATTTTCTTCTGTTAATTATCAAATTTTAGTTGTTTTTATGCATTATACACATTACTCAATATATAACTTCAATTATCTTTACATGTGTATACCGATGCATAAGTACTTAACTATTGAGATATATGATACATATATACATAATATATCTACTTATTACATGAATTATAATATAGTAAAATAACTCGGACTGAATTCATCTAAATCCATAATTGATTCATTATTTAGCCGGATTATCGGAATCCATATCCTAATAAACAGATCAGATTCGAATCAAAATCCAATCCATTGACATCCCTAGACAGAATAGCAACTCAAATACATGACCTCGTGTCTTTGCAAACATATGCCTAAAGATCTTTCACCACTCAAAACCAATCCCAAAGGGCTATATGTAATACTAATAAAGAACATAAAACTAGAAACCAATCACAATTATAAAAGCATACCGTATGAGACTTTTCTACCCAAGTAGAGCCATTAATTAAGGCCCCGTTTGGTTATTATTTTTGTTCCCGCTCCCAAAATTTTGGGATCAATGTACAAAAACGCATTTGGTAAACACGTTTCTGTTCCCAAAATTTTGGGAGTAATTTGATAATATTTCCTGAATTCTTTAAGAATTTGAGAATTAA
Organism: Eucommia ulmoides; assembly: GCA_016647705.1. Classification (NCBI taxonomy): domain Eukaryota; kingdom Viridiplantae; phylum Streptophyta; class Magnoliopsida; order Garryales; family Eucommiaceae; genus Eucommia; species Eucommia ulmoides. The sequence goes on from CM028341.1 coordinate 7,004,835, forward strand.
AAAAATGTTAATTTCTATTCACTTCCACAAAACTATTCCCACAGGCCACCACCACCACCATGCCCACCACCATACATTTAAAGAAGAAAGAAGAACAAATGTTGCAACCAAACATGTTTCTATTCCCAGACTATTGTAGAACATAAACAAAATTCTCATCCTAGCTTATTGGAAGTAGAAACAGAAAAGCAGAAACACTAACCAAATGCCACCTAAATGTTACACAAATCAGGACTGTGTGAACTCCACATAATGATTTTTGTCAATAAAATGGTTGGAATCTATTGGTGGACATGTGGATTAGATCTCAATAATAAAAATAAATTAGATATTCTCATCCCTTGGATAATATATTTGGACAGATATTAGCCTTTTTATTGATCATAATTACTTTAGCTACAGAATATAAAAGAATCGGCTCGACGATATTACAGAAGCATAAAAAGTGAAGCAGAATTGTAGCATGGATAATATGTGGAGAATGACAAACGAACCTTTAGGTCGCTGAAGGTATTTGCAGCATTGAAACGAACAGAGATGGGGAAGAAGACTGAAGTGTCTGCGGGAGGAACAACAAACTCCATGGATCCACTGCAAGGTTTAATCACAGAGCAAAACACCTCAGTCAATCGCCAATGCAAACGGCAAACGCTTACCAGTTCTTCTATTTATTTGTTTACATTTTATTTTATATTTTTTTTGGGGGGGTGGGGGGAGAAGGAATATATAATTAGTACACTAAACAGATGTAATTAGTAAGATGCTGACCTGCGGTTTGAGTTGTCAATGAGAAGTATGGACCACTCCAAAATGGAATTCCTAGAGTCAAACCTGCATCAAACAATGTCATTAAAGATCCCATTCATAACTATAAGAACCGGAAAAGCACAATAATGTAAGTCAGGGGGCTCACCTCCACTCCCCATCAATCTGCTTTACATTCGGCGCTTCTCTAAGAGCTGGAAGAGGGACCGAAACCACAACGTTTTGCAAGTCAAACATTGACGAAGCTTCATATTCTATGCTGACATAGGTTTCATTTCCAGAAACAGATGGCCAGCAGTTAACTGCAAGAAAAACCAAGAAAATAAATAAATTAAATATATGTTGAGTACCGAACTCATCAAAATATAATAAATGATATATGTCATAAAAAATAGAATAGGGCAAGGAAATATGGAAAAGAAAGTATAAATAATATGAGCTGTAAACTCACTTGTCAAAGGAACAACAGACTCGTCCACAGTTTGCATTCTCCACTTTAAGAGACTCACACCATCACCAGACTGATTAGCTGGGAATGGTCTATTGGGGTCTTTGAGACCTAGAATATTTTCATTAGAGAACAAATCTTTGTTGATGTTGGGGTGAGTCTTGAAAAGAATTCCTGGATTACCCCCCGTCTCGACCTGAAAGTGAAGCACAGTACCAACAAAAAAACAACAACAACAAAGAAGTCATTTGCTAGCAACTGCAAAATTGACATCAATACCAATCTGAAAACGTTAATGTTGATACTTCAAAGATAAAATGTCTGTTGTCAGTAATCTTTAAAAATAGCATACATAATCTGAAACCTGTAAGCAATAGAATTATCAAACAAATGAACGAAGAGATAATGTGCTTTCCAGCAGAACTTAGGATTTGTCAATTTCCAAAGATGTTGCTCAAAAATGAAAAATAAAGTACGTAAATTACATCTTCAGCTATATTGCAATCAGAATGCTTCATCACAGTTCATAAGAATTCGTTCATTCTATTTGAACAACAGAGTCTCCAGGGGTACAATGGCGGGATGCCGGCCTTTTACATGCGTTCGAGACCCAACAGAGAAAAGGCATTATGTCGGACATGTTAACCATATTGCTTATGGGTTTACTTTTCCTTCTTCTCCAAGGAAATTACGTGGAGGTTACTTTTCTTGGTTTCAAGGAAAAAAAATCCAGTACCATAGGTGTTAGGATTCCACTACTATTTAAAGGGAGGGTGTAAGCGTTGTTGGAATCATCAAGTTTCATAATAAAATTGCCTTTTTCTTAGATAGTTTATTCTCTCTTCTACTTATGTTACATCAAGGCAAATCCTAATTGAACCACTACCAAGCACCCACCTGTGTTGGCAATGAACTAATAATATTGTAATTATTCACTTCTTCAGCAGTACCACACCATGTTAATGCAACATTTTGGGCTTATTCGACATACTCGACATCCTTGAAATCTACGAGTCACATTTAAAGATACAGGGATACAGCTAAAGACAACCCTATTGTCCTTAATCAAATTTGATGACAATATAGATGAGAAATTGGCCAGAACTATATAAAGCTACTTGTAGAGGACACACACACACACACAGAGAGAGAGAGAGAGAGAGAGAGAGAGAGAGAGAGAGAGAGAGAGAGAGAGAGAGAGAGAGAGAGAGAGAGAGAGAGCAAGCACAAACCTGAACTTGAATAAGCCCATCGTCTGGGTTAAGAATTTGGAGAGACAGGGTTCCCTGAACATCAAAGTTGCTGACACCACCATCTCTCTTTAGAGTCACGTTAAGCTTCTCTTCAACAGTAAGTGTGACAGGATCAGTGGGTGGGGCAGAAGCTGCTTTAGACTGGCCAACGCTTGGTCTCACGTCCTCCACAATCATCTCCCCCTCAGCTTTAAGAGATTCCAAAAATTGGTTTGTCTTTTGTGTTTTTCCCAACTGCATACCAAGGCCCTTTGGTGGAGCAGTAGCAGAAGAGGGAGGCCGACCTGACGACGCAATACAAATGAAAATCAATAGCCACCAAACATGAATTGATAAGACATAACCACACTCAATTTGCTATCTAAGACTAGAACTTATTAATGTATGGAAGTACCTGATACCCTTCAACTTCAAACCAAAAATAAAAGCAAAAGAACTAGAATTTACAACAATAACAAGCACAAACCTTTGGACTTGCTAGAGAATGAATCCACATCAGAGCTGAGTCCAAACCCTGGTCCACTTCCAAATCCACCTCCTCCACCACTAGACATGCTCATATCGCTACCAAAACCACTATCAATTTTCCCAGAACCCATAGAACCCATTGATTGTAGAGACATGAAGCCTCCTTTATCACTTCTAGTCTTCTCAATCTGCAGAGAATGTATGAATGATTTGAATATAACAAACACCACCAGCAAACAAAACGGGATGCTACAAGAGGACATTCTATGAAGGAGAGTTTGGGGCTAACAATCACCTTGCTTTTGTCAATCTCGATGGCTTTGCGCTTCATGACATCCTTGGTTTCATTGATCTTGCTCTGTAAGACTAACTTGTGCAGTTTTTCCTCATGACTTTCCATCTCACAGTACTGCTTGACTTGTGCAACTGTAACATTTTCCTTGTGCCCAAGGGAAATAACTTCATCGAAAGCAAAAATCAGCTCAAAAGCTGTCTTGCAAATACCCTCTTCGTCTAGAGAATAAGAATATTCAGGTACCTATACATGGTTAAGAATTCAACACCATATTTTTCTACTAAACTATGAGGCAGATGAAGACTATAACTTCCACCAGAAATACCAGGGAAAATGGCTGAAAAGGAAGTTCTTCCATTTCCACCTCTTAGTGGAAGCAAGAAGAATAATAGGCAAGAAGAGCATGGCAAAGCCTTTATAATAAGTGATATATATTGAGAAAAAAAGGAAAATATAAGGAGGCTACAATTCAATAATTATATAATTTATTGAAAACAAACAAAGAAAGGATACGAGTTTCGAAAGCAGCCTCAATGTGTCCAAATCTTCGAGAATGTTGCTCTGTTTGTTAGTTACAAGCAGCAAATAGAGAGACTCTATTGGCTGGTAAACATAGCGCACATTTTCAGTTTCAACATAAGTGTGTTGTTTCCCTGTTCCAACCAACTTGGGGAAAGCTGCAAGAAGCCCCTCTATTCTTATGCGGGACATATCAACAAATTGCCTTGAGACAAGCGCTGCAAGAAAGTTATTATACAGTCAAAAGATGCTTATCAAACTTGTAAAACAATACGTGATGAAAGTAATGCGCTTAAAGCTTGACAAATAAGGAGGTAATGAGGCAGTGGAGTCTACTTGAAATTATTCAACAGAATAATTAACTGTCAAGTTATTTCCCGGAACCAATGCCAAAATAAGTTCAATCGAAGAGAATAAAGCATTAATAACAAAAATATCAAAAATCCCTAAAGTTTCACCAAGATCCCTTTGCCACAGACATCAAAAGGAAGATTTGCATACCATCGAGACCAAAGTAAGCGAATGCCCTCAACTAGTATTGATATGCAAGTGAAAAGAAAAGGAAGAATGCACTCAACTAGGTAAGCTAAGATGAATGTGATCTTATTCGCACACATGGAAAGGTTATTACCATGGTTTAAACTTTAAAGCTCATGATGCCCAACCCGAGATCACCCTAAGGCATATATCCGCTCCCCATAATTTGAATGCTGAAGGCTTAATTTGCCTTGGTGGAAAATATGGGTAAATAAATAAATGATGAATTATTCTATATATGAAAAATATCTAAGTTAGATTTGACATCTATGATACACGAGAAAACCAAACAACTAAAGAGGTGTCTTCAAATTGTCCAGTGATTTCACCTAAAGTGCACACGCTAACCCTATGATTAATGCTACAACAAAAAGTAAAGAAAACAATGAAGTTGCTAATACTAATAAAATAGCTTATGAATTTTTACCCTTCCTATATGATTTATATACACCATAGTAAGTGTCTCTCTCATTGAGTCAAAAACTGCAGCGGTGCATAATAGCACATGGAACCAACAAAGGCAACCTGATACCGGTTGCACATGCCGCATGGGTTAAAAATTTGAATGTAATGTACTACTTGCGGGGACTAGGGAGATTGAACCCCTTAAATTAAAGTCACAGCATGTGCGCCAAAAACAATGCCTTCATTTCATAGCCCAGGGCTTAAAATCAACTAGGCCAGAAACCGCCATCAAGTAGGCCAGAAACCGCAATAAAGTTGAGGGAGCTCCACACCCAGGGCTTCAAATCAACTGGGCCAGAAACTGCCATCAAGTAGGCCAGAAACCGCAATAAAGTTGAGGGAGCTCCACACCTAGGATGATCCAGCATCACACTATACTGGAAGAATTTCAAACCCGAGACCGCTTTTGGCTCAAATATCATTTTCATGCATGGAGATCCACCACTTTCCCTAAAATCCGCGACCTGTGGGTGGAGCGAAATCAATCCCTTTATTTCATAGCCAAAGGCTTCTAGTCAATCATGGTGGGACCCACATCAATGCGAGGATGCTCCAAACATCCTACACTCCTACATCATATACACCGCTCACTTTGTTCCAATGCTCTCACCAAATGTATAGGTGTACACATCATGCATGTAAATTCTTAGCACTCCCCACCTCAAATTTATTCCACTACACTAACTAGACTCTCTCTCTCTCTCAAATTTATATCTTAGGCTTTTATAGTCACTTTATATATATGTGGGCAACAATAACATAAGATGACATTGAGGGAAAAATGAAATAAAATTTTCAATAATATGTTGATGCAAGTAACGTGTGACACCCTATATCCTACATTAAGAACGCAATGGGAAGAACTTGGGCTTATATCGGGGTTTATGAATCTCAATTGTCACCTTCAGACTTCAACGAACACTTTTGGTTTTGGGTGATTCATAGCTTTTGGGTGAGGACCCATGGCATTACATATGGTATTAGACCCCTTATTGTGTGATTGTGTGGTGATTTATGATATCAATCGAGGAATTGATAATTGACCCGAGCGAAGACAATAGGGGCATAATGAGGGAAATTGTGACAACCCATACCCTATATCGGTAATGCAATAGGGAAAAACATGAGCTTATATGGTTTAAAAATCAAAATTTCCACCTTCAACTAGCGGTTTTCAGTTAGTATCCATGGTGTTAAAAAAGAACTAAGAATAAATATACCAAGCGGAAAATTGGCAAATGACAGTGTAAAAATAAAAAGTATATTCAAAATATCCAATAAAAGGGTGGGGAATGAGCAAGGAACCAACCTTTGCCTGATTTACTTATTATTGAGGCTGCTAAAACAACCTACACGCAAAAGAGAATGATTAGCCAAAGATTAACAATTACATACACATATTACAATCCATGATTCAAAAGAATATTGAAATTTGTGTATAGATCTTGAAGAAATAATGCGCTCGTCAAACCACCAACCAACTAGATGTGTCAATAGGCAAGAGTTAAAAAACAAGCAAAAACAAATACCATCTTGGACTTCTAGAATCCAACAGCCACTGGTTCAAGAGTTGATCAACAGGTACAATTGCCCACCTGCAGTATAAGAGGTAGCTCAATTTCATGACAAACAGAAAATTGAAACAATCACAGTTCTCCCGCGCGATGCAAGCAAACAACATGTGTATATAAGTGCACATGAAAATTAAAGTTCACAAGTATAAGCGCAGGAAAGGCGAATTGGATCTACGCAATGCGGCCCATAATTGGATACAAATATCACATATAATTAGTCCCAAGGGGAAAATCGATCAAAACTTGCCAAATTGATCCGGTCTTTGATAGAGAGGGATGATGAATCCAAATTTAACATAGATCGGACCAGAAAGCCCTAGATCTGAAGCAAAATTTTGATGAAATGATACTAAAAATACAGATCTGGTCGAGATTACAACGCTTAAAGCAACGATTGAAAGAAACACCAGAGGGAACGGAAGTAAGTTTAGAGATCAATACATACCTCGACCGAACGATTATCCAGCGAACAGAAAACCGAACCAGAGAGCCGGGAGTTAAGAACAAGCAAATGAAGGTAATTTGAGCTTTCGATTCAGCATTTTATAGTCGGAGCAATGTCAGATCTTGCCATGTCACAAATAGAGTGAAAAATAACCCCAAAATGTATAACGATGTATTTTTTATTTATTTAGTTATTTTTCCCCGGTAAGATGTGTCCGAACCCGTTTACGTGTATTTTAACTAATCATCTCTTATTTTATGGACACATTATCCTATATCGGTCTGATACATGCAAGATTTAATTCTCAGACTACTTTGCAGGAAAGTCAAATTTTGGTTGACAAAAAAAATTGACACTTTCCCTTGTTAATCGGACTAACATTTGTTGGGTTCAATGTATTTTTTCTAATGATAAAGTTTAATTAATTGATTCTCTCTATTTCTCTATTTATCCATAATTTAATCAAATTTACATATTATTTATTCGAATAAAAAAATTATAATTATTTTATTTTAATTAAAATTTACATTATATTTTTTTTCTAAGTACGCGAAAATTAGTATTTAAATTAAAGAAAAAAAAATAGTGAGCTAGGTAATTTATGAATTTTTTATTTTCACAACTAAACGCTGAATTATAACAATTCATAAATTGATTAAGAGTTTTTTATTTTTTTTATTTTTTAATTTTTCATAAAAATATAGTTTAATTAAAAAAAACTTCATTAAAATTTTGTTATTGTATGAACCTTTTTTAATCTTTGTTTAGAGTTCAATTCTCATAAATACAAATTTGCTAGCGGGTGGACTATATTACCCTCTTTTTATCTATCTATCAATCCTTGTAGATCCTTAATAACCCACCAATTATCTATCTATCCATATTGCTTATTTTTTAATAAAAAATTTTTTTAGTGAATGTTCACTTAATTAATTACCTCCAACAAATGAGGTTTATTTTAGTGAATGTTTACTTGACAATTTTATTAGCAAGCATTAAGAAATATTAATTACAATTTTGAATTTTGCAAAGTTCTTTCAATCATTTGTAAACCATTTTTATTGAACATTCACTCATTTTTTTATTACTAAAAAATAATTAATATGCATATCAAAATGAAAAACAAAAAATGTAAATTAAAATGCTATAATTTTTATGAATTTAATTTATTATAAACGTTCACAAAATGACTTTGTTTGCTGGTATTTATTTTCATAATTAATAATTTATTAATGAAGTGACATTAACCATTTTTAATGAATGTTCATTTTTATTTATTTTTTCATTAGAAATAATCAATATGGATATTAAATTGAAAAGGATAAAATATACATTAAAATGATACAATTTTTATGAATTTAATCTATTGTGAACGTTCACAAACTAAATTTTTTTTAATACTTATTTTTTGTGGGTCATTAATGATGTTTGACCATTTTTTATAGTGAGTGATATCAATTGTAAATTAGATGATATACATAAACAATTGTTTCAGAAAATTATGAGGACTTTTTAGTGAATAGACTTTGAGAACTAAAAAATTATATTTAAAGTTTTTTTTTTTTTTTCTATAAGTTGTACTACTTTTGAGAACTAAACAATAAAAAACCTCCTGACTTTGCAAGATAGTACAATTTGCAAATTAAAAAAACAGCAAAATGAGCCCTTAGTCGTTCAGAGCAAATTGAATCTAAACTAATGATGTCAATTATATGTGGGATATGTATTTTATGTTACAGTTAAAATAAGGGGCACTGATCGAGGAGTCCCTTTTTAGTATGAAATTTACCAATTCAACCTACTAGGTTTTATTTGCACCGATTACTCCTTTTATCATTTTACGGACGAATATACCCTTATTTAATGAGATTTTAACTTCCTAAAAATATGCAGCACTATGATTAAGTTTTTACTACTCCTAAAAACATGAAAGCAAATCTGGTAATTTCCAATCGAAAAAGTTGAACATGAAACATGCAATTTTATCATGAACCTATTGTTGAATTTTTTATTTTTGTTACACAATAATCATTGAGAGATCGTCCTCTTTAAAATGAGATATTAATCCATTTTTTTTAGAGATATGAATCGTATTTCATATAAATGTTACATGTAAGATCTTATAATTTGTGTGACACTAATGTTGAATGTAACATTCGGTAATTGATATTAATATTTTTTTTTTTAGTTCTAAATTGGGATGCATGTGGTTTTTATACATAACATTAATATCACTATATTTTGTGTTTTCCATGAAAGTTGAATATGACATTCATAATGTTGATAATAGAACAAATTATATGTGTATTAATGTAACATGACTTACTGATAAATGTGATTTTGATATTTAAATGTAACACGTGAAAACTGAAAATTCTGAAAGTACCATATTGAATGTAACATGAAATGTGAAAACTAAAAATTATGGAAGTACCATGTTGAATGTAATATGAATGCGAAAATTGAAACTAATGAAAAAAAATAGTGAATTTGATATCGTTTTGTAGATCTTATTTAAACGAATCTAAATATATAATTATATTGTGAAAAAAATATGTGTACAACAACAGTTATTTTGATTTTAATAAAATAATTTTGTCAAATATAGAAACTCTTAATCCCTATAATCTCGCGAAGGGCAAATATGTCCACTAAAAATAAGGGATTCCCGAATCTAGTATTATATGGTGCATATAATTTGATTAATGAGAGTTTTTTGTCTAATCAAAACTATTTGGAATTTATTGGTAATAAAATGTTTAATAAACGCTTTAAGTGGTAATTTCCCCTTAAAATAAACTAAATAGAAAGACCTAAAAAAATAACAAGTAAATATTAAAAATTAAATTAAATCACTCAATAATACTAAGGTACAAAAATTTGAAAACCAAGAATGGAAGAGTAATTTAGTGTTTTGGTTAATCACCAAGATAATATGATTCCCTTTTTCATAACACTTGTTTCTTTTCATTCTTCTTTAATTATGTGAAACCACACTTTTATATTTATGTTTTATCAAAAAAAAATATTCTTATTTTTTAAAATTAGAGTATAAATTCACAATTAAAAATTTGGGAGTAACTCTGTTATTTAGAACTCTGGGAGTATATTTTTACTTTTGTGTTTATATTAGGATTTTTATTTATTATAAATAGTAGGAGAGACTGAGTGCAATAGTTAGCGACTTATTTCTTCCTTATTCTCTTTTACTTTAACATTGTATGAAAAGAGGTTCGAATCGGCAATTAGTCTCGATCAATCTATATATACATTTTTTTGTCTTGAATTTTAGTTTCTCTATAATGAGTTTTTTCTTTCTCTTGTCACATTAATTAGTTCAATTTACTATATCTCCCATTACAATTTTTGTGTTTTGTTTGGTGCTCCCGTTAGTATTCTTTAGTATGTCTTCAACGTTGCCTTCAGTATTAGCCACTCAAAAAATGAATTGGATAAATTATTTTCAATGGTCCAAGGTCGTCAAAACATCCCTTACTCAACAACAAAAAGAAAATCATTATCTCACCGACTATCCTCCTTCAGATGATACAAAGAAGGACGACGAGTGGATCCAATCAGATGCTCAAATCTTGTCTCAATTATGGAACTATGTGGAGACCCATATTAAAAATATGTGTGGCCACGTGGTCACTTGCAAAGAGTTGTTGGAGTTTGTTCGACTGTTATCTACAGAACAATTTTACTCGGATGTATGATGTATTGGTCGAGTACTTCCACTTCTAGAAGAATAGACAGAACTGAGTACTTTCCCACGGTTAAGAGACTTTACGAGGAGATGAATATCTTTTTTTTTGTGTCCTCTGATGTCATTATTATACAAAAGTAATAGGAAGAGATGGTTGTCCTAAAGTTCTTTGCTGGTATTCGTTTAGAGTTTGAGCCGGTTCGTTCTCAGATTCTTGGAGGGGCTACTCTATCTTCATTTGTTGAGACTTACTCTCAAGTTCATTGTGCCACTACTCGAGACACTATCTCGGCCTCTAGTTTCCATTTGTCATATTGTTTAGTCCTGGTTACATATACATCTCAGGGGGATCGTGGTTATCAGTCTAGTAGTGGTTCCCATGGTCCCTCGTGAGGTAGCTGTAATGGGGGCTCTCGGGGTGGCTGAGGTGGACGCAATCATGGCTAACATCGTCAGTGTTCTTCTATTTCTCTTTCTAAATCTATTTCACAGACTCTTTGTCACCCTAGCTGGAAGACTGCAATGGGGATAAAATACTTGCCTTACACAAGAATGACACGTGGGATTTCGTCTCTCTCTTACCTAGCAAAGACTGTTGTCGATTGCAAGTAGGTTTTCACTGTCAAAGTTCAAACGGAAGACAACATTTATCAAGTCAAGGCACACTTAATTGCCAAATGTTACACCTAAGTCTATGGCTTTGATCACTTGGAGAAATTCTCTCCTATTTCCCAATTTGCATCTGTTCGCCTATTCGTTTCTCTTGTTACCACATTTCATTGGCCGTTACATCAATTATACATCATGAATGCATTCCTGAACGATGATCTACTTGAATAGGTGTATTTGGAGTAATCTCCAAGGTTTGTTGATCAAGGAGAGTTAGGATCAGTATGTCGGTTGTAAAAATTGATTTATGACATCAAATACTCTCATCGGGCATGGTTTCAAAGATTTAGATGTAGTTACTGAGTTTGTCCTTCAACGATGTGAAGTTGTTATTCAGTTTTCCATAGACATGGTATTGGAGAGAGGTCTAAATCAATAGACTTATTGATGGATCCAAACACAAAATTATAGGCAAACCAAGAAGAATTATTGATGGACTCTGGACAAATTAGTCGATTAGTTAGGAAGTTCAATTAATTAACTGTTACGAGACCTGATATATCCTTTGCAATTAGTGATATCAGTCAGTTTTTAGATCATCCAAGAATAATTCATTGGGAAGCTATTGTCCACATCCTTAGATATCTGAAAGGCGTACCAGGATATAGACTGGTTTATAAGAATCATGGATGCACTCATTTAGAGGGATACATAAATGCTGACTGGACAAAATCTCATTCATATGGAAAATTTACAACATGCTACTATGTATTTGTCGAAGGTAATTTGGTCTCTTGGAAGAATAAGAAATAAAGTGCGGTAAGATTTTCATGTACAACCCATATGGCCCATACTTTATTATAAATAGTAGGAGAGCATGGTTGTAATAGTTAAGCAGTCTCATTCTTTTTTTATTCTCTTTTACTTTAACAAGAAAAAAGTTTCTTGTCAAACTAAAGGCCTATTTTTTTTTTGGTGCAAAAAGGGGAGACAAAGAATTATGGGAGCCTATTAAAGACTTCCGAATTCGTCTCCACAAATAAAATATCTTCCAAGCCCTCAGGGGGATTACAATGATAACGAAATTCTTCTTTGGCCTCATATCCTTTGTAGGCCAAAAAATCTTCACATTTGTTACGCTCCCGATACACATGTTGGATTAAGAAATTGTTTCCCAACATCATCCTCCTAATGTCCTCAACCTTGCTTTTGAACTTGTGCGTTTTAGGGCATCCATTTTGTATAAGCTCCACCACTTCCATAGCATCGGTTTCAATGATAATTATTGGATAACTTTGTGCGCTTCATTTAGCTTCGCCTCTAGGCTACAACATTTGGGCAAAAAACCTTTGTAACCAAACTGCCACACTCCTCGATGGTCTCTCAACAAACCTCCAGCTCCTGAATGACTCTTGGCGCAGCCATCCGTGTTTAGCTTGAAGAACCCTGAAATAGGAGGAACCCAGTTAATCTGAACACTCTCAAAAGGATTTTTGGGATTAGTAGGATTAATTGTCGTACAGAACGAGTCAAGAAGATCCTTTTGGAGAAAATTAATTTTTTGCAACATAGCCAAAGGATCTTGTTTGATATTATCAATCACTTCTTTATTTTTGTCTTTCCAAATCTCCCAAATAATCACAACAAAGAGATAGTAGGAGGAAGAATGAAGACTTCCCTGTCAGGTTATCCATGAGCTAGTAGAGAAATCCGGCCTCCTGGAAATGGCTAATATGATCTACCGAGATAAAAACAGACCAAATTCTTTCCACTTTCCTAAATGTATTCAGAATGTGTTCAGCAGTTTCACAAGCATCATTACACCGTTGACATAAAGTCAAACCATCACCGAACCAACTTTTCCTCAGTTTATTTGTCCTGAAACGGTCATGAAAAATAAGCCAAATAAAGTATTTAAAATTTTGGGGAACCTTTAGCTTCTATATCCAAGTCCAAGACCCATTCGCATTCAAGTTTTCCTCTTTTTTCCAAAAATTATAAGCAAATTTTAAGGAGAAAATACCAGATTGTTCACACGACCAAATAACTTTATCTTCTTGGAAGAAAAAAGAGGGATTCATTTTAAGGATCATGTTCTTCTCATTTTCCCCAATGACATGAAGAATAGGTAAAAGATATCAATTGCCATAGTCATCATGATATCCGCCACTTTCAGATCCCATTTTTTTTTTTAATAGAATCATCACCAATTGGTTTATCCCCGTACTACCAATCATTCCAAAGATTTATTTTAACCTCATTTTCTACTTTCCATTTAACACGGGTAGTAAGCAACTTTTTTGCTTTAATTATGCCCTACCAAAGATGAGAATCTTTGATATTCATATTCCAGTTATTTGGGCTACCCTCAATTTTATATTTGGCTTTCAGAATTTTAGTCCAGAGGTTGTCCTCATTTGTAAGGGTAGTCCAACCAAGTTTATTCATGTATGCATCATTAAGGGTCCTCATTTTTCTAATTCCAAGACCTCCATCCTCTTTGTTTTTACAAATTGTATCCCAATTAATAAGATGAAATTTCTTTTTTTCCCCAGTTTCCCCCCATAGGAATTTTCTATTCATTTTATCCAAATCATCACAAATATTCCTAGGGGTCATCCTCATAAAATTAGTGCGTTAATTCAGGGCCATTTCTACTAAGTTTAATACCTCTCCATTTACCTTTGTTATTTTCATCAATTATGAGGTGAGATAAACGTTCCATGCATAACACAAACAGATAAGGAGAAAGAAAATCTCATTGTCTTAGACCTCTTGGAAGATTTAAATTCTTCTAGCGGTTCACCATTTCAAAGAATTCTAAAAGAAACATTGTTAACACAACTTGTAGTGATTTTAATCCATTCTGCCGGGAGATTAAAATTTATGAGGGTTTCTTCGAAAAAAACCCAATCAATCCTATCATAAGCTTTTTCTAAGTTGATTTTTAAGATCATATACCTTTTCTTCCCTTTGATTTTATTTAGACTATGAATGACTTATTGGGTAATGGTTATGTTATCCATGATTTGACTTCCCGGGATAAAACTGCTTTGAAAAGGGCCAATAATATCCTTAAGAAGGGAATGAAACCAAGCCAATCAAATCTTAGTCACAATCTTATAAGTGGTATTACATAGGCTAACAGGTCTAAACTAGTTTATTGTTTCAGGGCCTTGAAGTTTAGGAATAAGAGCAATAAAAGTCTAGTTGTTAACAATCGACATTTCTCCTTTAACAAAACAATCTTTCACAAAATTACACATATCATTTTCAATAGTATGATTAAGGGAAAAATATATTTTAAACCCTCTAACTATTGACACGTTTCTAAGTAGTCTTTCTAAGTTTGTACGTTTCATTTTAAATCCTCTGCGTATCAACACGTTTATATATATATATGTATTAATTTTTAATCATTTCTTTGATTTTTTTTTCTTCTTCTTCACTTTTATCTCTCCCGCTCAATTCTCCCTCCCTCTTTCTCTCTCTATCTTCTTCTTATCGCCGGAACCACCCCTGTTATGGAGGTGAACCACCCCCTGTTATAGAGTTCTACCCCTATTATCAGGGTGGAATCACCCCCATAACAGGGGTGGTTCCGATGGGGAGAGGGAGAGGAAGAATGAGGGAGGGAGAGGGAGGGATGAAGAGAGAGAGAGAAAAGCGAAGAAAAAAAGAAAAGAAAAAGAAAAAGAGAAAATAATTGAAAAATAAAAAAATATAAAAAGACTATTTTGTCCCTCAATTCTGTTACTTTTAACGGAATTTTTGACAGAAGGACTATTTAAAAATGTGTTGATACGTAGAGGGTTTAAAACGAAACGCGCAAATTTAGAATGACTACTTAGAAACGTGTCAATAGTTAGATAGTCTAAAATGTACTTTTCTCTATAATTAAAGTAAAGGCCTAATTAATCTTTCACAAAACTAAAGGCCTATTTGATAACATATTTAAACACTTAAAGTTGTATCTATTGAATATTTATTGTTGATGTCAGAAAGTGGTAACCGGTCAACAATATGGTCTAGAAGGATATTAAGGACACAAGACTGCTAATGGTGCGATTAGCTTGGTGAATTCAGGGGTGTTTACGACCTCTGAGCTGAGCTCTACTCCTTCACTCCGAGCACTTGTACAAAGACTCACCGGGGTTATGCCCGGTGAAGTCCCTCAGGCATGAGAGTAAGTATCTGGGGGAGAATGGCTAAAAGTGTTCTGGTGTCAGTAGAAAAGACGTATCATTGGGCATTGGATGCCATGGTGTATTTATAGGCGCCGGGCTCAATTAGTGCCGCGAAATTAGGGAGCCAAGCTCTGGTTAATTAACCTAATCCATTGAGCAGCCAATGAACAGACGGATTAGTGCTCTAATTATCTGGGCTGGGCTTTTGGGCCCACCTGCAGAGGCCCATGGGCTGGAACCTCAGGACGGCCAGGAGAGGCCTCGAGTGCGGAGATGACGAGCAGAGAGTGCTCAAGTTCGTCAGTCCGGCTCGGAGTCTGCCGATCCGAATTTCTTCATTGAGACGATCTTTAGCTCAGCTCGAAGGGCACTCCAGCTCTGCATGGAGGAGATTTTAGCTCCCAGCCTGGCCATTTTCCCATACTTGGGCAGATATTGATCACGTGGTACATCTAACGAGATTCCCCTATATCAGTTACCCCCCCCCAAGTCCCAAGGGCGAGAGTGGAACGTAACGGGCTCGGGATTTCGAAGAAGCAAACCCGTAGAGATTCGGCTTCCACTTCTAAGGGGCCATAGCCTGTTTTATATTACGGTCGGATAAAAAACGGATAAGAGCGACCCGTTTGTAGTAGTTTAGCGAGATTTGAAGGCGGAGAGGGCACGTAAAAGGACTCCAGGGATGAAGAATGGCTTTAGGAAAGATTAAATGAGTAGAATTCGAGCTGAGGGATTGGGAGGTCGTCAGCTCGGCACACCTTCAGACTGGATCAAATTGTGCCTCTCAAAAGAAGCTTCGTGTGGGGTATGTCTGAGCTGGGAGTACGGCAGCTCGTCAGCTCAGACATTTCTACTGCATTGATCTTCTTTTTCAAGGGTTTGAAGTTTGAGCCTCCCCTTTTTGACGATGTTCGAGCTAAGAGTACGAAAACTCGTCAGCTCGGACATTTTCATTGCCTTGGTATTTTTTTTCAAGGGTTTGAAGTTTGGGCCTCCCTCTTTTGACAATGTCCGAGCTGAGAGTACGACAGCTCGTCAGCTCAGACATTTCCACTGCCTTAGTCTTCTTTTTCAAGGGTTTGAAGTTTGAACCTCCCCCTTTTGACGATGTCCGAGCTGAGAGTACGAAAACTCGTCAGCTCGGACATTTTCGCTTCCTTGGTCTTCTTTTTCAAGGGTTTGAAGTTTGAGCCTCCCTCTTTTGACAATGTCCGAGCTGAGAGTACGACAACTCGTTAGCTCGGACATTTCCACTGCCTTGGTCTTCTTTTTTAAGGGTTTGAAGTTTGGGCCTCCCCCCTTTGACAATGTTCGAGCTGAGAGTACGGCAACTCGTCAGATTGGACATTTTATCTGCCTTGGTCTTCTTTTTCAAGGGTTTGAAGTTTTGAGCCTCCTCCTTTTGACAATGTTCGAGCTGAGAGTATGGCAGCTCGTCAACTCGAACATTTCCACTGACTTAGTCTTCTTTTTCAAGGGTTTGAAGTTTGAGCTTTCCCCTTTTGATAATGTTTGAGCTAAGAGTACGGTAGATCGTCAACTCGGACATTTCCTCTGCCTTGGTCTTCATTTTCAAGGGTTTGAAATTTTGAGCCTCCCCTATTTTGATCTTGTCCAAGCTGGGAGAACGTAGGCTCATCAGCTCAAACATTTCTTCTGACTTGAACTTTTTGGAAGGATGGAAAGTTTGAGCCGTCCCCTTTTTTGGTAATGTCTGAGCTGAGAGTACGTCGGCTCGTCAGCTCGTACATTTCTTCTGCCTTGAACTTTTTGGAAGGATGGAAAGTTTGAGCCTTTTCCCCTTTTTGATAATGTCCGAGCTGAGGGTACATAGGCTCGTCAGCTCGGACATTTCTTTTGCCTTAAACTTTTTGGAAGGGTGGAAAGTTTGAGCCTTTCCCCTTTTTGATAATGTTCGAGCTGGGGTACGTAGGCTCGTCAGCTTGAACATTTCTTTTGTCTTGGTCTTCTTTGGTAGGGTGGAAAGTTTGAGCCTCCCTCCTTTAGATCTTGTCCGAGCTGGGAGGACGTAGGCTCGTCAGCTCAGACATTTATTCTAACTTGAACTTTTTGGAAGGGTGAAAATTTGAGCCTTTCCCCTTTTTGATAATGTCCGAGTTGAGAGTACGTAGGCTCGTTAGCTCGGATATTTCTTCTGACTTGAACTTTTTTGAAGGGTGGAAAGTTTGAGCCTTCCACCTTTTTGATAATGTCCGAGTTGAGAGTACGTAAGCTCATCATCTCAGACATTTCTTCTGCCTTGAACGTCTTTGAAGGGTAAAAAGTTTTAGCCTTCCTTCTTTTTGATAATGTCTGAGCTGAGAGTACGTAGGCTCGTCAGTTCGGATATTTCTTCTGCCTTGAACTTTTTGGAAGGGTTGAAAGTTTGAGCCTCTCTTTTTTTGATCTTGTCTGAGCTGGGAGGACGTAGGCTCATCAGCTCAGACATTTCTTCCCACTTGAACTTTTTGGGAGGGTGGAAAGTTTGAGCCTTCTTCCCCTTTTTGATAATGTCCGAGCTGAGAGTACGTAGGCTCGTCAGCTCAGACATTTCTTCTGACTTGAACTTTTTTGAAGGGTGGAAAGTTTAAGCCTTTTCCCTTTTTGATAATGTCCGAGCTGAGAGTACGTAGGCTCGTTAGCTCGGATATTTCTTCTGACTTGAACTTTTTTGAAGGGTGGAAAGTTTGAGCCTTCTACCTTTTTGATAATATCCGAGTTGAGAGTACGTAAGCTCGTCATCTCAGATATTTCTTCTGCCTTGAACTTCTTTAAAGGGTGTAAAGTTTTAGCCTTCCCCCTTTTTGATAATGTCTGAGCTGAGAGTACGTAGGCTCGTCAGCTCGGATATTTCTTCTGCCTTGAACTTTTTGGAAGGGTTGAAAGTTTGAGCCTCTCTCTTTTTTGATCTTGTCTGAGCTGGGAGGACGTAGGTTCATCAACTCAGACATTTCTTCCCACTTGAACTTTTTGGGAGGGTGGAAAGTTTGAGCCTTCTCTCCCTTTTTGATAATGTCCAAGCTGAGAGTACGTAGGCTCGTCAGCTCAGACATTTCTTCTGACTTGAACTTTTTTGAAGGGTGGAAAGTTTAAGCCTTTCCCCTTTTTGATAATGTCCGAGCTGAGAGTACGTAGGCTCGTTAGTTCGGATATTTCTTCTGACTTGAACTTTTTGGAAGGGTGGAAAGTTTGAGCCTTCCACCTTTTTGATAATGTCCGAGTTGAGAGTACGTAAGCTCGTCATCTCAGACATTTCTTCTGCCTTGAACTTCTTTGAAGGATGGAAAGTTTTAGCCTTCCCCCCTTTTTGATAATGTCTGAGCTGAGAGTACGTAGGCTCGTCAGCTCGGATATTTCTTCTGCCTTGAACTTTTTGGAAGGGTTGAAAGTTTGAGCCTCTCTTCCTTTTAATCTTGTCTGAGCTAGGAGGACGTAGGCTCATCAACTCAGACATTTCTTCCCACTTGAACTTTTTGGGAGGGTGGAAAGTTTGAGCCTTCTCCCCCTTTTTGATAATGTCCGAGCTGAGAGTATGTAGGCTCGTCAGTTCAGACATTTCTTCTGACTTGAACTTTTTTGAAGGGTGGAAAGTTTAAGCCTTTCCCCTTTTTGATAATGTCCGAGCTGAGAGTACGTAGGCTCGTTAGCTCAGACATTTCTTCTGCCTTGAACTTTTTTGAAGGGTGGAAAGCTTGAGCCTCCCCCTTTTTTAATCTTGTCCGAGCTGGGAGGATGTAGGCTCGTCAGCTCGGACATTTCTTCTGACTTGAACTTTTTGGAAGGGTGGAAAGTTTGAGCCTTCCCCCTTTTTGATAATGTCCGAGCTGAGAGTACGTAGGCTCGTCAGCTCAGACATTTCTTCCGACTTGAACTTTTTTGAAGGGTGGAAAGTTTGGGAAGTTTGAGCCTTCCTTATTTTTGATAATGTTTGAGTTGAGAGTACGTAGGCTCATCAGCTTGGACATTTCTTCTGCCTTGAACTTTTTGGAAGGGTGAAAAGTTTGAGCCTTTCCATTTTTTGATAATGTTCGAGTTGAGAGTACGTAGGCTCGTCAGCTTAGACATTTCTTCTGCCTTGAACTTCTTTGAAGGGTAAATTTTTTTAGCCTTCCCCCTTTTTGATAATGTCCGAGCTGAGAGTACGTAGGCTCGTCAGCTCAGACATTTCTTCTGCCTTGAACTTTTTGGAAGGGTGGAAAGTTTGAACCTCCTCCCTTTTTTGATCTTGTCCGAGCTGGGAGGATGTAGGCTCGTCAGCTCAGACATTTCTTCTGACTTGAACTTTTTGGAAGGGTAGAAAGTTTGAGCCTCCCCCCTTTTTGATCTTGTCCAAGATGGAAGGAGGTAGGCTCATCAGCTTGGACATTTCTTCTGACTTGAACTTTTTTGAAGGGTGGAAAATTTGAGCCTTTCTCATTTTTGATAATGTTCGAGCTGAGAGTACGTAGGCTCGTCAGCTCGGACATTTCTTCTGCCTTGAACTTTTTGAAATGGTGGAAAGTTTGAGCCTTTTCCCTCCACACATGGCATAAGGGCGACACATGCCCCCCATTGTGGCTTGCATGGAAGCCTACCTCACAACCATTGGATAGGCGCCACGTGGCTGTAGGCGCTTTAATCGACGCATCCACAACTGTTGGCCTGGTTGACCTTTCGTCTGGGCACATCCCCTGTTTATAAATGGGGGGCCCTGCGTTTATTTGACACTTGTGAAATTTCCAGAGCTCTTCCTTCTTTCTTGGCATTGGTACATTTTTTCTCTTTTGTTCGAACAAAATGTCAGTGTCCTCTTCTTCTTATTCTTCTTCTTTTTCGTCTTCTGGTTCGATCTCTAACCTGGGGTCTGACTCCTCGGAATGGTCGTCTGCCAGTTCTCTCTCATTCAGGGTAAAACGCTATCCTGCTCCAAGAGATGCCTCATCGATTTCCATGACCAGGATCCACGAAACGAGCGGTGTGATCCAGTCATTCTTGGTCGACCGTGCGGTCGTGGTGAGCCATGCCGACGAGACTGGTGGGGCATCTAGATCACATAACGTTGGAGTCGGGGTCCCTCCCGAAACCGTCACCTTGGTCGAGATCCATACTGGCATCTCCATACCCAGGCTACTTCGTAAAAACAAGGTGTATAATGCTGGGCCAGAAAAACTCCACATAAAAGTCCCGATCTCGAGCCCGGTGTAGAACACGAAAACGAATATGACAGAAGAGTCCGTCCTCCGCTGCCGGAGTGAATACTTCTTCCCGGAGGGGGTTAGGACTATCATTCCCAGGCCCAACAATCGGTCCTATATGCCACCAGCTGGTTTTATGACCGTCTACAAACAACAGCTAGAGGCGGGTCTTCGATTCCCTCTCCACTGGTGGATTCGAGCCCTCTGTGCGGAGTACCATTTCTGTCCATCACAAATTGCTCTGAGCGGTAGAAGGGCCTTGGTGGCGTCATATATCATCTTCCGGGCCGAGGGACTGGAGCCGAGCGTTGAGCTCTTAAAGGCTCTATTTTTCTCCAAGTCAGTTCCTCGAGGCACTGGGTGGTGTTATATCTTGTCCATGTCAACTTTCTTGAAGGACCTAGACTCTTCTATTCACAACTGGAAGCCCCAGTTCTTCTATCTCGGAGGGAGTGGTTGGCAATCCGGCCCGAAAGAAGAAGGAAAGTACCCCCTCCAGATGGAAAGGGGAAAAGTCGGTAAGGCTGTGGTCCCTTGGGGGGGATTTTTGCTCTCGGATTTATCTTCACCTTTGCACTACTAACCTTTCGTTTGTGATTTTGGGCAGTTAAAGAAGTACCAAAGAAGAAGAGGCTGGAACTAAGCAAAGAGATCGCCGAGCAGAGGGAGAAGATTCTAAGGACGATTGTCAGGGACGTGAACACCCTGCTCGATTCTCACCTCTTCACAGTCTACTGGTAGTTACCACTGGACGCCCCATTCGTACCTGACTTCCCATTTGATTCAGACAATGGTAATAAATTTCTACTTTGTTAATCCTTCATACTTGGAAATTTTATGCGTGTTACGCTCGATTCGCGCAGATATTCTTGTGTAGAATGAGATGCTGCCAGCCTGGACAAGGGAATTTCTAAATATCTTGTTGAATATTGCAACTATGGACAAGGCAATGGCAGTTCAGAAGCTCTTGAAAATGAAAGCCAGAAAGGCCGCCGATGCGGCAAAGACCCCCGGTTTCGTGCATGCTGCCGGATCCCAGGCCGCCCAAACATCTCAACTTCCTCCAACGCCAACTCGGAGCTGCTCCCCCACTCTTCCTAGGGTCGTGATAAGAGACATCCCGCAGTCAAAGTCGGGTTCTCTCCAGTCCGTATACACTCTGAGTGGTGACTCATCACCCTGTGCTTTCAACAAAAGGAAAAGAAAGGCCCACGAAAGTAGACAGAAGAAGCATAAATCCTCGAAGAGGGCCAAGTTTGTGGTCGGGGCCTCTTCTGAGCTGACGGTTGATGGTTCCTTAGAATCCCAAACATTGGGCTTCCAACCGATCGTGCATTGCTAAGGAGCCTGGAGGTGATACCTGGCTATCTCTGCCGCATTACCCCTCCTAACGACAAGAACTTGATGTGTGAGGAGAGCATCGGCAACCTAATTCGTTAGGTCGTTTGTGACCATATCTCGGTAAGAACCCCACTAGTTCAAGTTTCGTTTTGCTTTTGTCAATTAAATTTTTCCAAGAGTGATGAATTTGCCGCCCTCATACAGTGTATGCTTCAGATGTCGATAGTGTTTGACTGGATCTCTGAGAGTACGATGGAGAAGTCAATGCTTAGGTCGAAAAAGAATGAGGCGGAGGCGAGGGCAAACAGACTAAACGATGACCTTTAGCTTGCCACCCAAGCCCATCACATCTTTCAGGCCAGGCACGTCCTTGTCACCAAAGAACGGGACGATTTTCAAAGACAAAAGGTCGACCTGGAGAAGAAGGTGGACGAGCTGGAGAAGAGGCTGAAGAAAGAAGAGTTGCTTAGAGGGAAGGCAATCCGTAGAGCCAAAAAAAAGGCTGTTGAGGATTACAAATCGAGCAGAGAATTCGAGAACCTCAAATACGAGCTAGCTGCGAAGTACATGGATGACGGTTACAAGGCCACGATGTCACACCCCACCCCGGGCACCCGTCACCCGAGGCCGGGCGTAACGTCGACCTGACGTCATAAAACTAATCCACGAGTATCCAATCAGACAAATATACATACACACTTGCGCTACTGTAAAATATATATACCTGTCCCGAATATCCACAACCAAAATTACTAAAATACTTGAACCTTCCACGGTTCACGTTCGACCGACTCACCTCCAACACAACACTACCTCCGAACTCTCCCTAGTGCCAGTAGTGGACCAACTCTTAGCCGCGGTACCTAAAATCAAATTTTTTTATTGGTGTACTGTCTTCATAATAAAAACGTTTTGTATGGATCAAGTATAAGAATTTAAATACCACAATTCAAAACCAATAAATAATAAACACCATGTTATGAAATATAATATAATATAATCACGTACCCGGTTCCACTGCCACTAATGAAATGAAATGAAATAATATAACAATAATACCGTATATCATAGTTGGAACCAATTTTCAACTGCCACCACTGTAAATAAATATTGTATTGAAACCACCCAATTCCAATAGAATATAATAAACACATACCACACGGAAAACTCCTTTTTTCTGTCACCATAGAAATAAACTCATATATTTATAGCATCCTAACCGAACAGTGAAATTCCACCAGAATACTATATCTAACCAAATAGTGTAAAACAACCAAAATAATAGATACACTAATATATATGGATACACCAATCCAGTGTAAAGTAATATATATAAATTTATCCGACCAGTTCACCTTATACGACAAAACATCACACCACCCTCCGACTAGCCATAGGATTGTTTTAACCTCATGATCGGGAGTTGCAATGGTACCGTACCACCCATAGGATTTGCCTTCCTAAGTAACGGGTCATAAACAACGCTCTGCTGGACTTTACCTAGCAGATAATCAACACTCTACAGGACTATGCCTAGCAGATAATCAACACTTTACAGGTCTATCCCTAACAGATAATTCACATCCCTTTCGGGAAGAAAATATTATGGCATAGTCGGATCAACAATCAATTTCCACCTAAAAAACAAACGACTCGGTCTACAATCATTTTTCACCCTTTTAGAGACCAACTAGATTCAACAAAACATTTTCCACCTTTTTAAAACCAACGAAATCTCCAAAATATTTTTCCACAACCACCCAAAACCGCTTGATCCATATAAGTTGCAAATTCGTCCAATTTTAAATAAACACATTTTCCATAATATATACGAAAATACAATTTGTAATTTACGTAGAAGACAGTACACTCACCTCTATTTTCGCTCTGCAAAGATATCACCATCCAAAACCTACTGGGACGCTGGTACCCGCGAACCTAACAGCGATAGGGCCTAAATTAATATCTATTTAGAATACACCTTATATGCGATGCATGACGCTAATTTAATAATTTTTCCATTCCCCAAATTTCATTATGAAAAATTATTATTTACCTAAATTTACTATATTAATATTCACTGTACAAAATTATCATAATTAACCGTTACACAAATTATCATCACGATCACGAAAATTTAATGCTATTAATTTAATTTGACGAAAATAATAACCGACTAAATTTTACTTGATTCAAATTTTCAGCCCGCCGGCTGCGAATTGGGTTTTTGGTTTTTTTATTGGGGTGTTTGTGTAATTTTTCCTTCTTTTTTTTTTTGTTTTTTTCGGTTTCGCTGTTTCTGTTCTGGTTCTGTTTGTGTTCAGCCCCCGATGCCACTCTCACTCCCCCTCCGTCGTCGACCCAACACTACTCACACACCCACGCACCGTCACCAGATGGACGACGACAGCCCCCCCACACAACACCCACAAGCTGAAGACGACGCACACCTACAAACCCACCAGCCAAACCTCTCTCTCTCCTCACCAATTCCGGCGATCTCACCCGCCACCTCACCACAACGATTAGATCACACACACACTGACAACTTTGAAGAACACATACACACACTCACGCACAATCTCTATCTGAACACAACAATCCCACCGACGACAACCCACGACGATAACACCACCGGAGTGAATGACCTCTCCGTCGAACGGACGGACATCACACACACATATAACAACGGACTGAACGATGGACAAAGCACACACACACACACACACACAAACGCAGTTGACGACGAGCCGAACACATTACCGAACACTTACCGGACGACCGACGACGATCACCCACCACCTATGCCGAACCACCCTCTCTCTCTCTCTCTCCTGAAATTCGACAACGGCACACCCACGAAGCTTTCCGTCGACCAAACACACCACCCCACACGATTGTCGACCACCGAATACCCACCGGACGACCGAACCCACTGCCGGACCCGACCTCTCTCTCTTCTTCCTCATTTTTCTGTTTTTCCTCAATTTTTCAGGTGTGTGTGTATCGGTTATAAATTAAATGGTGTGATTGTTTATCCGTTTCCTGCCCCGTCAATTGCTCCCTCTTTCTTCGGTTTGTTTCTGGATCCTTCGTTTCCTTCTTGATTTGGCGTGTATACTTGTATATATATATCTATATAATAAATCAAGGCAGGCATATTCACAGCCGTCGGGTGAGAGACAAACTTCTAGATATTTTCTGACCGTCGGATTAATTTTAATTGTGTAAGGAAACTAATTTGCAAAAAAGGAAAAATATTTATGTAAATGGAAATTAAATTATTGTAATATTGTTAATATAAAGGACATTGTTAATGTAAATGGATAATCCCCTCTTCTTCTCTCTCATCTCCTCTTCTGCGATCATCGCTCTGCCGCGATCAATGCTTCGCCTCTTTCCGAACCCAAATACTCTCAATCTCACTCACTCTGTAGCCCTTCCTCTTTTTCTCCCCCGATCATCGCCGCTTTCTTCTCTCTCCATCACCCACCGAAAATCAAGTTGTTTCCTTGCCTAACATTCACCGCTTCGTCATCTCCCCCGATCACCGTCTCCTCCTTCATCTTCGCAACCGTTGGATGGGTTTCATTTACACCGCTTCTCATCGTCACCCACAGAAAATCAAGTTGCTTCCTTCCCTACTGCATTCGTGCCCTAATTGTTCGTCTAATTGCAGATCGTCAAATCATGCCCTGATCTTTGCCCTAATCCCTTTTCTTTGCCCTAATTTCTTAATAGAATTCCTCTCATCTCTCATCTCTTTATCAATCGCTTATAAAACCCTCATGTCAGCCCTTCATCTCACAATCGGTCCACACAATAGAAGATCAAAGGTCACCATAATACACGATCAGCTGCTGCTACGGTCAGTTCCGATTTTGCTACCGTGTCTACTTTCTATTTAGTATTGTTTGCTATTCTTCTTCTTTTTGAAATTGGTTCTTGTAATCAAATAGCATAAAACTCCTGATTAGTGTTTGATTGCTCTATAATCATATAATCATACCCATGTTGTACGGGTGTTAGGTTTTCTGATTTCTCATTGAATTTGTTCTGTTGTTTGATTCTCTATTTTTCTATTTTGAGACCCTTAAAATTGAAACCGCTCATCAACTGAGGTGGAACTAGAAAGAGTTATGTAACTTTGAATTTGTTCGATCTCCTTTTTCTACTCTTAATTTGCTGATATATCGAGTGTCTTTACCTCAATTAAGTTTTTTGTGCTCAAGAATATTTGCTATTCTGTTTCTATTTTTAGTTCCGGATAAAACAATTTTAGAATTTTTCTATGGGTGCTGTTTTTTCTTTTGAATATTCTGTTCCCAGATTTGTGTCTGTTCCCTTATTTCTGTGTCTATTCCCATATTTCTGTATTTTTTCCCCAGGTTTTTAATGAATCGGCGTTGTAATTTGGATTGGGAGCGATAAGTATTAAATACAAGAGTCGGGAACTACTGTGTCCAAAGACCCCAAATAGTAAGTTCATGAAAAAATCACTTTATATTTTCTATGGGTGTTGTTTTTTTTTAGTGTTTCTGTTTTTTTGGGTTCCTGTTTATGTTTTGTTCCTGTTCGTGTTTCTGTTCTGTTTCCGTTTTGTTTTTATTTCCTGATTCTTTGAATGCGAAACAAGATAAGAAAATTTGCTTGGGATTGCCCGTTTTGTTGTTGTTGTTAGCTAATAATAGCGCATTTAGAAAAAATCACTTAATCACTGTGAGTATTAAAAGTTAAAGGCTTTTTCCACTGTTTCATTTCACATTTCTCTCTTTAATTTCCAGTACACTAAGCATCGGCATAATATCATTATTTCATCCTTGATTAATTGCTTTAACCAGTGATCATGATATTAATGATCCAATTGTCAGTTAAATACTACATATGCCAAACGATAGGAGGACCTAAACACAAGATAGAGTCAAGCCTCTCTTTAAACCCAAATAACACTTCACAAATTCTGAGTGATTGACATCTTTCAAGTTCAAATAGTCTTTACTTGGTTTTTTGTTATACTTTTTCTTGCAGGGTTCAATTATTGTAATCATACTTGCATTACATGTATGTTTGAAATCAATGTTCAATTGTGGCAATTTTGTTACAAATATTGTATGAAAAAATTATCTATAATTTGTTTTTTCAAAAAAATTGTTATGTTTATGTTATTGTTTTTTGCTTTGTTGCTATGAAAATGAGAGTATTGAACTTGAGAATGTTGTCTAAATAATTTGAATTAGGCCAATTTTATCTATATGATAAGTTCAAAAAGACTACCATTAGATTTAAAAATTAAGTTATATTCTGTATTGTCGGATCAAACTAACTCACTTATAAAATGAGAATTAGGATCACTCTAAAAGAAAATTAGGGTTATACGCTAGCATAATGTAGACACGGCATTTTGACCGCCTCGCAAAAAATCATACTTTATTTTATAGTTACCTTTTTTTTATATTTTATTTTGTTTTGATTGTACCGTATTTATGCGGTTTAATACTGCTAAATTAAGTTTTATTAATCTCTTAAGTAAATTAAATATTAGTAATTGATTTTTTTTTTGGGTTTTGTAGATTTTTCAAAGTGGAATAAAAACGCATTAATTCGGAACAAAATGGACGAGAAACAGACGAGAACGAGAGAGGCCTGGACCGAACGCGGGGGGGGGGGGGGCTGCAAAAAGGTCAGCTGGCCGCACCAGCGACCAGCCACTGGTCGCTGGTGCGACCAGCTTTAAAGCTAGCCGCACATGCTGCCAGCAGGGGGTGTCCCCCCTACTTTTGGGTGCATCGAATTCGGTGCACCCAAAAGCTTCGGTGCACCCACCCCCTTTTTTTAATATTTTCCTACTTTTGGTTGTTTTTTTTTGGTCGGCAAGTTTCAGAAATTTCCTATAAATAGAAGAGGGCTCAGACAACTCAGGAGGAAGAATTTTTGGGGGGGGGAAGAAATTTTTTGAGAGGAATTTTTGTAAGGGAGAGGGGAAATCTGGAGAAAATTTTTGAAGAAAATAATATTATTTTCATTTTATTGTAATTTTGAAGAAGAAAAATCTCCAAGAATGTGGTAAATTTTCATCTGTTGTAAATCTTACTCTTATTTTTTAAGTTGTTATTATACTAATTTTTTTTTTGTAAATTAGATTTTTTTTCTTTTTTTCTTCCTTTATTATTTATTATTTTATTTATTTATTTATTTATTACTTTTTTTTTTATTTTTTTTTTTGAGTAAATAAAACGAGGTGAAAAATTTCCAACCTTCAATTTGAATGGCTTAAATTTAGAAGGGAATTACTCCCCTCGATGCGTGTGTGCGGGTATTTTATTTAATTTGTATTAAATATAATGTGCTAATAATACGAGGTGGAAAATTCCCAACCTTCAATTTAAATGGCTAAAATTTAGAAGGGAATTACTCTCCTCGATGCGTGTGTGCGGGTGTTTTATTTAATTTGTATTAAATATAATGTGCTAACAATACGAGGTGGAAAATTCCCAACCTTCAATTTGAACGGCTTAAATTTAGAAGGGAATTACTCCCCTCGATGCGTGTGTGCGGGTATTTTATTTAATTTGTATTAAATATAATGTACTAACAATACGAGGTGAAAAATTCCCAACCTTCAATTTGAACAGCTAAAATTTAGAAGGGAATTACTCCCCTCGATGTGTGTGTGCGGGTGTTTTATTTAATTTGTATTAAATATAATGTGCTAACAATACGAGGTGGAAAATTCCCAACCTTCAATTTGAATGGCAAAAATTTAGAAGGGAATTACTCTCCTCGATGCGTGTGTACGGGTGTTTTATTTAATTTGTATTAAATATAATGTACTAACAATACGAGGTGGAAAATTCACAACCTTCAATTTGAATGGCTAAAATTTAGAAGGGAATTACTCTCCTCGATGCGTGTGTGCGGGTGTTTTATTTAATTTGTATTAAATATAATGTGCTAACAATACGAGGTGGAAAATTCTCAACCTTCAATTTGAACGGCTTAAATTTAGAAGGGAATTACTCCCCTTGATGCGTGTGTGCGGGTGTTTTCTTTAACTCATATTAAATATAATGTGCTAACAAGATGAGGTGGAAAATTTTCAACCTTCCATCAGAACGGTCTAGGTTTAGAAGGGAGATCACTTCCCTCAATGTGTGGGTATGTGTATATGTGTATATAAGGAGAATTTAAAAATAAAATAAAAACATTCGGATTTAAATTCTAATTTGACTTAATCGGATAAGGTACCGTCTTTGGACGGGCGTCTTGGGGTGCTTGACACCTTCCCCGAGTGTAACTGACCCCCGAACTCTTTAAACGAATCTCTGGTCAGACCATGTTATTTTTGGAGTCAAATTTTACTTAAGCCATTTTTTTTAAATTATTTTCAAAAAAAGAAAAATATGGTGACCTAGCACATCATTTAAACCCAATGCTAGGTGGCGACTCCTTTTTTCTAAAACAGGCTTAAGTATATTTTAATGAGAAAATCGACATTTTTAAAAACCCTTCTCGTTTTACCAGCGCTAAGCATATATCTATATTTTTTTGGTTTTCTCTGGAAAATCGGGGCGCGTTCAGCTGGCGACTCCGCTGGGGATCGGCTGAGGGTTGAGCCCAATATGTCTGAATAAGTCCAACTAATCTAAAGTCCGAATGTTAAATTTTATTTTATTTTTTCTCTCAATTCAGTAAATAAGTTGTGATTTTTTTTTTTATATCATTTATATATATATATATATATATATATATATATATATATTTTTTTTTTTCCTTATTTCTTCTCAGGCCCTTATATCGTTGTAAATCCTCTGACAAAAACAAAACTGTCTTGTATCCATATTATCCCCTCAGGATTCTATGATACAAGACGAGAAAGGGATTTTTTTTGTACTTGATGGATTTATGACGTCTGGGAAAGTCCTAAAAAAAAAAAGAAGCACACCAAACAAGTTCAAAGTTTTCAATATCGGTAGGGAACGAAAAAAAAAAAAAAAAAAACAACAAAAAATAATAAAAAAAAATTCATGTACCATCATTTGTTTTAATTAGTCGTTATCGAAATTGAAATCTTCGAATTAGAAAGGGCTTTAAGGCCACCTAAGACCCACGTGAACTAAAAAAATGATTTTTTTGTAGGTGAAAAAGAAAAGGACAAGACAAAGAAAATTGGTCCCAGAAAAGTAAATCCAGTTCCCCCCTTTCGAAGTCCGATCTTTACACGCAGTCGAGCACAGACTCATTCCAGGATGACATCAGAAAGCAATCCCGAATCTCCCCGAACGACCCAGATAGCTCAGATGCAGGAAACTATTGACAGGTTGATGGAAAGGATCAACGAACTTAGCCGACCTCAGGAGGTGCCTATTCTTCCGTCCAACGGGACTCATGTGACTGAATCCCCAAATAGAAACCCTGCAAGTATTGGGATGGAGAACTCAGGGCCGAATCCGAACCACGTCGGCCCGAACTTTGCAGTACCGGTCTACTATGGACCTCAGATGGGCCCTCATCCTTTCGCCTATGGAGCTACGACATATCCCATCCAGGGGCATGTCTATCAGGCCTCGCCAGAGGGCTCGGCCCCCGCCGCCCCGCAGATCCTCATTTACCCGGAGAGGGTCGTTGCTCCACCAAACAATTCAAATGATAGCCAACCGGCCCCGGCCATTGAAACTGAAAACAAAGGAGAGAATGGCCCTCCACCGGCTTGGCTTCTGAAAATGGAGAAATTGGAGAAAACTATGGAAGAATGGCAAAAGGAGAAGCCGTCCAGGAAAACGACGTACAAGGAGTTGTCAGCACCACCCAGGATTGTGTACCCGGAAAATTTCGTGGTTCCAGAATTCACAAAATATGATGGCACTGGCCCTCCAGAATGGCATGTCAGCATTTACAAAGAGCAGTTAGGAATTCATGCTCGGAACAAAGACCTTTGCCTAAAGATGTTTCGAAGATCGTTGAAAGGGCCGGCTCTCAACTAGTACATGACCCTGGAGCTATCACAGATTAAAACATTTGAAGATCTGGTAGAGGCCTTCTGTGAGCAATATGTGTACAATAGGGATGCCGCGCCAGACTACAATACCCTCTACCAGATACTGAAAAGTAAAGACGAAAGTTTCCGGAGGTATACTGCTCGTTGGAGAGAGGAGGCTGCCAAAGTTGTCCCTAAACTGAGCGAGGAGGCTCAGTTAGAGATATTCAAGTCAATTCAGTCACCGCCGTTCTATCGAGATCTCTCGAGCATAACAGTGGTTTCTTTCGGCGATGCGATCAAACAGGCCGAGGTGACGGAAGAAGGAATAAGGAGCGGAAAAATTGAAGGGGCCCAATCCAATCTGACGAAAAGGTCAGCCCCGCCAAAGATGAAAGAAAATGAAGTAGCTGTTGTCGTTTCCCCTCGGCAAACCCATTACTAGAACTACCCCCAAGCTTCTTGTCCCCAGAACTACCCGAACCAGAACAACCAATATCACAACTACCCTCCTCAAAATCGCCAAAACCAAAATTATTCTCAAAACCAACCCTATTCCCAAAGCAGCCCCCGCTATTACCAAAATGTACCTCCCCCTTATCAAAACCACATTCCCCAATATTACCCTCAAGCCTACCCAACACCCTCTTACCATACCTATCAACCACGCCCGAACACCCCACCTCAAATTCCTAACCGCACTCCAAGGTCAGGAACCCAATACCACCAAGACCTTCTACCTCATGCTACTGGGGGAAATTTCCAGAACGACAACAGAGAGCTACAAGACCTTCCGGTCTCGATCACCGAGTTGTACCGGAATTGTTTGAAGTAGGGGATGCTGACGCCCCTTCCATTCTACGAAGTTAAACCTGGGAGTAAAGCAGCTTCTTCAAATGCTTTCTGTGAATACCACTCGGGAACCAGAGGACATGCGACTGAGCAATGCTTTCAGCTAAAAGACAAAATTCGGGAGTTTATACGGACCGGAGCCATCACGTTTCCTAAAAAACCTGAGGCCGGTACGCCAAATTGTCAGCAAAATCCGTTGCCTGAACACGCCTCCTCAGGAAGTGGCGTCAATCTAATTTTCACAGAGGAGGTCGAAGAAGAAGTTGATGTGATCGATATCGGTGGTGTTTATTTACACCCGGAGGTTCTCTACGGAGGGTTCGAATTACATCTAGAAAGGGTAGCCCAAAAACTGGAGAAATCTCTAGTTTTGTCTTTCCCAATCCAAAAGATGGTGGAAAATCTCAATAAGGTTCTGTGGAATTATGAGATCGTCGCTAAAACAGGAGAAGGAGAAGAATTTTCAATCTCAGCAGGAGAAACCAGTGGAATCACTCGGTCTGGAAGAGTATATACGCCACAGGATTTGAGCAGGATTCCTGTGAGGGAACCAAGAGGGGCCCTGAAAAAGCCAGTGTCAGAACTGGAGGCTCACGACTTCCTAAAGGCAATGAAGAATTCAGAATACAAGATAGTGGAGCAACTCAGCAAAGCACCGGCGCAAATCTCGATGCTCTCACTACTCCTATCCTCAGAAGTACATAGACAGGCACTGCTGAAAGTTCTAAATGAAGCCCACTTGCCCAACACGATCTCTCCGGAGAATTTTGTCACTCTGGTCGAGCAGGTCCTAGGATCTAACACCATCACTTTCACAGATGACGAAATGGACGATGATGGAACAAGTCACAACAAGCCTTTGAATATCACGGTCGAAAGCCATGGAATGTTCATAGCTCGGGTGCTGATTGACGATGGATCGGCACTAAATATCTGTCCTTTGTCGACCCTGGAAGAAATGGGGATAGATCTATTACAGGTTCGATCGTCTAAGACGGTTATCCGAGCATTCGATGGGGCTAGGAGAGATAGCGTTGGAGAGATTGACCTGCCAATTGAAATTGGTCCAATACAGTTTAATGCGAAGTTCCAAGTGCTCGACATACCTGCTTCGTACAACCTGTTGTTGGGGAGGCCATGGATCCATAACGCTGGGGCAGTGCCTTCATCTCTACATCAGAAGATCAAGTTTATCATTAATGACACACTGTACGTGATCAGGGCTGATTCAGATATCATACCTTTCCATCAAGCGATAAGTCGGCATGTCCCGTTAACAGATGACGGAAAGGAGAAGGAGAAGATTGAAGCCTCCTATCACGTGTTCGACGTTGCGAATGCTACCTTTGTGAAGGAAGGAGGACACGAGATGACACCATCACTGTCTAACACTGTGGCCTTCGTTGCTAAAGAAATGAAGTCTCGGGGTTGCATTCTCGGGAAAGGTTTGGACAAAAATCTAGACGGAATTACAGAATCAATAGAAGTCAAGGAGAAGAAGGGGAGATTCGGATTGGGATACGAGCCGACAAAAGCAGTCAGGGCGAAGTTCTTCCGGAAGAAGAGGGATGGATCCCCAGACAACCAGCCAATGAAAATTTCGCATATCCGGGTCACTTTCCCCTATCCAGCAGAAACCCTCAACAAAGGGAAGGAGACCGCAGGATTCAAGTTGCACCCTGAGAGAGTAATGATCAAGGAAGCTGTGAATGTAATCATGAGAGACGAGGCAGGGCCAAGTCATGGGTCTGGTATTCAAACCAAGGGAAAAGAAAAGCTGCAGAATTGGGATTCTTGTTCTCTCCCAATTCGCCAGGCGTTTCGGTAAACTTAGGGAGATTTTCTGTTGGTCATCCCTCCATCCACCTTGCCTTCTAGATGGAAAGGAATTTTGCTTTGTAATGGTTTTTTATATTTAATGAATGCAATTCTGTTTTATCCGACATATGGTTTAAATATTTAAATTTTATGCTTTCAGGATGTCTAAAACACCAGTGTATGATGCATGCGATATAACTGAGCCAGAGTGCGATAAGTATGATTTCAATGCAGAACCAGACCATAACCCGATGGGAGTGGAAGTAGAAGATGACTCTTGCCAGCCAGACGATGGTGAGATCCGAAAAGCTTTCACGGAGTTCGAGAACAAGCCGATTCCCAGTAACGATGAGACCGAGTTGATAAACTTGGGGACCTCGGAAGAGTTGAAGGAAGTAAAGATTGGATCAGCCCTCATGACTTTGGAAAAGAAAGAGTTGACAACGCTCTTAATTTCCTACCAAGATATCTTTGCCTGGTCCTACGATGACATGGTAGGACTGGACAAGAGTATCGTGGCCTATAAGCTGCCGCTAAAGCCGGGGAGTGTACCAGTCAAATAAAAGTTGAGGAAACTGAGGCCCGCTGTCAGCCTCGAGGTCAAGGAGGAGATCGTGAAGCAATTCAATGCCCAAATTATTGAAGTCTGTAACTACAGTGAATGGCTCTCAAATGTCGTTCCCGTGCCAAAGTCCTCAGGAAAAATCAGAGTCTGCGTGGACTATCGTGATCTCAACCGGGCGAGTCCAAAAGATGATTTTCCACTGCCAAACATTCACATCATCATCGACAATACTGCGGGGCGAAAGCTCTATTCTT
Source organism: Eucommia ulmoides (assembly GCA_016647705.1). Classification (NCBI taxonomy): domain Eukaryota; kingdom Viridiplantae; phylum Streptophyta; class Magnoliopsida; order Garryales; family Eucommiaceae; genus Eucommia; species Eucommia ulmoides. The sequence goes on from CM028341.1 coordinate 7,039,084, forward strand.
TCGTCGATGGGTTCTCTGGCTATAATCAGATTCTGATGGATGAGAAAGATCGAGAAAAGATAGCCTTCACTACACCATGGGGAGTCTTTTGCTATAAGGCGATGCCTTTCGGTCTCAAAAACGCCGGGGCAACATACCAAAGAGCAATAACGACCCTCTTTCATGATATGATGCACAAGGAGATGGAGGTATATGTAGATGACATGATCGTTAAATCATAGGAGAACGAGGATCATCTCTGCCATTTGAAAAAGGTGTTCGACAGACTTCGAAAGTACCAGCTCAAGCTCAATCCAGCAAAATGCGCGTTTGGGGTGGCTTCCGGAAAACTTCTTGGTTTCATGGTAAATCGCCATGGAATCGAGATTGATCCTGCAAAGACGAAGGCCATTCGTGAGATGCCGCCGCCGAGAAATGAGAAAGAAATCCGAGGTTTTTTGGGGCGATTAAATTTCATAGCCCGATTCATCTTCCAACTCACTGCCACTTATGAGCCAATCTTCAAGCTACTTCGAAAAGAAAGTGACGGGCGATGGAATGCAGATTGCCAGAATGCCTTGGAGAAAATTAAAGTCTATCTAACGAACCCTCCCGTTCTAGTGCTGCCTCGGGAGAAGGTTCCGTTATTACTATATTTGTCAGTTCTCGACTCCTCCATGGGAGCTATTCTTGGGCAACTCGATAAATCTGGAAAGAAGGAGCAAGCCATCTACTACCTCAGCAAGCGCTTCACGAAGTATGAGGAAAATTATACCTTGCTGGAGAGAACCTGTTGTGCATTGGCTTGGTCCGCTCAAAGACTGCGCCATTATATGCTCCCACTGACTACCTACTTGATAGCCAGGATGGATCCTTTAAAATACATCTTCGAGAAGCCGATTCTGTCAGGAAAAGTTGCAAAATGGCAGATGCTGCTGACGGAGTTCGATATCATCTACAAGACCCAAAAGTCAGTGAAGGGTCAGGCGATAGCAGATCAGTTGGCTAGTTGTCCAGCTCAAACGGATAACCAGCCTCTTGAGACGCTATTTCCTGACGAGTCGATTCATGCGGTGGATGAAGAAAATAAGGAAACAGTCTGGAAAATGTATTTTGATGGAGCAGTGAACTCTCGAGGGGCTGGAATCGGAGCCGTTCTAGTTTCTCCGGGCAAACAGCATTATCCAGTGGCTTCCAAGTTGAAGTTCCAAAGCACAAATAATCGAGCTGAGTACGAAGCCTGTATTCTGGGACTCCAGCTGGCTGTCGATATGAAAATCAAAGAATTGCTAGTGTTCGGAGATTCTGAGCTGATAATCAATCAGGTGACGGATAAATATGCCATGAGAGATCCGACCTTGATAGCCTATAACAATCACCTCCTGGAGTTGTGCGAGCAATTTACAATAATAGAATTTGAAAGCATACCGAGGTTAAAAAATGACTTCGCCGATGCCTTAGCTACCTTGGCATCTATGATATCTATCACTCGAGAGGATGATGATATCATTCCGGTGGTGATCCAAGTTCAACGCCGACCGGCCCACTGCTGCCAGCTTGAATCTGAGCCAGCCAAAGACCCGTGGTACCATGACATAAAGAACTTTCTGAAAAATCAGGAGTATCTGGAAGGGGCATCAAGTGTTGACCGGAAAACTCTCCGGAGGTTAGCAGGCCAATTCTTCCTAAGCGGGGAGACACTGTACAAACGCTCCCCTGAAATGGGCCTGTTGAGATGTGTTGGAGTCGAAGAGGCCATCCAGTTGATGAAAGAGGTCCATGGTGGCATATGTGGACCTCACATGAGCGGCTTCATGCTTGCCAAGAAGATCCTGAGGACCGGTCATTTTTGGCTAACGATGGAAAGCGACTGCGTGCAGTTTGTTCGAAGATGCCATAAATGTCAGATTCATGGTGATCAAATCCATGTCCCACCTTCGCACCTTCATTGCTTGGCGGCCCCATGGCCCTTCTCAATGTGGGGTATGGACGTTATTGGGGAAGTTACCCCTAAGGCGCCGAGTGGTCATCGCTTTATCCTGGTGACAATTGATTATTTTTCCAAGTGGGTAGAAGCCGTTTCCTTAACCCGGGTGACTCAAAAGATAGTAGCTCGATTCATCAAAGAAAATATTGTGTCAAGATACGGTTTGCCGCAAACATTGATAACCGACAATGCTAAAAACCTGAAGGGTTCAGAAATACAGAAAATATGTCAGCAGTTCAAGATCGAGCACAAAAACTCAGCGCCTTACCGTCCAAAAATGAATGGAGCAGTGGAAGCCGCCAACAAAAATATAAAGAAAATTCTCCGGAAGATGATTGACAATTATAAAGAGTGGGATGATATGCTGCCATATGCTTTGATGGCTTACCGAACCTCAGTTCGGACCTCGACAGGGGCAACCCCCTATTCTCTGGTTTATGGCACAGAAGCGGTGATACCAGCCGAGGTGGAAATTCCATCTCTACGAGTGCTCATAGAGGCCGAGCTTGATGAAACTGAATGGGTACAACAACGGTTGGACCAACTTTGTTTAATCGATGAAAAGCGGCTGACAGCGATATGCCACGGACAGTGTTACAGACAGAGGATTACTAGAGCTCATGATAAACGGGTATACCCTAGAGTCTTCAAGGTCGGTGAGTTAGTATTGAAGAAAATCTTTCCTTTCCAAGATGAAGCTAAGGGTAAGTTCGCGCCAAATTGGGAAGGTTCTTTTATTGTTCATAAGGCTTTGAGCGGTGGAGCGTTGATTCTCCAGGAAATGGATGGTGATGTATTTCCCGAGCCCCTAAACTCGGATTCTGTAAAGAAATACTTTGCCTAATAAATGTCCTTATTTTCTAAGTAAGTTTATTTCAATTTGTGATTATCTGTTGCTTCCAAAAAAAAAAGAAAAAAAGAACAAATACGGCTCGAACATGGTGAAAACTCGAAAGGGCGCTATGAGAAAAATGTAGAGACCGTGTCGCAAAAAAAAAAAAAAAAAAAAAAAAAAAGAAGAAGAAGAAGAAGAAGAACAGTTAGATCACTCCTAGGGACATTTTTGGAATTCCCACTACGGTTGACTTCCATTGACCGTAAGACCTTTCTGTGTTCGGAACTTGATGGATTTGAGCAAGAGTTGGAATCTGTGAAAAGGAACATCGAATATGGCTCAAATTTGCATTGAAATCATACTTGTCAGACAATCCGGCTTGAAATCTCGCAGTCAACATATCTGGTGATAAAGATACCTGTTTGGGGTAAGGTTTTACACGCTTTTCCCATATTTGGTTAAATCAGTTTTGCAGGATTTGAAAAATACAAAGCAAGTAGGAGTTTGTGATTCTCCTAAGCACTGAGGATGCCTAGTAGAAAAGAGAAAGTGAGAATCGGCGGGTGTAGAGAAATAAAGGCTGATAGGGATGTTGTCCAAAAAAACCAGACCCTGCCAACAACCCGGAGAAAACCTCCAGAAAGTACATCTCTAAGATTGACGAAGGGACGAAATGGAAAAATCTCCCGATACTGTCCCGTGACCCGAGAAAGTCAAGCACCATCAAATGAGGGGTTGCGACGGAAAAGGGGGGACGGAATTGCGAGTCGTAAAGAGTGACAAGTTTTTCAAACTAAATTTTCGTGTTACATGTGTTTTTGTTCAATTACAGGCTTTTCAAAAGACATGGAAGCATGGATTTCTCTCTCACAAAGACTTCTTACCTTCCGGTTCAAATTAGAAACTTTTATTGCTGAAAGTTCGAAAGCTCTAAATGAGCGTCCATGTATGCGTTTTGCCCTGAAAAGGGCGAAAAGTGAACTACGCTAAACTTGATCATCGGCATAATACTAAGGTACGCAGACAATCTATAAATGTTCGGTCATCTGAGAGTTCGGCTGGGGCACATTTATATCTTTGCTCTCTCATTCTAGCTCAGTCACAAGTTGGGGCATATTTTATACTTTTGAACTTTCTTTAGGCCCCTGGTCAAGAGGGCTGGGGCACGAATAATTTTTATTACTCTAAACAATCCTCTAAACGGACACGTGTTCGTCATGAGTATCGTCAGGAGTCATTTTATTACTCTAAACAATCCTCTAAACGGACACGTGTTCGTCATGAGTATCATCAGGAGTCATTTTTTTTACTCTAAACAATCCTCTAAACAGACACGTGTTCGTCATGAGTATTGACATGAGTCATTTTTTTTTACTCTAAACAATCCTCTAAACGGACACGTGTTCGTCATGAGTATTGTCAAGAGTCATTTTTTTTTTTACTCTAAACAATCCTCTAAACAGACACGTGTTCGTCATGAGTATTGACAGGAGTCATTTTTTTTTTTACTCTAAACAATCCTCTAAACAGACACGTGTTCGTCATGAGTATCGTCAGGAGTCATTTTTTTATTACTCTAAACGATCCTCTAAACGGACATTTGTTTATCATGAACATCGTCATGAGTCATTCTTTTATTTTTCTAAATAGACACTTGTTCGTCATGAGTCTTCTTTTATTTCTCTAAACGTACGCTTGTTCGTCATGAGTCATTTTATTTTATTTGTTCTATTATTAAAAAATAAACTAAAAAAAAATAAATAAAATAAAAAATGGGACGATCAAAATGACGTGGTCTTTTATCTTTGTCAAGCAAGTGGAACTTGCATGACAAAGAGGGGCAGCTGTAGACACGGCATTTTGACCGCCTCGCAAAAAATCATACTTTATTTTATAGTTACCTTTTTTTTATATTTTATTTTGTTTTGATTGTACCATATTTTTGCGGTTTAATACTGCTAAATTAAGTTTTATTAATCTCTTAAGTAAATTAAATATTAGTAATTGATTTTTTTTTTTGGGTTTTGTAGATTTTTCAAAGTGGAATAAAAACGCGTTAATTCGGAACAAAATGGACGAGAAACAGACGAGAACGAGAGAGGCCTGGACCGAACGCAGGGGGGGCTGCAAAAAGGTCAGCTGGGCGCACCAGCGACCAGCCACTGGTCGCTGGTGCGACCAGCTTTAAAGCTGGCCGCACATGCGGCCAGCAGGGGGTGTCCCCCCTGCTTTTGGGTGCACCGAATTCGGTGCACCCAAAAGCTGGTGGGTGCACCGAAATTCGGTGCACCCACTTTTTTTTTTTAATATTTTCCTACTTTTGGTTGTTTTTTTTTTTGTCGGCAAGTTTCAGAAATTTCCTATAAATAGAAGAGGGCTCAGACAACTCAGGAGGAAGAATTTTTGGGGGGGAAGAAATTTTTTGAGAGGAATTTTTGTAAGGGAGAGAGGAAATCTGGAGAAATTTTTTTAAGAAAATAATATTATTTTCATTTTATTGTAATTTTGAAGAAGAAAAATCTCCAAGAAGGTGGTAAATTTTTATCTGTTGTAAATCTTACTTTTATTTTTTAAGTTGTTATTATACTAATTTTTTTTTCTAAATTAGATTTTTTTTCTTTTTTTCTTCCTTTATTATTTATTATTTTATTTATTTATTTATTTATTACTTTTTATTTTTTTTTATTTTTTTTTTTTTATTTTTTTTTTAGTAAATAAAACGAGGTGGAAAATTCCCAACCTTCAATTTGAATGGCTTAAATTTAGAAGGGAATTACTCCCCTCGATGCGTGTGTGCGGGTGTTTTATTTAATTTGTATTAAATATAATGTGCTAACAATACGAGGTGGAAAATTCCCAACCTTCAATTTAAATGGCTAAAATTTAGAAGGGAATTACTCTCCTCGATGCGTGTGTGCGGGTGTTTTATTTAATTTGTATTAAATATAATGTGCTAACAATACGAGGTGGAAAATTCCCAACCTTCAATTTGAACGGCTTAAATTTAGAAGGGAATTACTCCCCTCGATGCGTGTGTGCGGGTGTTTTATTTAATTTGTATTAAATATAATGTACTAACAATACGAGGTGGAAAATTTCCAACCTTCAATTTGAATGGCAAAAATTTAGAAGGGAATTACTCTCCTCGATGCGTGTGTGCGGGTGTTTTATTTAATTTGTATTAAATATAATGTGCTAACAATACGAGGTGGAAAATTCACAACCTTCAATTTGAACGGCTTAAATTTAGAAGGGAATTACTCCCCTCGATGTGTGTGTGCGGGTGTTTTATTTAATTTGTATTAAATATAATGTGCTAACAATACGAGGTGGAAAATTCTCAACCTTCAATTTGAATGGCAAAAATTTAGAAGGGAATTACTCTCCTCGATGCGTGTGTGCGGGTGTTTTATTTAATTTGTATTAAATATAATGTGCTAACAATACGAGGTGAAAAATTTTCAACCTTCAATTTGAATGGCTAAAATTTAGAAGGGAATTACTCTCCTCGATGCGTGTGTGCGGGTGTTTTATTTAATTTGTATTAAATATAATGTGCTAACAATACGAGGTGGAAAATTTCCAACCTTCAATTTGAACGGCTTAAATTTAGAAGGGAATTACTCCCCTCGATACGTGTGTGCGGGTGTTTTCTTTAACTCATATTAAATATAATGTGCTAACAAGATGAGGTGGAAAATTCTCAACCTTCCATCAGAACGGTCTAGGTTTAGAAGGGAGATCACTTTCCTCAATGTGTGGGTATGTGTATATAAGGAGGATTTAAAAATAAAATAAAAACATTCGGATTTAAATTCTAATTGGACTTAATCGGATAAGGTACCGTCTTTGGACGGGCGTCTTGGGGTGCTTGACACCTTCCCCGAGCGTAACTGACCCCCGAACTCTTTAAACGAATCTCTGGTCAGACCATGTTATTTTTGGAGTCAAATTTTACTTAAGCCATTTTTTTAAATTATTTTCAAAAAAAGAAAAATATGGTGACCTAGCACATCATTTAAACCCAATGCTAGGTGGCGACTCCTTTTTTCTAAAACAGGCTTAAGTATATTTTAATGAGAAAATCGACGTTTTTAAAAACCCTTCTCTTTTACCAGCGTTAAGCATATATCTATATTTTTTTGGTTTTCTCTGGAAAATCGGGGCGCGTTCACATAATATCAAATTAGATATAATTTTTTAATAGTTTGATACCAGTATTGTGATTGTTATTGTCGATATTTTTGTTTTAATTGGTTGGAGTTCACTGTTTCCGTTCCTGTTTCTGTTTGCGTTCCTGTTTTTGTTCTGTTTCATAACATATAGGCCACTTCTGTTTATATTTGTTTTTGTTCCTGTTCTGTTTCGTTTCCTTTTTTTTATTCCCAAAATTTCTATATTTTGGAACAGAAACACTAAAAGTTAGGGATATACTGTTTCTGTTCTGTTTCCTGTTCCTGGTTCTATTTCAGTCCTGTTCCTGTTCCTGCTTCTGTTTTTGTCCTTTTCCAATGGTTTGCCAATTTGATGCTATCTAGAAAAATTGTAGGATGGGGTTCAAATAGCCTTTGCTTAGATTTTAGTTTTACTTTTGTAGCGTTTGTTTAGATTTTAGTTTTACTTTTTCTTGCAGGATTCGGTTATTGTAATTATGTTTGTTTTACATGTATGTTTGAATTTGAAGGACATGGGCATAAATATGATTTATAAGAAAATATCATTTTATCATTATAGAAGAAATATGACTAGGACAAAGGTAAGCTGACCAGAATGAATAAAGTGATGACTAGGACAAACATAAAAAAATTAATTCAATTCTCTTTAATTAAAAATTAATTACTTGGGTTTAGTCTTCAGACTTTCCTACTTCTGTTTCTGTCTGTACATGTTTATGTTATGCTTGAAAGGGTGCATCTGTTTCTGTTTCTGTTCTGTTTCATGTTCCTATTCCTGCTTCTGTTTTTGTCCTGTTCATGTTTATATGTTCTGTTTTCAATGAAAATACCAGTGGCATATTCATTTTGTGTTTTTGTTTCCATTTGTTCGAATAGTGGCATTTGTTTTGTGTTTTTGTTCCCGTCTGTTCTGAAATGTTAAGACCAAAATATAAACATGATTTTTTGTTTCTGTTTGCATTCATGTTTCTGTTTTGTTCCTGTTCCTGTTTCTGTTTGCGTTCCTGTTTCTGTTTCTGTTCTGTTCCTGCGTTCCTGTTTCTGTTTTTTAAAATTTGTGCACGTATTATTAATTTCTGTTTTGTTCCCTCCAACATAGAAAATGGATTAAGTTTTTTGTGCTCAAGATTTGTTAGTTAGCTTTGGTCTGTTTGTTTCTGTTCCGAATTTGTTTGTTGGGATTTGTTAGTTACATGAAATTTTATTGTTATTGTATAACATGGGAATAAATATAATCTTTTACCAAACTGAGTTTTAATTTCAATACTAGAAATATTAAATGAAATTGATTGTTTGCTATTCTGTTTCTGTTCTGTTTCCGTTACTGTTTCTGTCATGTTATTGTTTCTGTTTTGTTCCTGTTCTTGTAACAGTTTCGGCTTAATAATAGATTATTACTTAAAATAATTAGGCTTAAGTTCCGTTCCTGTTTTTGTTTCTATTCTATTTTTGATAATTTTTTAGATTATGTATGTGTTTTTTTGTTATATTTATACTTTTTAAAGATTAGAAATGTTTATATTTGTGTTTCTTAGAAATTATAAACTTTTTTAGTTATATTTATACTTTTTTGGATTATTTTTTAGAGAAATATACATGTTCCTATTTTTTGTTCCTGTTTTTGTTTTCTGTTCTGTTTCCATTATGTTTTTGTTCCTGTTACTGTTCATGTTCTCTGTTTCTGTTCTTGTTCTTGTTTCTGTTATCTGTTTATGTTGTGTTCATTTCTAAATTCTATTTTGATTTTAATTTATGTTTATGTTTATATTTGGGCTAACAGAAATTAGAAATATTTTTAATTTGTGTTTATATTTTTTGATTATATTTATACTTTTTTAGAAATTAGAAATGTTTATATTTGTGTTTTTTAGAAATTAGAAATGTTTTTAGTTATATTTATACTTTTTGGGATAATTTTTTCGAGAAATATACATGTTCCTGTTTTCGGTTCTGTTTATGTTCCTGTTCCTATTCTGTTCCACACAATAGTCTGTTTCTGCCATGTTCCTATTTCTGTTTTTGTTCTGTTCTTGTTTTTGCTCGCTGTTCCTATTGTGTTCATTTCTAAATTCTATTTCTATTTCTATTTTAATTTTTGTTTATATTTATATTTGGGCTAACAGAAATTAGAAATATTTTTAGTTTGTGTTTGTATTTTTAGACAAAAGCACAATGGATGAAAAATGATATCCTACATATCGTCATTGCAATAATGGAAAAATTTACAAAGTGAGGGGACAAGATGTTGACAATAGAGATATTGTTTCTTACAATGCAGACATTTCAAAGAAGTTCGATTGTCATATTAATGTTGAAATTTTGTGCTGGACTTCGATGTGTTAAATATATTAACATGTGTATCTACAAAGGAGTTGATCGAGCAATATTGACATTGGAAGGGGTAGATGAGATATTTTGATAACATATGTTAACAATTAAAATCATTACTTTTTTTTATGTTTGTGGTTGTGGGTCCTTAGAGTATATTCTGTAATAATATTTTGGTGATGAGTTTGTTAAAACACATGTTAACAATAAAATTTCATGATTGGTTTGATGTTTGTGTTTATGGATACTTACGGTATATTCTGTAATGATATTTTTGGTGTTGAGTTTGCTGATTTTTTTTTTTTTTTTTTTGCTTAGTCGCTTAAATATTAAGGTTATTTTTTTCTATTCGTGCCTTATTTTTTTCTAACCAAAGGAGTAAAACCAATCAAATAGAATGGATGGTGTACATTTAGTAAATCCCAGTCCACTTTTTTTCTTTCTTTTTTTTGTACAAAGGGTTAGGTTAAGATTTTTTAGTGTGCACTTTTAACAATTAGATCTAATTAATTATTTTGGAGTATACATCTAACAATTTTGTACATTTTAAAAAAAAGTGTGCAGCTATAAAGATTCAAAAATCTCGGAACTCTTTTATTTTGGCCTTTTGTCTTTTATGTTTTTTTCCCCTCTCCTTTTACATTTGAATTTCGACTTATTTATAATCATATGGTCAAGATAGACAATAAAATTATGACTTTTACCCTTTTGATGCTAAAGAGCCTTTTTCATTCTATCATTGTTTTTTGCTTTTATAAGAAAGTTGTCTGTCAAAGAAGTCACCTAATGATTTTTCTTTTAAAAAAATTAGTAAATTTTATTTTATTAATTATTATTATGTTGGTTTAAAAATTGGAGTATTTGGGAATGTTGTATGTATAAAATAAGTTATGTTATTTTTTTTCTTAAATGTTGGTAATTATTGTGTTCACTTGAAAAACTAGAGTTGAGAACTTAGGAAACAAAAGTTGTTTTTATAATTTTTTACGTGTATTATTAATTTGTGTAATTGTGATTCATTGGAATTATTTGACGATGAAAGAAAACTTTAACAAAAAGGGTAACTTTAACTTTGACAAGGGGAGAGGAAGATGATTTTTTTTTTTTAAATAAAAGGGTAATTTTTTTTTTTTTTAAAAAAAGATGAAAATATAATAGACGGTGGAGGTGGCGGGGGCGGTTATGGTTGCAGTGGCGGTGGGAGGGTACGGTGGCAATTGGCAGTCACGATGGCGGTGGGTAGTGGAAGTGAAGATGGCAGTGGAGGTGGGCATGGACGGTGACGATTGGAGGAGGTGGTGGCGGTGAGCGGTGGGTGGTGGACAACGACGGTGGGCGGTGAGAAAGTATGGTAGGGTGGGAGGTAAATATAATTATTTAAAAAAATCAAAGGTAAAAATTGTAATTTTAAAAAATAGGGGGTTTTAATGATTTAAAAAAAAATAAATAGAAGTGCATTTATGTCATAGATGTGATAATTGGTTGTATTTGTCAAATTACAGGAGTGATTGGTATTTGTCAAATAACGTTGGAGGTTTCTGGTATGAGGTCTTTTAGGGGAGGTCTTGGGTATAAACCCTTCGTTATTTTGTTTTTGTTGTTTTACACCCGTGCCTTCAGGCACGGATTATAAGCTAGTATATATACATATATATATATATATATATATATATATATATATATATATATATATATATATATATGTATATGTATATATATGTTTATTTAAATTAAATTCATCCCCCTCAATTCCACTTAAGTTATTATTTAAGTCCTTTTTGAATTTTAATATTCTTAAAATCCCAAATTCACCCCTTTAAAATTTTTGAAGTGGATAATTAATGACACATTCTACCCCGTTATTTTCTAAATGTTCTAAAATGAGGTTAATGAATATGCACGTGCGAGAATTAGGGTCTTATACACGATCCGCTTTCTTCAAAGCCATTAACTAGAATTCGACTGCTCGGGCGTCGGGATGGAATTTCCAAAATAAGGAGAGCTGGCGGTGGAGCGGGCAACCGAGGGTACTTCCCAGGAGCAAACTCATAAGGCGGGGGCCGAAGAAGCAGGCGATGAGGACACCATCGTTGACATTATGGACGTTAAAGGTGTGTCCGAAGAAGAATAGGTCCCCCAACTCGATTATTTTTGAGGACTTAGAACTTTTTGCTTGTTTTTATTTTTTATTTTGTTATGACTGTGTACATGGGCATGAACCCCACCGATGTAAGCCCTCACTTTTTTTTTTGAATATAATACACATGAGATTTTTGAGCAATTACTTGTCCCAAATTCCTTCTCGCTCTTCCCTTCTCTTTTAGGATGTAGTAGGTGATTTGTTTCGACCTTCAGTCCGAGACTGGGTAAGTGGGCATGAACCCTATTAACGTGCTCGAGATAGAGTTGTAGACTTTAAACTTTCAATCTTCCAAAATTTTGCACTCGTGCTGAGCCCTCGTAGATCTCAGCTCGGCACTCTCCTTGTAGATGTCCAAATTCATGGTTTTTCCGAGGACGTAGCTTGGCCAAAAACTTATTTTTGCTTATTTTTGTTTTGAAATCCTTTTGGTCAAGATTTGTTAAGGTTGTATTCACCCTGCCCCCCAGCCAGTATTGGGAGTAGTTTTACTACTCATGCTATTGGCTATGATGTGGCTCGTCGGATCAGTCCGCGATATATCTAGGTGTTCCGAAGTATTGCTTTGGTAGCATATTGTTTCTTTAAAAGCCATTACATTGATATCAAAATACATTACACTTGGCACGAAAATGAAATGATTACAAAATGACCTCAGTCCTACAGTGGTATTGCTTGAGGTGGTCGGCATTCCATGAATGTTATAGTGGAACACCTTTCTCGGTCTCGAGCTCATATATGCCTGGTCTTGCAATTCTGACAACGTGGTAAGGTTCCTTCCAGCTGGGGGGCAACTTCCCTGCATTTTGCTCTTTAGTTGCTAAAGTGACCTTCCTGAGGACGAGGTCCCCGACTTCAAAATGGCGCGGGCGCACCCTTCTATCGTAGTATCGAACTGCTTATTGTTGGTAAGCTGCTTGGCGTATTTGAGCATTCTCTTGCCGTTCTTCTAGAAGGTCCAGGTTGAAGGCCAACATTGCGTCATTCGTTTGTTGGTCCTCACCCCCGACCGACGTTCGAATGGTTGACAATCTGATCTCCGCAGGAATCACAGACTCGGATCTGAACGTCATTGTATATGGTGTCTCTCCCGTCGGGGTTCAGGAGGTGGTGTGGTACGCCCAAAGAATAGGATAAAGGTCCTCCACCTACCTCCCCTTGGCCTTGTCGAGCCTGGTCTTCAAACTGTGCAGGATTGTTCGATTTGTGACCTCGACCTGGCCATTAGCCTGTGGGTGACCTGGTGACGCGAAGTGAGTTTAGATACCTAGGCCGGAGCAAAAAGAAATAAACAAATCATTGTCGAATTGAGTGCCGTTGTCGGATACGATTGCCCTTGGGATCCCAAATTGGCACACCATCGATTTCCAGACGAAGTCTCAGATTTTTTCTTTGGTGATGCGAGCTAGGGGTTTGGCCTCCATCCACTTAGTGAAGTAATCAATAGAGATGACCAAGAACTTTCTCTGGCTGATGCCCTGAGGAAAAAGGGCCTAACAGATCTATTTTCCACTGGGCGAATGGCTATGGGTTTGTCATTGGGGCTATGGGCTCGTCATTGGCACCATGGTCGTTGGAGGTAAATGAGGGTAGGGGCTCGAAGTGTTGGCACTTTTCATATTTTTTTACGTATTCGCTCGCGTTCTCTAGTATTTTTGGCCAAAAATACCCTTGGCGGAGCAGTTTGCCAGCCAGGGACCTGTCCCCCGAGTGATTGCCACATCTCCCCTCATGGACTTCTCTCATGACGTAGTCGACATCTTCTTGCCATAGGCACCGAGAATATAGGCCAGAGAAGGAGCTTCAGTAAAGGATCCCATCTATAATGCAGTATCTGGAAAACCTGTATCGCATCCTCGTTGCTGTCGTCGGGTAGCGTTCTGTCTTCCAAGTATTTTTGTATTAGCTCCATCCAAGTGGGATGGACGCTGAGCTCACAGATTGGTGCCATCTGGTAGGATATCACTATGCTCGGAGCGTCCAAGTACTCAACGGGCATGCTTTACTTCAAAGTCAATGCTATCGCCGAGGCTAGGTTTGCCAAGGCATCAGCATGTCGGTTCTCTTCTCGGGGTATTTGGGATACGTGGATTTTTTCAAAAATTTTCATCAGGGCTTTGACCCTTTCAAGATATGCAATCATATTAGGATCCTTCGCTAAATAATCTCCGTTGACCTGGTTGATGACTAGCTGAGAGTCTTAGAAAACGGACAACGTTTTCACATTAAATTCTCGAGCTAGGCAAAGACCAGCTAATAGAGCCTCGTACTCAGCCTCGTTGTTAGTTGCTCTGAACCCCAGTCTCAGGGCGTATTCGATCTTTTTGTTGTTTGGGGCAACGAGCACCATTCCCGCCCCACAATCGTTGGTGTTATGTCACACCCCATCCCGGGCGCCCATCACCCGAGGCGGGGCGTGACGTCGGCATGACACTCCCTATCCAACCAATCAAACACACCCAAATATATATATATACACACACACACACACACACACACATTCCCAGATGCACTCGTACTACTATTGGTATTTTATTTTATTTTTCCAAATACAATACCTCAAACATATTCTCAAAAATATGGGACACACCCGTCCCAAATATATATACAACAAAAAAATCACTAAAAGAATATGTTGAACCTTCCCCGGTCCGCCCCTGACCGGCCCACTCCCAAAACGACATTAGCTCTGGACTCTACCTAGTGCCAATAGTGGATCCATTCCTATTTGCGGCACCTGAAACTAAAATTTTTATCGGTGTACTGTCTTCATAGTAAACCCAATCCAAATAATTTAAGTCAACCAGTGCAACAAATAGTATACATATATACGCTAACGCCAATCTATTTTCAAGTAATACATTTAAACCAACTCAATCCAGATAGTTCATCATCAAAACACACCACACCCTTTTTTCTACTAGCCATAGGATCATTTTTCCTCACGATCGGGAGTTACAACGGTACTGTACCACCCATAGGGTTTGTACCCCTAATGGGTCAATCAACCACCTACAAGACTAATCCTCCTGACATGTCATAATATCAACAATCACTTGCCGGACTAACCCTCCGGACAAGTCATAATATCATCAACCACCTGCCGGACTAACCCTCTGGATAGGTCATAGTATCATTAACCACTTGCCGGACTAACCCTCCGAACAGGTCAAAACTATGGCATAGTTGGAGAAGAATTACCCTTTAAAAACACACTTAGTCCAAAAGTCATTTTTTTCCACCTTTTAACACCAAAACCGCTTGATCCATATAAGTTGCAACTTTGTCCATTTTCAAATAAACACATTTTCCATAATTTATACGAAAATAAAATTTGTAGATTTACATAGAAGACAATACACTCACCTCGTTCTCTGCCCTGCAAAAACGTCACTGTCCACAACCTATTGGGACACTGGCACCTGTGAACCTAACAACGATAGGCCTAAATTAATATTTTATTTTTAAACAACCCTAATTTGACTACGTAAAATTATATTTCTCATTCCCCCAAATTTGACTACGTAAAATTACTATTTACCCAAAATTCACAACATTAAGTTTTACTGTACAATATTTACTGTATGATATATATATATATATATATTTAAATTATCGATTGTAACCATTACTATTGTCACAATTTTTAATTTTAACAGTTACAGAGATTCAACGCTAAATAATTCAATTTTTAACAAAATTAGAAATCGGTTGAAATTTTACCCCTTTTACGAATTATTGACGTTCACTGTTTTCTGTCCAGGTATTCACCGCTGCGGAGATGCAACAACAGTTCTGCACACAGAAGCTCATTGCCACGATGATGGATCTCACCGCTGCGGCGGCGGTCGTTTTTTTCCCGTTTTTGGTTTATGCTTCAAATTTTTCGACGATCGTTTCTCTCTCTCTCTCTCCTCATTAGCTCACCGTCCGACCATCCTCAACAATCAAAGCATGCCAAAACGAGCTATACACACCCTTCCAACGATCGAATGAACTCCGAATACACACCGGCGGACTACCCCACTGGCCGAACTTCTCTCTCTCTCTCTACCAACTCCAGCGACTGATCACACACACATCCACAAAATCGACGACGACCAACTCCCACACACAAGCAAAGAAATAGGATAGATCACACTTGACTATCCACACACACATGCAAACAGCAACCATTGGAGAACACACGCCTAAATAGGGTCAACCACACACCCACCGTCACACACACATACACACCCATGCGTTTGAACAACACACACACTCACACTGACACGCACCCACACACCGTCGAACAAAATCGATAAACGGAACCTATCACCTCCGGCGATCACGAACAGCACCGACGACCCCGCCCTCTGATCCTCTCTCTCTCTCTTTATTTTTTTTGTATTTTTATGATTTTCTTCTTTTCAGATTGAGATCACGATTTTCATGAATCATTTATATGCATGAATTTTAGTGCTTCTCTTCAATCCCTCTGGTTTCCACATCGCTCCTTCCCTCTCTCCGTTCTCGATTTGGTTGATTGCCCCGCAAATTCATGTATATATATATACTAGTGTATAACCCGTACCTGAAGGCACAGGTGTAAAACATACAACATTTATTTCGTCATAACATCTATAATAACTAATAATCTTATAACAAAAGTCACCAACATTGCTAGAATAGAACGTCTCAAACGTCAAACAAAAAATAGACAACTAATCTATAAATAAATGAGACAATTATAGTTACAATAATACTTTCGGATAAACAATATTTGTCATGGATAGAGATCCATATTCTGGGAAAAACACACTTAATTGATCAAATGATGTGCACTTTGATAGGGCCACGTATAGTTGACCGTGACTAAAAACTGGTGTAGTCAAATCAACCCAAATAAATTTCACTGATTGTCCTTGTGATTTATTTATTATCATAGCATATGCCAAATGAATTGGAAACTGGCGCCTTGTCATTTGAAAAGAAAATTCGGTAGACGACGACGTCAAGGATATTCTCAGAATGAATGCCAAATTTCTTGCTTTATCCCCTGTTAATATTCGAGCTTCTATTACACGTGAAGAGCACCTAATAACCATTAATCGTGTACCATTAATCAGTTGCTGTCATGTTATATCGTCGACAATTGGTAGATGCTGTGTAGTGAAGAAAAACAGGCAACGTTTGTTGTTCCAAATCCAATTGATTTAAAATCGCAAAAGCTTGACGAAATTTATCTACGAATGCATTATGTTGCAATAATGTATCTTGAATAGTTTGCAAAACATCCGTTCTCAAATGAGGATTTCTACGGCGTCTCACGCCAAAAGCGAAATTAAGATCGTAGATGTACAATTGAGAATAAATGGCATTTTGTCCTGGTTCTCGGATTAATGTTCCTGTCCAATGATGCAACTCTCCATGTATAGTAAACGTTGTTGGGCCTCTTCCGGAAAGCAGCCTTGTATCCAAGTTGGCACCAAGGCTTGTAAAAGCATTACATGCATTGTACTCTCTAGCATAACATCAGAATAATTTTGATCTATCATTATTACCATCGTATAACACTTTAATTTGCGGAGAAGGTGTGAGAAGTAATGGAAGCCTAACTTTTCCTTGTAAGCAACATGTACCGAATAGAAAACGTTGTTCAGATGATCTTGCTAATCTCTCATCCATCCAGTGTAATACAGAACAATGAGGGCACATGACATTCATTCTACCAAGCGAGTGTCGATTTTCACTTGTATGAACATCATGGTCGGCAGATGGATTGTTCAACTCATCAATATCTTGATTATCGTAAAACTCATCGTTGGTAGTATTTGGCGGCCTACATTTGATAAATAACAAAGTTATTATGTAGATTCTAACAACATATTTGTGAATGCCGTATTTAATTAGATGAATAAGATAAAAACGAAACTCACCATCTATTCTCAGAAGGTAGAATTGTTTCTTCAACTGTTATGGTCGAGCTTTCATTAAGGTTCGTGGAAACAAAAGATTCTTGGTTACCGCATGGAGTAGGGCATGCATTGTCAATTATACTAAGAGAATGAGGAATCATATTTGTAACCATCTCATCGTCAACAGATGAATTTTCTGCACGTTCAGTATCTTAATTCTCGGTAAGGTGTTGATTTGTTGAAGCTGACCTATAGTTGGCAAATATTAAATTTTACACATCAAATACTTTTAAACATTTAATACTTAATAACATAAATAATGGATTAGTATAACACCTTATACCAGGCAATACAATTGGTTCTTCAACTTCAGGCGTTGACCATTCATTTGGAGTCACGATAACAAATGTTTCAATAAGATTACGTGGAAAAGGCAAATTTAGTTCAATAATAGAATTCATTTCATTAGCCATGGACGATGGAGTAGTGCGATCCCTAAGGAGATCCACAATTCCAAGGGTACATGGACTTGTAATCACTGACGATCCACATGATTGTACAATCATTCTCTGTTGTAGTAGAGGCTGAGATGATTCTTCAAGTAGTCTTCTTTTTTACCTTACTATTTGAAGTAGAATTTTCATTCGAATTGTTATCATTCACTTTCTGTTTTTCCATTGCTAAATATTTTTCCTTGAAAAAATAAAAATAAAAATATTTTTAAAAAAATATCCAATGTAAAATAAATGATAAATTAAAATTATATTATTTGAACTTAAAAAATAAATTATAAGATTGATATATTAATTAACGATTAACAAAAGTAAGAGAACAATAAAGACAGAAGCATATATAATATTCAACCCATTGCATTAAGATAACTTATGTTGAATATAAAAAAGTAAACAATCAACCAACATTACAACATACAAAATGTATATGATGATTACAAAATACATTCAAAAGATATCTTCAACAACGAAAGAGAAGAAACAGACTTGACGTGGTAACTCTACAAAAGGAAAAGAAAGAAAAAAAATATATTAGACATAAAATATATAAAATGTATATCATGAATAAAAAATAAATTAATTTATACCTTAAAAAACAGTTTAGGGCGCAACTTTATTACTTTGGCTGCCAATTTGTAGCTGAATCTCGTATTCCTCCAATGCCTTTAAGCCGATCTGGTCGTCCTCGATGCTCTCTAACAAAGTTTCTAATGCTCTTAGGTCTAGGAGTTCTTTCTTTAAGGCTCTATAAACTCTAACTCTAGGCCAAAATTTCGGTAGAGTACGCACTATTACATACACCAACACTGCCCAGTTTGGTTGAAACCTCTTACGTCTTAGGTGGTAGTACAGAGGCTCTTTTCTAAGTATATGCATTCTAACACTTTTTTTCATTCATTTTTCCTCTTTCAAATTCTCTCCACAATAGATGTACATCCTGTTCAATATCTTCTAAAAATTGTACAAATTCAAAGGCAGTAAGAGACCGATGATTTTCAAATATGTTCTTTGTCGCAACGTCCCAATTTGATGGTAAACTATCAACAATTTGGTTCATTATGTCTCTCTCACTTATTTTGTACCTATAATTCTGCAAATGCCTAGCACTTGAAATTTTATTCATTCCATATTCTCTAACGGGACAACTTTGTAAATAAGGCTTCTCGTAAAAAAATTATTTTTCCTTATGCAACTTTAGCCTAATACTCGTTCTGAATACAATAGCGGGTCGTACCATATTGCCTGAGATTGAAGGACATAAACAACATATAAAGTAAAACAAATTTATTTGAATCTCTAAATTGTAAAAAAAAAAAAAAAAAAAAAAAAAAACCAAATCCCACGGACAAAATTCAATATAATTTGCAACTAAACAAATAGGGTTGGGAAAAAATATTAAACTCAACACAATATATACATACACAGTAAACGTGTTTACCTAATATATACATACACAGTAAAAACAAACATGCCTGGAAAAAAAATTAAACTCAACACAATATATACATACACAGTAAAAACATGAATGAAAACAGAAACGGAAACAGAAACAGGGAACAGGAACAGGAACCGAAACAGGGAACAGAACAGAAACAACAGGAACAAAAATAGAAACAGGGAACAGAAACAGAGAACAGAATGGAAACATCTAACAGAACAGAAACATGAATGCTACCTGGGAAAAAATTATATAACCAATCCCATAATGTTCTGTATTCATAAACAACGGGTATAAATGACAGTCACCCAATAGATTAAACTATTCCAACCAAATATGGGAACCAACACAACACAACACAATATATGCATAAATAATAAAAAATCATTATATGATGCACAATATATCTAACAGAAACAGGGAACAGGAACATAACAGAAACAGGAACGGAAACAGTAATAGAAACGAAAACATATATATTTCTCTAAAAAATAATTCAGGAGAAAACGTTTATTGTTCCATGTTTTCGCACGGTCATTGTTCATAGTATGAGCATGATAAGTTTTCAAATGCTATCTTCATTATCACGAAAGAAAAAAAACATAAATAATGAAATAAATAAAATTAATGCAAGATATATAAGTATATATCATTAGCGTCGCCCTGGTCATTATGACTTGTAGGAAAAAACGGAATTGAAGGGTTAGTGCTGTCCCGTTCATTAAGACTTGTAGGAAGAAACAAAATTGAATTTGAATAAACAGTTTAGGATTTATGTAGAGTGTTAAGAAACATAAAGTTAACAAAAAAATTAACAAACCTGAACTAAAAATTGCAAGGGAAAAAAAACTGAACTGGGAAAGAAAATATAGCAGAGAAAAGTAGTAAAAACAAAAAAACAAAAATGCACAAAACCTTTGAAAGTTTAATTTCTTTTTTTTTAAAAAAAAAAAAAACAAACACAAACAAACTCAAACCTGAACACAATATGTTGAAAAACTTAAAAAGAACAGAACATAATATCCAAAAGACTATTAGTTGGTATTAGGATGTTAAAGTGAATAAAAAAAAAAAGAGTATAGTGTAAGATGCCAGGGGATATTAGGATCTTAATATGATCTTCCTTGCCAAAAGACTATCACTTGATATTTAGAATCTTAAACACTGAATAATTGGTCTTTTGGTAGGGCCAATGGATGAATTACTTTTAAAAATAAACAGAAACAGTAAACGAAAACGTGTTTGCCAACAAATTCTTAAGAAATTTTAAAAATAGACTCAAATTACTTTAAAAACATTGGGAACAAAAACGTGTTTACAAAACGGGGAACAAAAACGTGTTTACCTAATTTTGGAAACCAAATGCTAAAAAATGAAAAAATGAAAAGAAACAAAAAAAAAAAAAAAAAGCCATTGTTTTTTGTTTTCAACCACTAAAAAAGAAAAGAGAATCAAATGCTAAAAAGCATTTTTTTGTTCCCATTTTTTCATTTCTAGTGTGTAATACATAAACAAAAACAAAAACAAATGCCTAAAAAATGGGAATCAGAAATAAGATAACGCAAAATAGAAACGACAAACAGAAATCTGGGAACAGAAATGAAAAAATGAAAAGAAACAAAAAAAAAAACATTGTTTTTTGTTTTCAACCCCAAAAAAGGAAAAGGGAACAAAAAAAAAAGGCAATTGTTTTTTCATAGATGTGTCTGGTATATATATATATATCAGAAATGAAGAAATGAAGAAATGATCCAAAGCAAAACAGAAACAGAAACAGCAAACATATATCATGTTTTCAACCCCTAAAAAAGAAAAGGGAACAAAAAAAAAACAATTTTTTTTTCATAATCTTCCCATTTCAATCAAAGCAGAAACAAAAGCAAATGGCTAACCAGAAACAGGGAACAGAAACAGAACCAAAAATAGAAACACAGATGCAAACATAAACAAAAACAGGGAACAGAACCAAAAACACAGAAACAAAAACAAAATCACAGTTAAATGGGTATTTTCTTAAAGTCACAGTTTTGCATATATGATTTTTTTCATAAACATAAACAGAAACGGCAAACATATATCATTTTTTCATAAACATAAATAGAAACAGAAATGGCAAACGGCAATCACAGTTTTGCAATTGCAAACCAAAATGAGGAATCAAATAGAAACTTATTAACTTGCCTGAAGTGGAAAGGCCAAAATGAGACGCAAGTGAAGCCCTTGACTGAGGTAATAGGGAGACGAAATCCAAGTTCTGCTATAGGTAAAGAATGGTAAATGATTCTTCAATTTTTAGTTTAAAGGGGTTGAACATCTATATAATTCACAAACAGAAACAGAACCAAATGCTACCTTGCGAGGAACAATTGTCTGAAGCGAGGAACCAAATAGAAATTTGAAGCGAGGGTTTTATAGATGCGAGATGGAGCGATTCCATTAGGGCTTCGATAGGTTCCATTAGGGCTTCGATAGGCACAGATTAGGGCAAAGATGATTCGGCGTGATTGATGAGGGAGATGATGGCAACGAACGATTGTACAGTGAGGGAGATGACGACAAGGAACGACTGTACAGCTTTGCGAAGATTAGGGCTTCGATAGGCACGGATTAGGGCAGAGATGATTCGGCGCGATTGATGTGAGAGATGACGGCAACACACGATTGTACAGTAAGGGAGATGACAGTGAAGAACAATTGTACAGCTTTGCGAAGATTATGGAGGCGACGAAGAAAAAGAAGAACACGCGAATTGGGGGCGAATTCGGCAGAGAAGAAATGGCGGACACTACTGAATAGGGCTTTGATTTTCTCACACCCGTGCAATGCTGTATTGTAAGGACAATGAATAGGGCTTTGATGGTAAGTGTTATCCAACGGCTGAATAGGACACTGAATATATATATATATATATATATATATATATATATATATATATATATATATATATATATATATATATATATATATATATATATATATAAAAGTAATCCAACGGCTACAAATATCCGGAGACATCTAACGGCTGTGGTTATAGATGAGCTGATTTATTATATATATGTGTGTGTGTGTGTGTGTGTGTAATAATCTTTTCTCAAATTACTTTAACCTCCCAAAATTTTCTTTAAATTTTCATTTTAACCCAAAAGATTTCTTAAAATTAATTCACCCCTACAATTTTTATTTCAAATTGAAAATAACACATACCACCCCATTATTTTTTAAATGTTTCTAAAATACAACTAAAATTGTGTAAGTACTAAAATTAGGGTTTTACAACCCTTCCCTCCTAAAAGAAATTTCGTCCCAAAATTTTAGTTTCCTTGGTCAATCAAGTGCGGGTATTTGTTTCTCATCTTGTCCTCTCGCTCCCACGTCGCCTCCTCTAGCGAATGACTATGCCACAACACTTTCACTAATGAAATCATTTTTCTCCGCAACACCTGATCTTTACGACTTAAGATCTGGACCGGCTACTCAACGTATGACAAATCCTCTTCTAATTCAATTAGTTGGAAGGTCAACACGTGTGAAGGATCTGGCACATATTTTCGAAGTATCGACACGTGAAAAACGTTGGGCAATCTGGACAGTTCTGGAGGTAGGGTAAGTCGATAAGCTGTCGCACCAACCCGTTCTGGGACCTCGTATGGCCCAATGTATCTCAGACTTAGCTTCCATTTCTTTTCGAATCTCATTATACCCTTCCACGGGGATATACGCAGAAACACAAAATAGCCCACTTTAAATTCCAACTCTCGCCTACGCTTATCAGTATAACTCTTTTGTCGACTCTGAGCAATCTTTAATCTTTCCTGAATCACCTTTACTTTATCTCCTGTCATTTGAGCGATATCGGGCATCAATAATTTATTTTCTCCCACTTCGGTTCAACAGACTGGAGTCCTGCATCTCCTTCCATACAGCACTTCGTATGGGGCCATTTCGATCGCCGAATGGTAGATGTTATTATAGGTGAATTCCATCAACGTCAAGTGATCATCCCAGCTACCAGGAAATTCCAAGACACAACCCCTCAACATATCTTCCAACGTCTGGATCGTACGCTCGGATTGGCCGTCAGTTTGTGGATGAAAAGCGGTACTAAATTTTAGTTTGGTACCTAGAGCAGTTTGAAGACTCGGCCAAAATTTCGAAGTAAATCTCGAATCTCTGTCCGACACTATAGAAACAGGTGCACCATATAACCGAACAATCTCGTCAACATACAATTGGGCATATTTATCGAGAGAGTACATTGTATTTACGGTCAGAAAATGAGCAGATTTAGTAAGTCTATCAACGATCACCCAGATGGAATTATGCTCATTTTGAGTACGGGGTAATTCCGAAACGAAATCTATCGTGATATACTCTTATTTCCACTCTGGTATAGGTAGAGGTTGCAATAACCCACTTAGACGTTGGTGCTCAATCTTGACATGCTGACAAACAAGACACCTGACAACAAATTCAACAATTTTCCATTTCATTCCATTCTACCAGTAGTGTTCTCGCAAATCCTGATACATTTTAGTACTGCCTGGGTGCATAGCATATGTTGAACTGTGCGCTTCCTCCAAGATATCCATATTTAAGTCGGCATCATCAGGCATACACAGTCTATTTCCCACCATCAAGGCCTCATCGTTATTCCTGACACGATAGTCAGCTCTGTGATCACTCTTTACATCATCTCTGATCTTTCCCAATTGGGTATCTGACTTCTATGCTTCTATAATATGGTCGATCAATGTCGGCCTCAAAGTCAAAGTTGCAAGCAACATTGCCGTCTAACCAACCGCTAACTGAACTCGCAACAATCTTAACTCGGCATACAGATTAGTATAAACAACTTGAATGTGTGCTACCGAACCCGTCGATTTCTGACTCAGCGCATCCACTACAACATTGGCCTTTCCCGAATAATAGTGGATGGTACAATCATAGTCCTTGATCAACTCTATCCAACGCCTCCACCTCAGATTTAACTCCTTCTGAATAAACAAATATTTCAAACTCTGATGGTCAGTGTATATCTCACAAGTTTCACCATACAGATAATGTCTCCAAATCTTCAGGGCAAATACAATCACCGCCAATTCTAAATCATGCATCGGGTAATTACGCTCATGATTCTTTAATTGTCGGGAGGCGTATGTAATCACATGACCATGTTGCATCAGTACACACCCTAGTCCCTGATGTGACACGTTATTGTAGATCACAAAGCCACTACCTTCAGTCGGGAGGGAGAATATTGGCGCATATATCAGTTTATTCTTCAGCTCCTGAAAGCTCTGCTCATATTTATTAGTCCACTCGAATTTGGATTCTTTAAGAGTCAATCAGGTCAATGGGGCAACTATAACAGAGAATCCCTGCACAAACCGACGATAATAATCTACCAATCTCAAAAAGCTTTGAACTTCGGTCACACTCTTCGGCCTTTCCCATTGCACCACAACTTCGACTTTCTTTGGATCTACCTGAATACCATTTCCTGAGATAATATGCCCCAAGAATACCACTTAATCCAACCAGAACTCACATTTACTGAATTTGGCGTACAATTGTTTCTCTCGCAACGTCTGCAACACAATTTGGAGATGCTCTGCATGTTCTTCTCTATTTTAAGAATAGATCAGTATATCATCAATGAACACGATAATAAACTGATCTATATAAGGTTGAAAAATCTGATTAATCAAATCCATAAAGGCAGCAGGGGCATTCATCAACCCAAATGGCATCACTAAGAATTTATAATGGCCATACCTCGTACGGAACGCCGTCTTCGCCACGTCATTGTCTCTGACTTTTAGCTAGTGATATCCTGATCGAAGATCTATCTTGGAAAACACCCTGGTCTTCTGCAGTTGGTCAAACAGATCATCAATTATAGGCAACGGGTATTTATTACGAACCGTCACCTTATTCAACTGCCGGTAATCGATACACATCCTTAATGTGCCATATTTCTTCTTCACAAATAACATAGGGGCTCCCCCACAGAGAAACACTAGGTCTAATAAACCCACGGTCTAATAGATCTTGTAGCTAATCTTCAATTCCTTCAGCTCGATAGGCGCCATATGATAGGGTGGGATTGATATCGGAATAGTTCCTGGAAAAAACTCGATAGTGAATTCCATCTCCCTATCCACTGGCAACCCTGACAATTTTTCTAGAAACACATCGGAAAAATCCCTAACCACGGGAATATCTGCCACCTAAGCTTCATTCCGACTGGTGTCAATCACATGCACGAGATATCCCTAACATCCTCTCTTTTGTAGCTTCCTAGCCTCCAGGACTGAAATCAAACTAATAGAGGTAATGATTCTATCCCCTGAAAATACCAGCTCTGATTCACCTGAGGCTCAGAAGATAACTTTCTTTTTAAAACAATCCACCGTGGCATGATAACCGGATAGCAAAACCATCTCCAATATCACATCAAAATCACAAATACTCAGGGGTAGTAGATCTACTAATAACTCTGTATCACCAATCCAAAGAAGACTATCTTTATACGCACTATCTATCAACACAGACTCCCCTACCGGAGTAAAGATAATGATACTATATAGCAGGGAAGTAGGAAATTTGCCTATATGCATCATGAAGGTTGCCGAAACAAATGAATGAGTAGAATCGAAATCAATAAGTACACGTGCATCTCTATCATATAAAGACATGATATCTGTGACCACGTTTGGAGCAGCCTGGGCATCTTGTCGAGTGGTAGCAAAAACACGGCCTCGTGTTGGAGGTCTACCAGCGGATCCCCTACCACGCCCTAGAGTAGTGCTAGGGCCAGCACTACCAACATTGCTTACAGAAGGTGTAGCTATGATAATAGATTTCAGACAATTCGGAGCTATATGACCTGGCTCATGGCAACGGAAACATACGGGACTCGCCATTGGATAGTCTCTGATAAAGTGATCCGGTGATCCACATTGGTAACATACAAATACCTCAGCTCGACTAAATGGTTGATTTCTCCCCGGCCCTTGCTAGCCGACACTCGATCCAGATACACCATGTTGTCGCCCGAAGTATGATGGTCGTGGACCACGGCATCTAGCAGATTGGCTAACCGATGAGGCCTGAGCAACAGGCGGTCGAAATACTATTCCCCGAGAAGTGCCACCCGGATATCTGCTAGGCGACTCAAATCTCCTCTTTTTGTACTGTTCGCGGCTCTCAGCGGCTTCTTGAACATCCCTTTCTACCAACTTTGCCGTATTCACCAACTCAGTGTAATTTTTAATTTGCCCGCTCGTCAACCTAGAACGAATTTCTAAATTGAGCCCCTTTTGAAAACATCTGCATTTCGCCTCTTCTGCTTTTACCAAATCAGGAACGAAACGGGACAAAGCATCAAATTTAACCTCGTACTGTTGGACGGTCATCTTCCCCTGCTTTAAAACTATGAACTCTTCCTCCATCTGGAACCGGTAAGACTCAGGGAAATGTTTCTCATTGAACACCGCAACAAAATGATCCCAAGTGACCTCCTTGCCTGGTTCTGAAAGTAGCATCTTCATATTTTCCTACTAATGTTCGGCTTCCTCCTTCAGCTGGAAAGTGGCAAGAGGAACTCGACTATCGTCAGTAATCCCCATAGCCTCGAAATACATGTCCCACGCTTCTCAACCAGTTCTCGGCATCAGCTGGACCCGCCGTTCCTGTGAAAACCGGAGGATCCAACTCCTTGAATCTTTTCAGAAGTACTGCTTGGGATGTAGCTGTATCAGTTTGGGCCTTTTGACATTCTATTATTCTCGCCTGCTGCTCTGTCAACTAGGCAGCAGCCTATAAAATCCTCTCAACGACATCTAAACTTCCTTGTATCCTATCTTCTTGCCTCTAGGGTTCCGCCTGCCTCTGGGGTTCCGTCTACCTCTAGGGTCCCACACTCCCAGATCTCTCGTTTTTACGCTCCATCGTCACTATCTGAAATAAAATTTAATAAACTACTAGCTAACCCGAAAAACAACAGTATTTAATTTAATAACGGAACTACAACTCACATGCCGAACCCACCTGCCGACACCCTAACCCAAGGTCCACCACTGGCTCGACTGACTGACATATATATAGAACCTATAACCTAAACTCTGATACCAAAAATGTCACACCCCACCCCGGGCGCCCGTCACCCGAGGCCGGGTGTGACGTCGGCATGACATTCTCTGTCCAACCAACCAAACACACCCAAATATATATATATATACACACACACACACACACACACACACACACACATACACACACATACACATACACACACATATTCCCAGATGCACTCGTACTACTATTGGTATTTTTTTTTTCCAAATACAATACCTCAAACACATTCTCAAAAATGTGGGACACACCCGTCCCAAATATATATACAGCAAAAAAATCACTCAAAGAAAATGCTGAACCTTCCCCAATCCGCCCCTGACCGGCCACTCCCAAAACGACATTGGCTCCGGACTCTACCTAGTGCCAGTAGTGGACCCACTCCTATTTGCGGCACTTGAAACCAAATTTTTTATCGGTGTACTATCTTCATACTAAAAACATTTTGTATGGATCAAGTATAAGAATTTAAATACCACATTACAAGATATGATATTATAAATCACATACCGTATGAAAATTCAATTCTCCTGTCATTATTGAAATAAACTCATATATATTAAAACACCTAATCCAAATAATTTAAGTCAACCAATACAACAAATAGTATACATATATACGCTAATCCATTTTCAAATAATACGTTTAAACCAACTCAATCCAGACAGTTCATCATCAAATATACCATACCCTTTTTCATATTAGCCATAGGATCGTTTTTACCTCATGATTGAGAGTTACAACAGTACTGTACCACCCGTAGGGTTTGCACCCCTGACGGGTCAATCAACCACCTGCAGGACTAATTCTCCTGACAGGTCATAATATTAACAACTACCTGCCGGACTAACCCTCCGGACAGGTCATAATATCATCAACCACCTGCCGGATTAACCCTCCGGACATGTCATAATATCATTAACCACCTACCGGACTAACCCTCCGGACAAGTCATAATATCATCAACCACCTGCCGGACTAATCTTCCGGATATGTCACAATATCAACAACCACCTACCGGACTAACCCTCAGGACCGGTCGTAATATCAACAACTACCTGCCGGACTAACCCTTCGGGCATGTCATAATATCAACAACCACCTGCCGGACTAAGCCTCCAGACAGGTCAAAACTATGGTATAGTGGGAGAAGAATTACCCTTTAAAAACCTACTTGGTCTAAAAGTCATTTTTTTTCCACCTTTTAACACCAAAACCGCTTGATCCATATAAGTTGCAACTTTGTCCATTTTCAAATAAACACATTTTTCATAATTTATACGAAAATAAAATTTGTAGATTTACATATAAGACAATACACTCACCTCGTTTTCTGCCCTGCAAAAACATTACTGTCCACAACCTACTGGACTCTGGCGCTTGTGAACCTAACACCGATAGGCCTAAAATTAATATTTTATTTTTAAACAACCCTAATGTGTAATGCAGACTCTAAATCTCATATTTTCCATTCCCCCAAATTTGACTACGTAAAATTACTATTTACCCAAAATTCACGACATTAAGTTTTACTGTACGATTTTTTTTTTAAATTATCGATTGTAACCATTACAATTGTCACGATTATTAATTTTAACAGTTACGGAGATTCAACGCTAAATAATTCAATTTTTAACAAAATTAGAAATTGGTCGAAATTTTACCCTTTTTACGAATTGTTGACGTTTACTGTTTTTTGTCCAGGTCTTCACCGCCGTGGCACCGGTCTCACCGTTGCGGTGATGCAACAACAATTCTGCACACAGAAGCTCACTACTGTGGCGATGGATCTCACCGCTGCAGCGACGGTCGTCTTCTTCCCGTTTCTGGCTTCTGCTTCAAATTTCCAGACGATCGCTTTTATCTCTCTCCTCACCAGCTCACCGTCCGACCATCCTCAACAATCAGAGCACGCCAAAACAAGATGTACACACCCTTCCAACGATCGAATGAACTCCGAATACACACCAGCGGACCACCCCACTGGCCGAACTTCTCTCTCTCTCTACCAACTCCAGCGACTGATCACACACCCACCCACAAAATCAATGACAAACAACTCCCACACACAAGCAAATGAATAGGATAGATCACACTTGACTAACCACACACACATGCAAACAACAACCATCGAAGAACATACGCCTGAACAGGGTCGAACACACACCCATGTGTCGGAACAGCACACATACACTCACATTGACACGCACCCACACACCATCGAACAAAACCGATAAACGGAACCCATCACCTCCGGCGATCACGAACCACACCGACGACCCCCCCTCCGATTCTCTCTCTCTCTCTGTTTTTTTTGTATTTTTTTGATTTTCTTCTTTTCAGATTAAGATCACGATTTTCATGAATCATTTATATGCGTGAATTTTAGTGTTTCTCTTTAATCCCTCCGGTTTCCACGTCGCTCCTTCCCCCTCTCTGTTCTCGATTTGGTTGATTGTCCCGCAAATTCATGTATATAATAATAATAATAATAATAATAATAATAATAATAATAATAATAATAATAATAATAATAATAATAATAATAATAATAATAATAATAATAATAATAATAATAATAATAATAATCTTTTCTCAAATTACTTTAACCTCACAAAATTTTCTTTAAATTTTCATTTTAACCTAATTCAAAATTTAAGATTTCTTAAAATTACAAATTCACCCCTAAAATTTTTATTTCAAATTGAAAATAACACATACCACGCCATTATATTCTAAATATTTCTAAAATGCAACTAAAATTATGTAAGTGCTAAAATTAGGGTCTTACATGTTGGACGATCCGTCGATGAACAACCTCCACGTTGTTGAATCAGAATCTGGATTTGAGTTCCTTAGCGCTCCCTCCATTTCCATAGTTTTAGCTTCCGGGTTGATGGCAGGTGGCTCTCGGTCCTCAGGGAATATGAGCTCAGCGATGAAATCTGCCAGGACCTGGCCTTTAATGGCTGTCCGAGGGCGGTATTCAATGTGGAACTAACCCAGCTAGAGATTGTACTTTATTAATCGTCCCGAGACGTCTGGTGAATGTAAAATTTGCTGTATCGGCTCGTCAGTGAGGACGACGATCACGTGGACTTGGAAATATTGTTTCAGCTTCCAAGAAGCCACCAACAGGGCGTAAGCCAGCTTTTCAAATTTGGTGTATCTGGTCTCGGTATCCAAGAGGATCCTACTAGAGTAAAATACGGGGTGCTGAACACCGGTGTCGTCCCTTACAAGAGCCGCGCTAACCGCCGTTGTAGAGGCGACAATATATAAGTATAGAGTTTCTCCCGCTTTTGGGGTGCTGAGCAGGAGAGTAGAGGAAAGATAATTTTTGAGCTCTTGGAATGCTGATTCGCATTCCTCCATTCACCCAAAGTTGTTGTTGCCTCTTAGCACCTTGAAGAAAGGTAGACATTTCTCCAACGCTCGAGATATAAAGCGATTGAGGGCAGGAAGCCTCCCCGTCAGCATCTGCACTTCTTTCTTATTCTAAGGAGAGGTCATTTTGAGGATCACATGTATTTGATTAGGGTTAGCATCGTTGTCACGCTGGGAGACCATATACCCTAGGAACTTTCCTGTGGAAACCCCAAAAATACATTTGTTAGGGTTAAGCTTCATGCAGTGAGCCCTGAGCTTTTCGAAATAGTTGTGGCTATGTTGGGCGTGGTCAGGGGCCCTCAAGCTCTTGACCAACATGTCGTCGATGTAAACCTCTATTGTTCTCCCGATATCCTCTTTGAACATTTTGTTTACCAGTCGTTGATAAGTGGCTCCGACGTTACACAAGCCAAATGGAATGACCTTGTAGCAATATGTACCCTTGTCTGTGATGAATGATGTTTTGCTCTTGTCTGGATAGAACATAAGGATTTGATTGTACCTGGCATAAGCGTCTAGAAAACTTAGGCGCTTATACCCTACTGTGGCGTCTATGATGATGTCAATTCTGGGTAGGGGGAAGAAGTCCTTCGGGCATGCCTTATTCAGGTCTTTAAAATCAACGCAGAAGTGCCACTTATTGCCAACTTTGGGGGCCAGGATCACATTTGCTAGCCAGTCAGGGAATTTGACTTATTCGACGACGTCAGACTTGATCAATTTATCCATTTCCACTTCGATTATCTTTTGGCGCTCCGGATGAAATTTTTATCTCTTCTGCCTCACGGAGGGATGGTGTGGGTCAGCGTGAAAGCAGTGCATCGCTACACTCGGATCAATCCCTAGCAGCTCATCATGGGACCCATGTAAAGACGTCGTAATTTCTTCGGAGCAGCTGGATGAGTTTAGTTCTCTGATAGAATGCGAGACTGGCTTCGGTCCTTACTGTTTGTCCTTCCATTATTGTGTGTATGTGAATCTCCACTAGTTCTTCATGAGGTCGGGGACCGACCTCTTCCTCCCGTAGATCGTCGATTGGTACCGGCCCCGGCCCCTGGTCCAGAGCTATGAGTTTGGGCTCCTCGAGCTCCAGCTCTGCCTTTGATTACTATTTCTTTCTTTTCAGTGCCCTCTGAGCACAAGCTCGAGAGGACTCCTGGTCTCCTCTCACCACTCCCATACTCATTTCCGTGTGGAACTTCATTGACTGGTGGTACGGTGAACAAACTACCTTGAGAGCCGCCACCGTGGGTCGGCCCATGATCGCGTTATAGGGTGATAGCCTGTCCATGATTAGAAATTTGGTCCAAACAGTTGAGGTCCTCGGATGGGTTCTGAGGGTGATGGGAAACAAGACCCACCCAGCAGCGTTGACAACGTCTCCTCCAAAACCTACCAGAGGGGATTTTGACGGCTTTACGGCGTTGGGATCTATGTTCATCCTCTCGGAAGCCCATTTGAAGATGATATCGGCAGAGCTACCACCGTCCACCAGGATTCTTCCCATTTTGAAGTGATTAATGAGAGCGTCTATGAAGAGGGCATCGTCATGAGGGATGTGTATATCCTTGAGGTCCGCCTCACTGAAGGAAATAACGTTGTGCTCTGCAGCGTCGATCATGCTTACCGCAAAGATGTCTTCGTCCACTTTTCTCTTGGTTTTGTGCTCATACATTTTCTTGGAAGAGAGGGTCTCTCCCCCTAGGCTCAATCCGCCGTGGATGACATTGATCTCGCCATCCACCCTCTGTTCGTCATCGCCCCTATCCCCTTCCGATCTCGGAGGGGGGCGACTTCTATTCCTCCTCTTTCTACGACCACTATGGTCGTCGCGGGGGTCGTTGTCTTCCATTCTGGGAGCCCGATCGTCCTTTCAAACGTAGCAGCCAAGATACCCTCTCCTGATGAGGGCCTTGATTTCTTCCCGGAGTCGAAAATAATTCTCTGTGGAATACCCCCGGTCCCAGTGGAATTCACAATATTTATCCATTGACTTTCCCATTGGTTTTCCGCTAGGGAGGGGGGGAGGGGGGAAAGAAGTCCCTCCCCGCATTCTCAGTGAAGACGGTGGCCACCGAGACCGTGAGAGGTGTGAAGTTCTACTGGCGGTTCCCCTAGGGTGGGAATGGTCTCCGATCCCAGGGCAACGGTCCCAGCCTTCCTTCTGCTTGTAGTCTCTTGGACCCATGATGTTTGCTCAGCCCTTCGTTAGCCTTCCATTTATTCTTTTGGCCTCTTTCGCGGTCCTTTCAGGCTACTTCTCTTTCATCGGCATTATGAAACCTCGTGCCTTTCTCCAGGGCAGCGTCCAGACTACGAGCTGGGTTAGAGCAGAGGTTGTACATGAGACGTCGATGCTTCAGGTCCTCGATAAATGCGCTCATTGCGACCACGTTGCTGAGCTCATCGCAACCAATGATTTCTTTATAAAACCTCTCTACATAATCTCCCAACAGATTCATCGGGTAGTTGTTGGAGCGCGAGGATGTGTGCCATGGTTTTCGGCCTACTCCGCGATCACCCAAATCACGAAAGAAAGAGTTGCTCGAGCTTGTGAAAATTGGAGATGGATGTTGGGGCCAAAGTTTTGAACCATGCACTGGCAGCCCCCGTGAGGGTGAGGGGAAACACCTTGCATCTCATCGCTATCAAGGCTGTGTGCAGGTCCATATAGGACCTGAAGATAGACAAGTGGTTCGCCAGATCAGTGATCCCGTCATAGAGGATCATCTGGGGGTAGGTGTATCGCGCGGGCAGTAGTTCCTCTAGTATTTCATTGATAAAAGAATATCTTACCTCCGAAAGAAGCCCGGATGGGCCCCTGGTTCCCCAGATCTGATGTCGGGCCGCTTCCATGTCAGCTAGGCATTTCTCCACCACCATCTTGACCCCTGGCGGGACTCGAGCTTGGCTAAAAGCGGCGTGGGATGGTGGCTATCGTGGTGGGAAATGTGAGTCTACCTCTTGAATGTACCAGGAATGGTGGTCGGACCACACGGTATGGCTATGAGCTTGGGCCAGAGGAGACTCGGTACGGTTGCCTCTCCTTCGTCTCGGTGGAGGTGGCGACGGAGATCCCGAGGCCTCAGGAGGTGCTAATTCAACCTCCCTCCGACCAGTGTTATGGGCCCGGGGCCTCGGGATGTGCCCGTTGGAATGGATGATGCGCTCTTCAACTCCGACCGCTTGTTCCTCCCGACTCGCGACTTGGATTGTTGGGAGACCCATTGGAAAGGTCGGTGGCAGGCGGGCTAGGACGATTTGGAAGAAGGTTTGGAACTCGCCAAGCTGGCGTTCCAAGATATCGACGTGGGCTGCCTTAGGGGCCCCAAAAGTCTGCCCAACAAACTGCCCCACGAGTAAGATTGGACCCACCTAAGTGGTGGGCTGAGACGTCGGGGCTATTGCCCCGGATGGCGGAACAGCGGGCTGGTGGAGATGCTCCAGAGGTTGAGAAATATTGAGAAAAAGTTATATACAAAATATTGTAGAGGAAAGAGCTAAAATGAAAAAAAAATAAAAATAAAAAAATAAAAAGGGTTGATGTTTGAGAAAGAGAAAATGGTAAAAATTATTTTGGAGCCCAAAATGCGTATAGAGAATATTTTTTTGAGACTCAAAAATTGTAAAAGGGTATAGTGGCACATAATTGGAATTCTTTAATTGGCTATTTCAAACCAAATAATTGATACCCATACAATTATAAATGGAAATGAATTTCAAATTTAAATGAGTGATCCAAACAAAGGTTCCATGACCCAATTCCACGACACAATTATTAGGCTCGACACTTAAAATTTTACCACGGCACTAAGTGTGAGTTTTGCCATCTCTTTGGATTTAACAAAATTCTTATTAGCACCTCCAATCACGGCAAATCATCCTAAACATAGACCTCAACAACATCGATCTAAAAAAAATTAAAAATCAATCATGCTCGTGCCCTAGGACTATGATTGGTCAACGGATCTTGTGGCCCGATGGAAATATGTTAAAAGCCCAAGTCCACCCTCAATTCCAACCAAATTGGGCTTTCGGGCTTGGAAATTGGGTCTCGGGCTTCACCTAAACACACGAAGCCCTTCCTAAACCCAAGCCCTATAGGCCCGGTCCATTTTATACTAACAACATTTTGCATTATGGACATTCTTCATTGCAACATACAAATTACAACCATCAACATGGAAAATGGATAACAAAAGTTGATGATTACAAGTTACTACATCAATATTATTGTCTATAGGACAACATAAGCTTAACCATACATAGATGCTAAGATGAACAAGCTCTTTCTCATATTACAAGCTTAAGGGAAAGCAAAGTTGTATTCATGTGGAGGCCAACAAACCCCTTCTCTTTGACATGGGAGAGGAGATGGTTGGGCAATGAAGGTAGGATATTGTTGGCCCGGCATCAATACAGAGAAATCTGAAGCGTACGATGTTATTTCTACCTGCCACAAATAATAGAAATACATAAATGAGTATTTTTCTTTTGCACCCCTGAAGTTTCAGAGAAATCCCATTTTAGCCCTTATCCTTTCAATTTGAACACATTAAATCCTGAAGTATCTAAATTATGTTAAGTCAATCATTCTGCCATATTTTATGGCGGAATTCACTCACATGGGTGATTTTGTGTTTGAGACCTTGATGTCCGTTATAAAAAATAACGAAGTTATCGATTTAGACTGACTTAACATAATTTGAATACTTTAGAATTTAATAATTCAAATTTAAAGTACAGAGATTAACGTAGAATTTCCTTGAAACTTCAACGGTTCAAAATACAAAAACCTCTAAATAAATTTAGTTGATTTCCGAGTAACGAATCGAATCATTACAATGCCAATGCTTCTTGTTTGTAAATTTCAATTTGCAACAAATTTTAAAGAAAGAACATTTTGTTTACACTTATCACCCCTAGTATTTAGGCAACATCTCACTTTACCCCTTATGGTTTCGAATCCGCATAACAAATTGCAATCAGAGTGAATATGATGAATCTATTTTATATATATATATAAACAAACAGCTGTCACGTGCAATCCAGGGGTAAAATTGGAAATACACAAGAAAAATATACTATTTCATTCATCTAAACTAGAGAATTAGGGCTAATTTTCATTCAAAATCATATTTCATTCATCTAAACTAGAGAATTAGGGCTAATTTTCATTCAAAATCATATTGCATCCAATTTCGACAAAAGATTATCCATATTTTTCCCCATGTTAATCAATCGAAAGGTCTTGTTTGGATGGAAGAAAGACAAATTTTTATGTTCATTTTCAACTTTACCCCTCTACATCGCTCATACAAGTTAGACGGTTATTTTAACCGAAAATTAACCGCATTAGCGATTTGAAGACAATTTTAAAACTTCAAAAGTTCTACGTGCGATGAATCGAGAGAGAAAGAGAGAGTTACTTGTAGATTTATGTGTTTCTCCATTGTTCTTGATTCCTCATCTTGTTGAGTTGAAGAGAAAGATGGGTTCGGCTTGAAGAGATGTTCGAAGATTGCCATTATGAGAAACATCGATATTAAGATCGCGGTTGCAACAAATCCAAAAGAAATGGCGTTCATCGATGATCCAAAGTTCTTCCATGGAGCTTCTTGATTGGCTTCTCTAGGAACCGAGTTCGAGTATATGTTCCATGACTTTGATCTTTCGGTATTGATCTCATTCATAGCTCAAAAAACCTTCAACGAAGATCGAAGAAAACTCAGAAATTTCTGTAGAAAAATATAAATGAAAATCTAGAAATCAATATACACACACATATATATATATACATGTGTGTGTGAATAATCCTTATAAGATGAGTTATTACACTGTTAAAATGATGAGAATTGTGCTAAACTCATCTCCAAGAATGAAGATATAATTAAATGAACATTGCATATATAATTTCAAATTGCATTTTCTCTAAGTGGTATCTGATTAACGGCAAAAAGACATAGCTAAGTGGTATAAACCCATAATTTCAAGTTGCATTTTCTCTAACTTTCCTCTACTTACACCTGGTTGGTGTTTGTTTAGTGTTTCCATTCCCAGAAAACTTGGAAGAGTATAGAAATCTCAAAACAATTTTGTTCCTGGAAATTGTTCTATTTTTTTTTTTGAGTAAATAAGAAATGGATATATATATATATATATATATATATTTGTTTCGTTTTTCATATTTCTGTTTCTGTCCCCAGATAGATGGACTTCTGGGAACAGAAACAGTAAAAAAAACAGAACCATATTACTAATGAAAACACAAACACCTTTCTGTTGACATTCCTAATCACTTCTGGATGTTATTGAATCCCATCCCAAAAATTTTAAAAAAAAATGACCCTTTTAAATTCTCCCAAAAAAAAAAAAGACACCATATCATACACTATTTTATTTTTGAAAATTACCAGATCAAATTGAATTTCCATGAATAAAAAAACTGAAAAAAAATGGGTGATTAGATGTGGGGAGCACTCTAGAAGTTAAATCTTGAAGTTAATCTTGTATTAGGCCGATGTGGGAGACTACACCTTAAGATCACTTGGGAAGGTGATTACTCGAGGTGCGCATACGCTGACCTCGATATACACCTTGCCGTTTAATAAAAAAACAAAAGAAAAAAAAAGACCAACCTGTTTTTAGGACAGAGCTTAAGGAAACTGATTTTGATCATGAGAGAAGCAAGAACAGACCTCCATATTTGTTCCTAATCTTCTCTATATATTTTACCTGTGAAGGGGAAGAAAGAAAGACACTGAAATTGAAAATGTAAAGACAAAGTTATATGATAATCAATAGTCTTTTGATGAATATGATCCTGATGCCTATAACTTGATGAATACTATACCCATTGTCTGGAGAAGCAAACTCAATAAATATAATATATATATATATATATATAAATGAAAAAGGTTTATGGGCCTTCCTGTCTGGCGAGCCAAACAGTCCCTTATTGGTGATTTCAAAAAGCATTTACTTTTGAAACACTTTTTGATGAGGTGGTAATCAACAACAAGCCAATTATAACACTTTTTTTTTTTTTTTTAATTTGTACGAATTAGCTTATACTCACTTCGACTAATCACTTCATCAGACGATTTTAATGGTGCATTTCTCACATCGGCCTAATACATTCAAGATTAAATTCAAGATTTAATTCTTGAAGTATTTCCCAGAAAAATCGAATCCTAAAAATGACGCTTTCTCTTACCAATCAGAACACTCGCCCATTATAAATCAAATTATGGGCATTCTCTACTTATAGAACATGCTCTATGTTTTTCACTGACTGTAAAAACTGTTTTTTCATTTGTTCCTTGCAAAGGTCTTTTCACATAGAACTATATCCAAAAAGTATGTTTCATATTTGCGTAAACAAATTTCACATTTCGTACCAAACATAGCATTAGCTAGGTTAGCCTTTATATTATCCTTAAAATAATCCACTTATCATTTTTATCTCTATCTTTGTTCGAATAAGTTTTTATTTCTTCAATTAGGCAATGTTTAATAGGGAAGATGGAAAAAAGAACAGAAAAAGAAAAATGAGGAGACAATATTTTTATTCATTGTGAAAGATTTTTTTTTTTTTTTTTTAGTATTGTTTGGTTAAGAAAGAAAAATAATTCAGTATTTTACTATTTTACCCTAATATATTCAAAAATAAATTAAAGGATATAATTGTAATTTTACTCTTTTATTGAAAAACTCTTCCTAATTTTCCTCCTAAATTGGTGTGGAAAAATTGGAAATTGTGCATTTTCCTTCCTATTTTTCTTTTTCTCCATACCAAACAAGTTTTTCTTGTCCATTTTTCATCCTATTTTTCTTTTTATTTTTTTATCCATCCATTTTTCCACCCAAACAAACGCGCCGTTAATATCACCTCGATTGAATCCAATTGGTTGATTTCAACTGCCATCTGATATCATAATTAAAGTCAATTAAAATATAAAATACACTAAAATTATTAAAAAAACAAAAAATCTAAAAGATACAAGACTATATAATAATAACCCAAAAAAACCCATTTGGCTTTTTTAATTGAAAACCATAAATTACAATTTGAAATTTCAAAATTAATTTATTTTTGGTCCGATCTTTCTACGGACCTTGCGTATAACGGAAGCTTTGTAGCATCGGACATTTTTTTTTTTGCTTTAAATTGTGAACATGGCAAACAAAAACAGTTTGGATTCTATGACTGAAAGCAAAGGTGGCAACATTCCACACTACCTCCCTCCCACTATCTGGACAAGGAAAAAAGAAGAAAAAAGCTGCCAAAAAAAACTTAAATATTCAAAAGCTGCACCTCAGAAAGTAATCTGAGTTGTTAAAAAAACTACTATGCTGCACCACAGGTATAACATATCAAATCTCACATAAAGAATAAAAAAATTAAAAATAAAAATTTGGCGAGAGGTCCCAAAAATCGCATTAAATTAATAAGAACTCCTAAACTAAACAAGTAATTTAGTTTCGGTTCCCTCTATTAAAGTTTAGGCAAAGTAATGTTTCAATTAGGGTTACATTGTCAATTACTGGCTACCAGACTTGGCCATCAGAATATTTTTTTAATTACATTACGCAACTAATTTTTTTTATTATATTCAATTAATTTTTCGATTATCGAATGCCTAAGAATCACATAAAATATATTAAAAAATGTAGCTAAAAAATATATTAAAAATGTAACTGAAAAAATAGTTACATGTTACTGAAAAAATTTCTGGCGATCGAAAGGTTCGATTGCGGGGCGGCGATGGGGGTTGACATCGGTGGCCGGCGATGATTCGAGATATATGGGAGCATGACCATGGGACTATAAAACAATGAAGGGATTTGTACCCAACATTAAATTGAACTAGGATAATTTATGTATTAGACCGTCTAATTGAGACTATTGGCCAATTGTCTTTTAAAAAAATGCAAAGAAAAATTAAGACACCGTTTTTTTAAGAACAAGAAAAAAGTAATAAGTTTTAAAAATATTTGTTTTGCACTTACAAAAATAAAATATAAAAATAAAAACGTGATTTAGTTTTGTATTTTTTTTTTATATCTTAACATATCGATAGAGTTGGATGTCTTTGTTCAACCGTCTATAAATTTTTGGGAATAAAAAAGATCTTTTATAAGGATAATACTAAAATTATTATTTTTTGATCTTGTCAATTTAATTTTATTTTGTTTTTTAAAAAGTACTTAAAAAAGACAACGAAACAATGTTTATGGAAAATTAGAGACAAGAGAGAGAGAGCGCTTGAGACCCAAAAGATGTTAGTACAGTTGGTAAGAGGAGGTGTCCCTTTCTTTGTCAATCAGAATTCGATTCTTATAGAGAACACTCTAAAAATTAAATTTTGAATTTAATCCTGAATGCACCAAGCCGATGTGAAGAAATGTGCCTTTAAGGTCACCAAAAAATGTGATTAGTCAAAATGCGCATAAACTGACTCGGGTACACCTATCGTAAGAAAAAAAATAAATGCCCCTTGAGCTTATAGCGGTGGACTTTGCTTGAACAGCCATGATTCAACTGAAGAAACAGAAGGGTTGCGGTACAGGCCATGCTCACAATTTATTCTTCAGATTTTCTCCCCTTAAAAAACACAATTTAGAGGAAGCCATAACTTTTGTCAGAAGCACTAAATATTATATTACAAATCAACTATTAACAACATGTACAGGAGAGGACCAACATAAAGCTCGAGTGGTAAGATTCACTTGAGTTAAAACAGTTGAGAGATCTTTGAAAAATTAAGGATTCGAGCCTGCGAAAAAACATTTGTTGTGAGAGGTAGCCATGCACCCCAAACAAAATTAGTCTCACACTCTGTGTAGATGTGAGGACACTCGTATATATATCAAAAAAAGCAAACATGTGTACGAGGAAAGGTAGTATTGTAGTGGTACATACAACAGGCACTGGCTGAAGTACAGAGAAAGACAGCAAATGAGGCAAAAGCAATGAAGCAATTATTGCAAATACTATAAATGATATGTGAAGTGAATTTCCTTTTCCTCCTGCCATTGTATTGAGTGAGGAAGAATTTTTCAACAAGACAATCACCATGTCTCTGAAAATATATCAAAAAGTCTATCCACCAAATCATTTCAATTTAAAAACCTCCCCTTTGCACAAGAAAAATAGGTTAAAAAACAAAGCATATATAAAAGTGGATATTTGTTGAAAATTACATCACTTATTTTACTTGATCCTAGGGTTGGTCATGGACCGCTGGGCCAGACTCCACCTAAGATATTTATTAAAAAATGGTAAGTTTGAACCCGGCCCGACCCTATGTCCAAGTCCGGCCCTAAACAATTTTTTTCAAACCCAAGTTCGACCCAATAATTTTTTTATAATTTTGAAAAATATTAACTATAATAAGAAATTAAAATTATAAAATATATTCATACATAATATTTAGTACCTAACACTTATTACTTGATCTTTTATACTTGAGACAAGGAGGTAAAATAAAAAATTCGGGTTATCTTGGTTAACACTTATTACTTGATCTTTATATATATATATAATAAATGGTCGTGCCCAGCCGAGCAGATCCTAAACAAAAATTGTCATGCCCAAGCCTGGACCTAATTTTTGGAGCCTCACCCTGTTCATGGGCTCAAAAATTAAGCTCAAGCCCTAAAAAAAGGCAATGGGTTGGGTGGGTTGGGGGGCCCCCCCGGTGGCCATGACCACCCCTATCTGATCCTGAGTTATATACAAAGCCTAGGTCAATTCTCATTTTATAAGGCGTCTTTTGAGAGTGAGTTAAACTTATTGGATTCCTTTATGGTATCAGAAGCACCTTTTTTATTTGATGTTGTACGTGTTAAATCATACATCAATGTTGGACCTCCCGATATCCGTTCGTAATAGTTTGTCAAAATTCACTTTATGAGTGAGGGGGCATGTTAAATCCCACATTGATGTTCCCCCCTCCCCCCGATATACGTTCGTAATAGTTTGGCAAAGTCAACCTTGCGCATGAGGAAGTTTGTTGAATCTCACATCGCTTGTATTACCTAATCTTGAGATAGACGCCTTATAAGTTATAAGATGAGGATTGTCCACTCCTTTATATGTAAACTCAGGATGTAGGTAACACAAACGATGTAGTTCTCAACACGTGCCCTCACGCGTAGGGCGGACATTTTAACAAACTGCTGTGAACGGATATCGGAGGAAGGGCCCAACAACAACGTGGATTCAACAAGACTCATAAAAAATCATAAATAAAAGAAAAAAAAAAAAAAAAAAAGGAAGCCAATACTCAAAGTAGCAGACAAGATCAAGATTTACTTTTTGATAAAAAATAAGATCATCTTCAATCAATTATTAATATCACAAGTGAGAGACTAACAAGAAATATAAAAACAAATGATAATATATTGAAAAAGAAAAAGAAAAAGAAAAGGGAGTATGATAGTCCATAGATTTGTCCAATTGCTCCACTTGCTTCTGCAGTTTTGTTTTGTTTTGGGTTTTTTCATCCTTGACAGAAAACAATAACCAAATTCACCATCACATGACTTTATGCATTGGTGTCACCTCAAGAAAAAGATCAAAACCTTTTTTTTTTTTTCCCTCTCCCTCTCTCCCTTTATCTCTATGAGGCATTTTCACAAACACTATAGGACCCATGATAAGAAATAGGGTTAATTATACTTTATCCTTTGTGGTTAGATCGTTTTGCATTTTGTCTCCCGTGGTATTTTTTTTCCCACTTTGCCCCTTATAATTAGGTTTTGTTGCACTTTACCCGTGGTGTAGGCCTAACTATAGGAGCAAAGTGCTAGTGATGGGAGTAAAGTATAACAGAGGCCTAATCACAGGGGACAAAATGGTAAAGTGAATACCACAGGGGACAAAGTGCAAAACAGTTTAACTATAGGGCGGTAAATTGTAATTAACCCAAAGAAATAACATTGAAAGAAATGTTGAAAGAACAATTTTCTACCTTGCATTTACCTTTTTGTTTTCCATTCTATCTCTTAATTCATCATTTGAAGCAAACA
This sequence comes from Eucommia ulmoides, assembly GCA_016647705.1. Taxonomy (NCBI): domain Eukaryota; kingdom Viridiplantae; phylum Streptophyta; class Magnoliopsida; order Garryales; family Eucommiaceae; genus Eucommia; species Eucommia ulmoides. The sequence continues at coordinate 7,081,937 of CM028341.1, forward strand.
TTTCACTTTCCCAACACGTTCACCAAGAAATTTCAACAAGTCTATGAACACCACCTACCCAACAACCACATATGCCGCTCTAGGGTTCTTACCAACTGTTTCCCTTGATGCTTTATGTTTAAGCTTCACAGAATCGGACAACCATTTTTATACGTTGTTAAATCAATCTCTCTCTCGTGAAAAATCTGCAGTACCTTGTGAGAATGATCACTTTTGTCTATACAATAGCATATACCTCATGTCTAAAGGCGCAAATATAAAAAAATGAAGGTAAATTTATTTTCACATAATTCGAAATTTCATCAATTTTTCCTTAATAATCCTAGTGTAAACATTCAAAAAAATAAAACGACACTGTAGAAATCCAATAGACCTAACTCATTGTCAAAAGACACCTTTTAATATGAGGATTATCTTAGACTTTATATATACGTATATAACTCAGGATCAAGTAACACAAGCGATGTGGGATTCAACACGCCCCCTCACCCACAGTGTGATTTTTTTTTTTTTTACAAACCACCATGAACAGATATTGGAGGTAGGGCCCAACATCGATGTAGGATTCACACGTTTCCTCACGCGCAAGGTGAACTTTTTGATAAACCACTGCGAATGGATATCAGAGGGTCCAATATCGATGTGGGATCCAATACACCTATCAACAAACAAGAGTTCTGCCTCTGATACCATGTAGTAACTCAATGGACCTGACTCACTCTCAAAAGAAGTCTTGTACGAGAAGAATTGCCCTTTACTTTGTACATAGTTCAGGATCAAGTGGCACAAGCGATGTGGGATTCAACATGCCCCTCACGTGCAGGGTGAATTTTTTTGTGACAAAATACTGCGAACGGATATCGGGAGAATGGCTCAACATTGATGTAGGATTTAACAGGCACACCAAGATTAAGGAAGTACCACATAAAAAAAAAATTAAAAATTAAACATAGCGGGTAAAATCCACAAATTTAGGGAAAATGGTTTTAAATTTTAACAAATCAAGAAGACGGTTGAAAGAGGATTGTTCCGTGATGGCTCGTGGTGGTGTTGATAGAGGTACGTGATGTTGAGAGATGAGCAACTGGTTATGGATTGAGAGAGAAAAAGAATGTGGATTTTAATAAAAAAAAAAAAAAGTTTTCATAGCTAGGGATTAAGAGAGATAAATGAAGAGTTTATACCATTAACACTCGTCATCTTCACCAAAACCACAAGAACCCCTATCTTATTGAACCCTCCAGAGAAACCCCTTATAATATTATGTTAACACCTCTTTAACGAAAATAAAAAATAAATTACCTATTTTGCCCTTTGAAAGTCAACTTATACTTTTAATTTCCTAAATTAACCATATTCTTTTGCAATCAAAGACTACTATGACCTTATCTTAAAACATGAAGGCCAAAGTGAAACATCAGAAAAACACTGAGGATATAAATTGTAATTAAGTCTCTCATTTATTTCAATTTTTTTGTTTATCACCTAAATTAATAAAATAATAAAAATAAAAGTTAAAAGGAAAGAAGAAGAAGAAAAATGAACACTTTGTTTGCCACCACCATGCAATACTATCGCCCATCTCTCTCTTTCTCTCTCACCCCGCAGAGTAATATTAACCACAAAACCCCAATCCACTTACCACCGCCAACCCGTAACTCTGATAGACACCGTTGCCTCTCTGTCGCATATTGGAGCCACCCACCTCCGCTAACCCATAACTCCGATAAACACCGTTGTCTCTCTTTCTCATATTGGAGCCACTTACCATTGTCAACCCGCAACAACTCCAGTCACTAGACTTACCATTACAGACTCTCTGTGTCATATCAAGCAACCCCCAACCGTAGACCTGGGACCCTCGTCACCACCGCCTCTTTGTCTCAAATCGAAGTTTGTGATGGGAAAAAAAAAAGAGATCTCTCCCTCTCTTTTTCAAATATTTGTAGGTTGGGGGCATTGACTATGGAAATGATGGTGGATTCGGGCTTGATGAGGATGGGTGATAATGAAATTTAGAGAGAGGATAGTGTTGGTTGCTGATGGGGTGGGCCACAAAGGCAACGAGTTGCCTAGGTTTGACTATTTGGATTTATTACAGAGCAGGAAGATGAAAAAGAAAAAGAAAAAATAAAATTGTTAAAATTATTGAGAATAACTGTACCTTTGATTTTAATAATGGGGACAATATTTCTTTTATTCTCTTAAAATATGTAAACAGAATATGTTTAAAAAGCATATTTAAGAAATACATATTGAGTTTTTTTATTATATAAAAGTTACAAGTTGTTAAAGGATACTTTAGTCTTTATCTTTATATTATGGCTTATATGCATGGCCCATATTTTTTTATAAATAGAGGGAGAGATTGACTGATTAACATGTTTTTTATATGTATTTTTTATCTTTTAATTCTCTCAAAAAATAAATAAAACAAACAAATAACCAAATCCGGGCCTCTGCTACCTGAGGAATAAGGCCAAGCCCCAAGCCAAAACACCGTTGCATCCTGATACCGTTACTAATGGTTCCACTATCCCTATTAATACTGTAGACATTGGCAACCCTCATTTTCTTTATCATTGTCATCCGTTTTATATATACCTACTTTTTCATTTAATTTACTATCTGTCACTAAACTTACCAAACACCTGAACTGTTTGATTTTTTTTCCAGATTTTGTTCTCATTCAGAATTTGAATACGCAAAAGACGATTGGCATTGAGCATGAGAAAAATGGACTTTACTACTTTGAAACCAAGGAGACGTTCCTATTGCACCACCCACTGTTTGTCCAACCACTATTCCACCAGATCTATTGTCACCTTAGTCACCCATCTCGCGCCAACCTTAAGCTTGTTGTTCCTAGTCTGCGTCATTTGGCAGCCCTAAACTGTAAGTTCTGTCAATTGGGAAAGTATCACCATACTTTATTTTGCTTCCCGAGTTAATAAAAGAGAGTTAATTTTATGTTAGTTCATTCTGATATTTGGAGTTCTTCCCATGTCTCTTCTACCTTAAGATTGCGTTATTTTATTACATTTGTGGATGATTTTCCAATAGTTACTTGGACTTATTTAATGAAAGGTCGATTTGAATTATTTTCTTATCTTTTGTGCCTTTTTTGCTGAAATCCAATCTCAATTCAATGTGTATGTTCGTACACTTAGGAGCGATAATGCTTGAGAATTTTTTTTCTCATCCATTTCATGACATAATCGGGTATTGTTCACCAAGATCACATGCCACAACAAAATGGTAATGCTTAGTGTAAGAATCGCCACCTCCTTGAGGTTGTCCAAACTTTGTTGTTTGAAATGAACGTTCCCAAGCACTTCTGAGGTATACAATTCAACTGCTTGTTATTCGATTAATTGAATACCCTCTTCCATCTGAAATGGAAAAATTGCACATTCTGTTCTTTTCCCGCATCCTCACTCCTTTGGATTACATATTTTCGGTTGTCCACTTTGTTCATCAACTTGCTAGTGGTCAAGACAAGTTAGCCCCCATTGCCTAGAAATTTGTCTTCCTTGGATACTTCTCATTCAAAAGGAGTAGCATTGCTTTAGTCTCTGTTTGCGTCGTTCATCTGTGTGTGATGAAGTTACATTCTTTTAATCCACTCCTTATTTTTCTAGGCCTCACACTCATGTTGACCTTGACGTTACATTTTCTTTGCCTACTTTTCCTATCTCTAGTCCATCCGCATCCCCTACGGAACTTATTCCCCCCAATCAACCCCCTTGTCCAACCATGTAGGTTTACTCTCATCGACCGAAAGTCTCATCTAGCCCCTCAAACTTCGTCATCACGCTTATCGTCCATGTGTCCCCATATTCTTCTTCATTTATCCAACCACCATGTGATTTGGACACGCTCGTTGTTGGGAAGGGTAAGCGCTCGTATATAGAACATCCTTATATCTAATTTTGTTTCATATGCACATCTTTCCTTTCCTATTCTACTCTTCTTCTTTTTTTTTTCATTCTGTCCTCCATTTCTCTTCGTAAGTCTATTTCAAAGGCTCTCACTAACCCTAGTTGGAAGACTGTAATATGGGAAGAAATACTTGTTTTACACCAGAATGGTAGTTGGAATCTCGTATCTCTTCCATCTGGTAAGACAGTTGTTGGTTGTATGTTGGTCTATATAATCAAAGTTCATCCAGATGGTACAATTGATCACCACGAGGCATGCTTAGTTGCCAAAGTTACACTCAAGTATATGACCTTGATTACTTCAAGACTTTTTCTCTAGTTGCCAAGCTTACATCTGTTCGCCTATTCATCTATCTTGCAACTACTTTTTATTTGTCGTTGGATCAATTATGTTACGAATACATTTTTGAACGACGATTTTCTCGAAGAGGTGTATATGGAGCAACATCCATGGTTTGTTGCTTAGGGGGTGTTAAGATTGGTATGTCGATGGAAGAAATTTATTTATGACCTTAAATAATCTCTTCAAACATAGCTTGGGAGATTTGGTGACATGATCACTGAGTTCGGTTTTAACAACATAGAGTCGATCATTCAATGTTCTACAGACATAATACTACAAGGAGAATTTTATTGATTGTGTATGTTGATGACATCAGATTACAAGACACAATTAGAGTAGTATTGAAACACTCAAAACAATTTCTACTAGAAAAGTTTTAGAACAAAGACTTGACTCGGTTGAGATATTTCTTGGGCATCAAAATTGCTCGATCAAGTTAAGGTACTTTTCTTTCTCAGAACAAATATGTCATTGACTTGTTAAGCGAAACAGGAATGTTAAGGATCCAAACCAATAGGCTCATCGATGGATCCGATACGAAATCACAAGTAAATCAATGTGAGTTACCGACAGACTCAAGCTATATAGATGATTAGTTGGGAAACTGAATTATTTTACTGTTACCAGACACGGTATATCCTTTATTGTTATTAATCAGTTTTTAGATCATCTAAGAAAGTTGTTGTCCGCAATATTAGAAATTAGAAAGGTGCATTAGGATGTGGTCCGTTATACAATAACCATAGACACTCACATTTATACGGATGTTGATTGGGCCAGATCTCATTCAGACAAATAATCCACAACATACTATTATATATTTGTTGAATGTAATCTAGTATCTTGCAAGAGTAAGAAACATCGTGGTAGCTTAATCAAGTGTCGGATCATAATACCGAGCTATAGCTTATACCACGTGTACATAGATTTGGTTGAAGAACATGCTCAAAGAATTTGGATTAAACCATTCTCCTCCGATGAATCTAATGTGTGATAATCAAGGAGCAAAACCATATAACGTCAAATCTAATTTTACATGAGCAAACATATTGAAGTTGATTATCACTTCAGTCGAGAAAAACTAGAACATAAGTTGATCCATATAGGACATGTTATTTCTCTATATCAATTAGCAAATTTATTTACCAAACTGTTTGGGAGTTCTCAAATAAAATATATTTGTAATAAGTTGGGAACATACGACATATTTAGGAACATACAATACTTATGCCCTAACTTGAGGGGAGTCTTAGGGGGCAATTTGGTCTTTATCTTTGTATTATTTAGGGCTTTCATGTATGGCCCATATTTTACAATAAATAGAGGCAGAGGTGTTGATTGCTAAGGTCAAGCCATCAAGTTTTTAGTTGCTAAAATGAATAAAAATAACCACATTTCGAGCATATATCAATCAAGAAATAAAACTTTCTTGATTATTCAAGGGTAACCCTAGAACAATACATATATACCACAGGAAAATGTAAATTAATTGGAATGGTTTACTAGGACAACACATGAATGAGAACTTGTCCTAAAAATGATAAAAGAAAATTTTGCAAACATCAAAAAAGCACATGGAATCTCCCTATAAAGACAAAACAAAGCTTCTGAACAACAAAAGCACATATAAAATTGAGAAAATTAGTGAAAAGTCCATTTTTTTTTAAGTCTAATTGGTGAAAAACCTTTTTGTTTTATTAGGTTTTGATTTAATCTTTTAAGTTAAATTTCACTTATGTTTTGGTCCAACATTGCAGGAATTGTCAGGATATTACAGGGATTATAAGGATTATAAGGAGTTTTTTAGTGAGTACATTTGATTTTTATAGTGAATTCTATTACATGTAACTAAAGTTAGTTACGATTTCATAATTATTATTTTTCACACATATTTGAATATTTTTAGTTACATGTATTTATATAATATTAGTCACATATTACAATTACACATATATATGTATAATATTTTATGACGTTACTGAAAAAATATCAAATTTTTTAATTACATATCATAGACATGTAACTAAAAAGTTACATATTATTGAAATATGTTACTGAAAAATATTAAACTTTTTAGTTACATATTATATTATAGACATGTAACTAAAAAGTTACATATTATTAGGATATGACTGAAAAAAAAAAATAAAAAAAAATTAGTTACCTATAACTAATACAATAATATTACACAGAAAGTAGTTACATGTAACTAACGCGTGGTTATCACGTGAGTAAGACTTCTGCCTTTTTAAAAGAGATGAGGCTAAATCAAAAGTTTTTACCACATGTAGGACTTTTGACCAATTAGAGCTTAAATGTAGGACATCCCACCAATTGTCCCTATAAAATTCCCTAAAGGCGCGTTTTAGTGAGGCATTTGAAAAAATAATCTGATTTGTAAAAGGGATTTGCAAAATTTTCTTATAAAAATTCCTAAATGAACTTTTGGAAATCCCTTTTAGAATCAAATTCTCTCTCAAAATACATTTTTTTTTCCAAACAGGCCTTAAATTGGCCTTCCCAGGGTTGTTTGGCCACAGTTTTGGCCAAATTTGAAGAATGTATCAATGAACTTTAGCTTGATGTGCCCCAGTGAAACCCTAGAAATACAGGTATGCTTCTTGGGTCCAATAGAGCAACCTTTTATGAGCAGTTTTTCGTCTTTCACAGACTCTGTAATAGGGGAAGCCTCCCATCTGTATAATTTAAATTTCCTTCTTAGTCCAAATTCAAAGGGGGAAGATGAAGTTGTTACTGTCATAATAATAAAATCTTCATGGGCTCAAGTAACAACCAAGTAGAATGGATTTCAAATTACTTTTTGCACCAAATCATTTCAAATCCTTTTATTTAAACTCATAAATGCATGTTTTCAATTTGTTGATAGTTGTTGAATCCCACATTGATATTGAACCCCTAATATCCATTCGCAGTCGTTTGTCAAAGTCCACCCTGTGCGTGAAGGGACGTGTTGAATCTCACATCGCTCGTGTTACTTGATCCTGAGCTATATATAAATCTAAAAGCAACCCTCCTCTTTCAAGGCGTCTTTTGAGAGTGAGTTAAGACCCATTGGGATTGGGATTTCTACAATAGTCATACTCAATATATATAGACTAAATTGAAGTTTTCAATTGTGAATTTGTACAGTAAGAACTCAGAAACCATTCTAACAACCGACATGGAAGTAAACCTGTTATACTAAAATCGACATCGCGATACGTACAAGTATAAAAATATTTTCAATTGAAAAGATCAATGTAATATAAGAATCAGAGTCAATTGTGTTAAACCATACATGGCGATACAGTTACAATTATGCAGAAAATATTAAATTATAAGACCATGAATGCAACATATCTTAAGATTTTTTACATGAAATTAAATACATATATACATACCCGTTAGATTTACAAGTTGCTAGACACCCATTATTGAACACCGCGAGTTGCTAGACACATCACACACATTGAAAACCCCCTTTGATGAAAATTGACATTTAAACGAATGTATAAAGGGGTAGTTTGTATCTTTTGACAGATGAATGAAGAAGACTAGTGGGATTCAATCAGATATCTACTTAGAGATCTTCCACCCATCATGGACTCCTATAATTATCTCTAAAGTGATGAGTCAATGTGGGCGCAAACTAACCCGGACACACCTTACCAAAAAAATAAAAAAAGTTAGAGAATAAAATTGTCGTAAAATTACCAAAATACATGTACAACAACTTGTGAATAGAGTCAACAATGCGAAGCCCTGAGATGAAATTTTGCAGCTATAGAGCACGACTCTTGGCCTCCAACATGCCTCGAGCTCGCCCTCCATCGTGAATGAAGTAATAAAAGAACTGCTTCACTATTCCATGAGATTGTCCCACAAACTGGCAAAAACATGATGTCAGCCTTGGACCTCCTGCTAAATACACAATCGACAAAATAAAGAGTTTTGAGTAACATGCCAACTTTAATGATCATGTATATTATAAGAGCATCTCCTCCGACATATTCTCCATTTTAATATTTTAGTTAAAATGGGGAGACATTAATTGAAAATTAAGCATCAAGAGATTATCTATATGATCCCCTACTTTAGAGAGTATATATGGTTCTCCAAATGTAAAGAACCAAATTTGTTTCCCCATATTCTCTCTCCTTCTATTTGTCTCTCTTCATTCCATCCATAATATTTATTTTCCATATATTTAATGAATATAATAATTAAAAAATAGTTTTAATCAAAACAGGAAATATTGTGGGAGCAAAGTGGTTTATTCTCTATTATAACAAAAACATAGAGATTGTTGTTTGAGATACTCTAAGCATATAATCATTTGTTCCCTTATGTGTGTGTACACACACACAAATATAACAAATATATATATATGCAACAAACTATCAAATATTTTTGGATTATGTTAGTATCTATACAGCATTTCCACAACAAACCGATATACGTTTTTTTTTTTTTTGATTAACTTCACAAATCATTCCTTCAACACATTATTGACTGAAGATGGCTACGTATTAAAAGTCGCCTCATCCATATCAATCATCTTAAAGTTCTTGGCTAACACATTATTGACTGAAGATGACTACATATTAAAAGTCACCTCATCCATATCAATCATATCTTAAAGTTCTCGGCTAACAAATTATTGCCCACATACAAAACTAAAAGATAAACTTGCTCCCACTGTTCTCCACAAATACACAATGATAGTGCTTTCTTACAACTTGAATAAGGTACTTCATTATTGGGAAGATTGTTTAAGAACGTCAATACTTTAATTTGTAAGTCAAATATTATTTTTTCCTTTTTGAATCCAAATTTCCAATTTCAAAAATAATTTTCACATCGATTTGATGTAACTCTAAATCATAACGAGCTACAAGCGCCATAATGATTCTAAATGAGTTCTTAGATACTAGAGATAAGACATATTTATATTAAATGCATTTTTTATGAATGAAATCTCTAGTCAAATATCTAGTCTTATGTCATTTGATATTTGCCATTGGGGTTGCGTTTGCCGTTTGGTCATAAAGACCCATTTATATCCAATTTTATTATAATGATCAAGCAATTCGATGAAATCCTAGACACTTTCTAAGCCATTAGTTTCGACTCTTCATACATAGTATTAGTCCCATTATTTGAAACATAACTTTCTATGACTTGTGAAAATGAAACCCCCCAACAACAAAATGAGTTTTTTGTAGGTACACCACATAATTTTCTCATGAAATGGTGAATTATTTTCATTATGTTGTTCATTCATCTCAGCTTTTGAGTAGGTTGAGCAACAACATGCAAGTGCTATGGGATATCCATTTTAGTTCTTCGAGATTCACCCTGCTTGATTCATCACTCCCACTAATACTGCCATTCATTTCAAATCTCGTATTATTGGTTTCGACTGTCTTCATTACATAGTCAGAACAATAAAATCTGTACCTTTTTAACTTATATGGATAATAAATAATACATCCAATATTTTTTTTTGAGTCATATCATTTCTTGTATGGGTTGAAGATTCTTGCTTCCACTAGAGACCCCAAACTTGCAATTATCTCAAACTCGATTTCTTACCAATCCACGAGTTGAAAGGAATTGTTAAGACTGTATAAGTTACACACAGTGCCCCTAAATTCATCTTCCAATAACATAATGGGTACATTGAAGTGACTCATCATACTCATAACTGTATCCAACTCATACAATTACGCCTTCCAAAAACTTTGGTTTCCTTCGGTATATTTGTATTGTATAAGTAGATTCAGTCCACCAAGTATTAGAATGAACGTCAACAAAATTTGATTCCTAACACAGAGAAAATTTGAACCGTCGTACGTTAGTTGCATTCATTCTTTAGGTACCCTTTCTTTCCAAAAAAGTAACAATAAGGAAATTACTTCCATGACTCTTGGCTAATTTCCATATGGTCATTTCCTTTTTATGTATTGGAAATCTTTTTCTTTTACTTTTGTTCCTTTCAACTCCTTAAGTAACCACCAACACAATGTGTTTAAAAGCACTTATTAATTAGTTCATTGTCTTTCAAGTATTCTAGTGAACTTTGAATGGACTAAACTGAGGAATAAGTAAAATAAGCACGAAGTGCACAAAAAAGGACTCATCCACTTGCATCCCAAGTGTTCCAAGCTGTGCAGCTTTGTCATTCATGTTAATGATATGTTTTCGAATAACTTTGTTGTTATCATATTTCATAGTGGTCAATTCTCCCATAAATGTGCCAACAAGTGATTATCAGCTGATTTAAAACAATCCTTCATAGCCATTAGAAGTTCCAACACATTATTAATTTGAGGACATGTCTTAAATGCTCTTAGAAATGGTCCTTTTCATTAACATTTATAAACAAAACATGAATTAATTCATTAGAACATTCAATAATAGTACATGATGTATCAAGCAAGATTAACCATCATCCTTAATTGATATATAATATATATATCACCTTTTCGATTGCCTTATTGTTACGCCAAAGCTGAAGTTCATTTTCTTCGCCTTTTGTTATCATTACACCCATGCATTTAAATTTTATATATTGGAATTTGCATGTGTCATAGTTTAAGATTGTTAGGCGTAATTTTCACATTACATTTATTCATCGTTATTATTTGCCTAATTTTAGAATTTTGAGTTATTGTTAATTAACTGTTAATAAAGATATTTTCAATCACATAAAGAATTAAAAAATAAAAGTTTTTTTCTTTTTTCTTTTTCATGATTGAATTAATAAATGATATTGTAGCAACTAGAGAATTACTCGAATAAAAGAACAAAGAATATTGTTGATTAGTTTTATGTTCATAAAATACATAAATTTTGTAATAGCCAAAGTGACCAAAATTAGTTAATTTTATGAATACAAAACTACACAAAAAGACGTCGTAAGGGAGACATGAGACATAAAAATATTTCTGATGGCAGTCATAATTAGGCGAATGAGACTAGTTCAGTGCAAAGCCACTTTCAACTAATTATGAATCGAATAGGTTAATATAATTTATGTAACTTAATTAAGGAATTTGATGCCCAAGGGCAACATGGCATAATTAAAACATAATTAAATTACACCTATATAGGTGATAATTTTAGCATCTAAATAGTGGACACTAGATATGCTAAGGTTCGACACCAAAGAAGAAACCAAGATTATCAATAGTTTTTCATTACTCAAATAGACTTAAGACTAAATGTGAGACGGTTTGTGTTGTTTAACTTAACGTGAGACTGCTTGTGTTGTTTAACTTAATGTGAGACTGATTGTTTTGTTTAAGTAACTATTCCCACTTCATTCCACTCCTACGTGTAGTATGAGCAATTGGGTGTGTTGGATCTTGACCTGGCATTCTTGATGGAAAAACCTAAGAACTTTATCGTAGCTATCACTGGAGGTGACATTAGCCTAATGTGAGCCTGGGAAAGATCAAACCGACTTAGTTTGAAAAAATTTGTTACTCATAGAACCACCACAACTGGCCATTCCAAGATCTCAGAGGGAAAGACAACCTGCCATCTCAAATGATTATTTGGTGTATCTATATGAAACTGATTTTGAGTTAATATAGATCACTTTTCATTTTCATAGGTCATAAAGTGTGATAATTCTAGTAAATGCACTGATGTTATGAAAGAAGTGTCGAAATTAATGAACCATAATGATTTCTGGGATCTCGTCGAATTGCCGAAGAATTGTAAGAAAGTAGATTGCGACTACAAAGACAATATCGAATGATATAAGACCAAACTAGTAGCTAAAAGTTTCACAAAGCATTGATTGGAAGAAGACCTTCTATCCAGTATCTAAGGACTCTCTTAGAATCATCACGCCACTTGCAGCTCATTATGACTAAGAGTTGTATCAAATGGATGTGAAAATTGCTTTTCTAAATGGGAATTTGGATGAAGATTATATACATGGAACAACCAAAAGGGTTCTCAAAGAAAGGAAAGAACAACTGGTATATAAAAATAAAGAAATGCTTGAGAGATCTCTAAGTGCTTGCTCCCTCGGTAGCGGGCTGTGGGAGCATGGGGGTGTGGTATCCGATTCTAGAATGCAAGCAAGCTACATGGGGTCTTAAACATACTTCCAGGCAATGGTACATAATGTTCAATGGTACCATTACCTCATTCGGATTTCAAGAAAATATTGTTTATCAATGAAAATTTATATGGTCATTGGGAGCAAATTTATCTTGCTAGTATTGGTTGTCTAGCTAACTAGAAATGTCCTAACAAGACAAACAGGAAGTGATAAAATGTTATTTCAAGTCGATTGTAGTCCACTTAATGTGGCACAAACCCCAGGCAATATTCATTTTCAGTTGGATTCTATAGTAAAAGTATTTAGCCAATATTTAGCAACCCCTATATGTGATAAAATATCCACACTCGGAGAGATTATAGTAATCCATAATGGGTGAAAGATATAAATAGTCATCTGACCAATCCAATTGAAACTCTTCTTGCATCTATAAAAGGCACAAACCACTCCTTTACATATACGAGTGAGTTTCATTAGTTACAGTAAGATTTTGTGTGATAAGAGATTAATGAGAAGAAGACCAGTAACCATTAAAGCTTGGTCAATGGGATTCTTCGACAGGTTTCTATCTAGCGATTCGTGATGGCGAACAACGGTATATATTTATGTATTTAGCTTTTAAGAATAAATTCTTAGGTGACGTTTGGTACGCAGGATTCAATTAAGGAAAGGAATGGTTTTAGGAATGATCATTCAATTCCCATGTTTGGTAGGTGGAACTTGTTTTCATTCTCATTCTTAGGTATTCAATAATCCCACAAATCATATGATAAGCCAATTCCAAATAAATTGAAGGTATTACTTAATCCAGGGACTGGGGAAGTAAAAAGGATGATGTTGATCATTTGGTTTATGTTTGATGTTGGTTTCATTTGGTTTATGTTTGAAATTCTCTATTTTTAAAAAAAAAAAAAAAATATTCCTAACACGAACCAAACATTAGAATAAAAATGGTCATTCTAATACCACATGTAATCTCTTTTGTCTAATCCTATTGTCATTCTATTTCATTCCAGCATACCACATGGAGTAAGCATCCTACTGAACCACATTAAATTCTTGTCTCCATCTATTTGTGTGTTTGTCATACTATTTATTTTCCTCGTAATCATATTTTAACTCTGATACTAGTTTGTTGTAAGACACAATTTGTGAGATACTCCATCTCCACTTGTAAGCCTGAACCTCTGCCATTTTATAGGCAGAGGGTGAGAGAAATCAAAAGATTTTCTCTGATTTGCAATTGCCACAAATCAGAGAAAATCAAACCAAATCTTATCTTCAGCCGAAAATGACAAAAGAAATTACCCGAAAAAACTCCAATTTTTTTCATAAAAAACAATTGTTAGCTAAACAAAAGGAGATAAATATATTTCTCTCTTCTTTAGTCAAACAAATTGGCCCCACCATTGAAAATTGAAGCCACAAAACGAACAATCTTTTGTCGCCCCGAGAACAACTAGTGCTGCTGCAAAATATGAAATAAGGAAGTTTGATGAAAAAAATGGCTTTAGTTTGTGGCGTATCAAAATACGAGCACTTTTGTAACAACAAAGTTTGGCAAAAATTCTGAATACAGATGAGGCATCCAAATTATCCAAAGAGCAAACAACAGAGATAGAAGAAAAGGCACATAGTGCAATTTAACTCTCTTGTGGATGCTCAGGGAGGTTGCAAACGAAGAAACAACTAAGGGGCTATGGGATGAGCTAGAAAGCTTGTATATGACGAAATCTCACACGAACCGGTTGTATTTGAAGCAACGGTTGTAAACTTTCAAGATGGAGGCGGGTATGTCCATACACCAACACCTTGATAACTTTAAACGAATTATCATGTATTTGAAGAATGTTGACGAGAAGGAACAAACTTTCATCCTTTTGTGTTCACCACCACTATCCTATGATTCGTTTGTTAATTCCATGTTATATGGACGAAATTTAATTTCCTTGGTCGACGTCAAGGCATTCTTAAACTCAAAACAATTGAGGACTAAGTTGAATGACCAAGGTAATGACGATCAAGCTATAGGTCTATTCGTTAAGAGAAAGAATGATTCCGAGAAAGGTGACAGTATATCAAAGAAAAATATTAAGTGTTATTGTTGTCATCAGCTTGGGCATTATAAGTCAAAATGTCCAAAACTCAAAAAATTTGATGGACAAGAGACAAGGCAAATATTGACTTGAGTAAAGATTCACAATTTGTTTTTTCTGTTACAATTCCACAAATTCGCTCCAAAGAGGAGTGGATTTTATATTCGATGATGAGAACCAACAAGCAAGGGGTGGCTAAAGAGAACAAGAAGTCTTAGCTGCAGCACAACCTACCCTAAATAAGGGGCGGCCTTTCACACCTAGGGGGCGGCAAAAAAAAAAACAAAAAGTCCTAGATGCCTTTCACACCTACTACAAGACAAAAACCAGAAAAAGAAAATACTAATTGGCATTCGTGTCTTACAAAATGACCTAAATTAAAATTAAAAGACAAAAAATAAATAAACTGAAATTTCGTGGGTCTTATGCCTAGGCCCATTCGAGTTCACGCCTAAGGTCCATTCGCTTGCCTTGATGAAATGGATTAGGCCATAATCGTCATTTGGGCTGGACTATTTGTTCTCGTTGGCCGCCCCCTAGGTGTGAAAGGTCGCCCCCTATCTAGGGTAGGTTGTTCTGCAATTAAGACTTCTTGTTCTCTTTGGCCGCCCCCTAGTTGTGAAAGGCAACCCCCTGTCTAGGGTAGGTTGTGCTGTCTTGACCACCCATTAGCCTAGATCTCCTTTTATTGTTAGTTGCCTATTTAAGAGAGATTGTGCCCATGAAAAAAAGAATACATTACTATTGATTAATACAATTGTGAGAGTTTTCTCTCAAGTTTTTCAGAAAACTTTTCCTGAACTTATCAAGAATTTATTGTGGGATTCAAACTCTATATCTTCGGTTCGTGATTCACTTATAATCATTGGGTCAAGATTTGTTACTCTGTACCTCTACTTCACGTTTCATACATAAACAATTGGGTCAATGTAATCTATCCAACTTTCAGAATTTTCGTGTTCTATCAGTATTCTGTATTTTTGTGTTCTTCCATTTTGTTTATAAATTTGAATTTATATCAATCCTAGAGAAGAAACCCTAAATTGGTTTCGGGTCTCGCTAATTCCTGGAGAGGTTCACATCATTTGGGTTGCTCCTATCACGTGGCCCCTAATGGAGAAATGTTTGATACCTATGATTCGGTCAATGGTGGCACAGTCTTGTTGGGTAACAATACTTCCTACAAGATTGTTGGGATAGGCTCAGTTCGGATCCGGTTGAATGATGAAACTCTTAGAACATTGACCGGTGTCCGTCATATACCAGATTTGTAGAAAAATCTTGTGTCCTTGAGCAATTTGGATCCCAAAGGCCGCAAGTTATCTGCAAGAGGTAGAGTTGTAAAGGTGAGCAAAAGAACCGTAACAATGATGACAGGAAAAAAGATTGGTAGCCTTTATGTTCTTCAAGGTAGTACAGTTGGTGCTACAGGTATTTCAGGATATCAAATGCAGGTGGAGCTTCAAATGAGTCAATTTGATGGAGAGCGAGTTAGTACTCCAGTTCAATTCGTGGAAGAGAATATTCAAAGAAAACATGTTGGTCGTTCTCGAATTAAAAGCACTTATGAAGCACAAACACGGGCACGCGACACGGACACAACATTAAAGCATAGATTTAGAAACACTTATTTTGGCAGAGAATATAGAGGTTCCATGTTCCATATTTGTCAAAGTAAATGAGTCTGGTCAATGGATTTTATGTACATCGATTGATGTTTGGGAACCGATGGACAAGTTCAAAGAGCTCTTGGACTTGGTAGGAGTTAATTTCTAAAAGTGAGATTGTGTTGGAGAAGACAACAAGGGAAAAAATGTTCTCAAGTAAGAATAAAATTTTGTTAGCTTGAAAATCTCGCCAAGATGGAGATTATTGGTTTTGTGGCTTCAATTTTCAACAGTGGGGCCAATTTGTTTGACTAAAAAAGAGAGAAATATATATCTACTTTTGTTCAGCAGACAACTTTCTTTTAAAGAAAAAATTGGGAGTTTTTTGGGGCAACTTCCTTTGTCATTTTCGGCTAAAGATAAGGTTTGGTTTGATTTCCTCTTATTTGCGGCGATTGCAAATCAGAGAAACTCTTTTGATTTCTCTCACCCTCTGCCTATAAAAAATGGTAGATGTTCAGGCTTACAAGTGGAGATGGAGTATTTCACAAATTGGGGAGGTGTATTGGATATTCCATAGAGGAATTTTGTGTGTCCATACTCAAAAATAGTATATTTGTTGAAAGAGTTTTTTTTGGGAGATTTTGTTGTTAGTTCTTGAGTTCAAGAACTTATCTCCTTGTGTATAAATTTTCTTCATATTAGTGAAATCTTAGTTGTTTTTTGCTTGTGGACGTAGGCAAATTGTGCCGAACCACGCTATATCTCATATCCTTTTTCTATTGTCATTTTCTTTGCTTTCGCATATTCTCTGTATTCATATTTTTGTCGCCCCGTGAACAAGATTTGGGTGTATTTGAAATTGGCTTATGCTTTATCAAAAATAAAGACTAGATTGTAGGAGGCAGTAAAGAAAGTTGGCGATGAATGCATGAATCTCTTTTATCAAATTCGGGTGGGTGATTTTGCTCTAAAAGTCAAATGGTGTGGGCAAGAGAGTGCCCACACCTTTTGACAAAAGGTGAAAAGGTTAACAAATCTCCTCCTCCAGCAGATATAATGACAAAGCATGTTCCCACTCTCAAGTTCCAGCATTGTTCAAACTTGGTTCGTATTCAGAAGACGTAGCAAACCCTTTGGGTTTCTTAGAGAAGATTGGATCAAGGTTTACGTGGTTTTTACTTAAATGGAAATTGTCTTACAACTCTTTGTCCTCATATCTACTGGAGGGAGAGATTTGTTAACCTTTTCACATTTTGTCAAAAAGGTGTGGGCACCCTCTTGCTCACAACATTTAACTTTTAGAGCAAAATCATTCACCCCAATTTGATAAGAGATTCATGCATCTATCACTGGCCTTCTTCACCGTCTCCAGTAGTCTAGCCTTTATTTTATACAAAGCAAAAGCCAATTTCAAATTGGCTTCTCCTGTTATACTCTGCCCATCGCCTGTATATAAGAAGAAGGTCATGATCATTTGGTGTGCAGACGAGAGCGAAGGGAAAAACACCATTTTGAGAGATTCCATCTGAGAGTTAATTTTATACCTAATTTTGTATTTTATCTATGAGGATTATTAGGTGTATTTAGATTTTGGGTTTTGAATGTTGAGCTGTGAACACTTGTATTTATATTTTCTTTATAGTGAATACCCTTGATCCGTCTTCGCCCGTGGAGTAGGCATCCTGTCGAACCACGTTAAATTCTTGTCTCCATTTATTTGTATGTTTGTCATACTATTTATTTTCCTCGTAATCATATTTTAACTCCATCTCTGATCCTGGACAGTACAAGTTACTATTTACGTGGAAAATAACCAACGCGCGAATAGTGATTTCGTATCTACCCCACAACAATTACAATAAGCATAACAGAGGCACGAAAAACCACATTGTCGTTGGCTAATGGACATTCAAGTCTATGACCAGTCACATGTTCTTTGGCATGTTAATTTAAGAGATAGACATGTTAATTTTTAGGGTTTATCATAAATACATTAGTAGTAATTTTCTAATATGGTAGCATAATTAATTTATATTATCACTAGTGAAAAATTCTAAAATGCATTGATTCAAAATCATGCTCTAGTTCTAATATAAATGGTAATACAATCACAAAGGAACTTGAGTACAACACATTTTAAGAATTTATACCTGAAATAAAATACATATATACAAGCCCGTAAGAAGTCATTATGTATTTCAAGATACCCGTTACTGAACACTGCGAGTTGTTAAATACCTGTTGAAAATCTCCTTTGATGAAACTTTAATGGTGACTCACCTTATTCTCTCTAACCTCTTATCACACAAGAATCCTATTGTTATTGATGGAATTCAGACATATATAAAAGGGCGGTTTGTGCCTTTCATAGATAAAGGAAGAGGGCCAGTTAACTACTTACAAATCTTCCACCCATATTGAACTCCTATAACCTCTCTAATTATCTTCTCAAATAGGACTCCCATCGGACACAATAAAATATATTATAATTATTGACTAAATACTTCAATTGTAAAGTCCAACTAAAATAAATAACGTGTAATGAGGTTAGAGCATCTCCAACAACAATCTATATATTTCTTGTAATAATCTATTAATAAATCAAGACGATTTTTTAAAATGTCTTTTGTTAACGGATTGGATTAATTTGAGGGGAAAGAATGGTTGGGATGAATTGATAAAATATTTTTGGGAGAAAATTCTCGCCTAAAAATTTCACACCTCCACTTCAAAAGCGGTTGAGTTTAATTACATTTGTACTCTTTAGGTTTTATATATATACTTTATTAGCCAAATTTTTTATTATTTACTATTTTTTAACACTTATAAATTTGAAAATCGCTAGCGTGCAATAATTTTGTTCTAAGAATATTCCCTATTTAAACAAAAAAACATTTTTTCTCATTTATATATTTAATATATTGAAAATATATAGTACGGATTGAGAGAGAGGACCAGACAAATAGAAGGATAGAGAATACGGAGAAGCAAATGTAATTCTCTACATTTAAATAACTAATAATGCTCTTAATAATATAGGTAATCTCTTAAGAGTTTAATTTTCAATTAAAGTTTCCTTATTTTAACTAAAAATTGAAATAAAGAATCTGTTTCGAATATTCTTGTGAGCCGCGTTTAGTTGACGAATTGGGCCTCTCTCAACCTGAGGCGAGACTTTACGTCACACTTATAACTTGACCACCGGCCCATTCCAATATGATGTGTGATACACCCAACAATCTCCCCCTCACACACATTCGGCCTTTGGTTACCTAACTCTCGATCAGTCTCTCCCTTTATAACTATTAGGCCAAAATTGTTGTAACCTGAGATCTGATATAGGACAGTAGTGGGTCTCCCTTCACCCCAAAAATTAACTCAAGAAGTGAGATTTTTACTCAATTATAACTTGACCACTAGCCGCTTTCAACGTGGGATAAACCCAACACTGGGTACAACAATCCAAGTGTTTCATAATTAAAAAGGCAAATAAGTAGCTAAACTATAACGATCACCTAGTCAATGTTGTTTAAAATTGAATTCAGCTTCGAGAAAGCCAAGCATAGATTATACTCACATCGAAACGAAGATTTAATTACACAGCAGCCAAGAAATTGGTCGGAGTTACCTCGAAATGGAACGCAGAAACACAAGAGATCGGTACCGGCGAAGCGTTTCCCGCCGGCGAAGGCGATCTGCTCTCTCTCTCCCTCTCGCTCCCTCACATCACCAAAGGAAGCACTGAGATTAGGCTGCCATGGGCCTGATCAGATATTTATAGAATCGCACTTGGGCCACTTGCAGGCCGTTTATAAACAAATCAATTGGACTTAATGGGCTTTATGGACAAGCCCATGACTACAAAAACACTTACATTTAGCCCACAATAACGATAAAGTTTGACAATATGATAAAGGGTGTTGTTAAATCAAATTGTATATTTCATCTTCAAGTTTTATATTTGTTTTAGTTTTACAATATTGATGATTTTGGACAGAAAATAGGTTATTTGTAACACGTGACCTTTTAATTGGGATATTTTTATCATTTCATCGCTAAACTAAACCTAAGATTTTTTTTCCTTAATATAGTGTGGGTATGTGGATCCTGAGATTTATTAAATTATACATTTAATCTTCAAGTTTTATATTTGTTTGTCCTGCAAAATTGAAAACGATTTTAATGATTTTGGACAGAAAATGAGTTATTCGTAACACGTAATCTTTTAATGGAGATATTTTTGTCATTTTATCACACAACTAAACCTAAGATATTTTTTCTTAACATGTCCATAACAATACTTTTTATCTTAAGAGAGAGAGAGAAGCCTAATTTTTTGTTAGGAAAAATGTTTAAGTTTAGCAGAGTAATCAAATGATGTAAATATCTCCGTTAGAAGGTCTTATGCTAAGCACAACCCATTGTTTATCCAAAATAATTAACAACGTTTTAAATTTTGTGAGGTTAAAATAAATATGAAACTTAACAGATTAAATGCGCAATTTGATAAAATCCAATGTCCATGTAGACATCCATCTCCATACTTTAGGGGCCGAAAATATAATTTTTCCTATGATAAAAGAAGAGCATTTTGTAACCTCATGTTTTTTCTTTTTCACCAATCGTAAAAAAAAATAAAAATAAAAATAAAAAGATAAAGAAAATTGTGGCTAAATTTTATAAAGATGAAGAAGAGCATTCTAAGTTGTTGTTTTCTATGTCGTCCCAAGCGGTCTTCGTAGTCTTCTTTTTTCTTTTTTTGGAAATGTCGCCTCTCCTTGCGTTTTTTATCATTCTTGGGCTCCGGGCTGTCTATTTGGAAGTGTTCGGTGTTGTGACAGTTGAAACACTCGACCTTGAGCGAGTCGGGTTGTTTCTTTCCTCTAAAAGCTCCTTTCGCAAACCTGTAAAAATTCCTTGGGATTAGTGTCAAGTTTTTCTCTTGGTCATCATCATCTCAAGGTATGTTATATGCTTCGATTCTATTTCTTAGCTTCAACTATTGCTAGATTCTTATTACATTGAAGTTGTTTGATAATACTTGTCGATATTATTTTTCCATCAATTGTTTGTTCTCTCAAATATTGAAGTTGATATTTTTCATTGCATAACTATTTAATTTTTTTTTTTAAATTAATGTTAGACTTCATATGCACTTGTTATACGCTAGTTTATTCACAAATTGAATAAATATAGCGACGAAAAGTCTATAAAATCTAACATCAAAAGTATTAAAAAAGATTGTTTGATATATAAAGTTCAGTGTGAACTGCTATTAATATCTTAGGTTATGTTTGGTTGGATGGAAAAATGAAAAAGAAAAAGGGATGAAAAAAAAAATCTTGTTTGGTAAAGAAGGAAAATGGAATGGAAAAGAAAAAAGAGATGAAAAAATAAGCTGTTTTTTCTTTTCTTTTTTTCCTCTCAAATTTGGAATGAAAATGGAGAAAATGATTATAGTTTGAAAAAAAAAATATTAAAATTGTAACGATAATAGAATTTTTAATTTATTTTTACAATATATGAGAATAAAATAGTAAATTTCATTAAAGTGGATTATTTTTTCTTCTTTCATTTTCTTTCCTAACCAAACAACACGTAAGAAAAATGTTTTTTCTTTCGCAATGAATAAAAATATTATTTTCTCATTTTTTTATTTTTTTTTATTCTTCCAACCAAACATACCATTAGTTTAATTTAAGTATTTCGTCCAATTTAATTAATGATCTAATTTAATCCAAAAATAAATCAAAGTACAAAAAAGTCAGAACAGAAAAAAATAATGATTTGCAAGTTGCACACATGCAATAATTCAAGAGGTGGAGAGTGGTGATTACTTATGCTTTCCCCTTTGAGGATTGGGAGTGGGATAATTATTATATATATTTTTGTACTGTGGGATGCAATGAATGAAAATGATTTCCCAAAGACAACAATTGGACAAAACCCATTTGAAAATGAGTTGGATTTCCACCCAATGTTAGGGTTGAGGGAACCCCACAAATGGACCAAATCAAAGGTCAATCCCATAATGTCAAATACCTCTTTTTTTTATATATATATATATATGTGTGTGTGTCTGTCTTCACACCCACATAAGACTAATCTCGTTTGAGGTGCGTGGTTGTCCCTCCCAATAAGTATTTTTTTAGTAAGCTCAAACCCTTAACATTAAAAAGGTCTCTCAACTATTTTAACACAAACGAACTTTACCACTTAAGGTCAAATACCTAATAAAGACATATATGCAATGCTTACATCAATTATATATACATGTAGGGGTGACTTTAAGATAATAGGCCATACTAGTCACCATTGCTCCCACGTGCCCCTCCCCAAACACCCCCGATTTGTTATTTTGTCTAAAATTATAAATTTTTTCTATCATTTGAAAACTAATAGTCTAATTCTTTTAATTTATTTTTTTAAAAAAAATATAAATACTTTTCTCTTATTTAAAGAAATATATATATTTTTTTTCAAAATTCACTAACAACCCTATTTTAAAAAAAAATATTTTTCACACTTATTTATTTTAAAAGTTACATACACCCTAGCCCATCCCAACCCACCCCACCCACCGTCGCCACCACCGGCCCTTTATAATTTTTTTTAAATGTTAAAAAAGAAATGGGTGATATATATATATATGTGTGTGTGTGTGTGTGTGTGTGTGTGTGTGTGTGTATGTATTTATGTATGTATATGTATGTATGTATGTATGTAATTAAATAGGAATGTTATTGTAAAAAGATAAAGAAGAAAAATATAATAAAAAATTAAAAATATTTATGTATTTTATTTTTAATTATTTATTTATTTTAAAAATTTTAAGGATAAAATTGTTAGTATAATAAAAAATTCAATAATTTTTCACTCATAGGAGAGCTAAATCGTGTTTGAGCAAAAATTTTAGGGGAATGACTAATATTTGACAAATAACAGAAAAAAATTGGATTTTAGACAAAATAACAGGGAAGGAAAGGTAAACGATAAATGTGTGTGTGTTATAAAGCTTCTTTATTTTGATTAAATTTGACTATTAAATGAAAAAATAAGAATGCAAGAGATACTTTATATTCAAGTTGATTTTTTGAAAAAGAAAAATTAATTGATATTATCATCATGAAAGAAGATTTTTTATATATGTAAAATTAATCGTAATCATTTTCATATACTTTTTTTGGTAAAGAATAAGTATATGTGTATTATGTTGCTTTAGAATTTTAATTGATTTTATTTTAATAAATAAAAAATTAAGAATCCAAGTGATACTTAATAATCAAGTTGATTTTTATTTATTTTTTGAAAAAAGGTTAATTGATATTCTCATCATGAAAGAGAATTTTGTTATGAAACGATTAGCCACAATCATTTTATTTAGAATTTTACTTAATTTTATTTTAAATCTTAATTAAAAAATTAATAATTTAAGTGATAATCAATAATAAAGTTAATTTTTTATTAAAAAATAATTAATATTCTCATCATGAAAGAGAATTTTGTTATAACAAGATAAGTTGTCATCCTTTTTTTTAAATATATTCTTTTTTTGGTAAAGAATAAATATGTGTGTATCATATTGTTTTAGAATTTCAATTAATTATTAAATAAAAAATTAAGAATCCATGTGATAATCAATAATCAATGTTGATTTTTATATAGAGAAAATAATAATTTATATTATCATCGTGAAAGAGAATTTTGAGATAAAAAATATTAGTGGAAATCATGTTTTTATATATTTTTTAGGAAAAAATATATTTTTTTGTCTATGTGAACCCTAAGATTTTTTAAATTACACATTTGGTTCCTAAAGTCTCACATTTGTTTTAATCCGACAAAGTTAAAAACATTGATAATTTCGAATGAAAAATAAATTTCGCTCAGCACGTGACCTTCTAGTAGAAATATTTTTGTTATTTCATCATTATACTAAATTTAAGATATTTTTCCCCGACACTTGAGATTCTTCTCTCTCATTATTGAAATGAATTATTGTTAGGAAAATGATGAAAATAAACACCTTAACTTTAGTAGAGTAATGAAATGACGAAAATATCCTCAATAGAAGACCATATGTTGAGCAAAACTAATTTTTTTTTTGTTTTTTTATCTAAAATCATTAACAATATTTTTATTTTTGTGGAAGTTAAAAAACGTAAAATTTTAATAAATAAATGTACAATTTGACAAGCTTTAGTGTCCATATAGTTATCCAACCCAAACTTTAGGGACTAAAAATATATTTTTACCATTTTTCTAATTGAAGAATAAGTATGTGTGTATGATACTATCAAGTTACTTTAGAATTTTAATTGACTATATTATCTTCTTTTGTCATCCCACTAAGATTAAGGATAAAGATTGACGAGGTATACTTTTACTATAGGCTAAAATTACACTTTTCACCCCTAATATTTGTGTATAGTTATAAACTTCAATTATTGGGATGCAATGTAGAATGAGACACAAACATTTAGGGTATAAAGTGTAATTTATGCCGTTATCCTGCCTACCTATATGGAAAGGGAAGGTTCAAGATTTTGTTGATCTAATATTTGCCACTAAATATTTTGTTTTAAAAGAAGAAGAAATTTCACTTCATACCCTTAGAATTTGTATTTGGCTGCACTTTGCTATATATATATATTATTGTGTATGTTAGATTCATGTCTCACATCGACCATTTGAAAATATTCGAATCACTATATAAATCAAAGGTGTTACTCCACTTAGCGCCATATATTTTTCAGTTGAAACCCAATAACATGGTTTCAGACCTAAGGTTATAGAAATTTGACTATTCCCTCGTAGTTAAATTTTTTGTGCATGCCGAGAGTTGTATATTTCTTATTATTCTCATGTAGTTAAATCATTCGTATAAATTGGAAAGTACAGCTAAAGGCAAGTGTTTGATTCTTGTTTCACATCAATCATTTAAGAGTGCTTCAAACTATTATTTATAAATTAAAAGAGTTATTCCACTTGACACGATGTAATTTTTAGTTGTGATTTCTTAACATGATATGTTATTATAGTATTATATAAATCAAATAACAGATGTGAGACATGAACCTCAACGGTTACCTATAAATAGAAATAAATCTTTGAAGAAATATGCAAATAAGACAAAGATTTTGCTAATTAGGAGGTTTATGTGTTGCTTGCATGTGTGCTTTATTTTTATTTATTTTTTCATTTTTTAGGCTAAATTACACTTAGTTCCACTAAAATTTACTCTTGATTGCATTTTACCGTCTATATTTTTAATTTAACACATTCATCCTATAAATTATATAAATCCTATGAGAGGTCGAATTTGGTTGATTCTAAAAAAAAAATGATTGAAACTTCATTTTCTTGTGGCATTATTGTATATTTCGATGAGATTTTAGTCGATAATTGGTCAATAATTCCAATTACACAGTTTAATTCGTAATTTATCTTGTTTTAATTTTAAGTTGAGTATAATTTGCTTAATTATATTTTGTCTTGTGTTTTAATCATATGGTCAAATCTCTCTTATATCTCAAATCAAATATTTCCAATTAAGTTTAGTATCGCTGGCCGCTGGCGCCACCCTCTATCGCCACCCATCACCGCCTATTGTTAGACCTCAGGTCTCTGGTCGCCAAAGTCCAACCACTGGCCATCCTAATTTTTTTAAAATTACATGTAACTACTTTTTAGTGTATTTTTTTTAGTTAGATGTAATTATTATTTTTTTAGCAGCCAACAATTGAAAATATAGTCGAATGTAACTAAAAATGTAGTTAAAAAGTATATTAAGAAAATGTTACTAAAAAATTAGTTGAATGAAACTGAAAAAAATTATGGCAACTGGTGAATGCCCAATGATTGGTGGCCGGAATTTGACAACTAGAGCTTGGTGGGTGGCGACAATGAGGTAGCGGTTGATAACACAACTCTAATTGGAATATTAATGGTTCCACGAACTCTAACAAATATAGGTCTAAAACTAAGGTGGCGTTTGGTTAGTGTTCCCACTTTTTTGAACCTAACTGGAATGGGTTGGGTTGAGTTGAATTGGGTTGGGTTGAGAATTTTGGGAATAGAATTACGTTTGGTAATGACAATTTTTGTTTTGTGATGAGAACAGAATGTGTTTGGTAACGATTTTATCCTAAAACTAATTTATTTATTTTTAATTTTTTTTTTTTTGTTTGGTGGCTGCCAGACGGCGGCGGTGGCGGCAAGGTGGCCGGACGGCCGGCGGTAGCGGTCGCCGGAGGTAGCCGGCGGCAGTGGAAGGTCGCCGGAGGTGGCCGGAGACGGCGGCCGGCGATGGTCGCCGGAGGTAACCGCCGGCAGCGGAAGGTCGGCGGGAGGTCGCCGGACGGTCGCCGGCGGTGGTCGCTGGACAATGGTCGGCAGCGGCAGGCGGCGGCGGGTGGTGGTGGTCGGCCGGCAAATGAAGTCGAAAGTTGAGAACTTTGGGTTGAGTTTTTTGGGCACAAAAAGAAACAACTTTTTTTTGTTTCTGATTTCTTAGGCCCCGTTTTGTAACCATTTCCATCTCATTCCATTCCCAGATTTTTGGGAATTCTGTTTGGGAATAGCGTTTGGTAATTTTTGTTTCCGTTTCCATTTCATTCCCATTTGAGAATTGTGCCCACTTTTTTCTTAAGAAATGAGAAACAAAAAAAATTTGTTTCTCATTATTCCCATTTTATTTCCAAAATCCATGATCACTATTCACCTACCGGCCGACCACCGCCCGCCGACCGCTGCCGCCGCCGCCGGTCATCTCCGGCGACCGTCGCCAGTCACCGTCCGCCGCCGCCGGCCGCCACCGGTCATCTTCGGCGACCGTCGCCGGTCACCGTCCGGCCGGAATTTTTCCGGCCACTTCCGGCAGTCGCCAGCGACGGCGCCACCGCCGTCTCCGACGCCGGAGAACCGTCGCCGGCCGTTGCCGGCCAGCTGGCGACAACGCCACCGCTGTCAAAGCCAAAACTGAAAAGAGAAAAAAAAAAAAAAAAAAAAAAAAAAAAAAATTAGGATAAAATCGTTACCAAACACAATTCCCTTCCCAAAACAAAAAAAAAATTATCGTTACCAAACGCAATTTTACTCTCAAAAAGAAAACAAAATTCCCATCCCATCCCATTCCCATCCCACTGCTGGAATTGAAACAGAAACGGTTACCAAACGCCACCTTAGAATTTTGAGAATCAATTCCTATTTTTTGGGTTGAGTTTTGTGCGTTGCCAAACGCGTTCCCAACAATCAATTCCTGAATTTTGGGGTTGGGTTGGGTTTGGTTGGGAACACTAACCAAACGGGGCCTAAAGTACTTGAGTTTTTATTAATTTGGTATCATTATTAACACGGCCTACCAACTATTCTTTTTTTTTTATTAGGCCTCCTACCAACTATTCCTTTTTTTCATACTATGGAATGCAATATTTTGTAAAAAAAGTCATACAAAGCAAAAGTAAGTTAAAATTTTAGGGGTGCAAAATGTAATTTCTCATTTTTTAATTTGGTAACGTTTTTAACTTTATGGGAAACGGATAACTTTGCTATCCTTTGAGAGATTTTGCTTACCACATTAATACTTTTTACCCTAAAGTATAGTGTATTTATGTGAATCCTAAATTTTTTAAATTATACATTTGGTCTCAATACTTAATATGTCTTAAAATAATAAATATTATGACAAATTTAGTGTCCTTAAAAGTGAATTTAATTGTAATGTGAGATTTTTCTCTCTTCAGATGAACTGTTGTTAGGAAAAGAACTAAAAAATTTTTTTATTAATTTTAGTAGAGTGATAAAATGACAAAAATATCCCCACTACTTCTCATGTTGAGCAAAACCAAATTTTCATCCAAAATCATTAACGCTTTTAATTTTATGGGATTGAAATAAATATAAAATTTAAAGAACTAAATGTGTAATTTAACAAATTTTAGTGTACATAGAAACTCAACCCATACTTTAGGGAATAAAATATAATTTTCCCATTTTTCTATTAAAGAATAAGTATGTGTGTATCATGTTACTTTAGAATTTTAACTAACTATTGTTTCCTTTTGTCATCCCACTAAGATTAAGGATAAAGATTGACGAGGTATACTTTTACTATATGCTGAAATTACACTTTTTACCCCTAATATTTGTGTATAGTGATAAATTTGGAAGATTGGGATGCAATGTATAACGAGACACAAATATTTAGGGTATAAAGTGTAATTTACTCTGTTATCCTACCTACATATATGGGAAGGGGAAGGTTCAAGATTTTGATGATCTAATATTTGCCACTAAAGATTTGGTTATTGAGAAAGGAGAAATTTCACTTCATACCCTTAGAATTTGTATATGGTTGCACTTTGCTATATATATATACTAGGGTATGACCCGTGCCTGAAGGCACGGATGAGAAAAAAAAAATTGAAACCTAAAAAAAAAAAAAACTGAAATAATTTCTTTTGTTGGTACAACATTTTACATCGTTTTTATTACAATATCAACAATAATTAACAACCACCAACAAATAATGTAATATGGGATATACAACACAATCAATATAAAATAACACAAATATTCAGCTATTAAAATAATACCACAATTAAAATAACACAAATATTCGAGTTTAAAACACAAAAAAGAAACATTCTATACTTGTAAAATATCTATATTTGAAAATGTCTAATGCATAACCTGTGATTGAAAGCACGGATTTTAATTTTATAACATTACCAAACAATCAACTCTTGTTTTGTAATGAACACAGCATAAACAAACACGACTAATAGAAAATTTAAAAAATGGACTATGAACTAAATAAACAGAAAATGGAAGTCTTATTGGATTTCGATGGAAAGAGAATGACGCTGACGAAGATGGATTTCTGAATCGATGAGGCAGTGGCTATGGTGATGAGGGTTGGAATGGTGATGTTGAAGATGGCGGAGTGATAGTGATCCGATTGCAGATGGCAATGGTGATGGCGCTCCGGCTACATATGGCGATAGGGGTGGTTTGTGAGACGGAAATGGAGCCTTGCGACTGAGTAAGTTCAACTAATGAACTATGAACTAAATAAACAGAAAATGGGAGTCTTACCAGATTTCGATGGAGATAGAATGTCGCCGATGAAAAGGGATTTCTGAATCGATGAGGCAATGGTGATGGCGATGGGAATGGCGACGGCAAAGACAACGGAGCAATAGTAATCCAGTTGAGCCATACGCATAAGAGAGGTTGGATCTGTTGTTCGTCGCTGTTAGGGTTCGCGGCAGCTGTTTGGTATCGGGATCTGCATGGTATTAGGGTTCAAATCAGGAGCCTGGGAGGGAGCGAATGAAGGAAGGGAGATGCCAGATACAAAAAAAAAAAAAAAGTGAACCTAAAAAAAATGATACAATCTCATCTATGTGTACAACACGATCGATATCCAATAACAAAAATAAAGAATGAGTTATACCGAAACAAAATCAAACCAAAGATGTGTAATGCCTATCCAAATATAATCATTACTTCAATTAAATGCTCCACTTGGCATATGCAACGAAATAATAATTGAAAAGTCAAAACATAGTTCTGTGCAAAAGAATTGATATTAATAAAAATAAACATAACACAAAAAAATGTGAACAAACAGAACTTGAAATAGAAATATGTGTTGCAGAGATCTGGAAACAGACATAAAAAAACAGAAATTTGAGATATTTTTTTCTGAAATTCTTATTGGGTAACATTAAGTTATTTGTCTACATATCTATGAAGAACAAAATACACAAAATGTTGGAGAACATAATTTAGCGTGCACACTCAATTTAAACTTGTGATTAAAAAACAACGAAAAAAATAGACCGAAAAACAAACAGAACTGGAAACGTAAAAAAAATCTAGGAGAAAAATACAGAAAAATGGGAACAAAAAGACCCCCTTAATATTTAGATAATTAAGCAAAAAGATCAAAGAAATCAACAACAAAAATATCATTGAAAAATATAAGTCCATTGCCGAAAACCACAAAAATCAAAACCAATAAATAACAATTTAGTTATTAACCCATGTACTAATATGAAAAACACGCTTCCACTAAATCTAAAAATTTAGAAGATATTATAAAATTCTCTCTATGTGGCACAAATCCTAATTTCTCAATTTAGAAGATATTACAATAATTTCTCAACTATTAATGAAAAACTAAAAAAATATCATCAACTTTAATTGATATTTAAATCAAATCCAAAGCAAATTACAGTTAAAATTGTTACTCAAACAATACTCACACTTTTCGAATATTAACTTTCCTTTGGTCTACTTTCTGCTTTAAACCTACAAATAACCTCCTAAAATTCTTTAGACAATCATATTTTCCTTTCAAAAAACATAAAATAAACTAATTACATTCTAATTCTATACTTTAATTTTAATATTTAGAAAATGAGAAGTAAAAATTAACATTTGCGGACTCTAACCCTCATTCTCGCTCCATTCTTTAGAAAATAAAACAAAAAATTAAAAAAAAAAGTAAAAAAAAAAATCTTATTATTTTTATTAAAGATAAAATAAACAAAAAATAAATTAAATAATAATTTTGTCCACCTAGAAAGTTTAATTTTACCACTTTTTAGCATTAAAAAGAAATGTTAGTTTTTTTTTTTTTTTTTTCGGAAGGTGGTCAATTGTAGATTTTTTGAAAAATAGCAAAGGGGATAGAATCACGAACTACATTGTCGATAATGTGTACTAACCTTCTACTCGCTACAGTCCAATCAACTTCTATGCTTCGTCAATTTTATTAGAGTCCTGAACCCAATGAATTTGTTTTTCAAAAACAAATAAGGAAACAGAAAGGCTGAACAGAAATAATAAGAACGAAATAGTCATTAAGAAAAAATAAATAAAAATAACCAGGATTCACACAGAGTAAATTCAAAACGGGAAACATATTTAAAAAAAAAAACAAAACAGAAATGCCTCTTAAATAATGGAAACAAAAATAAATTTCTCATAACTGTATTTTGGTTTGAGAATTAAAAGGCAATTAATGCTAATTAGATATTAAGCGAGAAAATGGTAACGGATTGATTAGAACCATTAATGTGAAGCTTGGAATAGAAATAGATACAAACTACTCATCACCTAGAATCACCGACTACATTGTCGATCAACTCACACGCTTCATCAATTTGATTAGAGCTATGAACCTGATGAAAAATCAAGATCGTTAGTCAAAAGTAAATAGGACAACTGTTACGGCGATAAAGAACAAAAAGAAACATAAAAATTTATGAGAAAAACCAAATATGGTATACTGAAATGCAAAATAAACCCGGAAAATGGTAAAATCTAACAAAATAGAACACCAAAAAAAAAAAAAAACGTGGAGAAGTTGTCAATTAGATATTAAATTGTATGTCTCAACCACATCCATGCCCTCCCAGATCTAGAACCAGTATATAGAATCAAAGGTAAGAGTTCTTATTTGCTCAGTGATGACAACCTTCATATCTCAGGCCATTGATCACAAATAAAGAGCAATCAACGATTCCATATCCCAACAGACAATGATTCGACGATCATGAATCACAATCACAGAAAATTAGACCAAAAATATATTTAAAGAAATATCCAATCAATTAAAAAATAGAGATTCTAGAATAATGTACAATTGTGTTTCACATTCAGAAACCAATTGTTGGGATGCCTGGGATGAGTATGGCTATATTTAAAAAAAAATTGCCAATTAATGCAATTTCAATAAAAAAAAAAAAAGAAAGAAAAAAAAAAAAGGACAGCTTGGTGCTACAAAGCTTCTGCTATGCGCTGGTCCGAGGAATGGCTGGATTTGGCCAAATTAAACAAATCACTCATAATTAAACAAAATTGAACTCAACAATTGTATAAGTTAAAGAAAACCGACTAAATTTTCTTAACCTGTTTTCCCCTCGGATGTAGTTGCCGCCTTCTTCTCGGCCTCTGCAACATTGTTGTATACAACAACGCCTGCTCCGTAACCGTTGATTCCATCTCTCAACTCCACAGACAATGATACGTAGATAGCGCATCACAATCACCTAAAATCCGACAAAAAAAAAAAATTGAGCATAAAAAACAATAGCCAATTAATTCAAAAATGAAGATTTTAGAATAATGAACTACTGTGTTTCACATTGAGTCGTCAAGAGATGTCGGTGGATGTGGTGGCGGCAGCGTCTTGCAAGTAGGAAAGGCACCTGCTTTACATTGCACTCTTAAAAAAACATCAAAAGTCAGCATTACATAAATAAATAAAAAAAAAAAAAAAAAAGAAAAAAAAGAAAAGTAGAACGACCCCACAGCTAATTTTACATAATCAATAAAAAATAAAATAAAAAAAGTATAACAACTCCACAACTAATTTTTGTTCATCAGTAGTATACCCTACAAACTGAGGTATAAGCCCACAACATTTTTATAATGAAGCCAAAAAATCATGATTTTTCAAAAGAATGAGATATCCTCCTCAACCTAAGCCTCCAAAAAAATGCATTAGAAAAAAAAAAATTCAGGACCATTTTGATCTCAATACCGCTTGAAACTTTATAATGTTATAAATATAGAAACAATAAATCCAATAAACAGAAATAGCCTCAAGCAATCTGTGAATGAATAATTAAACCCTAAACAGAAATGCCAGATTGAACGGAAACCCTAAACACCTACTTCCCTCACACAGTAAAAAAGAAGTTGTTTTGATTGATGCAAAGCCCTCTTCCATGTTCTTTGTGTACTGTGAAGATCGATTTGAGCTGCTTGCTCTTTTCAAGAACCAACACCAGGATGAGCTGTTTGTCTTTGCACGGGTTATGACCTAAACTAAACCAAATGAGAATATATATAAAAAAAATAAAAAGGTAAAATTCAAGATGGAATCTATGGACACCAATTCAAAAGACACTCAAAATTAGCTCGAGAAACATCAGGTCTGATCGATTCCTCTGCCACGAAATCTCTCACAATCGAATATGCATGCATCAAAAACCATAACACACAAACCACAGATATATTCAGTGATTCAGTGATTGATTTCTTGAGATGAAGAATCAGGTGATTGATAAATATCTACAAAAATCAGGTGATTGATATATACAAAAACCATATATACAAAAATCAGGTGATTGATGAAGAATCAGGTGATTGATATATACAAAAACCATAACACACAAACCAAAACATCAGGTCCGAGGCACGATAGCGACGGCGGTACCTGATGAAGGGGGAGAATCAGTGATTCGGTGGTTGATTTCTTGAGATGAAGAATCTCCGATGGCGATTGAATCTCCGATGGCGATGGAACGGGATGGCGAACTGAGAAAATCTGGATCGATTCCTCAATCTTGATTCTGGATCTGAGATGAACTGAGAAAATACTACCTGAAGGCAGCGTTTGTTCTAGGAGACGACGAAGGCGACGGAAATTGCAGGTGCGATGGAGATGTCGAGGCGACGACGACGGCGACGGTAGTAGCGGATGGGCTGGAGATGAAATGAAAGAAAAAAATCGTTGGTCAATTCTTGATTATAGATCTGAGATTAATCGGAGAAAATCGGAGAAAACCGTACCTGAAGGCAGCGTTCGTTCGAGGAGACGATGACAGCGACGGAGGCGACGGAGATGGCGAGGCGGCGACGGCAACGGCAGTAGCGGATGAGCTGGAGTTGGCGAGACCGACGGCGACGATGGATTGGGGATGATCTGAAGAGGTAAGGTGGAGCTCACGCTTTGGGAATGGAGATGGCTATATGAAAGGTTGAGAGAGCAAACTATAGGGTTGTATAGTGTTGTGACTTGAGAATTGAGATGGCTGTTGCGATTTTGGCGGGATTGTGAGAGATTTGGGGGATTTATTTGTAGATAGAGAAACTATAGTGTTATAACTTGAGAGATTTTTAAAAAAAATAGTCAACCACAACCGTTGGATCGAAACGATCTCACGGTCAAAAATGATCAAAAAATATCAACCCTTGATCTAATCTGATCGGATGGCAAAAAATGTCTACTGGTATCATTTAATTTTGTTCGTTGGATATCGATCCAATGGCCTAAAATGTCTCAAATATAAAATGTCTCCAAATGTAATCTTAGCTGTCAGATATTCGATCCGACGGTTTAAAATGTCTCAAAATGTAAATATGTCCTGATTTATAAATATATATATATATATATATATATATATATATATATATATATATATATATATATATATATATATATATATATATATATATATATATATATTGTGTATGTTAGATTCATTTCATTTCTGGCATCGATAATTTGAGGGTGTTCGAATTATTGTATAAATCAAATGAGCTACTTTACTTGGCGCCATAAAATTTTCAGTTGAAATTAACTTCCTAACATGCTTTCAGACCTAAATTATGGAAATTTGACTCTTCTCTCGTGGTCAAATCTTTCGTGCATATCGAGAGTTGTACATTTCTTATTATTCTCCAGAAATCAAATTATTTGTGCAAATCGAAAGTTACATTTAAAAAAGGATATTATATTTTTGTTTCACATCGATCATTTGAGAGGTGTCACTATTTATAAATTAAAAGAGTTACTCCACTTAATACGATATAATTTTAAGTTGTGATTTCTTAACATGATATGGTACTATAGTATTATATAAAAATCAAATGATCGATGTAACACATGAATCTCAACGTACCTGAGAAACAAATTATATATATATGGGTTAATTACACTTTACCCTTTGTGGTTTGGCCAATTTGTACTTATCCTCCTGTGGTTTAAAAATCGCCACTTACCTCCCGTATGGTCAAATATTTGGAGCACTTACCCCTTACATCAAGGGGTGAGTGGTTTGAAAATCTTACCACAGGGAGGTAAGTGACGATTTTCAAACCGCGGGAGAGTAAAGTACAAATTGATCAAATCACTGGGAGATAAAGTGTAATTAACCCATATATATATATATATATATATATGATTTTTGGTTGCATGCATGCACGTTTAGGAAGGCTAACAACGAATCTTTAAAAGAAAAAAATCTTTGAAGAAATATGCAAATAAGACAAAGATTTTGCTAATTTGGAGGTTCATATGTTGCTTGCATGTGTGTTTTGTTTTTATTTTCTTCATTTTTGGGTTAAATTACAGTTAATACCTCTAAAATTTACACTTGGTTGCATTTTACAATCTACATTTTTAATTTAAGACATTCATCCTAAATTATATAAATCCTCTGAGAGGCCGAATTGGAAACTTTATTTTCTTGTGGTGTTATTGTATATTTCGACGAGAATTTTGTCTAAATTTTTTAAGGGATAATTGGTTAATAGTCTCAATTAGACAGTCTAATTCATAATTGTTATTTTATTTTAATTTTAAGTTGAATATAAAATTCTTAACTATATTTTGCATTTTAGTCACAAGGTCAAATCTCCCTTATACCTCAAATCAACTATTTCCAATTAAGCTTTGTATTGTTGGCCTCCGGCGCCACCCTTCATCACCACCCGCCGCCACCCCATCGTCGGACCTCATTCCTTGGGTTGCCGAAGACCGCCCGCTGGCCGACATAAATATTTTTTAATTACATGTAACTATTTTTTAGTATATTTTTAAGTTGCATGTAACTATATTTTAATGTATTTTTTTTAGTTATATTTTAATATATTCTTCAGTTATATTTTTTAGTGTACTTTTTAATTACATTCATGTCATTTTTTGGCGACCGACAATTGAAAATTTAGTTGAATGTAACTAAAAATATATCTAAAAAGTATATTAAGAAAATGTTACAAAAAAATTGTTGAATGTAGCGGAAAAAGAAATTGGGCGATTGATGACTGAAGTTTCGGTGATCGATAACCGGTGGCCAAAATTTGGCAGCCAAAGCCAGGTGGCCGGCGACAGTGGGATGGAAATTGACGACGCAACTAATTGGAACATTAGTGATTTCATGAACTCTAATAGATATGATAATAAAACTAAAATAGTTTTTTGCTTTTAGAATTTTTATTAATTTGGTATCGACCTCAAACCAACTATCCATTATATATATATATATTAATATTAGGCCTCTTATATAGAATTTTCATTTTATGAAATGCAATATTTTGCGATTAAAAAAATCATTCAATGCAAAAGTAAGTTAAAATATTAGGGGTGCAAAATGTAATCTCTCTCTCTCTCTCTCTCTCTCTCTTTAATTTTGGATACGTTTTTAACTTTATGGGAAACGGATAACTTTGATATCCTTGAGAGATTTTGCTTACCACATGAATATTTGTCTTATTATCCAACGTTTCGGGGAGAAATATTTTTATACTTTTGAGACATTATTAGGGTTTTTTGATGCACTTGTCTAAATAGAGGAAAATGTTCATAAGAAACATGGAATCTAAACACTTTGCATCCCCCAAAACTTGACTATTATCTTGCTAAGGCCCTTGAGTTTCAATTTAAACACATAACAACACCCTAAAATCAGTCTACGGTCCATATTATTATTCTCGTTGCAGTTTTTCGGCAAACAATCACTTGTTGCACATGTGACAATTTTTCAAGGGCTTCATATGTGAAAAATGTGTTTGGAGAAGAGGATAAAGATACCCTAAAGTCTCCTAAAAATAGTAGCCAAAGTGCAAGACACATGACTATTTGCCGTCGAGAGGTGCAACAAAGTTAATGCTTTGAATTGAAGTAGAATGATTAGAAAATCTTAGGGTGTTGCGTGTTTAAAATGAAAGCATAAGAACCAAAATGAGATAAAAGTGAGATAATGGTCAAACTTTGGGGTATAAAGTGTCAAAAACCCCAGAGAGAGAGAGAGAGTATGTGTGTGAACTCACACTTTGATGCAATATTGAATTAAAGTACGTAGGAGACTATTTTTATGCGGCTTTATATTTATTATATTTATTCTACTATTATTGTTTTTGTGGTATCAATAGCAAAATATTAAAAAAAAAATTGCATAAAATCCCATTATTACCAATAAGCAAACATAATATATATATATATATATATATATGCAAAATGGGGAGAAGAACAGGTTGAAAATATCTTTAAAAATCTCAAAAAAAATAGTAATTAAGGTGTAAGACACGTGACTTTTTGCTGTCCAAAGTTGCAACAAAGTTAATGATTTAAACTGAAGTAGAATGATTAGGAAACTTTACACTGTTATGCATTTAAAATGAAATCATAAGGATCAAAGTGAGATAATGGTAAAACTTTGGGGTGTAAAGTATCAAAACCCCAGAGAGAGAGTATGTGTGTCATCTCACACTTTCATGCAATATTGAATTAAAATATGTATGTTACTAGTTTTAAGCGACTCTATATGTATTATATATATTCTATTATTATCGTTTTTGCAGTAACAAAAAAAAATTGCATAAGATCCCATTATTACCAATAAGCAAGTATAAAATATATATTTATTTTTACACAAAATGGGAGGAGAACAGACTGAAAATATCCTTAAAAGTCTCCAAAAATTAGTAATTGAGGTACAAGAAATATGACTATTTGCCGTCCAAAATTGCAGGCAGATTAATAATTTGAACTGCGGAGTGTTACGCGTTTGAAATGAAATCTTAACGATCAAAGTGAGATATTAATGGTCAAACTTTGGGGCGTAAAGTGTCAAAACCCCTTAATGAAAAGACAAAGTTCAAGGTTATTGTAACTAGATACCATTTAGATTTGTAGGACCCCATAATATAATAATATATAAAGAGAGTGATCTCACACTTCCATGCAATGTTGAATTAAAGTATGAGTTGGGATTTGGAAAAATGAGAGCCAAAGTGATAAATATGTTGACTGTAAACGAGGAAAAAAAAACTTACAAAGTGATGTAGTGATACTGACTATGCAAGTGCCATTACACCTCATAAAAAGATGAACAAAACAAAAGAAATGTGTATATATATAAGGAGAGGGAGAGAGAGAGGGGTAGACCTTTATTTTGGAGCTTTTTTCACTTTGCACCTCTGAGTTTTAGAGAAATTTTACTTTAACTCCTATCCTTCTAATTTGAACACATGAAACGATGAAGCATCCAAAGTATGTCAAGTTAGTCTTTTTATCTTTTTTTTATGACAGAATTCACTCACGTGGGTGATTCCGTGTCTGACACATGGCCGATTTCTGTTATAAAAAATAATGAAATTAACGATTTGAATTAACTTGATACAATTTGTACATTTCAGGGTTTGATGTATTTAAATTGAAAGTACAAGGAGCAAAGTGAGATTTTTCCAAAATTTCAGAGGTGCAAAGTGCAAAAATCTCTTATTTCTGATTCGTTTCTTTTGGAGATAAACTCTGAAGTATCTAAATCGTATTAAGTGAGTCATTCCGTCATTTTTTATGAGGGCAT
Source organism: Eucommia ulmoides (assembly GCA_016647705.1). Classification (NCBI taxonomy): domain Eukaryota; kingdom Viridiplantae; phylum Streptophyta; class Magnoliopsida; order Garryales; family Eucommiaceae; genus Eucommia; species Eucommia ulmoides. The sequence goes on from CM028341.1 coordinate 7,120,398, forward strand.
TTATCCATATGGGTGATTCCGTGTCTGACACGAGGTCGATTTTCATTATAAAAAATAACAAAATTACCGATTTGGATTAACTTGACATAATTTGTATACTTCAGGATTTAATATGTTTAAATTGAAAGTACAATAACTAAAGTGAAATTTTCCCAAAACTTCATAGGTGCAAAGTGCAAAAAACTCTTGTCGGTTTGTTTCTTCTGGAGATAAGCATTGTCATCAAACTAGGGAATGGTGCTTCCATTTTCTCTTTTTGTGCACATAAACTCATCTTATCTCCAAGGTTGTCCCTCCCCCACCTTAAGTGTAAGAATAATTAAATTCCATTTTCGAGATTCTAAAAAAAAAAAAAAAAAAAGAGACAATTTCTACTTCGTTTCTAGAACCGAAACAAGAATATATCAATATTTGAAAGCAGAAAAAGAAATATAAAGTGAGAAATAATAAACTTTTTAATAACGTTGCCAAAAATTTTAATTACTGAAATTTTAAGCATTGAAAATATATGAATCTTATTTGATAAAATTAAAATTTTAAGTATTGTAATTTTTAGTTGATTATGTTTGGCAAAACAATTGGGATCCCGTCTGATAACATAATTAAGCACTTAAAACTGAGTACTTATCAAATTAAGTCTGATTGATAACACAATTAAACAATCACTTAAAAAATTATTTAAATTTTTAAGTGATGTGTGATTTACTTAATTTCTTAGCACTTATCACTTAATACCATAAAATTTCTAATTATCACAATCAGCATTTTACACTAGTACTATGAAATCTCAAAAAAAAAAAAAAATTATATACAAAAAATTATGGATGGAGAAAATACTAAATTAAAAAAAAATATATAAAGAAAAAGTTGTAGAGAGATAATATTTTAGAAAACAAAGTTGCAAAAATTATTTTAAGAACAAAAATTTGTACAAAGATAATTTTTTTTTGTAGTTAAATGTATTAAAAATTTGAATACTTAATACATTTAGCACTTAATAAATTAAGCACTTACAATTTCAATACTTAAAATTCAGCAATTAAAATTTTCAACACTTGAAATTAAGTGATTATCAAACATGCTCTAAGTAATCTATATTTAGTTGAAAGTTTAAAAAAAGTAAGAAAAGTTTAAATGATTAAATAGTCTTAACTGTAGTTATTAAACAAACTTGTACAAAAAAACACTTAGGGCTTGTTTGATAACAACTAAATTTTTAAGTGCTGAAAATTTAAAAAGGTTGTTTGATAAAATTGTGCTGAAAATAAAGTGCTGAATTTTTTTTATTTGTTTGATAAATACAAAATTTGTATGCTAAAAATTGTTTAATTTACATAACTACCTTTGAATTAAGATAATGTGAAGAAAAAAAAAATTGAGAATAAAACAATAAAATCAGGATGTCATTTTAAAAAAAAAAATTATATTAAAATTAAAAGTAGAAATTAACCTAAAAATATGTAAATATTATGTGTTTTTTATGTAGTTTGATTACTTCAATTAAATTATAACAATAATTTAAATATAAAATAAAATTAAAACCATAAAATAATCCAAAATTAATTCAATTCTCATTAATCATAACTTTAATTAAACCCTCGTAGGGGATCAAGGGTAAAATGGTCAAAATATAAACTTTTTTTAAGTGAAAAATAATAGAGTGCATTAAGTAAAATAAAATAAGTGAAGAGACCTTGATTTAATTTTTTATTCACATTTTGACTTAATTTTTAAGTTAACTTAATTAATTAAATGATACTAATTACATTTATCAAACAAATTTAATTAATTAAGTACTTAATATAATCAGTTTTAAACACTTAATTTTTTTATCAAACATGCCCTTAATCTATTCAACTTCCAGCACTTAATTGAGTTAACAAATATCACCTAAGATACTTGCTTATTTATTATTTTTGTGTCCATATTTATGTTTCTCTTTCCAAAAAAATTAGGAACCAAAAACAAAAAAAAAAAACAATTAAAAGATAAATTCTAAAAAAAATAGAAAATCAAAAAAGGGGATTGAACTCGTTCCCAATTGCAAAATCTTCAAAGAAAATTTTGGGAATAAAAATTTTGTTTGAAAATCGGGATTTCGAAAAAAAATTAAAAGTTTGTGACTTGAAAGTGCAATTGCTTAAAAACTTTTTTAATTTTGAAATTAAGAAGATCCGAGGGCCTAATTTAACTTGGAAAATGATATATACAATTTTGAGAAACGACACAATTTTTGTATTTAAAAACCAAAAAATACCCTAAAATAGTTATTTTTCTTTTTTTTTAAAAAAAAAAATTCCTCCACCAAAATTCAAAGGCATAGAGGGGCCATTTCCAGCTTCTAAAGATGCTTCCCCAGCCCTACCCTTTACTCAAAACCAGCAACCTTTACATAAAGCCCCCACCCCCCAGCCCTACCCAAAGCCATGCCTAAAGAAATTGTTTAAAGCATTTGTACAAGCATATATGCCTTTGAAGTTTAAAGGGCATTTCTTTCTTTGGGCCTCAATTCAAAGGACATCATAATGTTCTCCTCATTATTACAATATTGATTTTCTATGCCTCTTATGATAATTGTGTTTTTCTTTATTTTTTTATTAAGTACACATGGTCATCATTTTGTGAGTGTAGGCGCCTATTTAAAAAAGAATTTCGTCAAGCTTGCACTTAAGGACGAATGTTAAATTCGTATCACACATTGATTCTCATGGAATCAGAGTTCTCAAACCACTATATAAGTTAAAGGAGTTACTCTACTTGAAACCATGTGATTTTAAGTTAGAACTTCCTGACATGGTACCTAATCCAAGATTATGATCATTCGTCTTTCGTTCTCTCGTAGTTAAATCATCCGTACAAATCAGAAGTTACACATATTTCATTATTCTCTTGTAGTCAAATCATCCATGCAAATTGGAGGTTACACTTAAGGGGGATGATAGATTTTTGTCCCACATCGATCATTTAAGAGTTCACAAACCATTATATAAGTTAAAATAGTTACTTTACTTGAAACCATATGGTTTTAAATTGGAACCTCTTGACATAGTACTTGAGTCAAGATTATGAAAATTTGTCTCTCGTTCTCTCGTAGTCAAATCATCCGTGCAAATCGGGAGTTACACATGTCTCATTATTCTCTCGTAGTCAAATCATCCATGTAAATTGGAGATTGCACTAAAGGGTGGATGATAGATTTTTGTCCCACATCGATCACTCGAGAGTTCCCAAACCACTATATAAGCCAAAGGAGTTACTCCACTTGACATTATATGGTTTTAAGTTTTAACCTCCTAACATGGTATCAATAGTCTATTTTTCCTGACCTTGTTCTTACTAAAATTATGCATTTTTTTTTTCGAATCACTGCATGTTGCCTCTGTTACATTTTATCACCGTTCCAACAACTTAACACCAAATTCATCACCACTCTCTGCCTCGTTTTGAAACAGCGAGTCCAACGCCACCAAAGAGCAACCTAACCAAAATTTTACACGCCCCAATGCGCCACCAGAGTACTCTATGCCGTCATCCCTATTTTTGACCTCTTATACACAATTGTTGCTCTTACAACAACACATCACATACCATTTTCATTGTCTTTCTAAGACAAAGCAAACACTGCCAACCACACAGCCAACGGATGTCTCACGCTCCCACACACGCCGCTGGAACGTTCTGCCACTCCAACGTGCATTGCTCACGTGCCTGTCTTCTACCAAATCAACCATAGCCACGTCAGCACCACCTGACAACCACATTAGCGCCAACAAGCTGCTATATTAGCTTTTGAACCATGTCATTGTCCACGTCAACTACCACGTCAAACGATATTGTACCCAATCTGTTGCCACGTTAGTGCTATATCATCATCTGCCACGATAGTTCTCTGTGCCGCATCACTAGTTCAATAGACTATGTTTCCTTTGACTGGTTTTGCCTATTTTGAACCTCATTTTTTTACCATGTTAGCCTGGTTCCTAGGGTTTTTGGGCCTTTTGATTTTGTTTTCGAACTTTGCTTTTCCATTTGAGATTAATAGAATATAGTTTTTTATATTTGTGTAGTTTTCGCCTCAATTCACCCTCAAACACTACGTTTTTTTTTGCCCATGGAGAGATCAGACTCACCACATGCCATTACTACTATCCTCAATAAGTCAAACTATATCTTGTGAGCTCATGAGATGTATAACTTCCTGGCTCCTGCTTGGCCTAAAATTGTGGCATATTGAGACTGAGGACATTAAATTTTCAACCAGAGAAGATGTAGAAGATGCTGAAATTTTTATTGAGTGTCTTGAAGACTAGGATAGTAAAAATATCAAATACTCACATAGTTTTGTTCCACTATAATCTCATCTATCAAAATTCAGCTTGGCAAATTCGAGATGACCAAATAAATTTGGGATTTCCTCACCCACCGCTACACCAAGGTCAATCTTTCATATCGATATTAGCTTTTTTTCCACCATCCACAACATGCGTCAAGAACCTGGACAGTCTATGAACAATTTCTAGTCTCATTTGACTACTGTGTGGGATCAGTTGGCTCTCTATGAGCCAATCTAGAAAAATCCCTAGAATGTCGTTCTCTATACAAACCAAAATGAGATGCGTTTGATGCAGTTCTAATGACTCTCATGTCAAAGTTTGAGCCTGTTCGTACTTCAATACTACACAGGAGTGAGATATTTTCTCTTGACAATGTTTTTTCCGATCTACTAACAGTGAAAATACACCTTATAACACTCCAAGAATCAAATACATATGTCGCTCTTGCCACACTAGCTAGCAAGCTAAACTCATCACCACAACCCTTGTATTGCAATTATTGTCATTCACGAGGACACAAACTACTCAAATGTTCATCTCGCCTCTGTAAGGTATGCAAGGAAATAAGTGGTTGTCTTGTAGACTGCCTTAAACTTCCATCTCAACCATTTGAGAATCAATCAAACGGGAATCAATCCCACTCTCAAGGTTCTCACAATTGTGCGCATTGCAAGTCAAATTACTTTGTTGCAGTAGCAACTGATACTATCCCAACTTTACCTCCATCTTCAATCAATTTGAGTGACACCAATGTCATGTTTAAACAGGTTCTATCTAATACAAGTACCAAAACAACCATGCTAGTTACACCAGGTACATCTCTATAGTACTTTAATTCAGCATGTTACAATCATATGACATCTAATGCCTCTATCTTTTTCCTTAAAACCCATGATGAGCTTCCACCTATTATTCATACTGCCAATGGATCAAACATGCTAGTTGGCCACACTGGACATGTTGAAAGTTCTTTTATCTTATCTTGATATATATTTGGTCCCTAATCTTGCTCTTTATCTTATATCCGTTGGT